>CM039131.1:56646264-57257514 GCA_022036555.1 Microstegium vimineum | reverse complement strand
GTCAAGCGTAACTCGAGAAGATAGATGGACTGCGAAATGGCCGATTGGTTTGATTCATCCTACAAGAATTTGGAGTTTGATAGAAAAAAAAAAAGAAAACATGTTCCTTTTTCATTTCCGTACTTTTGAATAGGGATTTTCACATCATAAAGTTGAACTTTTCAATGAATGCTGCTTTTCACAAGCCAAGCGAAAGTTTCAGGCCAAACAAGTAGCGCCACACTAATTACGAGAAAAAGTAGAGAACAGAGGACATGAACACACACCTGAACTCGCGGTCAAATGCCTACTGGGGCGGTCAATCTCCTCCTATGGGCGGGCTGTCATATTGCTTTGAAGATGCTCCACTCTGGCTAGTGAACTACTGCCCGATTGATATGTCAATTGGTATTTCTACCTGTTTTTTGCGCCGCTTAGAACCCTTTCTTACCAGACTGACTGAAGTTAGGGGTCATGCTAAATGAATTTCTTTTGCATTCAACAAGAAAGAGAATTGGTAGTCCACCATCATAGTACCAGAGTTTGATTGAATAGCTCTATTTGTAGTCTTCTTGTTTTTGAGAAAGTGCTCTAGACATCGGTTCATCCCGAGCACCACATAGTTTCCAGATGCAAGTAGGCGGGGAAGAGTTTGTGGTTCTGAGAGGACATTCTTTTGTTATTGAATTTAGGATTGGGAAATTGATGTATGTCAGTGAAGAATGCAAGTTGACCAATAGCAGCTATGAAGAACATCACCTGTGCAGTTTGTCATTTATAACGGATTGACCTTGAATAAGCCATTGAAATGCTATCAAAAGATAGCTCTGTTGATAAGTTATTTTACTTCTAGATGTCTACAACTTACCACACTCGTTTTCCCTTAGTGTCACCCGCAGAGCAGACTTCTTTTGTCTAAAGCTGAAACCTCTTTCTTCAGTGAGAAAAAAAGGTTGTTCTTTGGAGGGACATCCCTGGCTAAACAAGTTCTTCGGGTTTTTGCTCTGATGAATGTGAGGGCGACACCCTGAGCCTTATATTTCATCACATTTGTTACTAAACACGGTAAGGTCATGTGTGCTTTATGACCAATAAATAAGAAGCATTAAATTGTGGTGGAAAAGAGTTCACTCTCAGAGAAAAGATCGCCGTCGTGGAAGTGAAGAATTCCAGAACGATAGATTCGACCTGGAGCGCTATCTGGTTATAAGTGTTATATGCTTTGAAAAGCCAAAGGAGGAGTTTTCATGAAGAAGAAGCTCCATGAACGAATCAACAACCATCTGTTAGTCACACACAATGTTTGCTTTTAGTTTGAATCATAGATAAGCCTTCCTTAAGTGTAATTTGGCTTGGTTTAGAATGTTGCAATGGAATACCAATCTACCGGATTTTACAAATCAAGTAGAACCGCGTAGCTCAGGGTCTTAGAAATGAAAGAATTCATTGTAAAAAAACAACAGTAAAATAGAAAGGCATTTTTGTGCTTTGTCCAATCCAAACCTCACAGCTTATTCTGCCGTAACCTTCTTTGCCGAAAGCCTTTATCTGTGGCTATCTTCTACATTCTCTGCCATTTCTCCCCGACTTGGTCTGCTGGATGGAATGCTGCTTTTTGTTTTAATAAATCTTGATATTGATTCCATAGAATATCGAATGGATTCGTTATGTCACGACGGTCTTCGCCGCAATGCTTAGCTCTTTCCGATATACGGAGCAATTCACGTCTATATACCGAACTCGATTTGACTGCTTTTCACTTCATCCTTTAGCTATAAAACCCTAGATCGCATGCCGTAAAGGATGGGTGTGGAAATGTTCCCGGGATATGAATGAAAATCTTCATCATCTTCTTTCGGTCCCATGGTGGAATTTATGCCTGCCTGTTCCCTAAGTTGGATAAGTTCATTGTGTTATTACAGGTAGTATTGCTCTCAAAGCAGAAAGGGGAGAAAGGAATTTCATTCACAAAACCACAATGAACAGTCTTTATGGCCGTTTTGGTATATCGCCGGAAAGCACTTTGGGGATATAGTAAATAAAGAGAAAGCTAACTATATGGCCCTTAATAACCCAGGATTTATAGATTACAATCAATTAGATGAAGATGTGTTCCTAGTAACCTATAAAAACAAAGTGAGTGATAATTTATTGCACCAAGGGGGTAAGCAGCCAGCTAATTCTGCTGTTCAGATCTCTGCGGCTATTAGTGCCTATGGCAGGATAATCCTATACCCTTTTATTGCAAGGGATGATTGCTATTATACGGGCACGGACTCAATTGTTCTCCAGAACGAACTTTCACCAGAATTGGTATCACCTACCGAAATAGGAAAGTTTAAAAAAGAACACTTTGTATTTAAGGGGATCTTTTTGGCTCCCAAGTCATACAGCATTCAGATAGAATCTAATGAATTCATCTTAAAGCATAAAGGAGCAGCTAAAGATCAAATCACTCAACAATGCTTCATAAACCTGCTAGAGGACCCAAGTTTAAGACTGGAGTTTCTATGTCCTTTACAATAAATTCAAAAAATTGATTTATTGAGAAAAAAGATAATCAAAAATACACATTTGAGATAGGAAGTAATAAGCGTAAATTTGTATTCAATGAGGAGAAAGTGGGGATAGGGACTAAACCAGTTCATATAGGAGATGATCATCTTGATAATATCAATCATACAGCCTATAAAGTGATAAAAACCTTAATAGGTAAGCAGAAGAAGAAGAGCGAAATAATAAGCCACTGCATCAGCACGTAACTATGTTTTCTTAGTGGAATGCTTGACACCATTACTCTAGAAGGTATAAGGTCCTAACTAAATGAAAAGACGGATTTCTTACAGGTATAAGAAATCTCTGCCTAGGGCTTCCCTTTTCTTACTCTTTACCAGAGAGAGATGGAGCACTTTCCCATTGAAAGCAGTCTGTCCATCTTTCGGAAGAGGGAATAGGATAGGCAAAGCAAGCCGAGTATTCAAGGCAGATGCATGTTCTCCCGGCTACCTCTAATTACTCCAAATATTATGTATGGGAAAGGAAGAGAGAGATGATAGAGGGGTAGATAGAACTTATAACTATATATTAAATAATAAAATAGGAATGAGAAGAGCTAAGACAATCAGACTCAACTGTAGAGTCTTGGATATGGATGGGTGAAAGAGAGAAATCCTTTCCAATTTCTTCTCTTTTTTACTTATCAATATGTGCTTTATAGCAAGAAGAGTAGTGTGTAGCCCTGGGATTTCTAAGCTAGCTCTGGCCACTACTTCTTTTCATCCTTACCTGGCCGTCAAACTACACTGAAATCAATGTCTGGTAAAGCAACTGAACTTAAAAACTACCATCCTAAAGAGGCGAAGAGCAAAAGAAGAGAAAGGGGTACTTTCTAGGAAAGGTAGGTCCACGGAATGAGAGAAAGGGCACTCAAGAGAATACACGTGGTACTTGAAGACATGAATCCAGAAAAGGTTAATTAGATAGTAAATAGATTAGCCGTAAGAGAAAGCAGACTTTCAGACTAAGTAGCTTTGACTCACTTTCTTTTTTAGTGCTTACTTACTCTTTTTAATACCACCTTTCCTGCCTACTTCTTTATTCTCTGGCTACTTAACAAGTTGTCCTTTCAGTATTCAGTAAGCTTTTCCATCCTCTTCATACTGATATTTCTATTGATTGCTTGCTGGCCCGTAGCTTGCTATATTGGTGGCGGTCAATCTGCTATTAGATATGACACATGCCATTCGACTGGTAAGACGGAAAGCTGGTAAGCCATTGGCTGGACAAGCTGCCCATTTCTTTCATCACCTTCTTGACAAAGATCTTAAGTGCTTTACATCACATTGCATTTGGTCAAAAGAAAAAGCACTGCACTGACTAGCCTGAGTACGGAACATCTCCTAGAATAGACTAAACTGACTACCGAAGAAATTTTCTCATGGTTTAGAAGACAAGTGGCCAGCCATGTGTTGACGAAACTTTCTTGCTCTTTTCTTCCTTGGGTCTGACCTACAAGCAAAGATGTAGGCTTCCACGTAGGAAAGAGCCTTGACAATTACTGCCATGCTCCTTCTTTTCCACCTTGTGAAGGAAAAACTTAGTTAGGAATAAGCAATTCCATGGGGCGGCGGGCCTATCTCTTTTCTCTTTTCCTTTTCTTTAGGTGCTTGCCTGTCTTCAATGACTTTTCCACGCCGTCAATTCATTAGGCATTCGGCATCTTTAGCTTCCGCAGATTCTTTTGTTTGTTTCACTTCAACCTCTTCTGGGTCCTCCTCGAAATCGCGGATAGCTTAACACGACTCTGTCTTGTCGAAACAATCCCCCTTTTTCTAATTGGTTGACGACCCTGACTCCCATAACAAACAAGACTTTTATATTCAGAATGTTAGCCACCTGGCAAAGAAAATGAAACGGGTTTCTGGTCTGTAGGGACCAAAGAAGGACCTTACGAGCGAGATCAGATATGAGCAGAGAAAGACGCAAAAGCGCTACTTAGAATATCTATGCTGAACACAACTGCAATGCCTATTTTCTTTCTGTCTTTAAAAGGAACACCTGTTCCTTGACACCTATGACCTAACAACTTGTCTGGCAAGGGTCAGATGAAACCTATGACCTAATTTCTTACTCGCCTTGTAACCACTAGTTGATCGATCGGAGCCAATAGCTGGCTTGCCTGGACAAGCTGCTTTCCAAGTAGTAAATTATCATCGTTGCAAGCAGTATTTGCTTAAGACAAGACATTCTTCTTTTCCCTAAACAAACAATCCTATTCTACAACCCGTCAGTCCTATTTGCTGAAAACAATCCAAACAAGTTCTATAACCAACGCCGACGTAAGGACCGAGTCTAGATACTCCCTAGGTTGGGCACCACTTCGGGAGCGAATAATGCAACTACAGAAGGAAGACATTTATAGTAATATTCCTCAGGCTATGTAACCTATATCGGAAAGTTTATAAGAAAGCACGACTCTTACTCACTTATAGTATGGCCACAAGGTTTAAATTCAGGGATTTTATTAGCATATGGACCTGGGATTGAGATTGACACTATCTCTTGACTTAGAAACATACCAATCCACTGAAGCCCTAAGATACGCTAGAACATATTATGGCAATGAGAAACCTAGATTAGATGAATCCAATTTAGACTACCTCCATCTTTACCAAGGACAGAGATAAGGAATTACTTTGCCAATAGAATGAGGGTACTACACAGTGTGGGTTCATCCGGACTGTCTCGCTCCTTGTCTTAGTGGATCGAAGAAAGTTCTTGGGGCAACATGCTTCTTTCATCGTGAATGCATATCCTACTATAGTGTTTTTTTCTTTGTTTGCCTTCTTTGGGAGTTCCCCACCAAGCAAGCCCTGTTTATTTGCTTTTCGGCACTCTGGGTCTTGTTAGTTTGCTTTTCATACTTCACTGTCTTATCGTCCTTAGTGATCAGTATGCCGTCCTGACTTATGAATATGAGGATGGGTTTTCATTCTATGCCGAAACATATAAAGTGCATTTCCCTTCCGTAGATTTGAATGGTTTAGTAACCATCGAGGGTTTTCATTATCCAGCTCCAAGGGAAATTCCCGTTAACGACTCTTTCTTCCTCTTGCATTACTAGCCCAACCAATCTTTCTTTTATGAGTGTAGTGTTCGGTCAGCTATTTCCTTTTTATCCTTGCTTTTGCTTTCTTCAATGCTGACTCAAGCTCTTTGACAAGCTGGGCTTTGGAAAAATCCTCTATATTAATATACCTGTGAAAGAGGGTATCAACACTCTTCCCTCACCCGACGGCGAGCAAGTGCACTCTACATTGACAAGGAATTCGGAATAACAAACAAGAAAATAAGCAAGGCTGGTGTAGAGTCAATGATTTAGCTCCTTAGTTCTAATGTGGCTCATCTGTATCTTCTCAGACTCAGTTTTGTTTTACCTGCATCCGAATGTCATTGAATTCAATTAGATAACCAATGCAAGAGCATCCGCAGCTTGTCATTGATTAGTTCCTAGTCAAACTAGGCGAAGCGAGCGATTCCATTATAGAAAATCCCTGCCAGCATCCGCAGCTGGTCATTGATTATTCTCTAAACACGTGTTTATTTGGCCTAATTCCACTCTCATATCTCACCCTGCTTGCTAGCTATATAAGCACAAACTAGCAGCTCTATGTGATATATAACTTGAAATCATTAAACCCTCGCCTATCTGTGTGCGCAGCCCTATCTGTATCCCACCACCTCTAATCAGATATTCCATCCGACCTTGCCTCTATAAGGTAGGCACCTGTGTTCCCGTACTAAATATGGCCTCCCCGCAAGCATCAGCAGCTAGTCAAAAAGCAAGAGCATAAGGTTCTGGAATAACTCAGAAGTCGGTCTAGGATTCAAAGGAGGACGTCTTGATGAAGTGAAGAACCTCTTCCAAGCCCAATCCTCGCTCTAAACGCTAAGCTTATCATAATAAGAGTATTAACGCTATACCTTCAAATCATGAACATATAGTTCAATCCCACTAAGGCTTAAAAAATCCAGCCTACAAAACAGCCATCTCAGTATAACCAACTTCAGTTGCTTTTGCTTTGTGCTCTTCTTGAGCTAAGTCCGAGAAGAAACTTAAAGTGCTTTTCACCTTTCCGCCAAACCAGAACGAGAGCCAAGCGGGTCGATCAGAATGTCCTTCTTTCGCTGCGCTATAACATTCTCGACGTTCTAGTCTGACTATCTCAATCTATTCTATTCTATTCTAAGTCGCACCCGAAAAAGCACACGCTAAGCAGATCTTTACCAAAGCCATATCCCCATAAGCATCCAAAGCTGCCTACTCTTTGGTAGTGAAAAAGAAAAAAAATAGAAATGTTTACGAAGCAATTACCCAAGAGCTGCTCGCCACAAGACATTCTCACCCTTCAGCATATTGAGAGAAAGAAAGATAGGAGTGGTTTCCGCCCTAAAGTATAGGAAGAGCAAGCTCAACATGATAGCTCAATGTTTTAAACTCTTGCTAGAGAGACGTGGCTTAGATAACGAGTTTGAGACCCGCTCGGAGATGGGGATCCGAGAAGGCATAACCAGAATCTGATTATTCTCCGGGAAATCCAATTTAAACTGATTCGGGTCTGAATTCATCTTTAACCCGGACTCTGTACTATCATATCTACGCTTGTTCACCCCTAACCAGACCAGCAGAAGAGGGAGTTCTCCAATTCTTATTATTCCGACTTTTTTCCCTTCGAAAGACTGAGTACATCGTTCTCAACCGCTACCTTGTCATTACTCCGACCATTGGTTGTCTGACCCGTACCCGTTACCCGAACAGCAAACACACCGCTACGCGCCTTTACGAAAATCTCATACCCACAATCAAAAGCACTGCGACAGCAATCCGTGCCCTTCCCTACCTAAACAGGCACAACAGACAAACACCCCCCACACCGTGGCCTTCGGCCCCTGCTTTCAATTAAGAAGACAGAGGCCGAAGGTTGAACGATAACTGAGCTGTGCCAGGAGTTAAGACTTAAGTAAGGAGGCCAGCAGAAAGAGCTGACTTATTAGGATGTGAGACAGAAGATGCCAATTCAGGAGACTAACTCCAAATATGCCTTCCCGACTGATACTTTCACTGAAGTTATCCTATTCCCGACTGAAACTTCACTTCCATCATAAGTAAGATTTGGGGTTGGCTAGGCTGCTATTGATCTCAGAACAGTAGGCTAGGCTGGTGGCATATTGAGAACAGTAGGCATAGGGAGCTTTGCATCCTTAAATTCATCAGTCGTAAGTGGGTGTTTTCCTCCTGTCCATCCTTAAAAAAAGAAGTTTATTCTGAGAACTTAAGGTCTTCATTTCCATGCGAGTCGGCATATTTATAGAAGTTTGCTGGTGACCGCATCAGTACTTTCTTCGAACTGAACTATAACAACTCCGATTGGTAAGAGCTTACCCTGCTTTAGTAACTTCCTTTTTATAAGATAGTATAGTTAGAAACCCTAGTTCAGTTTGTATTGGATCTGCAACTGGACTTAAATCTAAGCATGCTGCTAGTTAGTTTCTATCTGACCTGTAATAAGCATCAGTATGATTTGTCTTTGGCGACGCTTGGCCAACTTCAACCACTTGCTTCTTTGAAACTAATAGAAATTGCTGCTAGCAAATACCCTCCTCACTGGGAAGTCTAGTAGCAAACTACCCCAGAGCAAAAAGGAAAGGAAATGGGTGCTTCTGGCAGGGGATTCTCTCAATTATACAGCTAAAGTAAAAACACTGGTAAACAGCTCAAAAACTGGCTGGAGTCTTTCAATTAAACAGCTAAGCGCACGCCATTGAATTGAAAAAGACACGGACGGACTTCTAAATAAGGCAAGCGGCAGGCTGGGATACACCCATTAAACAAGGTATATCCATTTTAAGGTATTCTAGGGCAGGCAAAGCCGTAATGGGTGCTATAACAATGAACTGTGGTATATAACTAAATCCATCTATTAAAAGAGGCCAAAATAGGGAACTCTTTATTGGGGCAAGCTATATATAAAAGAAGCTATAAGCTCAAATGGCAAGGAAGATATGTGCTTACGAGGGTAAATGGCGGCAAGTAGGTAGGGATTTCTTTGATTGACTTTATTTGCCTACCCATATCTGACTGAAGTGTAGTTCATTCTAAACTCCGAGTCGAGATTAAAGACTGATTGATTCCTGCTCTTTGTTGTACTCCCCCTCCTTGGGCATTGGAGAATCTGTGGAGTCCCATTGACTTTGGAATTGGGATTGAGTTACTTGAGATGTCCAACTCCAGAGACTGTCGTGCACACGAAGATTGAAATTGCTAAGTGGTAGGCGACGTCGGCGACGTCCCCGTCGACAGCGAGGCGCGACTCAGTTCTTCGGAGGTGTCGTGCGTGTGGTTTCCTGGATTTATTTCAAGATTTTCCGGCGCTACACTTTTAGTGGTAGGCGACGTCCCCGAATTTCAGGCTGTGGTTTCCTGGATTTATTTCAGGATTTTCCGGTGCTACACTTTTAGTGGTAGGCGACGTCCCCGTCGACAGCGAGGCGCCTGTGGTCGTCGACAGCGAGGCGCCTGTGGTGACTTCGTGAAGCTCGAGATATATGCCGGCTCAGTTCTTCGGAGGTGCTCATAAGGGTAGGGTTTGCGTACGTGTATTTATAGAGGTGAGTGTGCGTGCGTGTTTGAGTGTCTACGTATGTAATTCTCAAAAAAAATATATGAGTTTCCAATTTACATACGTTGGAGTCAGTCAGAAACTACATAAAGCGACCCGTGAAGTCGTGGTCACTGAGTACTTCCACTGTCACAAAATAAAAGATATCATTTTCACTCTTCAAAAAGTCTTCTGTCCTAAAAGAAGAATATCATTTTTATTTTCCAAAAAACCAAATATTTTTTAACTTTAATTAATGTATAAAAATAATGTTAATATTTATGGTGCATAATTAATATTACTAGATAGACCGTTGAATATATTTTTTATAATAAGTTTATTGAAGATAAAAATATTTCTTATCTTTTTTATAAATTTAATCAAATTCTAAATAAACTGATCAGCATGAACTCTATATCGACACTATATATATGGTATCCGGTCATCGGCAGCCATAGTTTTGCAGAAGAATTGTCGAATTAATGGGGGTGATTTGAAGTGACCAATGCACAACTACAAGTAGAAACCCACCAACATCTACCTTTTTTTTCATATAAAGATATATATATATATATATATATATATATATATATATATATATATATATATATATATAACCAAAAATAAAGGCTAATATAAAAAATAGGCAACAAATCATGAAACGACCTCTGAAAAAAACAGTACATTAAAGCGTGATTTTGGTAGTACAGGAGCAGTCCCCCAGCAGGATTTTTTTTTAATTTTAACATTTTTTTAACTAAATATAAAATTAACACCGAATGATTTTTTTTATTGCTAACCCTTGATGGAGCGGTATTTCTCCTTTGCCGCTCCATGCATGGTGGAGAGGCAAGCTTGATGACTCAGCCGTGGACCGTCAACGCCGCAAAGTGGGCCCGCCCTTGCCGCTCCATGATCTGCGGAGCGGCAAGGCTGCCGCTCCCCCAGCCATGGAGCGGCAACCCTGCCGCTTCCTAGATCATGGAGCGGCAAGAGGTATGCCCTTTAAACAGTAAGTTCTTTCCTCCCGAGCCCACGCTCTCCTCTCCCACGCTCTGCTCTCTGCTCCCAAGCCCACCCGCCTCCACCGCCGCCGGCCGCCACCGCCCCAGCCCCGGCCACGCCGCCTTCCGCCGCCTGCCGGCCCCAGGAGGGGCCACGCCGGTCCACTCGGCCGCCGCGAGCCGCCCTGGCCCCTGCCTGGCCACGCCGCCGTCCGCCCCCAGGAGGGGCCACGCCGGCGTCCGTCCTCCACCGGCCGCCACCGCCCGGCCCCTCCCCTCCTGTCGCGCCCTCCCCTCCTGCCGGCCCCTCCCCTGTTGCCGCCCCCTTCCCCGTGTGCTAAGGTATTTTTTTATTTTTTTGGCTTTATAATGTTTATTTGTAGGTTAGTTTTGTAGTGACCTTGTGTAGGTTAGTTTTATTAGTTAGGTTAGCACTTTAGGGTTTAGTAGCTTATAAATTAGTTTAGTTAGCTAGACAATTTTTATAGAATATTGTTAGTATACTTATCAGAGATTGTTAGTATTTAGCTAGACTATTGTTACTTATATAGATTGTAGTTATTTAGGATTTATTGTTAGTTAGCTAAAAATTGTAGACGCTACAAAATCGACCATTTGATAAACTTCGGTGGAATGATTTTGTAGATGGATTGTTCTGTTCGGGTTTTGTATGGTGGAAGTGTTAGGAAACAAGATGGTGTTTTTGAGGATATGGAAGATGAGTTAGAATGGTTTGATGAACCACCGACCTTTACTGACCTGTATGTCCGCTTGAGTTCAATGTTTGGTGGTGATTTCACAATTAGGGGCAAATATGACAGTGGGACAAAATATAACAATTATGGTTTAATGTTCTTGTCTACCTCGGCTCACTGGACCCGCTACAATAGGATCCTCCAAAGTTGTAATGCACACATGGCTGAGGTGGTTGTTGAGAATGGCTATAGGTTGGAGGATGTTGATGAGGGTGTTGGAGGCGGTGACGAAGAATTGGATGTACAAGGTGATGAAACTCCGGATAACATGGACATGGACGGTCAGTTGACACAGGAGCAGTTTGATACACATCAAGAAGGTCGTATAAACGACGACTATGATGTGGGGGGGGGGATTTGAACGTGAAGAGGACGAGGAAGCTGAAGATGAGAGGGTCCCTGATGTTGTTAGCAGTGAATCTGAGTCTGAGGATGAAGGGGATAAAGGGGGTGAAGGGGGTACACCAGCTCATGCAATACCGACTCATGCTACGCCCTCATATGTTCCTGTGTCGGCACTTCATACAATGCCAACCCATGGTGCGCTGGTGCATGATTTACCAGATGGTAGTGCACCCTATTATGATCCATGGGGTAGGGTTAGCGAACCGCAGTGGTTTGTTCCACCTCCCCCTACGCACAGAATGAGCTAATGCAGTTGAGTGAGGGTGGTGTACCTTTTACTGGCGTTCCAAACTACAGAGATGTCAGCATGACACATATGGCAGTTTGTGACACGGGTTTGCAGATGGCAAGGCAGTCGGTGCATAACCCTCAGACCCTAATGCTTAGTAAGGGGGTCTTCAATACAATGGCAGAAATGAAGCTTTTTCTTCAGGACTATGTTGTGTTTCACCACAGACCTTACGTTGTCACTTATTTTGACAAAGAGTTGAGGTATCACATTATCTGTAAAGCAGGTTATCCATGCATGTGGAAGCTTACTGCGAGGAAGAAGCATGATGGGAAGTGGAAGATAAATGCGGTGGTCCAACCCCACACATGTTTGGATAACAGCGGGAATGAAACACATCCGCAGCTCACTGCACGTTACCTTGGTCGACGTATTCTGGCTATCGTTGACAAGGACAACGATGTCTCATTGTCAATGTTACAGGTGAACATATTTAACCTTGTCAGCTACCATGTGAAGTACGGCAAGGCTTGGCGTGCTAAGCAGATTGCACTTGCGATCCGATGGGGTAGTTGGGTGGAGGCATACAACCGTATACCCCGAGTAATGAGTGCAATGTAGTTCTACAACCCAGTCATGAAATGGTTTTTGGATGAGACTTGTCTTAGGCCTCTTCACAACCCGATGAGGCTTGTACTAGACCGGGTTTTTTGGTCGTTCTCCCAGACGGAGTGGGCTTTCCAGTTCTGTAGGCCTGTGGTACTTATTGATGGCATTTTCCTCACCGGAAAGTACAGGGGCACTTTGATGATGGTTGCTATTGTTGATCCTGAGAATCAGATAGTTCCCCTTGCCTTTGCTTTGGCCGAGGGAGAGAACAATTCATCGTGGTCATGGTTCATGAGGCTTCTACGTACCCAGGTCCTTGGTGTGACTCGCACCATATGTGTGATCTCGGACTGACATGCAGGTATTCTTCATGCTGCCAATGAGCATATCGAAGGATTCCTGCCCATAGTGCATAGATGGTGCATGCGTCATTGCGACGCTAATTATTGGCGGCGACAGAGGAAGAAGGAGGTATGTGAGAAGGTGAAGGCACTATGTAATGTACGGACAAAGACTCGGTTCGAGGAGACATTGAAAGAGCTAGACAAGGTAATGAACGAAGCTGGCAAATTATGGTTATATGACTAGATGGAACAAAATGAAAAGTGGGCACTAGCATTTGACAAGGGTGGCTGGAGGTATGACATCATGACCACTAAACGCGTCCGAGTCTTTCAACCATGTGTTTCGTGGAGTACGAGGGTTGCCAGTATCAGGTGTTGTTGAGTACTCCTTTCTCAAGTGTAACGAATATTTTGTGAAGAGATGGCAGCTTGCGCAAAGAGATATACTTGAGACTGGGGTGTGGGGACAGGCAACCCAGAATTTTATTGAGGAAAAAGGCTATTCCAAACAGCAGACCGGTGAGCCGTATGGGAATAACGGTTATATCTATAGTGTCAGAGGGCTTGGTGGCACAACTATGGGCGGAGAGCGTTATGGTGGACACAACTACCGGTTGATTTAGAGACCATTCAGTGCAGTTGTAACGTCCCACAGATTATGCACGCCCCTTGCTCTCACATGATAACAACCTGTAAGATGCGCAGATATAACTACCTGTCTTCGAGGTTTATGTCTCCACTGTACCTCCGGTCAAACACCATAAAAGTATGGGAGAAGAGTTTTGAGTCATATCTTGACCCTTCGCAGTGGCCCCCATTTCATGGACCTCAGTATGCCCCCAATCCAGACCTTAAGAAGTTAGGTAAGGGTAGAAGAAATAAGAAACGTCTAAAGGGAGACATGGACGCTATGTGAAGGTACGGTGATGATAGGTATGGAGGGGGAGACTTCAATGAGACACATGGTCAAAATTTGTGCAGGGTTTGCAAACGACCGGGTTATAAGGCTAACTATCATAGAGGATCTGGGCAACAGGTCCATTTATATTATTTTCTCGACATAATATACGTTGTTTACTTGAATTTGTACTTAGCCAACATATTAGTTTATATTATGTTTTCAATTTGTTACTATGCTGATATTATGTTTCGACCTGCACTAACTTGTTTTAAATGTATGGTAAACAGGATGACTCCAATTCAGCACTAGGAGCACGCGCTCCTTGAGCAGGAGTACGACAAGGACCACCGTGGTGCTCGCCACAAGTACGGCCCCATGGACCAAGAGTTGCCGCTTCTGAGGGCACGCACTCACACCCGACAGCTTCGGTGGGACGAGCATTTCGCGCCTTACATACGGCGTGCCAGCTTGATGGAGATAGTACGTCTTGTACTACGGGGACTTCCTACCTTGAACCCCTCACTTCTTAGTGCAGCTTTGGACAGGTAATCACCCTTGTTTGTTTAAATCACTCACTATATTTGTGTCATTTTATTTGTGTCAGTTCACTTACTTTTTTTTGGTGCACAGATGGAGGCCCGAGACTCACACGTTCCACCTTCCTTGCGGGGAGATGACCATCACACTAGAGGATATGAAGGCGATACCGTGCCTTTGTATTGACGGCCTCTGTGTCAGTGGCATCGTGGACAACAACAACTGGAGGGAGAAGGTGGCCAGCTTCTATGGCCAGGTTCCCCCTGACGACAAGCAAGCAAAGAAACATAAGTAAGCATCTAAATTACCTTCTTGTACTTGTCTTTATTTGCCTTATTTGCTTCTAATTGTCTTCAAAATTTGTAGGAAATCTTCTGGTGTCACCTCACAGTGGCTCATCGACAACTTTAGCTATGCAATTCCCGAAGATGCTTCAGAGGATACAGTGGACAGGAGAGCTCGGGTGTGGCTGTGACACTTCCTGGGTACGTTCTTGTTTCCAGACGCGTCCGGTAACGTGGTCAGCTGGATGTTCTTGGACATACTAGCCCAACCATCGGAGAACATTGCCAGCTACAGTTGGGGCAACGTTGTTCTGGCTTGGACGTACAGGCAGTTCTGTAATGCCTCTCATAGCACGGCCAAGAACCCCTCCCTAGGGGTTGCTCCTACCTCCTGCAAGTTTGGTTATGGGAACGATTTCCCGTTGGGCAGCCCAAAATACCTCGATTTCCTGTAAGTAGATTTATCTATTATGAGACTCGTCGAATTTCTTGTGCCTTCCTAAATGACTAACACTGGATTGTAATGCAGGTCTGGGATGCCGAGGACGTGTTGCCAACGGCATTGTGGGTTTGGAGTGACATAGAGCTGGTCACCAGAAATGCAGTACGCAAGTACAAGGAGTACACTGACATGTTTGATACCATAACACACCTGCAGATTTATTCATTACTTTAATTTGTATGGTTTATATTGTTTGCACAATATTTAAATTAAACCTGAGTTTTTGATATTATGTGTAGGTCGTCTGGGAGCCTTGGGACGACGATGAGTATCGTGAGTTGCTCAGTGAAAGATGCTGGGAAGAGAAGGATGAGTTTCGGTGTGACGTCCCGCTCATTTGCTTTCATGTGGTTGAGATGCACTTTTCGTATAGAGTTTGCAGGCAGTTTGGCAGACTTACGGGGAACCCACCACCGCTCTACTCCACTAGCCAGCATCTGCATAGATGATCTACTTTATATGATTTAGACTGTTGCCTAATTAAATTATGTCGTATCCAACTAATCATACATTTACTGCAGTCTTGACCGCAGGTTGCGGATGAAGGAGAAGGACTGGCGTCTGGTACATGCCGAATACATACAGAGGTGGGATAGGCGGGAACGAGTACCGTATGAGCAGGGCCCTCCACACGACCCACATGTGTTCAACAAGTACCTCAAGTGGCTTCACAGGTCCACACGTACCCATCTGAAGCCAGCTTACAGGAAGGTTGCCCTGCGTGAAGACTCTGATGGTGACATCGTCGAAGACAATTATGATCGAGTCATTAGAGACGGGACGCAGCCACAGAGAGCCCCCTACAAAGATTTGTGGTAAGTATTATCAGCACTATTTATTGTTATTAGTATAAAATGCAAACTTGTAGCAATCCGTTCACAAACTCGTGTTTTAAACAGGCTACAAAATTGGCGGAATTATCTGATGCCACGGAAGAGGCTGTTTACATGAACCGGAAGCAAAAACATCGGCCCGTTGTTTACATGAACCTGTTGAGGCTGTTTACTTCTAATTGCAGTTGACAGATAAATATATGTAAACTAAATTTGTCACCGTGCAGAAAATGAGTATGTACTTGAGGAAGATGTCTCAGAAGATGAGTTGCGTGACCGATGATTGGGTGCCTCCAGATATGCCTCCTCGTCCTTCTCATTCTTCAGCTTCTACCTCTCTACGAACACCAGGTGGTTCTTCGGACCCCGTCACTGGGTCCAGTTCGAGTACACACACCGGCCTATAGTACCGACAAGGCAACAATACATGAGGACGTGCAGGACGACGAGGTCTCAGAGGACGGCTTAGACTCAGACTCCGATGAGGCACCGGGTTTTCAGCAGCATGGACCATCTTGGGCAGAGCAGGGTACGTCTCTGCATGGAGCTTTCTAGTACGTGCCATCTCAGCAGGGGCCGTCTCAGCAGTAGTGGTCGTCTCAGCAGCAGTGGCCGTCTCAGCAGTGGCCGTTTCAGCAGGGCCCATTTCCTCAGCAGCAGGGCCCGTTCCAGTTCCAACAGGGCCTGTTTCAGTTCCAGCAGGGCACTTTCCAGTTCTCGCAAGGGCCTCAACAGGTTCCTTTGCAGCCCAGCTCGTATCAGCCAAGCACCTACGACCAGAGCCCGTACCAGCATAACTCATACCAGCAGGAAATTGGCCCGTCCCAGCTAGATAATGCGCTTTTGGGGACCCAAGGAGAGGAACATGTACAATTTACTAAGTTTTTCTGCGTAATACTTTACTACTAATGCAAAACTAGACCTTATATTTATCTTCATTTCAATTGCAGGGACCGATGAATGTGCAGGGGCGCGTGAGGCCCAACGACAAAGGCAACAACAACGGGAGCGGGACCGCACTGACATTGGGACACCGAACGTCTTGCCTTCCGCACCAAAGAGACGGAGGCGACCAAGGAACCCTTACACTCCAGGACCTTAGAGTGCACGTAAGTATACAAATCCTACCAATACTGTGGTAGTCATGTATGCATGTCTTATATGTTTTTAACCATCGCAACACTACTGTAGGTTGGCAGGGCATGGACATGGAGGACATATTCATGGAAGACACCTCGATGGAAGACAAGGACGTCCATGATTTATATTTT
The DNA here is from genome assembly GCA_022036555.1 of Microstegium vimineum. Classification (NCBI taxonomy): domain Eukaryota; kingdom Viridiplantae; phylum Streptophyta; class Magnoliopsida; order Poales; family Poaceae; genus Microstegium; species Microstegium vimineum. The sequence continues at coordinate 57,240,703 of CM039131.1, read as the reverse complement.
TATCATTGTACTAGGAAAGAATCAAATGATCCTTTGAGCATGTGTATGTTTATATATTTGTGTTAGGTGAACCAAATTTGTGTAACTTTATAAATTTGTTATCAATGAGTTTGAACTTGGCTTCAAATGTTCCAATGTCAGTACACTTGTGTTCAATGAGTTCGAACTTGGCTTCAAAAGTTCCAATGTCATTGGGTTTACAATAACTACATTTCATTAGTATTTGTATTGAATATACAAATGTTTCTGCGAATCTTAGTGGCAAACAACCTTGTGCCAATGACTTGGGGTGTCTGGTTCTGGTCTAGGAGGTTTTGATGCTGTTTAGCACTGGCGGAGCCCTGTGGAGGCCATAGTGGGCCATGCCCCCCTTGCCTTCGTGATTTCTACATGCAAGCAGGCATTAGCAGCCAGCGGCCGCCGGCCAGCAGCCAGCAGCATGCGGCAGCAGTGCTCAGTGCATGGCGTAGGCACCCAGCAGCATGCGGCCGGGGAGCGGGCACAGGCTGACATGCATGCATGCTCCAGCCTCCGATCATCAATGAAGCACTTGCTCACTCATGTAATGTCAATTTTTATAGTTCTTTGATCTGTCTCATATGAAACAATTTTAAAATTAATCAAAAATATCAAACTGATGCTATAGTAGTACTTTTTTATTTGTTTGTCGTGTTGCACGACACATAATAGTAGTAGTAGGCCCCTAGCTTGCAACCATATTATCTTCTATGTATTTGCTCGAGGCCTTAATATGCTAAATGGCTATTGCTTACCAAATCGATGACAACTATATAAATATTGTCACACGTAGTTACTTGTTAATTGTATTTTGAAATAATTGTTTTATTAGTTGTTCACTGCAATCATTTTAACTTTACATAGCAATTTTTAGTGAAAAAGAAACAACTTCATACTGTGCTTTAATTGTGCAGCTGCTCATTACCATTGAACTGCCCCCCCCCCCCCCCTTCACTTCAAGGCACGCTCCGCCACTGCTGTTTAGGGGTTTCTGGCTGCCGCTCTATGGCTGCCGCTCCCCCAGCCACGGAGCGGCAGCCAGAACACTAGAAACCAACCAGGCCACACCATATGTGTTGGAACATTGGCAGATGTCTTATTTGCTTTCATTTCAGGCCTTCTTTTTTACGTTGTGCCATGCATTTTCTGGTATACATGGTAGCACACATGAATCTACATGGTAGCACACATGCATTTTCTTGTGTTCATGCTTTTTCTTGTATACATAGACAATTGAATCTACAACCTTACTTTGATTAGAGAAACAAAAATAGTAAGAAACGATTTCCCGTTACAAACAAGGTACAACACATGGAGCCATATCATACAATAGTGGTAACATGGTACGAACATACAAGGATGCATACTAAATGGTGATAAATAGTACAATAGTGACAAATGATCCTAGTTATGTTTTAATTCAAATAGTACCAACATACAACTCCATACTAATACAATAACAGATAAAACGTAGACCTAACATTCGTCGTCTGAGCACCATTCCTCGACTACCACGTCTTTGCTCTTGCTAGACTTATCGTTAGCCTTCTACCGATGGTAAGCGACCTCTGCATCATTTATGTCACCTAAAGCCTGAGAGAAAAAGTCATCCTCGGCCTCCTCCTCCTTCAACCCAGCCTCGGCTAGAGCGATGAGATCACTGAGCCTGCCATAAGCGGGGTCATCCTCATCGTTGATCTCCTCTGATTGTAACCTAGCCTCGGCTAGATCGATGAGTTCGCTTAGCCTTGCATAAGCAGGGTCAGCAGGGTCGTCCTCCTCCTCGGCCGCGGCATCCACCACCACTAGTAGAAATGTGCTCATCAATGACGATTCCTTAGTGACGATTCTATTTTCGTCACAGGGAGAGAGCATTCTATGACAAAATAGTACAGGTTCGTCATTAGTCATAAGTGACGGAGCTTTGGTACAAAGAATAATGACAAAACCAAAATAATCATCGTAGAATAGGTAACCGAAATCGTCATTGACTGTTTGCTCGTATCCAACCGAGAACATGGCGCCTTTTTTATTTTTGTTTACATTTTTTGCATAGCGCACTGCGGCTACCAGTGGGTCCCACCGTCCTGACGTGGTGCCTTGGTGGCATCTGCGGGTCCCACATCATCGACTTGGCGCCATGGTCCCACCTGTGGGACCCACCGAAAGGGCCCCAACGTCCTGACGTGGCGACTAGGTCCCACCTATGGGTCCCAACGTCATGACGTGGCCCCTTGGTCCCACCGGCGGGTCCCAACCTCGTTGACGTGGCGACTGGGTCCCACTAGTGGTCCCTGCCTTGCTGACGTGGCGACGTGGTCCCACCAGTGGGATCCACGGAGCTTCGAACCCGCAACCTCCCGCTGGAGACATAGGCATGTTACCACTAGACCAAGAGCTCGTTCGTGCTTTGGTCTTGTATGTTATTTTATTTGTTTAGTTAAAATATGTGATGGAACTTCACATCGATTGGATCACAGTTAATGGGCCGTGTACATGTGCTCTCGTATAGTCCGTGGCGGCTCGTATACGTCCGTGGCGGGCTGCTCTCGTTCCGTGCGTGGCGTAGCGGCTGCTCTCGTTCCGTGCGTCGTGCGTGGAGGCCCTAAACCGGCGTGGAGGCGTCCACGACGGCTGATCGGCGCAGTGCAGGCGACTAGGGCGGCAGTGCGTGAGGGATAGTCCGATAGATGAGCAGGAGCACCGGCGAGCAACTGTGATCGGAACACCATCGCCGACATTGAAGATCGTACGACGTCGTCGCGCATCTATTGTTGAACCGGCCCGTAAGCTTTTCCAACGCCTCGGATCAGTAATGCGCAGCCGCTGTGTCCGTCGCTTTTGTTCCTCCTCCTCTCAGTCGTTCACGGTTTGTCACCGTCGTCCGCCTCATCGAGCGATACATCATCCCCTCTCCATCCTGTCTTCGTTCATCTTCGTGGGTGAGTTCGTCACCGTATTCTTCATCGTTTGGCGCTGGGACAGAGTGCTAAGTAATTACTATTTTTTGTATTATTTACATATATGATTTCTCTTGCTCTTCTTCTTTATCTTTTCTTCTTTAATTGTTAGAATGTGGATGTAGTTCATATTAGAATTTATTAGCTTCTCAAATATGATCATATTAATTGTTAGAAAAAAGAACAGTACACATAGCCCATTTACCTTTTGTACATGCATGTCTTGTCGAGCTCTACAGAGTAATACCATTATTCAGTAGGATAAGATTTTTTTCGAAGTTATATTTAATTAATTATTATTGTAGCAGGGGCATAATACAATGTTTGTTTTTTTACATATAAGCATGTGTTAGTTTATTGTTTCAATATTGTTCAATGAACTTTAATTTGTTTTTATTTAATTTTTTATATATATGCATGTGTTTAATTTGGAAATTGTTGCATATAATATGATTTTAATTTGAATTTGTGGACTGAGTACAACGTTTATTCTATTGTCAAAATAGATGGATAAAAGCTGGATTTTTGGGGCACCATTCACACATACATATGTGAAAGGATTTGAAGAGTTCATGAAATTTGTGAGCGAAAGATATCCCAAAGACAGCCAGATACTTTGCCCATATACGCGATGTCTTAATCAAAAATTGCGGTCTCAGCCTGATGTAACCGACCATCTACACATTTATGGAATGTCAGCTACATATATCAGGTGGATTGAGCATGGGGAGTTGGCAGATGTTGAAGTAGTTGAAAATTTGGACCAGCAGGAGGTCGAAGGAAGGAATCGTGACTTTGGGATACATGTGGATATGACCGATGATGACTATGATGAGGATTACAGAGTACCAGAGATGATAGGAGAGTTGTATGCTGCGGTAGAGGCTCAGGGAGAACAGCCAAGGTTTGCGAGAGTCCTTCAAGATGCGAAGAAGTCTTTTAGCCCGGGATCTAGGCATTCTAAATTCTCTTTTCTAGTGAGGATGATGTATATCAAGTCTCGTTATCAAATTGGCAATGGAGCATTTTCCATAATTATGAAGCTGTTGTCAGAAGGTTACCCTCAGAGTGATTTGCCAAAATCATATGATGGGACGAAGAAATATCTTAAAGAGTTGGGCCTTGGATTTCAAAACATTGATGTGTGCGAGAATAATTGTGTGTTGTTTCGGAAGGAGTATGAAAAGAAGGATGTGTGTCCAGTATGCAAGGCGTCTAAATGGAAAGATAGAACTGGGGCCAAACGGGTTCCACACAAGGTATTGAGGTATTTTCCACTTGTGCCAAGGTTGTATCCTATTTCTTGCAGTTATTGCAATCTAGAGAAAATGTGAACTATTTTATCTCAAGTGTGAACTTGATTTCAGACCTGCAGTTGTGTTCTGTGAACTTGATTTCAGACCTGTAGTTGTTCTGTGAACTTGATTTTAGAGAAAATGTGAACTCTTTTCTCTCAAGTCTGACTCTGTACATTTTTCTCTCAAGTATGGCACAAGAAAAGCATAGGAGTAATCCAGGTATATTGTTATGTGTTGTTCTGTTACTCAGAGAATGAAAATGTTGTTTCCATAACACGAAGTAAAAATCGTTTACAAATATCTAAAAGTGCTGCTATTATATGATGTTGTCCAGCAATTACTGTTCTATCTTTTAACTCATAGGATGTTGTTATCTGAATGGTATATGATTTTTTTCCTTCATAGGACAATGTTATCTGAATGTTACCTCATAGGGAAACCAAGCTGAATGCCTGCTGCTAGGATGATGCTTTTTTGTGATCTGTGAAACACATGTTACTTAGTGGAGAAGCTGAAACTGTTATGCTAAAACTGTTACGCCCTCTCCTGTAGCTGGCTCAGGAAATCACTACACAATGTAGAGGCGGCATAAAAGTACTACCACCTCAAAAACTAGGCCCTTTAATTGTCTTTGCAGTGTAGCTAGCACAAATCATATGTTGTGGTTAAGTCTAAATCAAGGTACACTTTAGTCTGAATCATGTGATGCTTGTTTTACTTCTTTGGTGTAATGACATATCTATCAGCATAAGCAATTAAGCATACATTTGTAGCATCATTTTCTGTCAATGCAGTAATACATATTGTCTCATATCGTCTCATATTATTGCAATAATAATACATATTGTCTCTTATTCTCCTTCTCATATTATTGCAAAAAGTAACAACTAATTGTGGTTCTTTTCTGTTTTAGTCAAACATGGAAACTCTGAGGGAACAACCTACTACTGAAGGTGAGCCAATAGTATCCAGTGTGCAGGTTGTGTCCTAGGTGCTCTCCCAGAACAGCTCAACTGTATTTCTCAAGAGCGTTGGCATCAAACCAGTGGCACCCTCCAAATCTTCGTCAATCAATGAAAGCGAGCTTCGCGAACAATTAGCAGCTGAAGCTACAACTGCTGTACAAGGCGAACTCAACGAGCTCAAGAAGAGAAGTGAATAACCTGAGGAGAAGCAAGCGAGGACACAACAAGAGTTGGAGGAGTACAAGAAGGTGACAGAGATAAACAACAAGGCAATGGAGGAGAACAATGCGATGCTCAAGCGTATCTTGTCCCTCAACGGTGGTTCTTTGACATGAGCGATGTTCTGTGATGGTCATTTTGATTATGTTGTTCTGTGTTGCACTTAGCTAATGTTCTTTGCTCAAACTTATGTTGTTGTTAGTTCCAAACTTTAGTTCCTGTGAGCCTTTCATGTTACTGTGTGAACTGATGATAGTACTTGTTGCAAACCTCTTATTTGTGGGTCTGTTAGTTGTTAAAACAGAGTTTATTTTGTTGGTTAAGTTGAATGGACATTGCAATACTTGATTTGTTCATTTATTGAAGGCTTTGGTCATTTCAGTCTAATTTCCATTTTGTAAATAAATCAGCATGTGCATCGCTGCTGAAATTATCTGTGACGAAAATGGTAACCAATCAGAGCATGCTACGTGACCCAATCAAAAGCCGACACGTGGCCGCATAAAATGCCAACTGAATGGCTACATCGGCAGCCACATCAGCCGCCACCTAGCGGGCCACGTCAGCGGCCACATGGCGAGCCACGTCAGCTGCCACGTCAGCCGCTAGCGTGGCAGCGCCGTCTAACCTCTGGCAGACGACACATTATGACGAAAATGGGCCCATATCGATGACGAAAACTAATCGTCATAGAATGAAATCTATTCTGTGACAATGGCTATTTCGTCATAGAATGAACGCACATCTATGACGAAAATACTCATTTCGTCACGTTATTCAAAATGTGACGCGAATTCCATGACGAAGACATTTTCGTCACAACTTCGTCACAAAATAAAGAATTTGACGATTCTGGAGTCTTCAGTGACGAAAGGAGAGCGTCATTGAAGAGCACTTCCCTAGTAGTGCACAATAGGATGGTGCACGGTTGCACCAGCTCGACTGTGTCTCTTTTGAAGCTTTCTCTCCATGTGCCTTGCATGAGCAGCGTCTTTTTCGAAATTCTCGGTGCATCCCATCTCTGCAAGTCAAAAGTGCATAAAGTCAGCAAAGTAATTCTATTATCATTCACGAACTTCGAAAAAAGAAACTAATAATGCACAAAGGTTGCAAAATCCTTACTGGCACACAATGAAGCAATATTATCGTTCACGGACTTCATTAATACTCTATCCTCCTCAGTTGCAGCCTTCCTAGCCCTTTCTGTCTCCATTCTCGCATTTCTCTCAACTACCCACTTGTTCCACGCGACACTCTGAGGGCTCGGAATACCTTTGACTCTAGCCTTCTCACGCATATCCCTCTTTCAGTTATTGATGAAATGCTTGACGTAATTAGGACCAAATCCTTTAGCCTATCCAAATCTTTTCCTGCCCTGAATCTCCTCAAGGAATTTTTTCTTGCCAGCTGAACCTTCCCACATACATTTCCGAGTACTCTGTTCAAATAATTTGATAAATTATTTCAAAACAAATTGACGTACGCTTCAATTTAAGGAGTCAAATTGACAGTAGTGGCCAATGCCTAGCTCAGAAGAAAGTAAGTTGTAGTTGGATTGCACACCATATTGGCACATCACAACAAGTTTAGCGGGTTCCTCCACCGGTGCCACATGCATTTGCTTTTCCTTTCCCTGTGGCCAAAGATCCTTAGGACCGTAGATCCATTCCCTGAAACTACACCTAGGCATACACAAATTAAAGAAAACAATAGGTAAAAATGTATTAGTACATGAAAACAAAAAGATATGACAGACGCCAACTGATACGAGAGTTTATCACCATACAACAACTTACCTCATGTTTGAGAGCACAAATGAACTCATTCGAATTGTTAGGGTTGATCACTACTCGCTCTCCGCAATGGCACCGAGGAGGCGACTCCAAACATCTAGCTGCTGCGTAGGTCTTCTCTTCATTCGTCATTGGAGGAGGGTTAGGCGGAGGTGAAACCCACCGCTTGAAGCGATCCGCGGTATTATGAAAGTTCCAAGTAGAGAAAAGCAAGATCCTAGGATCACACTTTTCTGGACCATCAATCCACTGAAAGAAAAAACACCTAGTATGGTCCTACAAAACAAAATTGTATGAAATTAAATTAAAAACTGAAGAATATAAAAGGATGAACTCATTGAAGACACAAATACTTACACAAATGCGGCTACATGTGTAGAAGCAACGAGCCGCGGTGTTCGGCTGCCTCGACTGTTGTATGTCGGCCGGAATACCACAGTCACAGTTAGGGACCGGAAGTTCAGGAGGAACGGGGCCATCCAAGCTAGAACTCTCAATGTTATAATTCCCTAAGTCGACCACGCTTTTTCCAATACTCCGTACGATAAAGGTCTTGCATTTATCAACATCAAATAAAAAATAGATACGTATTTATTAACAAAATAACATATATAGCAAATATAACAACTAACTACAATAACTAAACTTAACAAAGTTTACTAACTAGTTTACTTAATTAATAAAAAAAACTCGAACTAACCTTATTAATCAACTAACTTAACTACATATCTAACCAAATATTCTAACTAACTAAGGTAAGCTAAGTTAAGCTAAACCCTAAAGTAATGATACTAACTAGACTTAATTAAACTAAGGTAAGTTACTAAAGGAAACTATACTACTCAATTTAGTAAATCAACTAACTAAACTAACAATGCTACTAACCTTTAAAGCACGTCAGGGCGGAGGGAGCATGTCGGAGTGGAGGGAGCACGGCGGAGGGAGGTGTAGCTGGGGATCCTGGATGGGCGTCCGGAGGGTGGCGGTGGCGTGGGAGTCTCCCTCGACGGCGTCAGGCCGAATAGCAGCAGCAACAGCAAAACGAAAGAGGGGACGAGAGAGGGAGGGAAAGGAGGACTTACCGGTTTAAAGGGTCTCCCCCTTGCCGCTCCATGATCTGTGGAGCGGCAATCTTGCATGGAGCGGCAAGGCGGGCCCACCTCTACGCCTGTTGACCGGTCTAGCCTGTTCTCGCTCCATCATGCATGGAGCAGCAAAGGAGAATGTCACTCCATAGATGATGGAGCGGCCAAAAGTATTAGGAATAAAAAAAAAATCAATCGGTGTTAGAATTATATTTAGTTAAAAAAATGTTAAAATTAAAAAAAAAATCCCCAGCAGCAGCTTCGTCGCTAGCTAGACGGATTCTTCAGTAGCAGCTTCCTCGCCAACGACGGACGCTGTCGGCAACATTTGCGTGGCGTGACGTACTACGAACTGGCGTGTACGTACGTGCTGCGCACAGACCGGCAGGCTCCCGCTCGCCCGGCCGGCCCCTAGTTAGCAGCCATCGGCGAGCGACCGCACAATTGACGTCGCACGCCGAGACGACCGATCGAGAGTGCACTATCCATGCAAGCAAGCATTTCGCCTCCTTCCATCGGCGGCTCGATCTCAGGTCCGTGCAGTGTCACGAACTCAATCAAATGGCCGTACGTCAAGCACTGCAAATTAATGTGAACACTTGCCTCCCGCCGTTTATTTTTTTCCCTAGGACTAGGACTAGGAATAGTATCTCGATCGCACGCTCGGTCTCCCGACGTACGTTGCTCATTTGGCATGGCGACTGGCTGGCGAATGAGCCACGGCATGCACGCACGCACGTACGCCTGATATGGTGCGGGCACGAGATCGATCGAGAAGAGAACGTATACTATGGCTATGTTTAAATCCCAGGGCTAGAGCTAATTTGAGTTAGTTTACACCTAACTAACCTAAAAATATCTAAACATAAGAGCTAGTTTGAGCTAGTTACAACTAGCCCATCCAAAAAAACTAGCTTCCCAAAGAGGTGATTATTTGAGCTAGTTTAGGCTGGTTGTGGTGGAAAGTGGGACCCTACTCATATGCAACTATAAAAAATATTATAACTTACAAACCAAACATCCAAATAAAATTCTGATTACACCATTGAATTCGTTACAATAAATACTCTAAAATAAAATCTCACATGGATATATTTGGATGATTTGTAAAAATAATTTATTATCAAATTAGCTCAAACTAGCCTTGAATCCAAACACCTTCTTGGCTAAAGCTAGTTTGAGCTAGTTTACAAACTAACTCTAATCCAAACTAGAGTGATCCAAACAGAGCCTATATCCCAACAACTACTGGATTTGCACGCACGCACTCACGGCGCCTCTCGCTCTCGCGTGTGCAGGCGCCGAGGTCACACAAGGCGCATGATCAGCGCACATAACGCGTCATATATATGCATGCATGGGTACGTGCAGACGTGCAGTCGACACACCCGATGGCCCGCCCGATCCCTCCCCTGATCTCTTTCTCTCTCTCGGCTGTTACATGTAAATCATCATGTCCAGCGCTGAGGAGAACGTAACTGCGACTGCGAGCGAGTGGTCGTACCTCACACGTGCATTGCACTTGCACGGCCAATAATAATGCATCATGCTTCATGCATCTTGTGTGAGCCTCTCCTTCTCGTGTTCGTGTGACTTTTATGCTGGCCGCATGTACGTGCTCGATCCATCTATATAGTTGGCCGCGCGCTGTGGAGGTGCACATCCCAATAAAATAAATAGGAAATAAAAGGGAAAAAAAGAAGAAGAAAAAAACAGGCCAGTTTTGAAATCCGAGTATGAGCAACCGTGACATCATGCTGTATGGACCAATAGAAATCTGTTTAGGCCCAACACGAACCTACGGGCTACGGAGGCCCGATTCCCTACTCCCCAGGCCGATACAAGGGGGGGGGGGGGGACCCAGCAGAAGGCCCAGTACAAGTTATCGAACCACAGCTTGCCCTTGATCAACACGTCACCATTACGTCACTAGCTAGGACTCCGTAACCGACATAGAGATCGAACGATCGAGACGCCGCGCCGCGCCACCCGATACGAAACCTTCCCCCTCCTATCTGAACGCGCGCCAACGGACTCGCCGGGCGCACCGAAACTTCCCCACAACGAATTCAAATTTCAAAAAACCGTGCGGGATAAGGAACCGCCAGCGCCAGCCGAATTGAACCGACCTCGCCCCGATCCATCCATCCCCTATATAAACGCCCGCCTCCCGTCCCGTCCACGTCCGCCACCCAACCCCAGCGGCGGCCTCGATCGATCGACACGTACGCGACCGCCGACGACCCACACCACCTGCGTGCTACCTCCTCAGTCGTCAGTCCTCACCGTCACCGACGACTGACATGGCACTGGCAGCAGCCACGAACGTGGACTTGGTGGACGACGTCGTCGACGACTTTGAGATCGACGACTTCGACGTCACCCTCCCAGCCTTGGATTTGCACCTGCTGCTGGCCGACGACGACGATCATCGAGCGTTCCGCGGCGGCGGCGGAGGCGCTTGCTACTCCGCCATCTTTTCCGACGCGGACATTGTTAGCCACTGCAGGCACGGCTGTGAAGACGGCGCCGCGGCACCGGCAGCCGCCGGTGGCTTGCTCCTGCAGGCGGGGTTCCGCGAAGGTGCGGATGAAGAAGAAGCAGGGTCGTCGCCGGCGGACTCCGGCGTCACGGATGATGTGCCCCTGGCGCCGGCAGCGGGGGACGACGCCGACGCCGATGCCGAGGCCATGTCGGCGTACGTGGCCGAGCTGGAGCGGTTCCTCCTCGAGGACGACGAGGAGCCGCCGTGCTGCGAGCAGGCGGACGTGGTGGATCAGGGCCTTCTCGGCGTCGTCGACGACTACTTCGCCGGTGACCAGCTGCTTGCTACCGCCGAGGTCGTCGTCCCGGCGTCGGGCCGTGCTGAGCCGGCCACTGACGGAGAGGAAGAGGAGAATGATGACGTTCTTGATCTTGCCGCGCGAGAGGACGAACAATCGGCCTCGAGGAAGCGCGCAAGGTACGAGTGAAATCTTTTCGGATCAAGAAACTTGCATCTGGGGTTTTAATTCATCAATTTTTAATTTAGAAGAATCTTGGCAATGCTAGCTATAGATATATAGGAAATGAGAATGCCAGATCCAAATGGAGCTAGGCAGCAGCAAGCTGTAAATAATTAGCACCTGGTAGTTTTAGGCAGATTTTGATCGATCAATGGAAGTTGCTTCGTTTGGTTGTATAGAAATTTCAAATTTGAGACTGCCTGCCTCTGATAGCAGATAACCTATATATAAACAATACATGCTTTATTCTCGGTCGTATCTAGCATTCTAGCGATTGTTTTTTCTTGATATATATCTATAGCAAAAACAAATTTGAATCTGTTTGCTCCTAATTGTGATATTATTAGGAACAAGATCAAGGGAACGCCATGGAGAGAGGTGATGAGTCTGATGTTGATGCATCTCGCTCAGATCCAAGTGCCAGCTGCGGTTCTTCTCCTGTGCTGTGCTGCATGTAGAATGTGGCCCAGTGGGCTCATAACTTGATCTTGTGGAAGTGGAAGAGGGATACCCATCAACTGCTGGGCCGGCCGGGCTCAGTGCAAGAGCGTCTCGGGCTGAACCGAAGCGCAAGGGGCAGGCAGGCCGGGATGCTCAGGTGCGAAACAATGATGACCCTTAAAGCAGTTTAAGCAAAACTCGAGAGAAATGGTGATGAAATGCAGTGGCGTTTCTCGATTTTCGTCTCTCGTTCGACACCAACCAAACCCGTGCTGAATTTTTTGAACCAAAGGCCGTCTCTACAAACCTATTCCAGTCGGGTTTTTTTTTAAAAAAAAAGCGGTATGTAGCAGTGGCACAAACAATCTAATTCCCTCTCTCTTGGTGTTTTCCCCCATGCAAAATGAACATATTGGGTATTACTATCGGCATGTACATATTCATCATCAAATTTGCACATGCTTGTCAAGATTGCTTGTATGAATTATTGGATTAAAATGTACTGAAAATTGAACAGAAGTCCACCCGTTAAAGAACCAAACGGTTATTCGAACAAGTACGCAAATTAAACATATATATATTTAAGGGCAATGCTTAGGTACAAAGCCTTTAATTTTTTATATTTTATATGAATTACTTAAAAAATTAAAAAAAGTCTACAAAGACGAAAATATTTCTGTAGTTATCGGATTAAAATAAACGGGTCATAGTCATTTTAGAGGTATCATATCAAATGACTTTATTAAATCTGAAAGAGACGTTACACGCATCTCTCTGCTGGACAGATCGACAGCAAGGCAGACGGATTACTGACGATCAGTGGGCCAGGGTGAAGTACATGTCGAAGACGACGACGATGGAGGTGTTGGTGGAGCTGAGCAGCCTGCTCTTCATGTACCCTCGCGCGAACCGGAGCTTGCCGGTGCCGCCCACTATGGTGCGCTCCGAGGGTCCTCCGGTCGGGTCGAGCTGCCCCTGCGTCGTCAGCGTGCTGCCGCTGTACTCCGCGTAGTCGTCGGAGAAGACGAAGTCGATGGCCGTGAACAAGCTGGAGCCGTCCAGCGACGCGTTCACCGCGAGGCCATGCGCTCTGCCGATGAGCCGCGACGCCGGGTCCGGGCTCTCACGCAGCGCGTTGTCGAAGACGTTCGCGTCCCCGAACGCCGGCACGCCCCTGCAGCGACGACGACACCCACACGCAGGACGCGCAGCTAGCTTTAAATTAGTGTACACACGTCATGGTCATGCGTGGTGACGTACGTACTTGTGCAGGCTGACGACTTTGACGACGGTGGCGTTGGGCGCGCCGGCGAAGACCTCGTGGAAGTAGAAGTGGAGGTGGGTCAGCTTCTTATCCGCAGCGCCGCAGCAGGACATGAGCAGCATGAGAACTAGGGAAGCGCACCGAGCACCGGCCATGGCTTCTGTTTCTTTGTGACACCGTTGTGTTTGGAGAAGGGAAAAGGGGAAACCAAGAGACAAAGGATAGGAGAGCAGTCACTTCAACAGACTATATCATATCATAGTACTAGTAGATAAAATAATATATGCTGCTAATCATTTTTGGTAAGGAATTTCATCTTTAATAGCTCTAGCTTATTTCAGCTTATTCCCTCTCATAGAACACTATTCAATCAGTTAGAATTAGCCGGCTTGTGTACAACACTTTTTTGTGGGCATTGCTGGAACCCATTAGGATTCTGCCATAAAACAAATAATATAGTTTTGGTGCAGATCGCATAAGTGAGATTTTTTTTATCATCAGTGGATCAAAATCAGAAAATAGTGTGGGACTTCTACAGATGTTTTAGGAACAACATCTGAACAGAAAGAGACTGAAAATATAATTTCCAGAGCTAAGGACTTGAATGTTAGGATAATTTAGGAATCCAAAATAGCATTTGGAATGTTGGGGACCGTGGAAACCCTGTAAGTGTGAGGTCTCATGAAAATTATTCCATTTTTTTTGCTTTTCCATAGTCAACGTTAGCGACTGCCTACCAATAACCCAACTAATAATGCGACTGGGATCATAATTTATCTGATGTTGTTTGCAGTGTCGATGTAGAGCTGCTAGGTAATTGAAAGGGTCTTATTTTTGCCAAATGGCGCTTGTATAAGCAACATTATTTCTTCAGAAATTCTAGGTCGACTTCATGATTTTTGTACTAATAACAAATCCAAATGAAGTGATAGCTGCAGGCTTTCGTGAGTGGGGAATTTATCTAGAGTTTTTGCAGGGTTCATGGCTTGATGTAGCTGGTAGTGATAGGTGACTGAAAGGGCATTATTTATTCTAAAGTCGTGCTTGTAAAAGCAACATTATTATTTTTTCTCAAAATCTTGATCAATTTCATAATTTTATATACTATAATAGCAAACCAAACTATTCGGCATTTTAGGAAATGTAGAAGGCCAACATAGCTGAGGCAAAGTATGACTAAACAACTTTCATTTTAATGGTATTCATCAAAGAAATGTATTATTCCACAAAGAGGCGGAAAATACTACAGAAAAAGGAAAAAAGAATGTTGGGTCTCATCAAAGAAAAATATTGTTCTAACAAAGATTTTGTTAGCAGATAATGAAGTCAATCGTTTTTTGCTATTGCAGAGTCAACAGCAGTGACTATCTACCAAGTACCAACCCAAGTGCCTGGGACTGGGAGTCTTCGTTAGTGGAAAGTTTATGTTGTTTGCAGTGTACAACTGTAGATGTCGGGCTGCTAGGTGATCGAAAGGGTGCTGGTAGAAGCAACATTGTTTCTTCTAAAATTCTAGGCCAACTTTATGTTTTTTTTTGGCTAATAACAAACCAAAGCTCTTTTTTAGGGTCTTTCAAGAAAATGGAGAAGGCTGGTCCCAACGACCGAAACATATGCTGCAGCAAAGCACGGGAGAAATTTGAATGAATGAGAACGTAAGCCGGAAAGATCTTCGCCAAATATCTGACAGCTAGGAGATTGAAAATACTTTATTTCTAGGTAACACAATTTGCGTAGCGAATGCTCTGAATTCTGCAGACTATTTCAAAGCCGCAACTCATGGAAGTTCATGTATGATTTCTACAATACATAAGCAATACACGCGGCAAGTGTAAAATATAATCCACAGCTTCCTCGTATGACATCAGGTTATAGCAGAACTAGAATCCGTCGATGACAACGATGTGAAAATCCAAACAAGCAAACAGGCGTCCTGTCCCAAAATCTTCCACTGAAATGGAACTAGTCATCATCCTTGTAGGGGTATTCCTCCGGGACTTGCTTGATAAGTTTCACCCGCATCTCATAGGCATCATCCCCACGAAGCATGTCACGTACCCATGTCACCTCCGTCTTCATAGACACCTACATAAAACACTTGCAATCAATCAGTAAGAACAGCATAATAAGTAGAATATAGGTGTGTAAGGTTCAATGCTACAGCAGGTAGTGCCACCACCGTGTAACAAGGATATAGTCATATAGGGGGAAAATATCAATATGGACTTCTGAGAACAAATACATTAGTATCACTTTTTTTTTATGATAAATCTAAATAATTCTACAAGACCACACCATATTAACAGTCAAAGCATCAGGAAGCTGGCTGTATGCATTCTGGAAAAAACTTCAGAACAATAGCCAATAGTATGACTCTCATGAAGAGTAAAGGAAGAAACTTAAATAGAAATAGCAGTTAGCAGAAGAACCAACCATTTCCAATGCCCCCCTAATAACTCCACTTAACAAATTGCAATACTGAAGGCCTTGGCAAGTGTCAGGGAGCTCAACAAAATCAACAAGAGGGTTGTCTTCCAAGACAAGGCTGCAACTTGTACCCTCAGCGTCCCAATTGGTCACAGTTGCAGTCACACCCAAGAACATTTTGAAGCCAAGCTGTTTTGACAAGGAAAAAGAAAAGGGTGCTGTCAGACCTTGAATCCATGGAGGATGGTAGCAAAATGATGAAGCAGTGCAAGTGCTAAATATTTGATAGACCATAAATCTAGCATCCTATCGGCAGCAATTAACAAATAGGAATATGTTAAATGGTCACTAGCCTTCAATAAACCAAGAAGGCATCTCAACAAGAAAAGCTCGGCACACTATAGGACAATATGCAGAGGAGACAACATCGTTTACTGAACCAATTTAGCACTGACAATGAACAGAAGAATTAAATAATCTAACAGAAGAGGAATGTTGTGAAAAAACACTGGGCCATATATGCATTTGCTCCAACACCGCATAAGTACTTGTTAGAATATTAAACATATGCATAATGTACTAGCAGATATTGCCATATAAGAATAGGGGCAGTAAGTTCAGCAGCTGTGTATTGCTGTGAAGTTTAGCAAAGACCTTTGCGATAACATCAGCAGTCTCCTTGAAGTCAACACATCTTGATACATTTGACTTTGCTAAGAACTCATCAACCAATCGAGTTCCAATGTTGTAACCCCTGAAAGTGAAACTTTTCCTTTTAACATGTCGGGAAGGGTTTAAATGAAAAGAAAAGATTGAAGACAAAATTACGAAATAGCAGCCAGAAAACAAGGGGTATTAACTCTACAAAACAGTAATTATGTTGCCAATCATACTAACTACCACTTCATACTTGATTCTAGTCCAGATCCAACTTCATTATTCATCAATTGAGGAGAAAATTGCAAGGTGAAATACATATAATTGAACAAATCTTCTACCTGAGCAGAACCAGGGCATGTAAATGGTGTCACAACCAACCACGAGACGTTTACCATGGTTGGATAGGAAAAACATACAATCCAGATGTAGGAACTGTGTATTTCAGAAGACAATATCATTTATCTTCTATGGGATGTCTCCGAAGAGACAGACCACATCACTCTTACCATGACTCCTCGACTGAAAAGTTAACCGTCAAGAATTTTTTTTTCTTTTAATTCACATGCTGCACAGAGTCTGTTATCTCAAGCTATCAGGCCCAATTTCATAGTTCAAGTTAATTTTGCAACCAGTAATGAACTTTTTTCTTTGCATTCACATGCTGCATAAAAACTCCCAAATCTTTTAACCTTAAGATTCAGTTCGATTGAATAATTATGCATGATCCATATATCATTGCGTGAAAACATCACACAATTTGTCAGCGATGCGAACAATTAGAAACGATCAGAGTCTGTGATCGCAAGCTACCAGGCCCGATTTCATAGTTCAAGTTAAAACCAACGATGAACTTTTTTCTTTTCACACATGCTGCATAAAAATTCCCAAATCTTTTAATCTTAAGATTGTGTTCGATTGAATAATTATGCATGATCCATACATCATTGCGTGAAAACATCACATAATTTGTCAGCGATGAGAACTATCATAAACGATCCCCATGCGCACGGCCAGAAGGAAATTAACGTTTCTACTACTGCACTAAGGCAGCAAAATTTAACTGGCTCCATCATCCATCAAAATCCGCCGAATCGACAAGGGAAATGCAAGGAGAGAAAAAGGAGAGACACGTACATCTGATCGAGCTGCTTGTTGACCTCCTCGACCTCCTCCAGATCCGTGAGAAGCTGACGCACGATGGCGCCGTACGTGAGCGTGAACAGCTCCGCATTCTGCAACCAGCGACGAAACAGAAGCGATTAGGCCGAGTCCGAGGCCAGATCTAGCGCCAGCGCCAGGTTTCCGCGTGCAACGAACGGGGGTCCAGAAGCTTACGACGCGATCCACGCTGGCGAAGAGGGCGTCGCCGGACTTGGGGGCTGGCGGCATCGTGAGAGGCTACTCAAGACCCAGCGCGAATCCCCTCGCGCGCCGGCTCGAATCTCCCTGGCGGCGCTCGCGTCGCGGGGGCGGACTGCGGATTGGCTTTCTCGCGGGCGACGTTCAGCAAACGAACGGAGAGCGGTCGGGGCCTCGGGGGCACAACCGCACAAGTGGCGTCCGGCAGCTGGGCCTGTTGGGCCTTTAGAGGACTGGGTGTGTTCGTATTGGGCTATCCGTAACTTCGAAAAACAGGTAAAATACGGTGTTTTTTTTTCTGAGTAAATAAACACTTTGCCTACCTCAACCATGGCAAAAGTCAGCTTTTTCTCGAACTGGAAAACCGAATATAAATCCTTCTCCATCTTTTAAACCGGACATATGACCTCCCGACTATTTCTCTAGGTGTTTTTTTCTTTTGTATTTATTTCGAGTGAATCTTAGTAAATTATAGAAAAAATATAAAATGAGAAACCCAATTTTGCTACACACAAGTAGATCTACACGATAAGCATATGATATAGAATGTTTTAGTACAATTTTTTTCTATATCTTTAGATCTAGGAAACAAATCTACGGTATTTTGGTACGAATTTATGATTGATGTGTGGTCTCAAGGAAGGGTGATTTACCACGAAGAGGGTAAAATTGATATTATGGTCCATGATCAGTAGCAGAAATCGCACGAAGCACGCGTACGGACTGTCATACGTAACTTTTTTGTCCTAGATCTATGTTTTTCTGTGATTAATTTATACCTGTAATTTCTATGGTCCTATTGTAGTGATTTTTTTATGGTGAACTAACCGATTAATATATAATAAAAAATTTATGCTTATTGGATCATTTATGACTGAGTTATTTGACTTATTCAAGTTTATGCTCATTAAATCGTTTTAAATTAAAATAATTAAAAGTGTGTAAACATAGAAAAAATGTATTCTCTATTTTTACACAAATTTGAGAGAACACGTATTTTATAAAATCGTAGTATTGATATACTTTGTATGAAATTCGGTGGCTTACCCGTGACATCGTCATCTGTGACTCTAGAGTTTAGATAGCTCAGTACAACCAGCTGCAAGACATTTGCGTCCATGCATGCAGAATTTTTTTTTATAAAAAAAATAACACGTCCGTTCACTGGACAAGTATCAGTGGGCCAGTGTGAAGTACATGTCGAAGACGACGACGATGGAGGTGTCCGTGGAGCTGAGCAGCTTGCTGGTGAGGTACCCGCGCGCGAAGCGGAGCTTGCCCGTGCCGCCGATGATGCTGCGCTCGGACGGGCCGGACACGGTGAAGTGTCCCGTCGTCACCAGCGTGCTGCCGCTGTACTTGCCGTAGTCCGAGAAGACGAAGTCGATGGCGGTGAGGCCGCCGGACTCGTCCAGCGACGCGTGCACCCCGATCCCCTGCGCCCTGCCGATGAGCCGCGACGCCGGGTCCGCCCCCTCCCGCAGCGCGTTGTCGAACACGTTCAGGTCCCCGAACGTCGACGCGTTCCTGCACACGCATGCCATGGCACCAATGCACCACGCACGCGCCATGAAACGGATCGAGAGACTTCGTCAGCGCTGCCGGGTGAAAGCAGATACAGGCCGGCATATGCGCCAGAGAGCTAGCTAGCTATGGGCGGCGTCGCGCTTAGTTTGGTTACGTACTTGTGCAGGCTGGCGACGTTGACGACGGTGGCGTTGGGCGTGCCGGCGTTCACCTCGTGGAAGTAGAAGTGGAGGTGGGTCAGCTTCTCATCAGCCGACACCGAGCAGCAGCAGCAGGTCAGTAGCAGCATGAGAACCACGGAAGAGCACCGAGCAGCGGCCATTGCTTCAATCGTCGCTCTTCAGACTTCAACGCGTTGCCCTCTTGATGTGTGTCGATCGTCTGTGTGTGTTTGTGAGTTTGAACGAAGAAAAAGGGTGAAGTGGAGAGTTGGTAAGGACATAGCTGCGACCGGCGGGCAGTCACACTCAGACCGATCAATCATCTATAACTGACTCAACACCTAATCCCTTGCTTCACAAGATAATAACCATATGTGGTATTTATGGAAGGCGAGGAATGACACGTTTCCAAAGATAATAATCACCTACATCATGTTGTGGCCGTGCATATCGCTGCTCACAGCAGTGCACACATCTTACAATTTGGCGAACAAATTCTTAGATCGACCACAGGCCATAATAATGGATCTGCCAGCAACTGCCAATAGACTACATCAACAAACTCACACCAAGGTATGAACTTTCAATCTACAGGAATTGAACTACCTGGAGAAGAGACACACACCAACACGGCTACTAGAACATCGCCACTGCCTACTGTAGCACTGGTAGGTGAGCATGTACTTCATCCAACAGCCAGCTCTACTGCATGGAGTGAGGTGCTATACACAGACGCCTCCACTCCATCACGGATTAGCCAGCTACAAATACTAGACCTGATGGTCTTGTCATCTTCTTTATCAATACACGGGTTCATCCGGCTCAAACGATTTATATCAAGGCTACAATGACAAGGGTACATTCGGCTTAGTCTTTAAGATGATTTTAGTTGAAACTATGCTTGAATTATTCTTTTTTGGATGGAAGGAATAAAAGATAAGGTGTCCATTTCTTAAAGTTCTTGCCGTGACTATCTACTAACATTATGCTCACACGCGCCCCTTCCCTGGTTGTGCGCGTGACACGGTGGGGCTGACCGGCGACGAGAAGGGCCCTGAAGCAAGCGCGGGGGGCGGTCAGTCCGCGCAGCGGGAGCAGAGGCCCAGCGGCGCACACAGTTAGGCGGGCCGGACGGCGACGACCGCAGTGGGGGCGACGGACCCGGGCCGACCTACAGCGAGCGGACGCACGCATCCGGTTGTTGGCCCACGCACGCACCCTCTTGCCGTCGACCACCTGCAGCATCTCCCGCCCCCATGCTCTGATGCTGTCGCTGCCATGGCCTAAACAACCATGGAAAAGAGGACGACGACGAAACAGGTAGGACCCACTGATCTATTGGACTCTGCTAAAAGATGAACCACTACAGGAGTAAACTTTTACTTTAGCTATTGTTGACAAGGAGATGGCACTTAAACTGCTGAGGACGCCCCAAGATGTGTGATCCAGCAATTAAGGGCTAAGGGCTTAGGGCGCATCAAGCCTCCCAAAAAAAAGTTGGCCCTCACAGCCTTTTCCCCTTCTATCAATGTGTGCTACACATTCCTCTTTGTACAAACGGGCATCGCTGCCATAGTATAATACGTAGCTACTATACAGTTAGTGTACAGGACCGTCAGATGATATCAGAACATTCTCTCGTGGCAGTTGAAAATGATCACCAGCATCAGTCATCTCTTCTCCCTCTTCTCCAGGTAATGGAAGAATGAAACCAGGAGCATTCAGTGGTGGTGTCACATTGTCAGCCAGTCAGGCGATTGTCTGCTCTCTCTTTTGAGATCCTCTCTTCCTGTATCTCCTCTAGTTCGTCCCCATCACTCCGCTTGCCTGCTTGCTCCTTCCAGTAGGCGATCAACTTCTTCAACCTCATGATTTCTTTTGGGGCAACATGTTTGCTCGTATCATTAACAATGCAACGAACCCGTGAAGCATACCTACAAAGTTTCAAAAATTATATGAAACAAAGACACCACACCAAGACACAGGAATATCATATATATTTACACAAACTTTCAAAAAGTATAGATTCCAATCAGTAGAAACAAAATTAACCCAACTGACATGGTCCTTGGTTAATGGAAAAGCTAATATGTCAAAACCACATTGATGGAAACAGTAACAAATAGCAAACCCAAAAGAAAGAGGGACATAGAATCAGTGAGCAAAGAAGTACATACATTAGCGAGTTGTAAGTCTCCTCCAAGTTAGACTCTGCTGGAGAAATATTCACAAACATTAAGGTCTTCGCATTGCCTCCAAGAGAATCACTCATAAGCATAGTTAACTTATGGTTCCGGTAAGGTATATGTTGTCCATCAGATGATAAAGCACCAATAACATCAGCCAAAGCAGAAAGAGATTTATTTATACTTTGTGCTTCTTTCAGTTGCTTTCCTGCTGAACCAGATTTTTTCACCCTCTCAGAACCAGCAAGGTCCACAAAACTTAGCTGTTCAAACAGAGAAACACTGTCAATTCTTCCCTTTAATATAGAATAAACTCTGAGATTAATACGATAACCAAGGACTGTTTAGAAGGTAATAGTTTCACAGAAAACTCTGAGAAATACGACTAATTTTAAATGTGTTTTGCAGGGAATGTTTGCCAACAACCTCCATCAAATCGAGAATAATAGTTTCTACAGCATGCAAAGTCGAACAATGTGCATGAAGTGCACATGCCATAGATAAATGAAGACATTTTTATTTCATTACTATACATGAAAATATTGTCACTAGACTCAACCAAATTGGAGTTAAGTTCACAGCTTCATCCTGCCATACCTTGCCTCTCGCATATGATTGAGTTTGGAGATTTGTACTCTCAATAATGATTGAAAGAATTAAATGAGACCTCGAACTCTCATCATTCATATTCGTTCCAGCAGTGTGCCTCCTCTCAGAACCTCTTAAAATTATAGCCCTCAGTTCCTCAATACTTGAAATACTCACAACTGTAGCGTTTTCAACGGTAACAACACCCTAAAAAATAGTATCAAATAATTACCTCTATGAGTATGAAATTAAAAACACTTCTGAAAATCCCAATGGAAACTACATTTGAACAGAATTATTATGAAGGTGTAGGAACAAACTGTTAGGTACTTACTCCCTCCGTCCCATAGAAAGTGTCGTTTGAAAAGCGTGTCTGTGAGATAAACACGGTTTTCTAGTGACACTTTCAATGGGATAGAGGGAGTAAGTACTAAATCAAGTTATTTAGTGTCCAAAAATGAGATAAATAATTGCATGTTGCAACTAACAAAGTAGGAAACATAAATATGTGAACACTACTGTTTTTGAAAAGCACAAAAAAGTCAACAAGAAAAGCAAAAAATGAAATATGCAAATAAAGTAGGGTAGCATATCCAGTGCACTGTAAGAACAACGGATTGTATGTATATAGGAAAAGAAATTTTATACCTTAGAATCTTTTTTAATCTCTAATTTTAATTGCTTTGCATTTCTAGGCAACAATAGGTCCACAAGATTATCTTGATAAAGCTCCACCATATA
The DNA here is from genome assembly GCA_022036555.1 of Microstegium vimineum. Taxonomy (NCBI): domain Eukaryota; kingdom Viridiplantae; phylum Streptophyta; class Magnoliopsida; order Poales; family Poaceae; genus Microstegium; species Microstegium vimineum. The sequence goes on along the minus strand of CM039131.1, from coordinate 57,218,006 downwards.
TGCCTGTATATAAAACACAATTTAAGTATAATACATAAGGCATATTTGAGATCTAAAGAACATGTTAAAACATGTGAAATAATGTCACTAAAATAACTTTTTCTTACCCAATCATATAAAAGGAAAGAACAAAGTATTGGTCAAGAGCACAAATCAATGAGCTAAGATGAGCAAATATAAATGAACAAAGCACATGTCCAGTATTTAAGATAAATAGAGCCATCATATAATCCTCCTACCTTCAAAGAAAATGAATATTTATTACCATCGCGCTTTATCACTCTAAAAAGTTCAGATGTAGCCCTTGGGGTAAGACCAGGATTGTTATCTGAACCGTAAATGGTAAAAGTTTTTCCAGAACCGGTTTGGCCATATGCAAATATACAGACATTGTATCCATCAACAGCTGACTGTACGAGATACTGCAGCACAGAAATTCAACAAAACATATTAAAACCAAAGTAAGCAATCTTAGAAATAAATTTTATATTGATAATGGGATCAACACAAAAGATAACATTTTAAATATTCACCTTAGTATCTTCAAAAATTTCTTCTTGACTTGTGTTTGTATCAAAAACACGATCATATATATGTTGTTTTGACTTTTCATCTTTCCATGGATGTGCAATTGTAAATTCATCAGGACTGCAAACTATATCTTTCTCCTCAAAAGAAAGTTCTTTATCGTTTAGAGGGCGCAAACGACAAAAAACTCTTATTTTACCTTTCATATCTATAGAGTTAAAACATAAGTCATGGTCAATTCATCACATAACATCATAGTAATTACTAAGTAAAAACATTTAATTTTGGTTTACCTTCAATTGTATTATAGTAACGCTTTCGCAAAATCTGTTCTTGCTTATAAAGGTTCTCAAGTTCCACCAATTGTGCTCCTTGCCTTTTAAGAATTTCAGCAGTTTGTTGATTTTTTCTATCAACGTCCTAAAACAGTACAAAATGAATGAGTATATAGTTTCCTAAAAAATCTAAAAAAAAAATAGCAGCTATTGTACATATCATACCGCTTTGAACTCTCTTAGTTCATCAATTTCTTTCAAACTATTTTGCAAACTATCAACCTCAGCATTTCTTATAGCAAGATTTGATTCAGCCACATTTAATGATCGTGTCACAACTTCCAATTGCTGCTCCAATTCAGCAATCTGAGATTTCAATTTACGACATTCATCCGCATAAGCTTTTTCCATTGTGCTTTTCTGCATAATCATATACACCATATTTCAGAAATATGAAATGAATAAACTTTTCATTATGAAATCAGGACTTAAAAACATAACAACAAAACAACCTCTTCACTTTTCATTTTTTCAAGCCTCTGAACTTTTTGGTCAAGAAGATTCTTTTCTAACATTAACTTTTTTGAGACTTCTTTTGACGCATCAAGCTCTTTTTGGTATGATTTCAATTCCTCCTTTAGCTTGGTAAGCATCTTTTAGACACAAGAGCAAAATGCATCAGAAGTTTATAACAACCTTGCAGAAATAAGTGTGAACACAAAGTTATAAACAGGTCAGATACCTCAATGTCACTGTTGACACTGCCTACAGTTGTCAAAGTATCTCTCTCACGGCCTTGACCACTTGTTAATCTGGTTTCAAGTCTACTTTTTTCCATCAGGGCAGCCTAGTGAAATGGAAAGTCAGATGATCCAAACAATTTTAACTAAATCAACAATCTATCACCATACCTGCAAAGCAGATTCTTTCTCATCACATAGAGATTTTAGCTTATCAAGCTCATTTTTTACTTCTTTGGAACTTTGTTGTTCAGATTGCAAGGTATCTCTTAGCCCTTCCAACTCTTCTTGCATCTCCGTTTCTTGTTTTGTCTTCAATTGTAGATCTTCTCGCAACTAAACATAATATGAAGACAATTATTTCCTCAGCAAACCGTCCACATTGGCACATTTATACATGTATTAAATGTACACCTTTATAAGATAGGCATTTCCATCTTCTTAGCTAAGCATAAGATGAAAGATAGGTTCAAAGATGTCACCGTTGCAGCCCTCACACGACTACAGTGTAAGTGGCAATTGTAAATGGATTTGGGTACTCTACGGACACTTAAAAGATATTCGATATGGCAATAAGATGTTCATGGATCATGAAGTTTAGCCATCTTAACCAATATTTATCAACTATTACCAGTACCTGACTAAATATTGTCTTCTAGAAATTTTGACCTACTAGTCTGGCACATTATATTTATTTAAAAGAAGTGGAATAACAAAATGAAACTGTACAATTTTCTTTTCCTTTAATTGCCATTTTCTTTTCCCTAATTGCCATTTTGTGATTCTGAGCAAAAACACAAAGTGATCTGTGATTTTTGGCCACTACAGAACAGTATATTAAAATTGGCCAGGACCATGTTCAATTCAATTAACTGAAGCAAAGGCAATCCAATTGCAAAGATAAAGTTTAGAAATTTCAAGTTACACTAGCAAATACCTTAGGTTGCCAGTTTTAATTGTGGCCAAAAGTACTTACCCGATCTGCTGTCTTCTGAGTTTCCTCAACTGTTTTTGTCAGTTCTTGGACACGCTTCTCATACATTTCAGTATTTGGTGGCTTATATGCTTGATTAACATCATTTTGTGATGTCACACTATTAGCAGAGCGTGCTTTTGAATATCTGCGGAGCATGACGTCGTTTATATGCGTTTGAAGTGCTACACATATTTCCTCACCCTAAAAAACCATGGTTATTCTAACAGCTATAGATGATATAACAGGATCAAATGTACTATCAACTATTGCCCGGAGCTTTAGAATACCTGCTTTGTTTCAAACTGAAAGATATGAAGAACACCGGCAACTCGCATTTTAAAGAAAACAGCAGTATTGCTGCTACCAAATTGCATGATGTCTCTTAGTTCTGCAGAATGAAGATATTCCTTGGGTACCGGGCGGAAAAAGTGAACCTGCATTCATGCAGAAATTCAACATCAGTTTTACTTAGCAGAAAGAATATGAAGTTTCCATCACATGGTTGAGATCAGACCCCTCGTTTGTTGATTCCCAAAATAATTTTTCCAGGTAGCAATCCTATTGGATCATCAATCTTCCGTACACTGAAGAAAACAGAGTTCCCATATGGAAGAGTCCTTAAGATTCTGAGAAATTGTTGCCGTGCATCATCCTTTGAAAGGTGTTCCTGGAATCAAGCAACAAAGTACTCAGGTAAGCTGAGTTCTAACGAGGCTTTACCAATGTGAAGTAAATTGTAAACATATTGGTAGACTAGTAAATTTAAAGTTCAAGAGCTAGATAAATACCATTAACTGAAAGCGTGAAATGATGTCAAGCTCCCAGTCCCGCTTTGCTCTAGTAATCGCCACTTGTCTAGGAAGAAATCTCTCTAAAAGTGATATCCATTCACTGTTGAGAGCACAAAAGTGAACAGAGGGGGTCAAATTATTTTTGTTACCACCAGAAACTCTACACTAAAAATTAGCATGAGATCAGGTAGGGCCTTAAGAAATACTTACACACAGGACTCAGGATTGTCAATGTATCCAATCTCAACCAATATTTGCAGAGCAGAGAGTTGTGAAGCATCATCCCTGCCGACAGGATAGTTTCCCAAAATGTAATCATGTTGCAACTGCAGAACAATGTTATTTGTTAGATCTATTCTGGAAACAAGATTACTTGAGTAACAATTACACACAAACTGGCAGTCCTTCAGTTAGCTAGCTATCAGAAGACTATCAAACCAGCACCTGGACATATGACAGCTGAACAAACATTGGATCAGTCACAGCCTCATCCGATTCGCGGAAGAGACGTTTCTTGAATACAAGTTTGCAATGAAGAATTTCTCCTTTGTTGCGATCCTTAGCTGATTTAAATTCAGATAGCAAGTCCCCAATATATTTGTTATCATCTAATCCAATGTATTCCTCTGCATATAAAAGATAAAGAAATGAATGTGTTACTTGAAAAACTTCTACAACATTTCCTTCTGCTCCACGATATCCGAACCACATGCATTATTTAAATAATAAAACAGAAAAAGGAAAAACAATATGACTTGGTAGTTACCATTGCCAACCTCTGAAGATTTTGATCCGTTAACAACCTTCCGACATTCAAATAGGCTGAAACTAGAATACACTGAAAGTTTGATAATGCCAGCAAGTTCCTGTCATTAAATCGATTTTTTGTTTCCTTAGAACACTATAATTTCAAATGATATTGCAACTTTGAAAAGCTCACAAGAAATTGCAGCAACAGATCTAATGCCAGAACCGTTTAAGGAAAGTACAGCAACATAACAGATAGAAATATCATCACATAACACTGGACTATTGTAATGTGGCTGAATATATGCAACTGGCGAACAGAGATAAGGAGGGGGGGACTAGTCCAGAGAATTGGAAGTAAAACTATTATTTCAGTCAACCACAAAATCCATTAGTTCTAGAATTCATAACATCAACAAAATAGCAAATGAAGAATAACCAAAGTGTGCCATCCATGTGGCATTGTGGCATCAAGCACCAGGTTACAACATCTTTGCGAGGTTGAGTTGAAGCAAGAAGATGCCCACACTAAGACTTGATATGACAACCTTGAGTGAAGAAAAAAGCCAAAAGATGATTACTTAGTACCTAGTACCTACCCTACCTATATAACCTGATTCCAAATGGAGGTCAGGCGAGTCAAAAAGCATAAAAACTCTGACCCCTAGCAACTTTAGACTGCACCAGCTCTTTTAGCATCAATGAGCTTCGACCTCCATGAAAAGCACTATCTTTGTGTATTTTTGCAGGCATATATAGTGTAATATGCCTGCATTCTATGACAGATTGACAGAACATTTTTTGCTGACCACGTCCTAAGTAATAGAACGCTACTTCGAAGCAAGTCACACAAGCCACTTATATATGTTATCGCTGAACTACAACAATAATGTTGCATTCCTTTAAAAGATTTTTGAAGGTATTGAGCATATATCAATTCTAAAATTAATAGCTCAGGAAAATGCATTTACCTCAACAGCATCAGCAACAGTTGTTGCCATGTCATAGGTGATTTCTTCAAAAGTTTCGTCCAAGAAAAATACAATTGTTGTAAGCTTCCGGCTCGTTAAAAGAGCTTCTATTTCCTCCCGTGCAGGAATTGTTACCCTAGGACCTGCCTTGACTGATCGTTTTAATGCATTTAGTGTGTTCAGTGCTAGAACTCGAACATCAGAATCAGTTGTGGCTCCGTGGGCAACATAGTGAACATACTCAGACAAGTACGCCCCAATATCTTTGCTTGGTGGCATGGATGATGCACACAGGTACATAAGCTCCCAAGCTCTTATTGACCAACCCCTGCAGGTACAATAAAATATATATGATTCCCACAATGATATACACATATGCTTCCCATCCATGAGAAGCCCAACTCACCTATCAGGATTGTTACGTGTTTGTTTTGAAATCTGTGCAAAGAGTTCATCTCGAAGTTCAGAACGCTTCAATGTATGCTTGTAGAGCTTCGCAACAAGTTCTATTCTCTCCTCCAAACTTATTATTGCTGGTGAATCAATACCCATGTACTTTAGTATGACATGGAACAACTTAATTGAGCGGCTTACAAGGTCACTGCTTATCTTTAGTAATGAAGTTGGGATAGGATCCTGCAGGAGATACAAAGAAGCGCCAAATTAGCAGAATAAAATGATAGATGCAATTTGATGTGACATATCGACCTTAAGCTTTAGCATAGAAGTTTAGAAGAAAAATAAGTTGAAACAAGTGCAATAGTGTAACTTCACAGATGGAATGAGATTTGACAGCATCACCTTTTGAAAGCACAACATATCTTCCAAAGTGAACTTCTCACGAGCTTGTGGCCCAATAGACTTTTTAGAAAAAAATCCACGTTTTCCAGCTGAATGAATCTGCTTTTGCATTGCTTTGAGAAAGCCCTCGACCTGTCATTTTCCAGCACTGATATCAGAGTGGGAATCAGAGCATTTCTTACTATCTGAAATTCAATAGCAGTACTTTACGGAACCATAATGTTTTGATGAGCCTGTGGGATGCTTAGGATAACAGCTAGTATTGTCTAATTGAATTTCCTTGTCTCTAAGGCCCGTGACAAGGATAAATGTTGGTTTAACCAATTGAGTGGTGAGAGTATTTTTTTAGAGTTTAAGGGCTATGTCCCGGCCTTTCAATTAAGCATCAAAAGACCAAAAGTGCTATTACAGCTCAGAGGAGAATCCGCCAAGTTTATAGTCCACCTGGACTGTCCTAGTTGTATTCATGTAGAAGAGAATGTAAAGCTTAAACTTGAAAATGGCGCTAATCGTTCTAACTTTCGATTCACCTCTCGATTTCTAAAGAACAAAATGCAAATTATTATGGAGAGAATATGTAGGACGAATTGGCATTATGCTTGTTACGGTCTATTTCAATGATGACACAATGGAGTGACAATTTCAATCTAGACGCGTACCCCAACCCTAGCCCCCTCCCCTCCCCTGGCCCTTTCCCCTCCGCCGCCGGCAGCGGCGCCCACCCCCCGTCCCCCCCCCCCCCCCCCCCTCCCCCCTGAAAGTGCAATTAAGTCTTAAGTGGGTTTTGGTGACATGACAACGCAACTAGAGAACTAATGAGACTTTACAAGTATGACAACCAGGTTAAACTTAAGGAGGTTGATAAACAGGTTGGCGGACCCCTCCAATTACAAAAGTGCATGGCAACAAGCTCAAAGGAGTTTAAATTCATTTTATACTTTGAAATTGAGTTAGGTATGCCGTACTATCAAGAGGGATTCAACACGCATGCCAACAAGTGAACCAAATGCAATATCTATCCAAATACATCACACCTCCACATACATAGAAGGCAAATCAGCCAACTATTCGAAGATCCATTCTTTGCTGGTTCTGCCAGGCCGGCACTGCCGCGACTTGTTCTGACCGTTGGGCAGTTAAGGGGTATTTAACACCTCCTCACTCACCCCCCAACGGCTAGTTCTGCTATTCCATTCATTCAGCTTCGTGAAACAGACAGACAAAGCTCTCTTCTTACTCTCCCCTACTCCCTTGGTGCTCAACCACTCTCGTCCATTGATTTGCAATCACCCTTTGAGAGATTGAGCCCCCAAGCTTGAGAAGAAACTTCTCCCTCGGATCTTCAACTCCTACAAGCATTTGGTTTGCGTGGTGGCCGGCGGTTTGAGTTCTTTACTCTTGGAGCTTTGCTCCTAGCTGGCTAGAGGTTGCCCTTGAGCTTGCCTCCTTCGTGTGGCAGCCTAGGGAAGTTTGTATCACCCAACTATTGCTAATACATTCCTCTCATCTCAAGAGTTCATTCTCTTGACTTGAGACCGAGGAAAGAGCAAGCCTTGTGTGGCGAGCTTGAGCCTTGTGTGGCGCCACCTCAACAACGTGGACGTAGGCAAGCCTTGGTGGCGAGCTGAACCACGGGTCAAAACTTGTGTCCCCTTGTGTTTGTCTCTATACTTTGATAAATATTGTTTGCAAAGTGATTTCTAGGGTTTGGACTCGATCTACTCGGTGGGTGTGTTGCTACCACTTTCAGGTGGTGCTAGAGGTTCCCTACACCTCTAGGAAGGTTTCTATTCAAGCACAATTTACATTCAGTCCTTACATTTTGAATTGTGTATATCTCTGTTCTTGTGACCAGCACTGCTGCTCTTAGCCCAGCAGTGTCGGCCACCCCGGCAGTGCCGGCCTATGACTGACAGAAAGTTGTTAAGTTTTATAAACAGGCCTATTCACCCCCCCTAGGCTAATCAGATCCTTACACCCCCCCCCCCCCCTCTCCTCGCTGCAGCCTCCTTCCCACCTCCCGCGTGTGCGCGCGCAGCAGCCCCGCGGCGGCCTCCCCCCGCTCGTGCGCTCGCTGCACCACCGCCCGTGTCGGCCGCCGCCGGGGCACCGGCCACCTCCCCTTCCCCCGTCGCCGTCTCCCCTCCGCCCGACGCCGGGGCCTCCTCCGGCGCGGGGATGGGCGCCGCCGCCTCCCCGACGACCCTGCTCTGGGGTCCAGGGGACACCGCTGCCGTCCCGCACGGCTCTCCCCCGCATGTGTGTGTCGCTGGATCCGTGGACAGTCGTCCGACTCCGGCGGATGCGGCACCATCGCCATGCCTCTCGCCGGCGGCGGCTCCGTTCTGCCCAGGTGGCTCCCCGGGAGGGCGCTCGAAGCACCGCCTGTGGGCGGAGGATGACGCGGAGGAGCCCGACGCCCGTCCCGCATCCTACCTGGAGGTCGCCCATCGCTCGCCAAAGCCAGTCCACGCGAGAGCCCAGCAGGCACCGGGGCAGGCATCCCCCACGCGCGCTCAACCGGCGTCTGGGCAGAGGCGGAAGAAGTGCAGCCGGCCACGTCCCCTGGTGTTGTGCAGCTTGCCTGTTCAGCCAGTGGATGGCCGCATCCCTGTCCGCCAACGCCTTGGCCGTCGCGGGCGGCTCTCCGCCCCCAACTCTGATGGGTGGCGGGAGATCCTCGCCGGACAGAAGATGCCCCGTGCTGCTGCCTCGGAGGATCCTTGCGGCGACATGCCGACTGCCTCGACGTTGCCTGCGATGTCGTGGGTTTGGCCATCTCGCCAGGGAGTGCAGGCGGCCCCGAGCTGCGTCGACGGTGACGAAGGGTGGTGCCCTTGGCGGGAAACCACTGGCATCCCAGCGCGCGCCTCGCGACAACTCGCCGAGCATGGTCGGGACCACGTCGGGTGCCGCGGGGAGCGTCTGCACAACCCGGCGGCAACGGTGGAGGCGCCGAGGCGCACCAACGACCGGCAGTGTGCCCGCGTCGGCCCGTCATACCGGCTTCGATGTCAACTCTGTTGCGGCACCCTGCTCAGACCCGCTTCTTTTGGAGCAATGCACATCAGCGGGGCTTCCGGCGAGGGTCGACCCTATGCTAGAGGAGCTCACTGCCTCGCTCGTAGTGAGCCAGCCTACCGGGGCACCCGTTTCTGGCTGCCCGCTCGCTACAACGACCGTCTTCCTGGAGCAGCAAGCGGACGTCGTGGTTGTCGCCGCGGGCCCAGAGTCCGCTGGTGCAAATCCGACCACCACTCGCCGGCACACGGGTGACTTGGTCGTGGATGAGCTGGGTGATGTCAACCGTACCCCCTCACCAACGAAGATGTCAGCCGATCAACGCCTCAAGTGCTTCACCGAGAGAATCACAAGGAGGCAACCGCCACTTCTTGAGTTGCCTAGAGCTGAGACCCTCGTCGGCAGACATGCACCACCTGTCTTCCCCAAGCGAAGCAGGCGACTAGCAGCGCAGAGCATAGCTCATATCCCGGCGGCGAAACGAGGTGAATACCTTGTCATGAAGCGCTTGGGACTCTCCAACGGGACACCCCCTCCGTCGATGTCGACAGTGATGACGTTCGATGAAATTTTCAGTGATGACTTCGCTCATATGCAGGCGTTGGGTGAGTTGTTCCCACCGGTTGGCGACGTAGGCCCGCGCAAGCGGCGCGGTCGCTCGGCAGCTAGGGCATAGGCCTCTTCACTAGTGCTGCGAGATTGGGTTGATAATTGTTCAAAATGTAGCTGGTTAACCAACACTACACTAGAGGGTCTGAACTTCCATGTAAAACTTAGTTGACCCCCTAGGGCGCTATCATGGCGTGTTGTATCAAACTTCTCTATCTTAATACAAAGACGCGCAAACCTTTTGCGTGATCGAGAAAAGACACAATGGTGGATAGTTTTCCGTATCTCGTTTCTATCTCCACCAAACTGACAACTGGGGGGCATTCTTTTGTGTAAAACGTAAACAAGAATAATGCAATGGCCTCAATGCTAAAGTTAAAACTTTAATAAACACACCAACTGTTTTGCAAAAAATGATCACATCAGTGACGATGTCACGTACCTGAAATCGATCAATTAATGGAATAGCTCCAGCAAGCTCAGGAGGTATGGACATTGACAAAGTTGATGGTGTACTGCAAAAACAGTGAGCCCAGATAGTAAATACAAATCACATCCGACCATACCAAGCAAACAAAACTCTCTTCCACAAATGTGGCGCCGAAGAAAGCAATGTACGCTGTGTGGTGTCTTTGCTTCAAAACAACTACCACAAAATTGGCACCTAACGCATTTAAACAGGTAGGGTGGTAGGCCATGGATTACGAGCACAGCACAGATAGCCAATTATAGCGACATTAACACGATACCGCAATTAAACAAATCCCAGCCATCAAGCCATCAGCCCGACCTTTTTCCCTCAACTTTCCACTAGTCAGGCAGGGAAACTCTTTTGGCAATCATCATACGAAATAGAAAATGCAAAAACCCGAGACATCCGAACCGGTAATTAACTAAATCTAGCACATAGGCAACAAACAGCACGAAATCAACCCGAAGCAGCGGCAGGAGACGGCGAAGGAAGGAAAGGGAGGTGGGGACTCACGGGGGCGCGAAGCTGTAGCCGTCGCTGTCGTACCCATCGGCGGCGGCGCCGTTGACGGTGGAGGCCGCCGAGCCGTGCAGCGGCGTGGCAGCAGCGCCGTTGCTGAGGCTGCCGGAGGCGCCGTTCAGCGCCTGGTGCTGCGCGGGCCCCACCCCGCCGGCTGCCATCTCCCCGCACTGTACCTCTACTCCCCCCTCGTCCTCGTCCTTCTCAGGAGCTAGTAGTAGTAAAGCCTCCCCGAAGTCTCCTCAATCAACCTCAGGGACCTGACCTCGAGTCGTCGCGTCGAGCAGCAGGTCACCGCCGAGTAGCTCCAATCGCCATCACCGCAATCCTCGAGACCAATCCAGCGACGCGGCCTCAGATCGAAAACGCCACGCGGAAGCGGCGCCTGGAAGCTCCGAGCTCTAAGCTCCGGGTGGCGGGTGCCGGGACCGACCGCACGCACCCGAGTCCGCGCGGCGAGCGGGTGGACAAATGGAGCGAGCCCCCGGGGCAATGCGAGCGGTATAAGTAAGCCGGCCCGAGTGCCGACAGGCGGGAAGGAGGGAGGGAGGGAGGCTCGGACCGGGTCGCGGGCACCTCGTCCGGCCGCGGCCGGCGGGACGAGATCCGGAGGGGGGAGGAAGACGGGACGAGGTGTGGACTGGAGACGAGGAGGAGAGAGGGGGCTCACGAGGGGGTGGTATGGCGAGGGCGAGGCGGAGGCGGAAGGCTAGGCTGTGGGGTGGTGCCAGCGGATTAAAGAAAATCACGCGCCGTGGGGCGGGGGCATTTCCGCTGATGTTTTGCCGCAGCGGGCGAGGGAATTACTCCTCCTCCTCCCCGTGTCCCCGTGCCGCGCAAGCGCTCATGATTTTTTGGGAGGCCGGCGTGTGCTGCTGGCACTGGGAATGGGAACGGGAACGAGAGGGGAGAGACGGCCAGACGGGGGCAGGGCGGATAGAATTTTTTGAATTTAATTTTGGGAGAATGAGAAATGGAATGTGAGGGTGAGGGGTGGTCTGTGCGGTGGGGCCAGCCCGGCAGGTAGGCAGGGGGATGGGATGTTGCGGTGTTTTGTCGTCCGGCTTCGAGGTGGACTTGCGGCCGTTCACCGCCTGCAATGACGCAACGGGTTCAATGGTTAGACTGAAAACGAAGCACTTGGCCTGCAGTGAAGCCAAATCTGTTGATCCGTCCGGTTCTTCAACGTACCAGTACATTGCTATGTATTTCTTATTCAATATTTGATTCTTCCTCTTATATGATTAGAAGATTGGATATGGTACTTGTAGAAAGAACAGGAATAATATATGGTACCTACTGATGTACTATATATGTGATTCTTCCTCATGTATAATTGGATCCGGTCCTTCTATAAGTTAAAAAATATATATATTGCGTCGTCTCTAAATAGAATTCGTTCCCACTTCCTGATAAGTCAAACTTTTTAAAAAAATTGATCAATTAATGTAAAAGAATATATAAATACCTATAATATATAATTGACAGATAGATCGTTGAATATACTTTTATAAACTTAATTATAGATATAAATGTTGCACGTTTTTTTCTAAAACATGGTCAAAATTGAGAAAGTTTGACATACACTCATACTATAACGACTTTCTTTCATAGACGGAGGGAGTAATATATGGTACTTCATATACTATCTTTAGGGTTCATCCTCAAAAGTATGCAAAATTTCATAATCTTATTATAAATATAACTAAATATTTTATATTTTATAAAGATTAATGGACATTGAATATATTCCACAATATAACTAAAGTGTCAAATATCGATGCTAATTTTCATAAACTCAAATAAATGTAAGTTAGTTCGGATCTAACAATCTTATAATTACATCCTGCTTCGTTCTTTGGACGGATCGAGGCACAGTACTAACACACAAAAACACATGTCGTATGATGCCATGATTGTTTTACAGTCCATCACTTGACTTGTTTAGCCCATCTTTCATGCTTAAGCTCCTCAGGAGAGCCCCCTGCTGGTACCATTTGTCAGTTGCCCATTGTGCTATACTACAATACAAACCGGGAGCCCGACGACGTGCGTATGACGTGCCCATATATGGTACCCACACACACGTTCGGAGTTGCCAGCTCACGCGCTCACCGCCATTGGCCAAATCGATACGAACAGTCGGTGTCAATGTCACTCTAATAATGATTCGTCGCGTTTTTTGGTGCTCGATTCCAAAACAACAGTTTTTTACTGTACTAGCTAGCGTGGATCGGACTAAACTGTCTCTCGGTGCGGTCCAGCATGCTCCGGCCGGCCCACGCGAGAAAACGCAGGAAATCGACGGATGGAGGGAGGCCAGCAGTAACACCGTAATTAACGAACCTTAATTTTGACCCAGCGTCGATCGTCGACTTGTTTGGCCGCTAATGCAAGGCAGCAGTGTCAAGTGTTAACCTAGCTTCACGGCATCATCATGCTGTCATGTGTTGTGCAGTTTCGCCACACCGAAGACCGAACGCTGTGTCGATCTCCCGCCCTAGCTAGCTAGCTAACCCCTATCGTTACATTACGGTGGTTGGTGCCGCACAAAGCCTGGAGGCTGTAGCGGTACATGCAGTACAAGTAAGGGTAGCTCGATCTAGCGAGTACCACCACCAGCAGCAAGTAGTAAAAGGAAAAAGACAGCAGAACAGCAAGGCAAAAGGCCCATATACGTACATACGGTTGCGTCGTCAGCCATCTGCTGGGCTAGCTATCGTTCGTGTGCAGTGTATGTATAAGGTACCATACCAGGTATATAACCTGGTCCACCGTCCACGACTACTACGTACGAGGTCGCCACTGCATTGCATTGCAAGTAAAGTAATAACTCGTCAGCTTGGCTTTGATCGTCCATGGGACTACGAGGGCCAGGCCGGGGTACCGTTCGGCGCCATCAAAAACGCCGGCGTCCACGGCGGTCCCGGGCGGCATGCACGGGCATTATTCCAGATTCCAGAGGAACAGGGGCGTGCCTGGTTCAATTTTTGTTCCGCGCTGTCCTACTCCTACTGTACTGTAGTACTACCCGGACGCGATGCATGGGTCCCTGCTGCATCTATCTGGACCCTCTGCTCGTTCATGTCGTCCATGGCCGGCCAGGACGGAACGCGGCTGTGGTTTGCATTGGGCGATGAAGGACAAAGGGGAGAGTCGTTGTCCGATCCTATCGGACGGTGAAAAAACAAATCAGAGTGTCAAGTACCCATCTTTCTGTAATTACGACTACTACCAAGTACGGAGTACTAGTACTACTATAGTAGTAGTAGTAGTAGTAGTATATCTGGTCCCTCAGCTGGAGAGACAGACGCATGCGCGGTGTGCTGTGTGTCTGTGCCTGTGTGTGTTCGCCTCCAACCGCCTCGTGTACCCGTTGGGGCAGTTAAGAATCGCGTCCTGCATGCGTCATGGCTCGTGGACACTTACCTTTTTGTCGGATGCACACGAGCATCCCAGAGATTGAGATTGGAACGAGATCTAAGCTAGGCTCAGCTCAGTCGTCCGAGATCGTCATTCCTTTTGTTTATTTTGTTGTTCCGGTCCTTTTGGACTTTTTGCCTGCTACCACCACGTGAAAAAAGGCCAAAGCGAGGCGAGATCACCGATGCGTCTACGTAATGCGTTGCGCTTTGTTGCGACCAAGGTTTAGGGTAAGAAAAAAATTTCGGTCCATGGCGATAAATGCAAAATTTCGGAAATATCGAGTAAAATTTCAATAAATTTAAATTGCGTTTTTTAAAATTTTGACACCATTTTACTAGAAAAACTCTCTAATCCATTGTCTAACAAAATAACACAATATACCATGAATTGAGAGGATAGGGAGGGTAATTTTAGTGTAGTTTGGTGTTATTTACCAGTATAATTTTTTTCAGACCTCAGTGAAAAAAGCGATATTTCGAAAATTTCAACGATATTTCGCCGAAATTGTAAACCCTGGTTGCGACTGCGTTGATATGGTAGAACTAGTGAAGATCACTATATCGGCGGGCTAGTGTAGTAGTACATGTGTGATATGATGATGAAGTTTGAAGTGTGACAGAGCACAGGTAAGCCATCAACCACTAATAACGAACCTAATTGCACTGGTACCGCCACTGCAGTGTGACAGATGCGGATGCACCTTATTTAGTACTAGCACTCGCTAGGATTGGAGTACTTTTTCGAGTCAGGGTCATATACGTACTCGTACTCGCATCGTATGCCGTCATGGTTGATACTGTAGCAAGTCAAGGAACATAGTACTCCGTATGACCGTACGTATAGCGAGCTGGCTCAGAGTTCCCTTCAAAGTCTCGTCAAGTACAAACTAAACGTGCAGGGATGATGGAACTAGGACGTACGTACTGTACTACTCAACGTGCAAGTACGAACCTTGAGAATAACCCAGTGTGAAAACGTTGTTTAAGTTGGTGCATAGCCGGATCGGAGGAGCGCTATCGCTACACGGCCTACACCGATGGCCCAGAGCCATCTCGATGCTCGCCCATCGTCCATCAACACCGCCAAAAACCCGCGGAAAACGACGTTCCCGCGCGCTCAGCGTGTCAGCGTGTGCCGTGCCGGGCGTCCAATGGCGACGGCGACGGCGACCCCGACCTCCGCGCCTCCACGACCGCGACGTTATTCAATTCTCCGGCCGTACGTGCCCAGCAGTGGCAGTGCCCTCGCAGCAGCCACGGCTCGCACGCAATCGGCCGGCGGTGCGCTCGGCTTGCGGCGCGGCTGTGCGCGGGCGGGTCCTGATTCCTGGCCGATCGACAGGGAGGTGGTTATTGGTTAAGCGCTGGTATGATATGACAGACGTGCAGTGCACCAAACATCTCCAACCGCACACCTCGCCACTGCTGTGCTGCTGCCTGTGATGCGATGCAGTACTCATTCATTCCATTCCATCTCCCTTTGGGAGCTGGGACAGCAATCAGCAGGATATGTGTTCCGTGTCTTCGTGAGCTGATCGATGATCCATGATGGGTTCGGTACTTCGGTTGGTGGTCTGCGTGCCTGGTCCGTGCCATTGTGACGCGGTGACGCCGAGTGAGACGTGACACGTCCGCTTCAGCTGGGATCGGAGATTCCAACCCCCTCTGGTCCTCCGCTTCCAGGAGTTGTGGGTCTCCCGTGGCGTGTGTCCATCGGAGAGCGACGCTGGCCGCTGGAGTCTGGGGACAGGACCAGCGCCCAGCGGCCGTGGTGGTGGACGTCACCGCCTTCGGCTTCCGCACGACTGGAATAGATGGAATGCAAGAGGAGCTCGCTAGGACTCTGCCCTCACCAGCTCGACGACAGCACAGCTTCTGCGGGGCGCCGGCGTGCGTGCAGGGGTAGCAGCACAGATGCATGCAGCGGCGCAGGCAACACTGTTTTTGTTTTGTTTGGCCCCGGACCCCCTGGCCCCCCTGCCGCGTCGTGGGTCGTCGTGGTCGTGGCTACCCCTATTGGGTATTGGCTCGTCTGCGCGTCGGGTCGCTTTCGGTAGAACCTAGCCGGACAGTAGCGGCTGCCCACCAGTTGTCGGATCATGTGATTCTCCTTCTGCAACGGTACAACCTGTGCAAGCTTAACAAAACGGACATAATCATATGCTCGTGTTGTCGTTACTCTTTTCTTTTTTTTTTTATTTTTGCGAACACTTTTATTTTTTATTTTATTTCACAGTATTATAAAGACGGTGATACTGATACTCACACACTCTTTTTTTTCTATGGGAACATGAGAAGAATATTGTGTTTCTCGGGCCCAACACTGTTTCTTCTGGGCCTCGACAGAACCCAAAGATCGGCACAGCTGCGAAGCGCATTGTGCTGTAGCAGACAGCAGTACAGCACAGCTATGCCTTTCCAGCGCAGACAAAAGTTTTCAACGCACTGGATGAAAACGTAATCCCGCTATGCGTAACAGTAGACAACCGATGAGGAAAGACAAAAAACTGTACACATAAGACAGGTACATGGATGATTGGATGGTAGTTTTGCAACTGAACATCAGAAGGCTTTTTATTCATGCCCCAATAAAACTGGCACTTGAACAGTTGATGGTAAATAATGAAGACGAAATCTTTCAAGACTAACTACTGCCCCCCAAAAGACTCAACATGTAACATCCTGAGCTCTAATTCTATTCCCAATACTTTGACAGACTTGTCTGACGACCATTTACCCATTTTTGTATCCACCAACTCAAAGCGAGTTAACGAATCCTAACCAGCAGTTCAACCAGGTATTCAGTGAAAAACAGAAAAAGGAGAAAAAAAAATACAAACAAACCTTTCATTGCCTGATAAATGAAGGTCTACAAGATCAATGCTGCTTCATGTTGATAACTGTTTTCCGCAATCTCTCCATCACAGACTGGACCTTGTCTGACATCTTCTGGTAAAGCCATCTCTGCGCGGCCTCGTCCAGCCCATCCGGTGTAATGGTTGGCCACCCCTTCCGTTCAGAGGATGTATCATGGGGTACCATTGATGCTTCTCGCTTCAAGCTTGGCATGTCAAACTCTATTGGCTCTCCAACAATGATATCTATCTTCTTACTGCAGAGAGGCACTGGTGGTCGCCGTCCAAAGAACGATTTTTCTGGCATGACCTGGAAGTAAATGTCAGCATGCTAGGAATACATTCAAGTTTCAATAAGAATGTTCTATACCACATACTACGATGTCTTCGCTATGAGATGCAAAGCATTCTAACAGGAATACAGGATGTCTTATCAGTTCCATGTACCTTTTCAAAACCAGAGTGAACAATTGGCAAAACTATTGGAGTTATAGGTGCTCGGACAATAAGACTGGCAGTTCCCCACTTCAATCTTCTAATTGGCTGATCATCTTGGGCTATTTTTCCTTCAGGGAATGTATGCAGCTGTTTGAACATGCCATGATAAATTTTGGAATTAAATAGAGGCCAGAATCCATAGGCAGGGATATGGCATCTGTTGATGACAGAAAGATCAGTATGTTGTTATAAAAGTTAACCATACCCAGCCTCCATTTCTAAGCACATCAAGGGCTTCATTCATGTGTTCTTGATAGATCCCACCCCCTCTTGTGATTGGTATGCATTTCCCTGCGTGCACAATTATTTGTCACCTTAAAAGTGAAAAATACGAAGAAATGAAGAATGGGGGGGGGGGGGGGGGGGTTCTCTTCTTCTTATGTTGGTGTGTTTTCCGTTGTTTCAACCGTGGGTGGCGGAGCGTGTTTAAAATCTTGTATCCACCCCGGTATCGTTGTAAAGCTTCTCTTCTACTTAATTACAAAGATGCGCAAGTCTTTTGCGTATTCGAGAAAAAAAAGAATAAGCACTGGATATTTAATAGTTAAACAAAAGATAATGAGGCACTAGGCTACATAGCATTGTTTCTTGTACCACAGCACATAGCTTAGCATGCGTCAGCTAATCTTATATGATAGTACACTACTGCAAACGAGGGACTGAAGACAACTGCCGTGTATTATGGCAAATGCAGAACACAAACTATGCCAACTCTCAGCAATTCGCTAGTTTTGATGAGTGAACTGAGTGGCATGAAACTGAATTTCTAAAAAGGTTGCTGGCAGTTGAAATGAAACTGGATTTCATAAGGAACAGACAGATGTTTGCTGGATTAAACATGATTGTCCTAGACGTTGGAAACACCTTAAAATGCCTCTTAGTCCTCTATAACAAGGCAACGATCCATATCTTCATATGAGACCTGAGTAACTGAGTTAGAGCATGTTACATCATCTCAGATTTTTGAGAAGTCACATAAAGATAACTGACTACAAGTTCCATTTTCACCCACAAAGCCCGCATAAGTTGATCATATACAGGTGTCAGTTTATGCATACCTGAACGCACATAAGTATACTATGTCTAAAAGTTCGACTTTCACCCACAAAAACTGCATGAGTATATCATATATAAGTGGAAATTTTATACATACCCAAACTGCAACCCGTCATTATTTATCACCCAGAGTACAACTAGAACTTACAAAATTAATACAGGAACAGAACAGAGATAACAAATAGGAATATTAAGGCTCACCAAGTCGAAACATGTAGGACATGACTACGTTCTTGAAGCATATATCTTCAGCTGTCAGCACCCACCTTCCAAGTTTTGCATCCGAAATTGGAAAACCCTTGAACCCCCACATAAGCGGGTCATCTAACCTGATAAAAAAGGTATAAACATAAACTCAGCATTAAGGAAATTCTGACAAACAAAGAAAATCATGCGGGGTCAGAAAATTGATAACCACGAGCACTGATACATAACACGTGTACAACATGACAACACGGTGGCACCACACTCGTGAATTGTCCTTTCATACACATTTTATGGTGAAGGGATGTATTGTATTTTCCTAAATATACACTACCAATGTACCATGGTTCATGGTGATGTTGTAGAAATAAGGAATCATGCAGCAAGCCAGCACTTTTTAAGAAAAGAATAATATCAAATATAACAGCTACAGTTAGACAAATGCAATTTCAAGCTTCCCCCATCCCTAGACCATACCTAAACCTAAGATTTGCATGTAAAACCTCAGCACTGCTACATGTAGGAGACAGCAGGTGCTTCAAGGGTCAGGGGCTCAGGGCCAGGTCTCTACAAAAACATAAGATCAATGACATCCATGGATGCTAATGCTTAGTAGATTTATTCATTTACATGTGCTCAGTGGGGGAAACTAGCCTGAGATCCACCGTAGACTGAAACCCCAATCAACATACGCTCCAGGTACTCCACTGCCAGCTGATACGTGGCACCAATGCTGACGCAAATCTCATCAGGGAAGGCGCCGGAAATGCAACAGATCAGTATACCAAGCAACGCAACAGACATCTGATCCCAGCGACTGTAGCAAGTCTGAATCAACAAGCATCGAGGGTAATACAGGACCATGGGGGAGGGAGACGAGTGAGGAGGTTACAGGGGGACATACGTGGACATGTGGTTGCTGACGGTGAGGAGCGGCGTCCCGCGAGCCCGCGACGAGATGAGGTGGAGGAGTGCGTCGGCGTTGTGGACCGTGGTTGTGTTGAGCAGCGAGGCGTACGCCTTGGCGAACGCGCCCACGGCGGCGAACACCGCGGCGCGCGGGACGCCGCCCAGGTGCCCCGCGCGGCCCGCCCACCTCAACGTCCGCGCGGCGGCGGCCGCCGCCGCCCCCGCATCGGCGGACGCCTTCATTTTTTTTTCTACCTTTTTCTTCTTCTCGCGTGGGCTCGGTTTTTCGTCTCCGTTCACTAGTGGGTTTCGGTGGGGTCACTCGACTCAAATTTCGTAGCGCATGTCTATTACTTCATCACAACTTTTTAATCAGCAAACAATAATTTTCTCCGACAATTAAATCAGTATAAATATTTAACATAAACTAAATTTCAGTAAAAAAAGGAAGATAAGTTTTTTATGTTGACAACTATGAAAAAGAATAAAACTTTATAAACTCTCGTTATCTTATTCTTCATATAATTAACCTATATTAATAACATACTCCTTCAATAAATAGTAGTAGCTAGTACTTGATACCATGAGTTAATTAGTAGCTAGTACTTGATACCATGAGTTAATTAGTAGCTAGTTATTTTTAGCTTAAATTAATGCATCCAAATAGTAGACTAATAGGTGGACTAATTTTTAGCGAAGTTTATAAATAGTTGTTAGCTAATTTTGAGTTAAACTTAGTTAATTTTTAGCTAACTAGTGACTAACTTTAGCCTATTCAGACAGACCTTAAGTGAGAATAAAACTCCTTCAAATTTTCATTAAACTAGGAATACAAGGCTATTTGTGTAAAGATAATAATAAATAATACTCCTCTATTATCATTTGTTAGGTGTGGAGAATAGTTTCACTAGTATCAAGAAAATTGAGATAGAGAATTGGAGCATTGATGAAGAACTTAGGACCGAGAGCTATATCCATGAATGCATGCAGGCAGCTAACGTTTGTAGCCTACTAAAATCAACCAATTTTGCATGTCGTTGGTCTGTCGCAAAAAAAAACCGCTTTGTCGTTGCTCTGTCGCTAAAAAAATACTTCATTGGGAGGGAGTTAAGGCCCTGTTTGGATCCTCCTCTCTAAACTTTAGAGTTAAAGCTCTAAACGGGGTGGTCTAAACTTAGACCTAAACTTTAGTTCACCTCACATTAGAGCTTTAGAGATAAAAAGTGGACTAAAGTGCTCTAAAGTTTAGAGGTAAGAATCCAAACATGCCCTAAATCCCTCTAAACTCTCCCCAGTCCTTTTGATTTTAAGAGCAACCGAACAAGGTTTAAATTTGGTTTGAGGCAAATTATTTTAAATAAAATCAATCTAGAACAAATCTAGAGCAACCGAACCTCACTATTTAGAATTGCATACTAAATTTGGAATAAATCCAATTTTATACACCCACCCTTATAAACATAGGTATAAGCATTTTACTATTAAAAACAGGAATAAATCTAGAAAAACATGAACATCCTTCTTACGGAGAACTTAAATCCAAGTATACAGGTTTCACCGAACCAAATATTATCAGCTGGCACCGGAATCTCACGTGGAGAAGAGAAGCCGTGAGCCTGTGACAGCACAAGACCGTGGGCGCTGCATGCCGGCCTGCCGCGGAATCGCTGATCCAGTCGATCGGTCGAGTGGTGGCGGTTTGCCGTGGTTTGACCGACTATCCATCCACCGCAGGTCGCAGCTGCAAACGAAACGACCCACGGCTCCCGAACCGCGAGATCGCCGCCGTGTCGTGCACGGTGCGTCGGACGCCCGGAGCGCGGACGCGGAGATGCCTACGTGCAGCGGGATGGGCCTTGGGCCAAACAATAAGTTCAGGCCACCTGCGGCCGGCACGCACGGAGACGATACGTCCTGAACGTCACGTCATCCGAACCCGCTGGATGCTGGACGCTGGACGCTGGCCGACGTAGGGCCTGCTGCGGAATTTTCCTATCTCCATCTAGTGAAAGATTTGGACGTCCATGCCATTTTTGATATTTTCTGAAATCCATAACCAATTTTTTTTTTGTAAAGAGAGGTTTTATTAACCAGGCAAGATGAAGTTACAATAATTCCTCAGAATATCTAAGGCACACACAGGTGCTCTATTCCATCTAACCTCAAACATCTATCATGCCTAACTAAACTAGCCAAAACATTAGCTACTCTATTTCCTTCTCTCTTTACTCGGGCTATATTTTTCAATTGCCCATCAGACGAGTGAGGCCCTTGGCCTCGGCAATAATCACGCCGATCTCCACGATGGGCAATGTAGACATACACAAGCCTATTGACTGTAAATTAGGCAATGTAGACTAATGTTCAAGTGGTTGGAGCCTGTTGGTATCCCTCTCGCTGAGTAAACTTGATGCAAAACCCATAACACTAACTACCTGGTCGTTATACACAAAACTACCTACCAACCTGGCCACATGTCAGCTTCTATGCAACCTCGTGCAGTCATGCTCCATTTCTCTTTTAGTATAGCTGTCAGAACCTCTTCCAACCGCACGAGGAAAGTAGACTGACTCGACTAAGCTTCGTTCATTTTTGTCTCAGTAACCATCTTTGGCATCTTCTCTTTTTTTGTCCTTTCTTATAGGTGCGCATCTCCTCCTTGGAATGATCGAAGAAAGAAGCAAAGGATAATGAAAGAGGTTCCAAAGGACTATGAATGGAACAGAGAACTGCAGAAGATGCATACACTATATGTCATGAATTATCGGTATCCATCTATATACAAAATATATATAAGCGCGGCAGCAATGAGCGCCTGCGTCAGGACAGTGGACAGCAAACTAGTTTACCAAACGAATGCCGACACAGAGAGAGGTCATAAACACACCACAAACGAACCGCTTCACTAAGGCCAGTCTCAATAGGGTTTTATGAAGAGTTTCATGCACATTAAATGGGGTGCTACATCAGTAGATTTGTACTTTTTGTATGAAACGATGAGGAGAGGGAGAAGGTTTCATAGTGATGAAACTATACGACGTTGTTTTTAAAACGTTGAAAACCGTGTGAAACCCCATTGAGAATCTTTCTTAGTTTTATGGGATGAATGCAAAGCAAATGTATGGTGAAGATTGAGAGAAAAGAAAAAGAGAGACATTGGTAACCGCATGAAACTATGCATTGAGAAAAAGACTCATTTCATGTTAAATTTCATACCACTACGAAAGCGCACAGTGAAATAGTGCATTGAGACCGGCCTAAGCAAAATGAGCATCAAATATCTGCTGCATGCAGCATGCTACCCACTAATGTCACTGTTCTAGTACTGCTGTGTTACACTGGCAACTAAGTACTAATTAAGTACCAATACCATAATACCAAACGTTGGGTATACAAACACGCAAGCGTCCAGGAAGAGAAAAGGGTTAAGTATGCACCAAATCTCGGGCGTTGGTTATCTCGATCGGGCGATCATAGCACCGGGCCAGCTCAGAAACTCGAAAGCCCGAACCTTCTGTGAGTCTGTGACAGCAATGCTCATTACTCATCCATGCCATTCCAAACTAGTGGTGCCGACAGAGCAAGAGGCGACAGTATGGAATCGAAGCAACATTGCAATTCCAACTATGGCCCTGTTTAGTTATTCCATTTTGCAAAAAAATTTACGTTTTGAACTACTTTTTTATAAAATGGAACTAAATAAGGGTATTAAATTTTACAAAAAGTAGCCCTCAAAATATTTTACATTTAACACCCAACACACCAAAAACCAAAATATTTTACATCGTTGCGCGTGACAAACCTCTTTCACCTACATTTTGTAAAATATTTCACTGTATCTAAACAGGGATGCAAAAAGTTTTTACGTTTTGCATTTTGGACACAAAATTTTTTTGCAAAAACTTTTCACCACTTCTCACAATCTAAACACAGCCTTGTGCTGTACCTTGGGCTATCTTCACCAAGGGAGCATGTTCTCCTCAACCAAAGGCTCAGCTCGCAGTTTTCAGCACACAGAACTAGAAGACCCTAAATCTAGGCAGGCGTCAGCACAAACACCGTTCGGCTGGAGATCATCCTCTTCCATCCCCCATGCTGCTCTCGTCCCCCCCCCCCCCCCCCCCCCCCACCCACCCACTGGGCAGCAGAGCAACATCAGCAAAACAAGTCGCATCCAAACAATAATATCCTTTTTACCTTGGGTTATAAGAAAGCACCACTTGTGAGCCGCCACGAAGTCAGTGCGCTATGGAGAACTGAAGAAAAGCGGCTGAGTGAGAGGCCTTGGAGCCACAGAATGACTGAATATGATTCATTAAATTGCATGGTGCACGGCACCATAGTAGAAGCACCCATGCAGTGCCAGCCAAGGATCGTCTCCTAGACAGGAATACTGACTAATGCGTGCATGGACGGATGTGCATATATGCCTTGACGGCTCCTTTGGAGCAAGCGCAGTCCAGGTGAAGACCATCGGGTGTATGCGCACTTCTATATTTTTCGTTCCTTAGTCAAAACCACTGCAAGGAGCGAGAATCGCGTACCTGGGACGAATTTCAGAACCCTACAAGTAGACTGAATGACAACGTTCCTTCCGTATTCTGATTCTGAATAGTAGCTACCTGACTTCTGCCTCCAGTGCTGTCGTTCGTCAGCCAACATGTCTGACTTGTCAAGGACTGTTGCTCAGGAGCAGCTCGTGTCTCAGGACCTGCACCTGTCACCAACACCGGTGATCAACCTTGGGCACCTCAGCCTTGATTCTATGACAAGATCCGGCGAGATCAATGAAATCGCCAAAGCATGCCGTGATCTAGGGTACTTCCAGGTATGCTGAAGAAGAACACTGTGCTATAGTTCTTTTCCTTTCTTTTTTGTCCTTGCTTTTCTCTATCCTTCGACTTTTTCCTTTCTCTGGCTGATTATTAATATATTGCCATTTGTGACCTCTCCTGACTGCTAGTGGACCAAGGAAGCTGACTTGTCCGTGGCAAAAACTTGAGAAGATAAAATACTTCAACCTTAGATGCTTTGACGACAAACCTTTGAAACCCAGAAGCTAGCTCCGATAGCATCTCATTGTTAAGATGGTTATCATAAGAGCAATCTGTCTTTATTCAACTGCATGTTTGATGAACTACATTTCCCCTTATCGCTCTCAAAATGAAGAATCTACACTTTAAATTGGCTGAAATTGGGGTATATGTAGAACTTTTGACCAAACCATGCAATTGTCTTGGTGAGTCAGTTAGTATTACTGATATTGTAAGGTGTTGGAAGATGAAGATGACCAGCTCCACGTTATTCAGTTGCATGGAAACTGGCAATAAACAAGGAGTTGAGAAGGAATTCTGTTCCCATATTGTCCTTCAGTTTTCATCACAATGGCTAAAACTTCTATAGGTTCATAAGGAATTCCACTCACATGGAAGGTCATTTCAGTACTTATGAATAGCAAATTGTAAATTGTCCCTTCTGTGGTGTCATGTTCTCAGTTTTCTAGGTGCTACGAGCATTCCAGCCCTAGAGGGGTTTGCCAATTCTTGCTTTAAGAAGATAACTTAAGCTGTTTATTCTCCATACACCCTTTCGAGATCCTCAAGTACAAGAAAACAAAGAAAACTTACTTCCCTTTCCAAATCTCCGCTTATTGCTCCATTTTTGTAGGTTATAAACCATGGGATCAGTCAATCTGTCATGGATTGTGCTGTTGAAGCAGCTTCAGATTTCTTCAAACTACCAAGTGAGAGAAAGGAAGAGTTTGCATCAGAGGACCTCCGCCAACCTGTTAGATATGACACCAGCTCAAAAGATAGCATTAGCATGTCACGAGCATTCCTAAAGCATTATGCCAATCCACTCAGTGACTGGATTCAATATTGGCCAGAGCAACCACCAATCTACAGGTAAAATAACTTTTTTCTCCAAAAAATCTCCTACAAATCTGAACTACAAAGTGGGCTGCACATGTTTGTAAGAACTTATATGAACCATTTCTGTTTACTGAAATCAGGGAATACATGGGAAAATATGCTGTTGAAGTAAGGAGGGTGGCATTGCAACTGATGCAAGCAATACTAGAAGGCCTAGGATTGGGTAAGGAATACGAGAATGAGAAATTTCATGAAGGCTCACAACTATTGTCAGTGAACTGCTACCCTAAAGCTTCACAAGATGCCATGGCTATAGGGCTGGCTCCACACTCTGATTATGGATTTCTTAGCATCTTGCTCACAAGTTGTCGAGGCCTTGAAGTCGTTGACCGCAGCAGCAACAGATGGAAAACAGTCCAGCAACTTCCGCATGCATTGCATGTCCATGTAGGAGACCACATGGAAGTCCTGAGCAATGGGCACATCAAAACAGTTGTGCACCGTGCTGTTTTGAATCCTGAAGAATCAAGGATTTCTATAGCAAGCATTCATGGTTTTGAACTACATGAGAAAGTAGCCTGTGCCATGGAGCTTGTGGATGAAAAAAACCCCCTAAAATACAAAGAGAGTAGCTTTAGTGACTTCCTTGACCATCTCACAGCTAATATGGACAACAAGCACAGGAATTTTCTTGAAAGCCTCAGAATGTAAGGACTACAGGCCATAATAAGGCTACGACCTTCACTACATGTCCAAAAGGTGGTAAGACATCATCCTATGTATACTGCAGTTTGTATCAGTCTACTATAGAGTTCAGACTAATGCTATAAGCTTCTAGTTCTTGTCGCTTTCATAAAAAGGTACTAACCTCGTCATATTGGGGATATGTAATTCTGGTCTTAAATTTAGAATCATCCAATCATGCAGGTTAACTGGTGTTAAGATATTTAAGAAGGCGGATCGAGTTAAGGATTACTGTCATATGTTGAAGTCCTGAAGCGTCCATGTTATCTTCAATAAAGCCCTGTCTATGGCTGCTGGTGCCCATTTCTAGTTTTACATGAAGCATTGAAAACTCGCATGTGTAATCATCTTTGGCCATTATCCACAAGACAACAACCTTTAGGCTCAAAAGGCGTCTTTGGTAACTTGGAGTGGATGTGAAAATGGCTTAGATGACTAGTGTAAAATATTTTTATATATTGAGCATGTCAATTACATACATTATGCTTTTGAGTTGGCTGGTGAGCAATCTGAATTCCATTCCCTTAAAGAAAATGGGAGGTCACAAATCAGAAGCCTGCATAAAGTAGTTGCCATACACAAATCCCATTCCATACCTTCATGTATGTGCAGTAGATTGACTTTCAACTCTACAGAACTACTACCATAATTCATCAGTACTCTAAATTGATGGTTACTAGTGACGAGTAATAATTCAGCACCGCAACAGCAATTTCTGAAATCTGAATATACTTGTGTATTGGCATGAATACTTAACTCTGTTATCCAGGCATTGATCGACAGGTACATGAAGGGGAAACGATATCTAAAGATACTGCAGTTTATATGCCACTGATCCACCTGTTTCGCCATAGAAACTGCGTGGATCTGCGGATAAGATTTTGGCCATTTTCACTATTAGAGATGTACAGGATGCATGTCAAAGCTACTTTTAACAAATAATCCGGAAATAACAACTTAGGACAAATAATTCTTAGACACCAGACAACAACCTACAAGTGAAAACATTACCAAATGACACAAACAAAATTTAAAACGAGACGACAGTGATTAGGTTTTCGTAGGAGACGCAGAACACAGTTGTTGAGAAGTTGACAAAGCTTCAGATCCTAGCAACCGCTGCTCCTAATTTGTCTCGATTTACAGGCCAGGGGACAGGGACGACAATTTATCGGCTAGATTGGACGCAAAATTTGCTTAATTAACGGAACTGATCTCGATTCAGGCATACAACCGTACCTGGGACGAACAGGGGCGCGGATAGACGAGCGTGTAGCGTAGCGTCGGTTTGAAAGTGAAGGACGTTGTTCTTAGCTTGCTCCCCGGAGAGCCCAAGCAGGCTCCTGTATCGGTTTCAGTAGCCGCCGGCAGTTTGCTTCAGAAGTCCCCACTGCCCCCCCGCCCCCCTCGCCTGCGCGCCGAGCAAGGCGTAGGCGCCAGTGTGCACCGCGCCGCCGTGGGCGCCGCCATCGTTTTTTTTAATGAGCGACGGGGGCACGAACAGTAAAAGAACACAAAAAGATCAGACGAAAAGTCAAACTAGTGCTGAGTATACAAATCCGTCCGGTGATGAGTATACAAATCGCGGCCCGGCCCATCGAACCGGTTCTGTGTTTGTCCATGGACTGCTCCTCCCATGTGCCTGTGCATCGGTCCGACAGTTTCGACAGCAGCAAAACGTCTTCCTCAGCTCAAATTTTCAAGTCACATTCAGATGTACAAATCACAAATTCATATTTCATTGGCACAAGCAAAATCAGATATTTCAATAACATAAAAAAAATCTTAGGCCCCGTTTAGTTTCAACCAAAATCCAAAATCCAAAATCCAAAATCCCAACTATTTTGGATTTCAAAATCCAGAATGCAAAATATTTTGGTGGGGTGTTTACTTCCAACCAAATTTTAGATTCCAATGATGGGAATTGTGAGGATGACACACAAACCAATGTAAAGATTCCCTTATTTTGACCTCTTGAGTCCAAAATGCAAAATGGGAAATGGATCACTTTTTACCAAATATTTTGGGTGATGTTTAGTTCCATTTTGCAAAATGAAGAGCCAAAAAACAAAATATTTTGGATTTCATAAGGAACTAAACAGAGCCATAGTTCAAATAGATGGTTCCTATCCGCGAGCGGACACAAGCTAGAGCATCGGCTCTATTCAGCTGGTACAAAAATCGATTGATTTTGGCTAATTGAACAGTGTTCTGTGAAAGAAAATAAGCTAAAATAAACTAAAATAAGATAGAAGTAGTTTAAGCGAACAGGTGAAATCTC
Organism: Microstegium vimineum; assembly: GCA_022036555.1. Lineage (NCBI taxonomy): Eukaryota > Viridiplantae > Streptophyta > Magnoliopsida > Poales > Poaceae > Microstegium > Microstegium vimineum. The sequence goes on along the minus strand of CM039131.1, from coordinate 57,189,711 downwards.
CAAAACATTACATACGGATAAAAGCTCTTAGGATTACTCTAAAAACCAACAACGGTATCAATACGGTAATGCCTCCATCAATCCATCGTCAATTAACCAAGCCTATTCTACACTACATCATCGTGAAGCGGCCTCCACATGGCTCGGCTCAGTGGCAGATCTAGGGGGTGTTTGGGCGGGAACCGGCTCCTCTAACTTGCAGTTTTCTACGTCCACGGACGTATTCCGCCGGATGCCCTCCATTGCTGATCCAAATAACGCAGGAAGGCACAAATGGATCGGCCCATGTACGCGTTGCGGCCCAACAGCATCGAGAACCACTGCTATTTTGAGGAAAAAAGAAAAAATGGAGACGCTCCAGATTTGTTCACCACCGACAAAGATGGCCGCCGGCAGATTGCCGCCGCTCACATCCCCCCATCAGCGCAGGTGACCAGGCCCCTAGACACCACCCTCTCCGGACGCTGCCACTCCCTCGTCATCATTCCCATTCCTCGGCTCCATGAAGGAGACGTGCTTGAAGATGGTCGTCGATGGTTGCTGCCACCGCCGGTCGCCGCCTCTCTCGGCGTAGCCGTGCTGGCGCGTGAGCGGGTCCCTAACCGTGTGTTTGGTTGCATGAATGGAGTGGAATGGGATGGGATGGACCCGGGATGAGGAGCGTTTGGTTGAAAGGTTAGCAAGGGCGAGGTCGACCCAGGAAGGAATATTCGCTGAGAATTGGGGTCGACCGCGTCCCTGAAAATTTGACGGACGGGGGCACGCAAAGTGGGATGAGCGGCTCGCTGTCGCTCGTTGTCGAGCGGCTCTGGTCGTAGGCGGAGGAGGCACGGAGGCGGGTGGCCTGCTCGTCGTGGAGGAGTGCGGGCGCGGCCCTGTTCGCCGGCGAAGGAGGCACGGAGGCGAGCGGGGCCCTGCTCGCCAGCAGAGGATGCACGGAGGAGGGCGTGGCCCTGCTCGCTGGCGGAGGAAGAACGGAGGAAGGCGCGGTCCAGCTCGCCGGCGGAGGAAGAACGGAGGAGGGCGCGGCCCTGCTCGCCGGCGGAGGAGGCACGGAGGCGGTACGACCCTGCTCGCCGGCGGAGGAGGCACGGAGGCGAGCGGAGCTTGTTCGCCGAGGGAGGAGGCACGGAGGAGACCGCGGCCCTGCTCGCTGGCGGGGGGAGGAGGCACGGAGGAGGGCGCGACCCTGCTGGCCGGCGGATGAGGAACGGCACAGCCACGGGAGAACCAGCGGCGCTCATTGCGGCTGTTGGGCTGCGGGCGGATGTTGGGGACCAGAGGATAAGGATAGAGGGAAAGAAAAAAGAAAATAAATAAATAAATGGGCCCCACATGTCAATGGCTGATTCCATTTTTGTTGTCTCCACACCAAACAGAAAATGGATTGATCCCATTCCTAATCAACCAAACAGAAAATGAAGTCATCCCATCCAACAAATCAGGGTCGGAACCATCCCACCCCACCTTGTCTCCCAACCAAACGCATGCTAAGAGAGCGAGGGGCAAGGGAGGAATGGTGTCTGTTACTACCAAGTCCGCACCACCATAGAATGATGGGCACCACACACAGCTCTGAAGGACGGTGGTAAGTTGAGGCCAATGTTCAAACTTCAGAGTTGCAGTAGGATGAATTGAAAATGTAAAATGACATGAATTGATATTGTAGCTCAGTATTGATTATGACGATGGAATGTTTGTCAATTTGAGGGTCTGATTACCTTGTCACATTGAAACTGCAGTGGTATTTTGATAATTGTATCAGTTTGAAAACTCTGAAGGCCAAAAGAGTTTCAGATTTTGTGCTTAAGAATGTCAATTCAGTTGTGAAAATATTTCAGTTATAAAGGAATGCATTATTTAATCATCATAGATATTTGCATACTACCAATAGAAAACTAAATTATATATTTACATAACTAGAGTCATGTGGGGACAGAAAGATGAAGACATATATATATATATATATATATATATATATATATATATATATATATATATATATATACCTAGGAGCACTGTCACACCCAATTTTAAGAATAAAATTGAATTCGAATAACTCATGTGTGCCCAGAGATCAATCACACACATAAGCCGACAAATCTTTAAACAGTACCATCACTGAGTGCTTATTACATAGCAAATAATATTCTTAAACATAACAACGGAAATAAAGATAACTCTCGCGACGAAGCTCCACTTCACAGGGAACGCCGACTGGTTGACCACTAGCCTATCCTCACGGTAGTCTTCATAGCCATCTGATGAGGATGATAAAGCAAAGGTGAGCACTTAAAGTACTCAGCAAGAATAACACAGGGTTATGAAGCTCAAAGGCTGACACTGTCTGGACTGCGGTTGTTTTTAGCTTGGTCAAGTTTTACCAACACTTAGCTTTAGTTATGCAAAACCCAATTAATAACCACATGATAAGATTAATACTCAACATTAACAATTAAACAACATGATCATCTACACTGTGAGTTTTCCAGGCCGCTCGTGACCGTGAGCACGGCTATCATGATAGATTTACACTCTGCAGAGGTTACGCACTTTACCCACAAGCCATGTAGCCCATATGCCCGGGTTTATAACTCCCAAAACACTGCCAAGGTGAGCGAGCAGGGTACACTATGAAGTCTTTCAAAAGTCTTCCCAACATGTCGACAGACCCTACGGACCCAAGGGCAAGGGGTATGTAAAGCCCCTACTCGATGGTACCTTTCGAAGCGATATCCACCCTAGGCCATGCTCTACAACCAGCTCGGCAATGGTGCCTTTCACGAACTGCCAACATGCCGGTACGAATCTCCATACTTGACTAAAGCTAGAGCCATATAGCACTCATGGTTGCATTATTATCCCAGCTTTTGCCCCACAGTGGTGTCCTATTCCATGTTGCTATAAAAGCCAATTTTATCTCGTTGTTGCATATATCATTAGTCAAGATTCTTCTCATAATTCATAAAGCATAGCAGATCTACCCATATGCAAAAGTATCCCAAGGTGACAAGGTACAAGGTAACAAACTATGGTAGAGATCTAAATAGGAATCAATTGAGACACATGCAATCATGACTAAATGAATTATGGTGAATAGGACAACAAGGAGGATCCCATGTTAAACTTGCCTTGATCACAAAGCTCCTGGTGGTCCTGATCTGCTGCAAAGAACTCTTGTTCACCGAAGATCTCACCGGCTGAACTCAAACAACATCACCACGCAATCATCCGAACAATCATGCACGAAGCAATAAAGGTATAATTAGAACAATACACCATAAACAATAAAGAGGTTTTGAAAAGGTTATAAAACAGATCTATATTATACTACGATCACAAAGACGCGTATATCACGCTAACCGGATCTAAAACGAATAAACTATAGAATAAACAAGATTTTAAAGAGCAAGATTAAAGCATTAAAAGAATTAATCTAATCTTGAATTTTAAAAGGGGTTAACATAGATGAAATCTATACTACTGGATAGAGCATAAAATTACGGATCTAACGCAACTTGAACGGATTGATTTGGATTAAGAACGAGCAAATTATAAGCATTAAAAGATCAATGGCAAATCTATAAATAGGGATTTTCATTTATTTTCGAAATAAAAACAGATCTAAAAAGGAATACGCTTTCCAGAGGGGGAAGCGTAGAGCTAAGGGGCGCCATAGGACTGCGGGTTTATTCCCCAAAAGCCGAGGGTCTCTTTAGCAAATAGACCGCGAAGGGGTACCTTTGATCTGTGGCCATCGGATTCGATCTGGACGGCTCAGATTAGAAGGAGGAGAGAGAGGGAGGTGCTCTGCCGGAGCAGAGGGCCGAGGCGGCGGCGCCATGGCTGCTCAGAGCCCGAGCTCGCCGGCGTAGGCCGATCCGGCGCTACGGTGCTCAGTTTTTCAAACCGCGAGCACTAGGAGAAGAGAGGAGGAGGCAAACTCACTGGGGGCAAAGACGGACGGTGAGGAGGCTCCGGGGCGGCTGACGGCGTGAAACGGCGGCGGCGGTGCTCTGTGAATGGCGGTACAGCGGTGAGGACCGGGAGAAGCCAAATTGAGCGGGGGAGAAGGTTCACGTGCTCGAGTACCTTGCTTCGACCGTGGATGAGGGCTAGCGCGCACCTGGGGAGCTCGGTCGGTCGGCGATGGCGGAAGTGAGCTCGCGGCAGCGCTGCTAGAGCTCGGGCTAGGCAAGGCGAGGCTGCGGGTTTGAGTATAGATGGGAAGAGGCGGCGCGGTGCGGCTGCTACTTATAGCGAGGCAAGGGAGAGGCTGGCGCGGATACGCTTGCCCGCGGGAGAATCGTGGATGCGGTTTTGCGGAGACGACGCGACTCTGTTCCGCGTGACAGAGGCCGATACGGCCTTGGACGATGGAGGAAAAAGGGAGACTGACGCGCTGGGCCAAGGGAGAGTCCGAGGCGGATATGTTTCACGGTTTGCGCGTGAAGAATTCGTGCGGCAGTTCGCGGGATCAGCACACGCGTGCGTGCGACATTCGGTAGAGTCCGACGCGGGCTCGACCGAGCTGGAAGAAGACGGCTGACCAACGGGTCCCACACGTCGATGAAAGGAGAGCGCCTGCGCGCGACTGGGCCGAGACCAAAGCAGAGCTGGGCCGAGGGGAGCCGATGGCCCACGCGGGGGGGGGGGGGAGAGAAGGGAGGAAGCGGGCTGGGCTGCTCGGTTGGGCCCCAAAAACAGAAAGGGAGGGGGTTGGCTGGCTGGCCGACTGGGCCGAAAGGCCGAAAGGGGAGGAGGGGGAGAAGAAAAGGGTTTTCTTTTTATTCTCTATTTGCAAAAGATTTTTCATTTATTTTTCTTTTCTTTTTGCTTTCCAAACTGGTTTTGAAATGTTTTTGAGCTTTGCAAAAACCAAGCCACACAAGATAAATATGCAAGAGCATGAGTTGCACAACATGTTGAACCCTAATATGACATTTATTTTAATTCTGTTTAATTAATTCTATGATCACAACAAATGCTCGAATTAAATCAAATTAAAGCAAATTCAAAGACTATATATATCTGGGAGCACATACCTAACATATGGCAAAAGAAAGCTAGCTATGCAGATACATCCACCTGAGAGCAAATGGCTGATACGTGGCATATGATTCTTAATGCCCCCAAAATTTACTGCATCTTCATAACAGGAATAATTCACCAAAATCTAGTCAGAAAATCGCTTGGTATTGGTCCCTGTAAATTAAATGAAGTAGTGTTTTGTAAACAAAATTATCATCTCTAGATTTGTAATAAACTGACTTATATGAGCATATTACCGTCAACATTTGAGTGAAGCTAACTTGTGCTTGTGCATTTCCACCTTGTGTTTGGGCTTGTGCAGCACCTGAATTAGAGAATGCAGGAAACACTCGGAGCAATTCAACTTGTCCTTGTGCTTGTGTACCACCTGAATTTGAGGCTTTAGGAAATAATGGACAGATTGCACCACCATTACTTGCCTCCTGTGCATGTGCAACCTCATTATTAGTCTCTTCTCCATACTGTGATGTAGCTTTATTTTGTCTCCTTTTTCTAGCCTTGTGCTTCTTATCAAGACAAGTTCTTTTTTGTTTTGAACTTTTTGTTTGTACATCCTTTTTCTTCATAGTAGCATTGATCAACAAATCATTTGGTGGACTAGCATTTGTGAAAACTGTACATACATCATCAAAAGTGCTTGTATTTGCATTGATTTTTCCTTCAATTTGTTTGTCAAGGATGTCAAGTGTGTTGTCCACTAGCAAAGTATATTCAGGAAAGTTGGCTGCTTGATGTGCCAAATTGAGAAATTTATGGGACATATATCTGAAGCGAAGCATAGCATCTATCTTTGGATTTTCGATAATGTTTCTCCCTTGGTTGTCTTGTACAGTTCCAGCCCGTGTTTTTCTTGTCCAACGCTTTAACACATATTGTGGTGGTAGTGACTTGATATTCATCAAATCAAGAACCTTAAGATCATGACCACACAATATTCCAATTCTATCAAATTGCTTGCAGCTGCATACAACTGTTTGCTTCAAAGGATCACCAACAACTTTATACTCCTCCTCATATGTACAATCTCCTACTAGATATGAATTATTTTCATCTAACACCTTGGTCCAAGCTGTCAAGGATCTTTCATATTCACCTTGAAAAGCTTCAAATACAATAGGTGTATACAACTTGCTAGCCTGCAACAACATAGGTGGTGGTCTCCTCATACCTATTTTAGGTAACTTTTTCCTTGAATCAAATTCTGAATTTAGTTCACTGTTCCTTTTTCCTTGCACCACCCTTTCAAAATGCTTAAAAAACCGGATGATATCAAAATCAGATTTGAAATGGATTTTCAAGTCGTTGTTCAAACTCTCACTTAATTGTGTGCTTCTCATTCCTAATGTGAAGACATCCTTCATGTAACATTCGGCCCATTTTTCTTTCAATTTGTATATACTATCCAACCAAGTTTGCTTGCTCACCTTTTACCTCATGAGGTTAAATTTTTGTTCAAATTCTGCCATGTCTTCATATTCAAACATGCAGACACTAAAATCTGATAGAATACTTAAGCTTTCATCATTCTCTATTTTCTTCTCTGTTTTCTTCTTCTTTAGTTTTCTCTCTCCTTTTCCTTCTCTTCATCCTTCTCTTCATGTAGATGTTTGATAGCATTTTGCATGATGTGGAAGGTGCATAATCCATACCATGATTCTGCAAACACTTCTGCAACTGCCTTTCCCATTGCTGCATCTTGATCTGTGTAGAAAGTTTTAGGATGTTGTTCATTCTAATCTTTTAGAAAGGTCTCAAACAACCACTTAAAGGATTCAAATGTCTCATCATACATGAGAGCAGCACCAAAAACTACAGTTTCTCTAAAGTGATTGAATCCAACAAATACACCAAAAGGTCTACTCTCCTTATTTGTTCCAAAAGTAGTGTCGAAACTAACAACATCACCAAAATGTACATAAGCCATTATCATTTTAGCATCAGCCCAAAATATATTTGTTATTTTTTCTTGGCAATCCATTTGCAATACTAACTGGAATGATGAATTCTCTGCAATTTTGTCTTGAAAATACTTAAGCATACTACCGGCTTGTCCATATGGCATCTCTCGTTGGCGCTTGGTCCGTAAATAATTCTTGTGATCACGAAGGATGTAGCTAAGATTAAGTGGACCACCAACTTGGCGAGTAGCCAACTCGTGGGCAGCTTTTGGCCCAATTCCTGCATCATCTGCTGTTTCAATTTCAAAAGCTTGCAAATCTGAAATTTTTCTTTGTGACACCATTAAGTGTAAAGTTTCTGGCAGATGTTGTGCATGATTATGTTCCAAAACCAGCTCAGACACTTTCAAAATTCCATTCTCTCGATCCATTTTCAGATTCATATGGGCTTGACAATCGGTTCTAGTTTCAGCTCGAGGGCATTTTGTTAGGTGATCTCTTTTGTCTGGCAATCGATGACCCTCATTTGCACAAACAAATTTTGCATGATGTAATCTTGCCATCAGATGGTCTTTTGTTTGTATACCTTTTTCTGACCTCAAAGCCTTGTTGTCCACCGTAGCTAAGCCAAAATGCCCAAGCTTCATTCGAATTTCCAAATTCCATGCCAACTAGAGGTACCAAACCAGGTAATATTTCTCTGGAACAGGAAACATAACATGAGCAAGGGACTTACGCAACTGCAAAGAATCTGAAAATTGAAATTGGCTTATGGGCTCGAGCTATAAAGCATATTATATAAGCAAATTTTGAGAATCTTTTATAAACATAATATGCTTGACAATCGGTTCTATGGGTTTATAAACCCATGTACTGGCCTAATCAAGCAGCAAAATATGTACTAGGTTGATAAGCAAAATTCTTTTAATAACCCTAGATCCCATGTCAAACATATTATATAAGCAAAGAATCGTTGTACATGGGTTTGAAACAACAAAATCCATTAACATGAGTAGGGGACTTATGCAATTGCAGAGAAAGTTCATTTACTAATTAAAGATCTCATGGCAAATATAATATATAAGGAGAGAGTAGTTGTAGTGCTGCGCATGGGATTGAAACAACAAAATTCATTTGATGTCAAATAACAAGTAATACAGAGGGGGTTATATTACTCACTTGTTAGGATCGCGATTCACTTGGTTAGCCTCTTCTTCGGTCTCCATGGTACAGAATACAAGAGCAGACACAACTTGTCACTCGAGTGCTTGAATAAGCCAACGAATCACCCTCTTCATCGATGGAATAACCTGGAGATCACTCCTTCACGCTTCGTCTGTGCAGCTCTCTCACCATCGTCCCTTTTTTTCACTGTTGCACGCCAATCTGTGCAGTCCGTCCGCTCTTTTTCTTTCTTCTCGCGCCTTTTCCCCTTCTCAGTCTTTCCTTCTCACTCGTGCTGTACTGGGCTGGGATAGGCCCAAGCTAATGGGCCGACATTTGCCGAGTTCTATGGCTGTTTGCTCCCTGCCGCTGGATCAAAAATGGAGGGCATCTGGTGGAGTACATCCAGGGATGTAGAAAATTGCTAAGTTAGACGAGCCGGTTCCGCGCGGTTGGTTGTCGGCCGTCCATGGCCACGCCACAGGCGCTCCTGCCACACTACTTTAGTTGTTGTTTGGTTGGTATTTTAGTTAAGGCAGCCACGTGAATTTTGTGCGTTGGTTTTCACCAATATGTGGCGGCCATTCTCATCGCCACACTCGCCACAAGTCTGGTGGCCGCGCACAACTCGTTGGCGTGTGGTGGCTGTGCACCAAACACCCCCTAGCATTTTAATTGTGGGGTACGGACGAAAGTTCACCAATATAAAAATGACATAATTAGATCACTAAACAATGATAAAATAGTTGCAACGATTTTAGAGTGTTGAGGTTGTTGTATGGGTTGAGTAGACTAACAATTATATTTAACAATCTAATATACATATACAAGGTATTAAAAGTATACATACCTGATTTTTTTTCAAAATTTTTGGGAGTACAGCTGTACCCCCATGCTATACTCTACATCCGCCCCTGGCTCGGCTTGACGGTAGCGTGCATGCATGGTACTCCCTCCGTCTCCGAAAGGATAGATTTATAGAGTTATCCTTTCTAGAAAAAACCATTAAAAATTATGGTATCAAACTAGTATTATTAGATTTATCATATAACATACTTTCACATAGTGTTTATTTTAACTCATAGATGTTGTTATATTTTTCTATAAAGTTAGTTAAAGTTAAAAAAGTTTGACTAGAACGGATTTTAGGAATTGATTCTTTCAAGGACGGAAGAGTCCGTTCTTAGCCTTCCTTAATTTTTCAATACGAACATTTAAGTTGAGTCAACATACAATGTATAATCTGCCAGTTTTTATTGTCATTTATTTTTTCTCATTAAATTAGCGACGAGGTGCGGCTGGTCCTTACAGTAGCTTTTATAGTCTTCTAGGGAGCGTTTATATATGTTGCTTAAGCTCGTTCCATGGTGTTAGTAAAAGCTTAATTTCTCTGTCTTGAAATAACAAGTATCCAAATAAATCCAAGACACATCACGTAGTAAGATAAATGACACATATATAATTCTTCCTTATTATTCCCCCCATCCTAAATTATAAGACATTCTATAAATCTTGGAGAGTTAAAGTATCTCAAGTTTAATCAAAATTATATAACAATATAATAATATTTATGATGCTAAATAAGTATTATTAGATTCATTATCAATTATATTTTCGTAGTATGCCTATTTGATATCATAAGTTTTTATAATTTTTTCTATAATTATTGGTTAAATTTGAAATACTTTGACTCTTCAATGTCTTATAATTTGGAATGGATGGAGTACTATATTTAAATTTGCAATAGACATTAATAGTAGGTATGTTACATGAATGCTGATTTTTAGAGTGTTTGTTCACTTTGATAGAATTCTTTATTTATAACTCAGTACAACTTTTTATAATAACTTTTGATATTACTTTGCCTTGTCTACCTCATTTTTTTTATATATTTAAGCAAGGTTTTACTTTGCTAACTTGAAAAAAACCAGTTTTGAGACGAGAAAACTTAGAAACGAAGCCAAACGACCCTTCGGTCCCCTTTCCTCCATGTCTCCCAGCTCCAAGGAAGCTAGAGGAGCATAACCTGCCCCTGCCGACCGAATACCATCCGTATATACATGTCCGTATGTTCGGCAGGCGAGATGAATAGATGATGCACCGCCCTCACCACACTCCCTCACTCCCTGGTCGGTCGGGTGGTCTGTCTGTCCCTGCTCTCTAGTCTCTCCCACTCACGAGGACGCGTGTGAGTGTGAATGTGATTCCCCGTCGTCGTCGTCGTGCGGCGCGTGTAGAAAGGGGCGCCCACCCGACACCCGAGCAACGCGTGTCGGCACCCAGCCCGCCTGCCCTCCCCCGCCTCTCGCCTCCTCGACACGTCCGCGTCCCAGATCCCATCGCCCTGCGACCCTGCTTCTGCCTCTGCCCTGCTCTGCCTCGGGAGGGGAGCGGGGATAGCCTACCTCTGCCTGTCTGCCGCCGGCCGCAAGGGCCAGGAGCCGGATGCCTATAAAAAGGGCGGGGACCGGGTGGGCGGAGCCCGATCCTGCGATCCATATCCGTCCGGGCTCGGAGTCGGAGCTCGGCGTAAAGGTCAGTCAACCTCTCAGCCCTCAGTCATATCATCCCCTCGCCATTTTCTCTCAGCAATGCTGCTGCAAGACGTGATATCCAGTGTGCACGAGCATGGTTCACTCTGTGCGTGCTGCGCCGGCCGTTGATCGATCGAACGATCGATCTGGTTCGATCGATCTGCAGGCCCTAGGGTTTCTCCCGTTCCTGAGGAATCCATGCTCTGGTTCCGGCCGGCTTGTTTGTTCGCGATCCAACTACCTCCTCGCTCGTTGGGTCGTTGCAGTTGCAGACGACGGCCACGTCGCCACGCGCGCGTGGCCCACGTGTGCTAAAAATAACCTTTTTTTTCTCTCTTCCCCTTGAAAAAAAGACACTATCACAAGATTTTTTTTGGAGGGAGAGTTGGAATCAGTTACCGACCACTTTATTTTTTTTCCTTTAAAAAATAAAAATCGAGAGCCCCTTGATTTTTCACTGAGTAGGTTAGAATATTTTCGCTGACTATCACTAGGTTAGAACTTGCGCTCAAAAGATGGCATATATATACTACTAATAGTCGATTATTCTGTTATTATTCGATACAGCTGCATACTTTAGTTGCTGTTGTCCTTAACTAGTGACGGAAAAAGTACCCAAACGAATTTAGGTTTCAGTGCTGCTTCCCTTGTCTTTCATTTTGACCTTCCTAGACTTTACACTCATTTTGGTTTTGTTATCTTTTTTTTTTTGAGCCAGTGGTTCAGAGTATACTCCACTTCTTAGTGCAAATGAGATGTCAAGTGTGACTTTGTCACTAGCCCACCTGCAACTGAAAAATATACTCCGTGCAGTCAAGTCAAACCGAAGAGTGTGCTTGGCTGTCTATCTTGTTTCCTACTTTGCTGCTACTCTTGTAGGCCGTCTTCAAGGCCGTCTTCAGCTTCATGTAACACCTAGAGTGTGCTGTGGTCGAAGCCGGCCTTTCTTGTATTTTCGTACTTCTATTTTCTTAATACAAAGATACGCATCCTCATGCGTATTCGAGAAAAAAACAATCAAACCGAAGAGGAGTTGATTCCCCTCTTCCAGTGCTTAACTGCTGTCCCAGATCCCCATAAGCTGACAGATGCTGGGCTTATCCTGGATCTGAAAAATAAAACCGACAGTTCGTTAGTCCTCTGCTCATTTTCAACTAAGAGAAGATGTGGTGTTATATGGATTTGGTTGTCATTCAATTGGAACTTTTCATGTGCCTTTGTTTTTATTTATTTATTTTGCTGTAGATGCAACATATAGCAGCTTTTGTTGAATTTCCGCAGCTGAAGCTGTCATCTGGAATTATTGGCTAATAGGGACTGCATGAAAATGACCCTTTTATATGTGCCTTGTGCTTCGCTTTCTGTTTGCATTGTGCCGTCCACCTCCTTTTTTCATCTACCACTTCTGCTCTGTCGGCCAATACCGCTGACCGGAACGACAAGCACAGGAGTACATACACTTGTGTCGTGTCCTCAATCATGCTGGCCAATCTTTTCGTGGGTCTCCACATACTTCTCTTTTGTCTTTCCAAGGAACTGAAAGATCTTAGCAATTTATGCTATGATATGGACATATGGTAGGCGGCAAATCCCATGCAATAATTATTACACTTTATTATTCATTTAAACAAGATTGATAAACACATAGTGTAGGACGAAACAACCTGAAAAACCTAGCAAGGTTCCCTAGATCCCCTTTTAGTGAAGGAGACATGCAGCTACATAATGCATTTCCCTAAAGAAACAAAAAGGGGAACCTTGCTAATCACACCTCTGTCCAGCCTGATGCAGCCAGGCTGAGCTCTGGTGCATCTCTACTGATACATTACATTACCTTACCTTGCCTGCACCGATTATTGACTGCATATAAAGAGATACATATATGGTACAACACGACAGTAAAATAGTCTGGCTCTCCACCATTTAGGCATAACTAAATGAGCAATTTAGTATTAAGAATGTAGATCTAGGCTCTTAAGTTCCATAGAGGCTTCACATTACCCAACTGAAAGACATCCAATTTTTTTCCCCTTTCATCTAGCTTTACATTCTTATCTGAAGAATGGCATTTAGCTATGTTCTGGTGCGGCCAGACCAACGTATTCCTTTTAAGCTCTGTCGATCTTGAGGCTCTCAACAAACCTCCTGTAGTTGTTGATATTTGACGGTAGGAAGTCGAGGAAGTCCTGGAAGCTGCTCTCCCTGTACATTGCTGGGTTCACCTCATCGACCAGGTGCTCAGCGCAGCAGACCTTCTCATCCATTGAGAGGCCATGGATGCTGGCAATGGAAATCCTTGCTTCGTCAGGATTGAGAATGGCTCGGTGGACAAGGGACTTGAGACGGCCATTGCTCAAGACTTCTAGGTGGTCTCCGATATGGACGTGGAGGGCCCCGGTGATCGCGGGGACAGCCGTCCAGGTATCACGGTCGGGGGGCATCACTTCGAGCCCTGGGGAGCTCTGCAGCAGGATTGTGAGGAAGCCATAGTCGGAATGAGCAGCCAATCCGACCTTGTCACCTCGATGTGAGAACTGTGGGTAGCTGTTCAGCGCCAGGAACTGCACTCCCTTCTCAAGCTTTTCTTGCATGTACAATGGCCTTAGTCCCAAACCTTGAAGTATAGCGTCCATGAGCTGCATTGACACTCGCTGTATTTCAACTGCATACTCCCCCATCTTCTTCCTGCCAATCATTTTAGACAACAAGAGAATGGCAGAAGTTAGGATAGCCGGTGGGAAACTAAGACATATCTATAATCTACTCGTCTGTGTAATAATGTGCAGTTTTTTTTTTCAGGTTTACCTGTATGATGGAGGGTGCAGTGGCCAGTACTGGACCCAGTCTTGGAGAGGGTTGGCGTAGTGCTTCAGGAACGACCTGGCCTTGCTGATCCCGTCCCTTGAGCTCGTGTCGTACCTGATAGGCGTTCGGATGTCGGTGGATGCAAACAGCTCCTTGTGCTCTGTCGAGAGCTGGAAAAACTCCGAGGCGGCCTCGAACGCCCCTGCCATGACGGACTTGCTGACGCCGTGGTTCACCACCTGCCAATCGTCAGCACAACGAAATGGTATCCATCAGCATTGGCACAGAAGCATCAGGTCAGAATTCAGTTCGCATGCATGTGGTCTGTTCAGTTGGTGACTGGTAACTTGACACTTAGAATTCGATCGTCATAAGTAAGCTGGTGAGCTTGGGTCACAGGCAGTATGAGCTGGATGTGTATTGCACATAAGACATGTGTGTCTTCATTTTCATTATATATATATATATATATAAAAAAGACATGTGTCTCTTTGTTTTTTTTCGAGAATACCCATGGCTGACACTTGTTTTAGACCAGTGAACAAGTGTTGGAGGAGACAGACAGAGCAACAGACAAGCAGCTGCAGGACACACACTGACCTGGAAGCACCCTTGGTCACGGCACGCCCGCGCAATGTCCTGGACGGCGAGCGCCCGCGTGGCCGGGTCCTTGCTGAGCCTGCCAAGGTTGATGACCGGCAGCGGCCTCGGCCGCGGCGAGGACGAGGACGGCAGCGTCCGCTGCACCTGGCTCGCCATGGACGCTGGCAAGAAGCAGGCCGCCGGCATGCCTTGTCGTCAACCTCGCAGACAGACAGCAGGCGAGCAATGTGTTGTTAGCGCTCACGCACTCACGCACTCTGTCTCTAATGCTCCTCCCTAGTTTGCAATTGCAAGTCAGCTAGCTCTCCGAGGTCCCCAGGAGGCTGGCTTTTCAGAGAGATCGCCCGCGCCGGCCCCTTTCGCTTGGCAGTGGTCACCAGCTGTATTTTCTGTTATTTCTCGCGCCAAGTTGCGCCGGGCACATACACCGCCCCTCTCGACGGCTCTCAGATAATGCTTGTTTTTGCGCGGGGGAGGGAGACGCCGAATCCACGGCGGCGGTCTGGAGCGCCGGGAGGTTTCTGGTTTCGGCTGCCGGAAGCTGACAAAGCCGCTCTTTTTGGACACCCGTCTACGTGCTGCGAACTGACTTTTCTATTTTTGGCAGTGTCGTCAGTCATGAGAAGCACTTTTTCTGTGGGTTCCAACTGAACGCAAGAAACATTTCTGTGGATTGCAATAAGTGTGCGTCTTTTTGTTTTTGTTTTTCTTTTTGGTAGGACAGGTGATCTTTTTTATTTCGCTGACGTAGCACATGACATGCCGCTTGGCTTTGACAGGCGCTGTAGCGGATGATCAGGGATGTATATAGCTTTCTTGGGATTTTGGGGGAATAGTAAATGACACTGTCTATGTCTATATATGTTTTACAATTTACGTATATTGAGAGAAGATATTCGTCTATTTCCTCCCAGTTGTTCGGACGACACCCTACAAATATAGCTATCTGCTAGCTTTTACCCCCTCCATGCTGTCCTCTGGGTAGCATAATCCTCAGCGATCAGTATGTTAGTATGTTCTTCAAAGATTTATACGAATCCCACATAGGACATAGGATAATTTTATCTTTCTCAGCACTATGGTGCCCCGAGTCCTTGGCCCCAACGTATGAGCTAGCACGAAACGAAGACCTAGCACACAGAGTCTTCTGACCTCACACTACCTCACCACCCGCACTACGTCACATTCCTTTACCGCAGCGGACGAAAACGATTTACCGCAGCGGGCAACAACGTTCGCTTGCGCTGCCACGCCACGGTAAATTCAGGCGTAACCACAGCGGGCAATAGTGGCCGCTGCGGTTTATATATTTACCGCAGCGGACGTCTGCGGTAAAGAATTTCCGAAAACAAAAAAAAAAACCCAACGGTCTGGATCTGGGCCTGCCGCAGCCAGGAGCTCCACCGCCCGCCCGCCAGATCCACCGCGTGCTCGGGCGCGACGACGCCGACAGCCTGCTGCAGCTGCTGCCGCTGCACCGACAGGGCGTACGCGAAGCGGCAGGAGGAGGAGCCGGCGCGCCAGTGCGGCGGCCTCGACACGGAGCCATGCGTTCTGGCAGCGCACGGCGAGGTCGTGCCGCGCCAGGGCCTGCAGCCTGGCCTCCAGCGCACGGCGAGGCAATGCCAATGGAACAGTAGTAGTAAGCTAGGAATCCGTCCCCGATCACGATCTGCACCCATTTGCTGTATGTAAATTGAGATGCTTCATTCCTGTCCACTGCATAGGAGGAGACACTAATTACCTGCACCTGCTGTAAATTCGTTGTTCATGCACCAGGGCCTGCTTGCCGAAGATGTTGGCCCACACGTCCCGCGTCGGACGTCGCCTTGTAGCCGCTGCTGAAGACGGACGCGGCGGTGGTCCGGTTTAGGAGGCCCTCCACCGGCGAGCCGCTGCCGAGGTAGATGTAGGGCACGGACTGGATCCGCGTCATCTCCTTGCAGGAGGTGCGGTTGAACCGCAGCTCCGGGAAGCGGCTGCTCATCACCGGCAGGAGCGCGTCACACGTGCCGAGGAACAGGGACCGGAAGTTGGCCGTCTGCTGCTCGACGAGCCGCTCCTCCTCCGGGTTCGGGTCCGTCCCTCGCCGCCTCGGTCTGGGCCCTGTCACACTCAATTTTAAGAATAAAATTGAATGCGAATAATTCATGTGTGCCCAGAGATCAATCACACACATAAGCCGACAAATATTTAAATAGTACCATCACCGAGTGCTTATTACATAACGAATAATATTCTTAAACATAACAGCGGAAATAAAGATAACTCTCGCGACGAAGCTCCACTTCACAAGGAACGCCGACTGGTTGACCACTAGCCTAGTACTCCTCACGGTAGTCTTCAAAGCCATCTAAATGGGTTGAGAAAGCAAGAGTGAACACTTAAAGTACTCAACAAGAGTAACATAGGGTTATGAAGCTCAAAAGCTGACACTGTCTGAACTGCGGTCGCTTTTATCTTGGTTAAGTTTTACCAACACTTAGTTTTAGTTATGCATAACCCAATTAATAACCACATGATAAGATTAATAAACATCATTAACAATTCTCAGCAAGAGTAACATAGGGTTATGAAGCTCAAAAGCTGACACTGTCTGAACTGCGGTCGCTTTTATCTTGGTTAAGTTTTACCAACACTTAGTTTTAGTTATGCATAACCCAATTAATAACCACATGATAAGATTAATAAACATCATTAACAATTAAACAACATGATCATCTACACTGTGAGTTTTCTAGGCCGCTCGTAACCGTGAGCACGGCTATCATGATAGATTTACACTCTGCAGAGGTTATACACTTTACCCATAAGCCGTGTAGCCCATATGCCCGGGATAGCTAGTCCCATAACACTGCCAAGGTGAGCGGGCAGGGAACACTATGAAGTCTTTCAAAAGTCTTCCCAACATGTCGACAGACCCTACGGATCCAAGGGCAAGGGGTATGTAAAACCCCTACTCGATGATACCTTTCGAAGCAGTATCCACCCTAGGCCATGCCCTACAACCAGCTCGGCAATGGTGCCTTTCAAGAACTACCAACATGCCGGTACGAATCTCCATACTTGACTAAAGCCAGAGCCATATAACACTCATGGTTGCATTATTATCCCAGCTTTTGCCCTACAGTAGGGTCCTATTCCATGTTGCTACAAAAGCCAGTTTTATCTCCTTGTTGCATATATCATTAATCAAGATTCGATTCGATATTCATCATGTAAAGCATAGCAAAGCTACCCATATGCATAGAAACCCATGGTGACAAGGTAAAAGGATAACATAGCTATGGTAAAGATCTAAATAGAAATCGAATTAGACACATGCAATCATGACTAGATGAATTAGGGTGAATAGGTAACAAGGATGATCCCATGTTAAACTTGCCTTGATCACAAAGCTCTTGGTGATCCTGATCTGCTGCAAAGAACTCTTGCTCACCGAAGATCTCACCGGCTGTACTCGATCAACATCACCACGCAATCATCCGAACAATCATACGCGAAGCAATAAAGATATGATCAGAACATTACACCATAAACCATAAAGAGGCTTTGAAAAGATTATAAAACAGATCTAGATTATACTACGATCACAAAGACGCGAGAATCACACCAAACGGATCTAAAACGAATAAACTATAGATTAAACAAGATTTTGAAAAGGGCAAGATTAAAGCATTAAAAGAATTAATTTAATTTGATTTTCAAAAGTAATTAAACATAGATGAAATCTATACTATTGATAGAGCATAAAACTACGAATCTAACGCAACTTGAACGGATCGATTTGGATTTGAAACGAGCAAATTATAAGCATTTAAAGTTCAGTGGCAAAACTGTAAATAGGGATTTTCTTTTAAAATCGAATTAAAACAGATTTAAAAGGGAATACGCTTTCCAGAGGGAAAAGCGTAAAGGTGAAAACCGCTTTGGACGGTGGGTTGAGAGTCAGAGAACCCGAGGGGCTCGTTAGCAAAATTGCCAAGACGAAGGGGTATCAGTGAATCTGATCCCTTGGATCTGAGATGGAGGGGTGAGATTAGAAGGGGGAGGGAACAAAGGGGATTTCCCTTCGGGGAACAGTATCCCGCCCGGGTATAGGGGCTCCGCGGTGGAGCTCCACGGCGGCGCCATGGCTGTACGGCCGGAGCACGGCGGCGCGAAGCTAGCTCGCGCTAGGGTGCTCGGTTTCGCGAACAAAAGGGTCGGGGAGCGAGAGGAGCTCGAGGCGGACTCACCCAGGGCACTGGCCGGGCTCGCGGATGGACGTGGACGGCCGGCGACGACGAACAGCGGCGGCAGCTCCCCTGTGCACGGCGACAAGATCAACCGGTGTGCAATTGAACGGAAAAAGAGAGGGGGAAGGTGTTCTGCACGTACGCGAAGCCGGTGCGACGCTCGTCGAAGAGCTTGGAGCGGCCCGAGGCGCGGAACGGCGCTCGGCGGCGGGAGTAGAGCGGCAGCAATGGCGGCCGGTGGCGCTGCTGCTGTCTAGGGCTAGGCGAGGTGAGGCGATGGGAGAGGCGGCGCGGGGTGGTGCTATTTATAGCGGCCGAGGACGGAGTCCTACGCGGCCACGAGCGTGGGGAACGCACACGGCGGTTGCGGACGCGGCGGCGCGGGCAGAGCAGAGTCCTGCTCGGACTCGGCGCGAGGGAGGGGACGGAGGCCTGACAGGCGGGGCCGCGACGTCAGTGGGAGAGAGGGAGGAGGGAGAGCAGGCCCGCAGTGGCCTTGCGGGCCTTCGGGCGAACTGGGCTGAGGGTGAGGCCGGCCCACACGGAAGGGAGTGAGGGGGAGAGGAAGCAGGCCGGGCTGCGGTGCTGGGCCAAAAACAGAAAGGGAGGGGGAAAGGGTTTTCCATTTTCTTTTTCTTTTCTTTTTGCTTTTCAAATTGATTTCTAAAATTGCTTTGAAAACATTTGAGCTTTGGAAAAACCAAACAATGCAAAGAAATGCAGGGGATGCAATGCACAACCATGTTGAACCCTAACATGTGATATTTAATTTAGTTTTATTTGTTTAATTCTATGATCAAGGAAAATTGCTTGAAATAAATCAAATTAAAGCAAATTCAAATCTAATTTCTATTTTCCAATTTTAGGGTGTTACAGCCCCGGCCTCCGCCACCACCGCCGTGGCCGGCCTCGACAAGGATTTGGCTCCGCTTATGCCGCCGCCGCCGCGTCTGCATAAGAGATTGGGAGCAGCTGCGGGGCAGGGGAGCGGGGCGTTGAAAACACTGGAAACCCTAAGCGCTCTTTTATACTTCCATCAACAGATTGGGCCGGATTGGGCCTCGCCCCTATTTGGGCTGCGGCGTTTTCGTGCTGCGGACAACTTAAAATGTCCGCTGCGGTAAATATTCTATTTACCGCAGGGGGCAATAGTGGCCGTCACGGTAAGTCTTTTCGGTCCGTTGCCGTAAATCGTGGCAATTTACCGCAGCGGGCTGAAAAAACGTCCGCTGCGGAGGCTTTTTGGGCAACGCTGCGGTTAATAAATTCTGTAGTAGTGCCGGTTAGGTGAAAAGTCAAGTCATAAGCCCCCTAAGAACAACTCAAAATCGAACAAGGTGGAGAAAAAAACGAACCGAACACAGTAGAGCATGCGAGCGTTGGTTAAGCACACTCTATATATAGACGGTTCATACTAAGGAGTATTAAAAAATTCTATTCCGTTGTTCCTTCAAAAAAATATCTTTTTTCTGACCCTAACAACTCATCTGTCCATGCCAACAATACTGCTTAGGTTAAAAACGATTTTTTAATTCTATCTAGGTCCCACAAGCCGATGGTTATGCTAAAGAGAGCGAATTCTGTTCTTGTTCGGCTTCATTGAATCACTTGGTTCAGCATTAACACTGAAGTTGCCCTAAGAGAACTCAGTTCTCAAAACAATTAATTATTTTGATGTTGTCTTTATAGAGTGAACTAGAACACTAGGCTTTGCGCTAAAACATAAGATATAGTTCACAATAACTTTGCATATAACTTCCTTATCTCACCCATCTGTTAATTGGTTGTGATAGAAAAAAAGTCCTAAATGGCATCTAATTAATAGGCATGACACTACATAATTAATAATTTTTATATTCATCTTATAAAGAGTGTATTTCTTATTTTATGATAAATCAAGTATTTTTTTTATCTTTGACCAAATATATAAAAGAATATTAATATTTCTAGTACATAATTAGCATCATTAGATAGATTTTTAAATAAATAACATAAGTTATGAATTAACATAAGCCAAATCATAGTTTAGAATAGAGAGAGTACCATTCAATTAATTATGCAATATATTTTCATAGTGAACCTAGTTGAAGACATAAATGTTAACACTATTAATTGTAAAGCTACTAGTTTGATTTATACAAATTCCATAGATGCATTTTTTTTGACAAAGGGAGTAGTGTAACTTAGGGTGTGTTTGGTTCGTTATCAGACCGCGCCAGAATCCGCCAAACTTTTGGTGCCACAATTTTGTCAAGTGTTTGGTTTTTTGCTAGAGTTAAGGCATCTCATCTGGACAACATGCGCCAGTAGCTCGGCAAAATTGTGGTGCACAATTTGTATGCCTGACATTTTGGCATGGCCGCAACTATGGTGGAGCGTCCATAGGCTCCATCCTAATAGGCCCATAATTGACTAAAACTATCAGCTAGATGGCATAAAATGGAGGGCAAATTAAAAACAGTAGCACAATAGGATCTGATGAATTGAAATTAGTTTTTCCTTTTGTTATTAGATCATTTTTCAATCTCTCTCAATCAGTTCCTAGAAACCAAAGAGAGTCTTAGCTTTATTGGTAGCCACCGAAAATTGCAACAGGGGCAAAAGGTGAAATATGTTTCCATGCCTTGTTGCCATCAGCCGTGATGTAATCGTTCCTTATCGCAAGTCCGGTCGCCGCAGGCATGGCTTCAATTGTCTGGCTGCTGATAATTTCCTTTATTTTTTCATTCTCCGAGTGGCTTTGGACGGCTGCTGCATGCATGAATGATGAATCTGGCGCGGGGACGAACGGAGGCAGGAGGGGCTTTGAGCCTGGAGCCCTGGAACCTCGAAGTCAGCAGCTGGTGGCCGAAGTTTCCGGCTAGCTGATGCATGCATCTCACCGCTAGCCTCCAAAAAATCTCTTTTCCGGCCGTAGCCCGTAGGCCTCCAGTCCAAGCCAAAAGGTGGGCGGCGCTCACTCCGAGACGCGAAGTACACTGCCACCGGCTTGATTTTCAGCAAGAGCGGCAAGGTCGTGTCGTGTCGTTGGGCATGCACTTGGGCCTCTTTATTTTTCTCTCTATCCTATCAGCATGCAGCAGTGTCCTGGACAAGGAGTATGTTGTTTTTTTGTCAAGCTTTATGATATTATTATATAATGTGTGCTGCACCGTCCCGCAAATAAGGTTGAGAGAGATAGCATGCATACTAAGAGGTTGTTTGGTTGTTAGTCACACTTTACCACATTTCACCTTAGGCAGGTTTAACCAAGTTAATAAATGTTTGGTTGGCGACTAAGGTTAGGCATGATTTTTTTTGGCTCCATATGTCATAGAGTATAAAAGTGTGACAAAATTCTCTTAGGCATGATAAAGTGTGACAAACAATAATATTAGGGAGTTGGTGCTGAATGACATTGTCCCTGTTTGGATCCAAGGGCTAGAGCTAGTTTGAACTTAACTATCCCAAAAGTATAAAAAAGGAGAGCTAGATTGGGCTAGTTACTCAAAAAAAACTATCTCCGCCAAGAGATGATTATTTGGGTTAGTTCTGTTGGGGACCACTGAAATTTCTTTTTTTTAGCTAGTTGTCATGTGGTCTACTAAAATCCTAAAAAAAATTGACTTTATTGTCAATCTAACCCTCGCATCCAAACATGTCTTGGGTTAGAGCTAGTTTTGGGTTAGAAAATAATTCTAACCTTTAGCCCAACTAGAATATCTGAACAGGGCCACTGATGAGCTCGATCTCCCTCTCAGAGTGCCAGCACTACGTGCAACCATGCAAAAGCTTTCCTGGATGTTCATGGCACCCGTACGTACGTCATGGCGTACACACGGCCGGCTGCTGGAGCTGCGAAAGCAGAAGTGTTGACAGCTCTGAGATGGACCCAGCAGAGCATGGGGGTCTGGACTCCAAGGCCTGTGGCCTTTGGGTATAGTTGGCCATCGGGCCGGCCCGGTACGGCACGGCACGCTGGCTTCGGGCCGGCACGCCGTGCCGTGCCGTGCTCAACCGTGCTTCCAGGTCCGGTTGTGTCAATTTATGGACCTGGAGCGAGTCGAGAAAATTGGGCCCTTCATTATAATTATAGTATATATACATAAAAAAACAAATCCATCTATGTTTTTTCTCTTTTTCCCTGTTAAATGTGTGTTTTTTTAGCAAACATGAGGACGCTAGAAAATTTAGAAAATAGTAAATACCCTAGAACTACATTCAATTCAACGCTAAAATAAAAAACAAGTTAGGAAATTATGAAGTTTTTTTTTGCGTGGCGAACAGAAATAATGTTTATTCACTGCCCTCGCTGAACTATTAGGCATTCCCAATCCCAAATTAGAATCTCTTATAAAGGTACAAAGTCGATTAGGAAAATTAAACATTGATTTTTGATTAATAAACAATCAATAAAGGGGTTTACCTGAACACGCACGTGAGAACGAACCGTACGCGAAGGCGCAGCGATGAATCCACAAAAGGAGGCGAGCAGCCACGGCAGAAGGGGAATTGACAGAGTCTTCTTCACACGCTCCTAGTATTTTTTATGAGTCATGCGTCTGACTTCGTATTAGATCAGAGTAGGAATTTTATTAGAGGGGGATTGGGATTGGGCCCCTTGGCTTCGAGGGCCCAGTGCCCAGCACAGCTCGAACCCCCCCAAGGCCGGGACTGCGTGCTTTGTGCCCAGCTCAGAGCCCATGGCACGGCCTGCGGGCTGATTTTCGTGCCGGGCGGCCCGGTGAGCACGGCCAAAAAAAATGTGCCGTGCCGGCCCGACAGCCTGATTATAAAAAAAACCCTCAACAGCAACATAATCACTAAACAAAAATACAATTCACTTTCTAAATTTCTAATTCACACATTCAGTCACAGTTTCACTAATATAGACTATAGTCACCACTCACAATCAGACAGTCACATACACAAATAGTCACATACTCAGACTCAGTCACATACAGTTAAAGTCTAACAGGCTAACAGTTAGTCAATCACACACAGGCACACAGTGACAAAAGATAACTTAACAAAATGAGCTGTGCTCATTAAAAACCTTTCTAGGTCAAACTCACACTTGTGAGAAATCCTAGAAAGGAAAAGAGTGCAACACAGCTCTTATAATCAAGTCTTAATGGTTCTCAGATGTTCACAGATACAAGATACAGTTCAAGTCTCACAACTGATAACTCTCACAATTCAAGTCTCTCTCTCCCAGTAGCCACAACTAACTAACTAAGAGCAAGCAGAAGCAGAAGCCACAGATGCAGATGCAGATGTGCTATCAGAAGGAGGAGGCCCAGTTGCATCTTCATCAAGGTAGAGGTTTTTGAAGGACTTCTCCATTTCTTGACTGTTAGCAGCATGCTATAATCTTTTTTCTCCCAGCTCCCAGTCCTTTATGCAAGCCAACATCTCCACATGTACAGGCAATAAGCGGCGTCGTCGCTTGTCAGTGTTATGACCCAGGGGGTCAAGACCACCAACTAGTAAAATTGTATATTGCGTGCTCCCTCTCCCAGATGTGATGCAAGAAGAACACAAGATTTATCCTGGTTCGGGCAAAGAAATCCCTACGTCCAGCGGGGGAGGATGGATTGTATTATCTTGCACCGAAGTGCTTGTACAGGGGGGGTACAAGCAGGTTTACACGGGGGTGCTCAGAGTGAGTTGAAGCCTAGGACTAGCAAGGCTATCCTAGATGAGCTGGTGGATTGCTTGAGATGTTGATCAAGCAAGCAGGGTGGGTGTCGTGTGAGCAGATGACTTGTTGCCGGATGCCAATGTGCCCTGCGATTTGGTTCGATTCGACTCGATTCGATTGGAATTTGCTTCGCTTTGCTTCGCCCCGATTCGATTGCCCTCCCTACTATCCCAGGGTCCCCTTTTATAGACCAAGGGGAGGCCTGAGAGTACAGAGGTCCTAAACTGTAGCGGCATGGGAGGCATGTCCGTGGCGCCATGCTTACGATGGGACGTCGATCGCTGTAGCGGCGTGGCCTTCTCGTCCTTCTGGTGCTTCAGGGCATGGTGATGGTGGACTGGACGTTGCCGCACGTCATGGCGTGGTACGATCGATCTCCTGTAGACGGGTACGGGCTCCACAGTTGAAGCGGGACGGAGCGGATAGGACGGGTCTCATGCTAGAGTGGTTGGAGGTGGCAGTCGACCCCTGGGTCGAGGAGTATCGAGGCCTGTGGGACCCTGACTCATCCCTGGAAACGCAGTCGAGGGCTTGTCCCATTTAAGACTCGAGGGGGTGCCTTTGACCTCCGTACTTGAGGCGTGGCCACAGTGGTTGTACGATCAATGGAGAGTCGGGGCATGGGCGGCGAACTGATGGATTTGACCGTGGTAGTGGGCACCCATGACGTTAGGCGGGAGCAGGTAGGCGCATTGGATTCTCTTTACCCCATACTGGGAGTAGGTGAGCTGATCGAGCCTCCTGCTCGCGGGTCGTTCGTTCGACCCCCTGTCCGTCAATCGGGGTCGAGGGGGATTCGATCGACCCCTCTTTCGTCATTCG
Source organism: Microstegium vimineum (assembly GCA_022036555.1). NCBI lineage: Eukaryota > Viridiplantae > Streptophyta > Magnoliopsida > Poales > Poaceae > Microstegium > Microstegium vimineum. The sequence continues at coordinate 57,164,912 of CM039131.1, read as the reverse complement.
GGGGGTTAAGGCGAGGCGGAGGGGTCGTTCGTTTGACCCCTGTCCGTGTGCTGAGGTCGACGCGGAGGGGTGTCCTGCCTACTGTTTTTCCAGTAATGGGCTGGCCCACGACTGGTCACTGTTGTTGGTGAGGTAAGCCTTCGTTTGATGGGTCTTCTCCCACTGATTGGGCGACTGATCGGATTCTGCCTCAAAAATGGTTGCTATGCTAAGCATTAGATTATCGCAGGTTAGGGTACCCCTTACCTTTGTACCCGACATCGCTCTTCAATGATCCTTCCTGTCAAGCTAAAACAAGATTCCGAAGATACAGTAGAAACTGGAACAAACATAATGTCTCTAGCCATTATAGAAAGTACTGGAAAGGTTAGTTTGTGGTCACGCCACCAAAGAAGTAAATCAAAGTCTTCTTCATATGCAGTGACATTTTCACTGTCCAGATAAGCTGTTAGCTCACAACCAGTACCAGCAGCAGATTGAGTGGACACTGGGGAAGGTCCAACAACACCAGAAGCTACAGGGCCTCCAAAGATCATACACCATGCATGTTTTCTCTTACCAGATTGGCTTGGTGGCTGTGTAGCCCTTCTTTGAGCAGTGGCTGCACCAAACTTACCCACATATTTGTTAAACATGTTATACAGTTCAAGTTTCACATCAGTATAATAAGAATTGTAGTTATGACTAGTTTTTTCATGCATTATTTGAAGAACATTGCCTAGACCTCTCAACTTTCCTCTAGGATCAAGAATGAATGCAAATGAGTAAAGCATTGGTATATCCTTCCAGTATTTAAGGAATTTTAGCTTCATAGGATAAACAACAGTCAAAAGATTTTGATCCTTTTCACAATCATGTAAATGAGAAATTATGTCTAGCATATGGTGCAAAATCAGAGGACTAGTTGGATAGTAAACACCAGACAGAACAACTGTGGAATCATAAAAAATTTCCAGGAAATCAAGTATCTTTCCAGCAATGTACCAGTGCTTATTAGTTAATAATGTTGAACCATAATTGCCATTAATGAAGACAGAAAAAACATCCTTATATGGTAGCAAATGTTTAAGCATAAGATATGTAGCATTCCATCTAACATCCATATCTAAGCCAAAATTTCTAGGCCTAAGCTGTTGAGCACTGCAGTAGTTCTTAAAGCTAGCAATTGTTTGATTAGAAGAATTCAAGAAGTTAATAGCAGTTCTAAAGTCATCTAACAAGAAGAATTCAAGAAGTTAATAGCAGTTCTAAAGTCATCTAACATTGGTTTGAACCACTTTAAACCAGATTTGACAATCAATTTTATGATATGGCAAGCACAACGTTGATGCACAAGATTATATTTACGCTTATGAGGATCAGAGGGATCAGGTGCAGGATCAGAACCCAAATAACGAGCAAACATAGGTGTCAAAGTTTGCATAGCATTAGAGTTAGAAGATGCATTATCTAGAGTTACAGAAAAAATCTTATCAAGCAAGCCAAACTCCTGAACCACACCAACAACTTTGTCAGCTATATTCTCACCAGAATGTTTTACCTCAATCAACCGCAGACCAATAACCTTTTTCTGCATCTCCCAATAAGGAGAAACAAAATGAGCCACAACACTAATGTAATCTTCCTTAGCATTCTCAGACCAAATGTCTGATGTCAGAACAACAAATGAAGCAACAGGCAAAACATGATTTTTAAGCAAGTTACAACGATCAGTAAAAAGCTTGCAAAGATCCCTAGTGGTGCTCTGTCTAGATACAACAACAAAAACAGGGTTATGAGCTCCTTGAATGTACTCTTCAAAGGCATCTGATTCACCTATCCCTAATGGCAGATCAAGCCTAGCAATCAAGCGACACAGTTCAAGTCTAGCAACATCAGGTTTATAGGTCCAATTTCACACAGAACCATCAGCAGACATAGCAAGCCTAGACTGAACAGCAGCACGTCTAGCAAATTTAGCCTTGCAAGAAGCCTGATGCCTCTTCAAATGGCCAGTACCAGCTTTAGAAAAGGCAGACAAAGTACTTCTACACATTTTACAGGTAGCCTTAGTGCAAACAGATTGACCATTCACATCCTCATAGACCTCATCAAAATCTTCCCACACAGGTGATCTGCGCTTACCAGTCTTACCATTACCAGCAACAGATGGAGCAGAGCCGTTGGAGTTCGAGTTCCCAGTCCCCCCTCCATCAGCGTCGCCGTCCAGTTCGATGGGAATCGGACCAACAGGGCCATCTCCAACATCGACACCGAACAAGGCAGCCGCATCAGCACGGAGGTCGTCATCGTCCTCGCCCTCGGGTGCCAGACCCGGCGGAAGATGATCATCTTCCGCCATGGCCTCTCTAGCACCGTTCCTCGACGGTGCGGGTGGCCGCCTTTCTCGCTCTACGCCACAGCTAGAGGACGAGGAAGAGGCTACCGACCTGCGCAAAGAGAAAAGAAAGCAAGATCCGTTAGATCCATTAGCAAGACATATTAGGGTTAGGGTTAGGGTTCGAAATCACCTGCGCAACCGGAGCTCGGTGCCAGAGAAGGTGAGAACACCCCAGAGAAGAGAGAAGACGACACTGTTAGCAAGGACTGCGAGCGGCGGAGCAGTGCTCACAGGAACAAGAACTCACATGGCCAAATCTAGAGGGGAGGGAGGGAGACTGGGAGAGGGAGGAAACACTGAGACCGGACACCGGAGAAGCAGAGACGGAGGAGAAGGGAGGGAGAGCGCTTCATGTCGTCAGCGTGGTGGACCGGAGACGACGAGGACGAGGCGAGTGGCGAGGCGACCGGCGAGAGTGCGAGGGACTAGTGAGTGCGCGAGGCGAGCGGCGCGGCGCAGATGGATGCGGAAGTGATTTAGGGTTAGGGTTGCCGGCCGCCGCTCGCGCTTATATACAACCGAGGGGGATGGCGGGCCTTTGTCGGGCCGAGGCTGATTTTCGGGCCGTGCCGTGATAGCCCGCGGGCTCGGAGGTCGGCCCAAGCACGGCCTGCAGACTTGTGCCGTGCCAGCCCGGGCCCGCGCTTAGCCGGGCCGGACCGTGCTCGTGTCAGGCCGAAAGTGCGTGCCTTGGGCCGGGCCGCCGAGCCCAGGTGGAGGTGGGTGGGTGAGATGCATCTAAATCGCCTTGCTTCGTTCTGCTTCCGCCGCAGGTATTGGAATGCATGGCCGCATAGCAGCAGCCCATTCTTCCCAGGTGGCCTGAACGCTTCTCGCGTCAGCCAGAACGTGCGGGGGGTCCTCACCTCTCCGGCTCCGCCACGCCGCTCTGCCTCCGGTGTCCGGTCAGACGGGTCTCCCCTGTCGCCTCCGCGAATTCCCCCGCCGGCCGCCGCCGCCTTCTGGAAGTGGAAACCCATGAACGGCACCCCTCCCCACCTCTCCCAGGTTCCAGCGCCCTGCCCGATCGCGACACAGCTGCCTGCCTGCACCTGCGCCGATCCGCTCCGAGGACCAGTATATAAATGGCGCAGAGTCCGGTCCGGTCACAGAGCCAGCCAGACGAACGACGTACAGTACAGGAGGAAGAGGAAGTCCGACCACATGACATGACGCAGTACCTGCTACCGTCCGAATGGTCAGTCGCTTGCGCTTCCATTCCACCTGCTACGACCTTCGCCTGCGTTGCGTTGCGTCTCCTCCTCTCTTCGCCACTGCACCTCCATCGTTTCCTTCCTCCCGGTACAGCTGATACTTTGACTAACTGTTGCAGTCTCTGCAGATGCAGAGCCCAGAGCTCGACCAGCTAGCTACCTCTGCCATTTGTTTCTGCTGTGGTTCAATTCCTCCTCGCTTTGGGGATTCAGACTTGTTCACGTGTTTTTGCCCCCTTCCAGTTTGTTGCCTTGCCCTGCAACCATTCCTGGGTTTTTGGGCGCTGAACGCCGCCGGCCGGGCTCAGAGCTCTGCAATCTGCATGCGCTAGGGAGGCCGGCCGGGGGCATTTGCGTATCCTGACTAAGGACTGCACGAGCCCAACTCACTGCCTCACGCAACTGCACTGCACTGCACATCGTCGTGGTCAGTAACGAAAGTGTTGCGAAAGCCGGCCTCCTCTCGTTGGCGACGCTAGCTCGATGAGTGCACCTGCCCTGCCCGGCACTTGTCCAGCTCTCCCCGGTCATTTTCTTGTTAGAGTTATGCTACTGAAACCCTCTTGGAATTTCCATCTCAATAATAAAAAAAAACTTAAAATTCTCAGATAGCACATACTCTCTCCGTTCCTTCTGGATTTGTCTAGATACGTAGTAAAAGCTATGCATCTAGATATAGTGTATGTTTAGATGCATACCAAAAGCTAGTATGTAATTAGAAAAGTTAAAACGACAACAGAGGGTAGTACTCGATCAGACTTCTGTTTCGTTTCCTGATATATCTCCTCGATTCCTCCTCCTTTTGCCACCTGTGTCTGAATTCTCCAGCTTCTTCTTCCAGTGGCTGTTTCTGGCCTCATGCTGTGCTGATGAGTCATGGCGTGCCCCTTGTTCAATTTCTTCATCTCCTATATAAGCAAACTAGTGAAAATCATCCTTCTGTGTGCCCTCTTGCCGCTGTCCTTCCCTTTATATCTTCCATTCTCCTTTTTTTTTTCCTTATAACATTGCTTTTACACATTCTGTTTTCGATTTGTCTTCGACTGCTCTCGACCACATCCTCTTCTGTGCAGACATGCTGCGTCCTCTTCTGTTTTCGCTTTGTCCTCGACTGCTCTCCTGTTTTCGCCGAAGTTTTGGCCTCGGTTACTCTCGACCACATACGCAGGCACACGTTGCAGTGTTGCATCCTCTTCTGTTTTCATTTAGTCCTCGATTTCTCTCGACCACATACGCAGGCACACAAAGCAAATCTTTAGAGACTTCAATTCATGCCATGAATTTTGGATGCACTGGATGGACGACGATACAGGTAAGCGTCGGCGTCGCAATGCAATAATTATTCAGTGGTGGAATATACTCATTTCGTTTCTCATCATTCACCCGTATGTGTACTCACTCAGGTACTAGATAGTACATACAAGTAAAATATGTATGATCCTCCCTAATTGGCATCAATGAGGACAGGAGTTTTTACATTTGCAGCGCCTATCTGAAGCAACTGCACTTGATAGATACATTATGAATCTGCATCTGGTAGTGGGTGGTTCTACCACAGAACATAGAGATCACTCGTGGACAACTGTCCAGCTGAATAATTGACACCCAAAATACACCTTAGAGATAACCGTGCACTCTTCTCCTCCAATTCAGAATGCAATTTTGCTGCATGCATGCGTTCTGGTGCAGCTAGCTGATCCACCTTTATTTACGGTCATTATTCACCTCTGCCGATCCTGAGGCTCTCGACAAACCTCTTGTAACTGTTGGTGTTGGACAGCAGGAAGTCAAGGAAGTCCTGGAAGCTGCTTCCCCTATACATCTCCGGGTGCTGCTCGCTGACCAGCTCCTTGGCGCAGCGCACCTTCTCATCCATGGAGAGGCCATGGATGCTGGCGATAGAAATCCTCGCCTCGTCAGGGTTGAGGATGGCCCGATGGACGAGGGACTTGAACTGACCGTTGCTCAGGACTTCCAGGTTGTCTCCGACGTGGACGTGGAGGGCCCCGGAGATGGCAGGGATAGCCGTCCAGGCGACGTCGTCATGGTGCATCACTTCAAGCCCCGGGGAGCTCTGCAGAAGGATGGTGATGAAGCCGTAGTCAGAATGGGAACCCAGTCCGACCTCGTCACCACCTCGCTGCGCGAATTGTGGATACTTGTTCAGGGCCAGGAACTGCACTCCGTTCTCCAGTTTCTCTTGCATGTATGATGGCTCTATCCCAAGGCCTCGTAGAATAGCTTCCATGATTTGCATCGACACCCTTTGTGTTTCAACGGCATACACCCCCATCTTCTTCCTGGTGGTGAATTTTTTTTATTCAATGAATCGATATCAACGAATTGCGATTTTTGGTTGTGAACTTAATTATTTATTGATGGACTAGTGAAAAACGAAGGAGCTGTGTGCGAGAGGTTACTACCTGTATGCTGGTGGGTCCACCGGCCAGAACTGAACCCAGTCTTCCAGGGGATTAGCATAGTGTCTTAGGAATGACCTGGCCACGCTGATCCCATCCCTTGAGCTCGTGTCGTACCTGATAGGCTGTTTGATGTCGAGTGAAGCAAACTTCTCCTTGTGTTCTTTGGAAAGTGCAAAGAATTCTAAGGCAACTTCGAGGGCGTCCTTCATGACAGACTTGCTTAGCCGTGGTTTACAACCTGTCAGTATCAGTACAAAGTACAAAGGTATGAGACCCAGCCTTGTTGGTTCAATGAAATTGGCACTATCCTGTGCCAGTACCTCCCCCCCCCAAAAAAAAACCCCACAAAGTATCAACCTTGACGTACAAGTATCTGAAAACTAATTCGACATGCACTTTGTTCATTTGCTTTGTTGTTTATTTATGTAATTTAGTGGTTCATGAAGATTAGGAAGTTAGTTTACAACTTGGATAGTCTGAGTTGAGATCAAATGGAACGAACTTCGGCTTAGAGTGTCTGCAGCAACTTAGAGTAGTAAATTTACTCTTACTATGATTGGCATTTGAGCCGTGGGTCACGTTAGTTCCGCATGACACGCACGTGCATGCTTGTCAGCCTTCCTTTCTGCTGATTCATACAACGGCCAGCGCAGCTGCTAGCTGGAGTTCACTGTCACTGCCAGCGAACAAGGGAGCAAGCACTGACCTGAAAGCATCCCTGGTCACGGCACGCCTGCGCAATGTCCTGGACGGCAAACGCTCTCGTGGCCGGGTCCTTGCCGAGGCGGCCGAAGTTGATCACCGGCGGCGGGGACGGCGACCCTCGTGTTGCTGGCTGCAGCTGGCTCGCCATTCGTGCCCGTGAGTAGACGTGTGTTCTGATGCACGAGCGTCCCCACTGCTGCACAAGTGCACTGCCGAGAGAGAGGGGTATTTATAGGCAGTTGGGGCGCTGCTGATCCCTGGACATTCAGCAAAACAAGAGCAGGGGCAACGGGCAACTGCAGCAGCAGCAGCGCGGCGAGGCTCCGGTCGGGTCATGTGCTCTCGCCGTCCTCGGCAAGTGGGTTTCCGGCTTTGCCTACTGATGCTGACAAAGCTTCAGTCCAGTGGGACGCCTTTTCCTTTGAGCGGCTTCAGTTCTCCCCGCCTTTTAGCACCTGAAAGACGACTGAAAACATTTCGTTCGGTGGTCGTCCTGTGGCCACAGACGGTGCTGGACTTGGTGCACTGCACTGCCCCGACTGTGCTTGACTTGGTGCACTGCACGAGCCGCTAGCTGGTAGGAGTAACAGATTACAGATATTTCGACTCCCACGTGTGCGCATGCTCTTGGGATAGAGCTCAACTAAGGTGGTGTTTGATGGAGAGACTAAAATTTAGGAGTATCACATCAATATGTGTTTGGATACTAATTAGAAAGACTAAACGTGAGCTAATATAAAACTAAATGCATATTTCCTCCGTCCCTTATTAAGTGTTGTTTTGAGCTTTCGTATCACAACTTTTACTAGATTTATATAAAATACGAGTAACATTTGTGTCTCCAAATAAATTTATTAAAAAACTAGATCAAAAGATCTCTCTAATGATATTAATTATATATCATAAATATTAATAGTTTTTTATATAAAATTAATCGAACATATTTCTCGGGGAGTGAGAAAGATAATTATTTAGGGACGGAGGGAGTAATCAATAACTAATTCACGAGACGAATATATTAAGTATAATTAATTCATTATTAACACATATTTTTTTTATAGCATCACATTGTCAAATCATGTACTAATTAGGCTTAAGATATTCGTCTCGCAAATTAGTCTCAGTATGTGCAATTAGTTTTATAAACTAACCTTATAAATTTACGCCTAAATTACTCACATATGTCCATATAAAAGATAATTTAAAATGACCTTATAAGGCTGTATCTAAAGTACGCACTCGTAAAAGATTAATTAAAATATCCCAAAATTCTGCATCTAAATCACCTAATTCTGTTATTATGAAAGATAATCTAAAATAGAGTCAAAACAAGCTCTAAATTAGTGACTATTGAATGTAATATTGACGAGAGTTAGTAAAGCTCACGTTCGGAACCAAACACGCCAATGCAACAAGTGGAATCTAGTGGACTCAATACGGCCAAAAAGACCGGACAGTCTAAGATAACTTTGCCAACAAACAAACCGCTCGTAGTATGAGCAAACAATGACAGGAACAACCACACCGCAGACGGCACATAACGAGGAGGGCAAAGAAACCTCTGCCACAGTGCCACTAGGTCTGATGCAATCCTGTAACCACTCTTCCCTGAACGGATAGAGCTCTTATCTATCCACACCCCTTTTCCATCAGCCATGAGCCCATGGCAACAGAAATCCTTGTGCTCTTTGATTTCAGGGTTTCCATCCTAGATAATGTAATTTATTTATTTATTTATATCCAAGTGTCTCGGACAGTGCAGTGCGTCTTGATTTCAGGGTTTCCATCACAAATAATGTAATTTATAACCAAGTGTCTCGGACAGTTGCAGCCTTGCAGGCATGAATCACCGCGGAGATGAATTGAGGCAGGAGGGGCTCACTTGGTCATGGTAGCCTACAAAATAGCCCTTTTCCGATACTAACCCACCCCGGAGCATGGGGCCTACTTGTATTTGTTTTTCACATGAAAACTTCAAGTGGGAGTTGTTTTATATATTATCTGCTATAAACAGCATGGGCAATCAGAAACTATACGGTATGGAGGATGAGGACAAAGCCATTGGCTAAAAGAAATAAGAAACGAAAAAAAAGTCGGTGTACGAGCATTTCGCTGTACTATTGGATTTGGATAGCAGATTACTAGCTGGTTCTATACTAAAAAACAGTGAGTACAAAAGTCCAGCGGCACCTTGGTATTTTTTAAAAGTTGCAACTGTTTTTTAGATAAAGCATTTTTTATTCGGAGCTGTTCCATGTACTCAACCATTAAAGTTGTAGCTGTATGACGGCAATATCGGTAGCACTATGTCTCTTCAAATAAGATATTTGCGCCACCTAGCTCATATGCAAGTGAACCACAAAGGACAAAGGTATTTGGATGTATTTGGTATTTCGCCTCAGAATCAAATTGATCTCTTTTAAGTATTAATGAATCTGGACACTTCAAGTTTTCTCTGGCAAATCAACATGTTTGACACTCGTCGAGATCAGTTTGAGCTGTTATTTGCCAAAACACTACTACTAGTTAGGTAATAGGAATGCACGTAGGGAGGATGTTGCATTGGCTGCCACTAAAAGAAATGAGAACTACTGAAGGCTGAGGCGTCAGCGGTGTCTGAACTTGTACCTGTAGGGGCAGAACCAGATTAAGGATGGGTGGACTTGATAAGCAAATTTGAGACAAGTTTTCAGATACCCTGCGAATACTAAAAATGAACTTAGTCAAGCACTCAACTAGCTTTGATATCAAAATCATCAGGAAAAAATAACTAAATGAGGAGATAATTGAAAACAGTTTGCATTCACTGAACTTATGATTAGACTGAATGTTGCTGCTAACAACGAGAAATGGCTGGTTGTCATCTACCTTTAAGAAGGTGCATGGAGAATGGAGTAAGCACATGAAAACAGTATAAACTCCATCGCAGCTACAGTCCAAACAGGTGCATTCGTTTAATCCCCTTTCCCATGAACCCTTGCTTTTCGCATTCCATCACTTTCCGTCTCAAGGAACAGCACCAGCATTATTTTTCTTTCCTTGAAAGCACCATAAGATTGAAGTTGATTGAGTTGGGAATATTGCACATGATGGCCTTAACGACAGGAACAACATCCTGGTGCAATACAATGGTCATTGTAGGCTGTATTGTAACTGAAAATTCTAATGAGCAACAGCCATTTCCTTTCAGCTTTACTGTCAGCAGTTTTGGCAACTAGTTTAAGAAAATGGAAAAGGATGTGGAAAACAAGAAAAGAAAGAAGTATTTCATAAACTTGCAGTACCTGCAGCAAACTTATAGAAGAGGATCCATGCTTTATAGGTGTTGACACCGTTTTTCGGCACGTGTCAAATGAGCTAAGACTTGTGTTGATCGGTGGTTGTTTTCTATCGACATCGGAAAGTTATCAGTCGAATTTACCGATGAGAAAGAATGTCGCAGGAAAGATAAGTTTGTTGCCGATGAGAGCTGGATGATTCTTGCCGATAAGGGTTAATTGGTGAAGTCAAGTCACCAGAACTGCAAAGTTGCCGATGCCAATTGCCGATGAGGAGATGTTGCCGATGCCGATTGCCGATGAGGAGATGATGCCGATGGACATAGAGTGCCGATGGACACAGGGTGATGTGGCGGTTGACGTCAGCAGAAGATTGCCGGTGGCAAAAGAAGGAAGTCGCGGATTGAAGGAATCTTTCGATGAAAAGTTTTCATCGAAGAAAAGACATAAGGAAACTTGTGATTTTATATCAGTATTGTTATAGTAGTTTGAGTCTGACTCCTGCGCAAGTCGTTTGTTTCCTTTAAAATAGGGGTGTTTGTTTAGGAAAATAATATTGTTATTTGGATCCGGCTCCTGCGCGAGTCCGTTATTTCCTTAAAGTTAGGAGTTTTGTTTAGGAAAGGTACGAGTCGTGTCTCTGTATAACTCTTCATGCGGGAGTATAAATATGTGCCTAAGGGTTGCGTAATAAGAATCAATCTATCAAAAACAAATCAATTTACTCTTATTCTACTTTTACTGCAATTTACCCTTTTTATTGCATTAGTCTTAGTCTATCTACGAGTTCTTCAAGCTTCGACGGGCTGCATCACCTTGATCTCCGTCAAACCCTTGTAAGTTCCGCGTGGGAGTAATCTGAGCTTTGACATCCGGGCGCATCGCCGTTGTCTCGTTCAGCTCTGCTCTAATTATCCTGATCAAATCTGAGTCTCGACATCTGGGCGTATCGCCGTTGTCTTGTTCAGATCTTGTTCTAGTTATCGTCCTTGTCGATTAACTGGTCAAATCAACTGGCACACCTTGGATATCGAATTCGGGTAATAGCCCGAGGTGTTCGCAGATCCTGACGCTTTTTGTGTCAACACCTCTTTTGGCACACCCGGTGGGACCAATTACACATCTATCATGGGTGATCATACCGACGTTAACCAAAGAAACGTCATTGAAGTCTCCGAGGCCGATCTAAAAGATGATCAGAGGCTGGCTATGGAGCGGGCTATGGAGGAGTACAAGCAATTGTATCTGAAGTCCTTCAGCCTAAGCAGGAGCGGCGAAGCCATCCAGAAGCAAGATCTGCCGTTGTCACGGCAGGTCACGTATGACGCCAATCCTGGTAAGTTACAAGAGATGGTTGATTCTGCTTTAAATCAAGCATTAATTAGCCACTCCAGCGTGCTGTCCGATATTGTGTACAATGTTGTCATGCAATCATTCAAAGAAGGACATGCACCTCAATATATTAGTCCAGCGTATCATCAACCTAGATCGGCATCTATAAACCCATCGGCAGCCCCAATGGCGTCTTCCACTCCTGTGGATCCATCTGCCGATGTGGCTACACCGCCAAGACCGAGTCCTGAAAGCGTCACCAAGCTTAGTGCAGATCCAGTGACGTCGGCAATGACGGGACCTGCTATCCAGAATCATCCAGCTCCTGCCATCTGGTGGGGTTACGGTATGTCTTCAAATCCATCTGCTGGTTCTAATCTGGTGCAGGGAGATAGTTCAGCTTGGAAGGGTTCCATGGCATCGGCAATGCAATCACAGCCGGTGATCCCTATGATGCATTACTCTACGTCCTCTCCAACTGTACAAGTGCCATCAGAAGATTTCCAAGTGATTCCTAAAATACCTCTGATGTCACCATCGGCAAACTCTGTGCCGATGCAACACACTATAGTAACTGGAAGCCAACCTATGCTAGTAAATCCTTAGGCCGGGGTAATAGCACATCAAGGTAACCAATTTGTTGATTACTCCAAGGTGCAGGAGCAGCAGGTGCCAGTCAGCTATCAGCCATCGGTAAGTCACATGCTGATGATTTATAATCCTGGATGGACTAGTCAGCCGCCGGTTCAACAGTCTGGCGTATTAATGTATCAGTATGAAAGTCCAGCAAACACTCAGAGTGGACCATCGGTACAGCAACCGATGAATATGATGACTCAACCTAATCTACTAAGTGTGCAAAATTACCCATCGGTAAGTCAGCCGATGCATAACGTCCAGATGACTGGTGCTGCGCCCATGCCAACTACTCCGAACCATCTTCTACCGATAAGATCGCCGAAGTAATGAAGGAACAATTCGGCCGGCTCCACCAGTCAACGATCAGCCAATGAGTCGGCAAGAGCAGGATGCATATTGGACCGATAAGATCGCCGAAGTAATGAAGGAACAATTCGGCATTAAACCCAAGGTCAATACATATTCTTATCGGACCCCGTATCCTCCAGCATATGATTTGATTCCTCTCCCAAATCGGTACAAGGTGTCTGATTTTACCAAATTCTCCGGCCAAGATGACACGTCAACGATGGAGCACATTAACCGCTTCATTATCCAGTGCGAAGAAGCTGCCAGCAGAGAGGAATTGAAGGTGAGATTGTTCTCTTCATCATTGTCTAGATCGGCATTCACATGGTTTATATCATTGCCTCCAAACTCTGTAATTACATAGGCCGATCTAGAGAGACAGTTTCACAAATACTTCTTCGCTGGTATACATGAGAAGAAGATTACCGATTTGGTCAAGCTGAGGCAACGTAATGACGAATCGGTGGAAAACTTTGTTCAGAGGCTGCGAGACGTAAAGAACAAGTGCTACAGCCTAACTCTTGATGATCGGCAACTAGCAGATTTGGCTTTTCAAGGACTACTGCCGCATATCAAAGATAAGTATGCGTCTCAAGAGTTTGAAAGCTTAAGTCATCTGGTGCAAAGGATTGTCGATCAGGATGTTAAAACCTTTGAACCCTGGAAGACTTGGAATAAAAATGTGACCTTCATTGAGCAAGAAGAAGATTCTGAGTCAGATGAAGAGCTGAGCATCAGCACGGCCGAATGGGTGAAGGATAAGAAGTCTGTGTCTTGTCCGTTTGGCCAGAAGGAAGCTGAAAGGTTCACCTTTGACATCACCAAGGCCGATATGATGTTTGACTTGTTGCTTCAAGAAGGGCGAATCAAGTTAGCGCCTAACCAAGTAATTCCATCGGCCGAAGAGCTCAGAAAAATCAGGTATTGCAAGTGGCACAATGCGACTTCGCACAGTACCAATGACTGCAAGGTATTCAGGCAGCAACTGCAGTCAGAAATTGAATCTAGAAGAATTAAGTTTGAAAATTCTAAAGTCAAACCGATGAAGATTGATCAGCACCCGTTTCCAAATAATATGGTGGAAACTAGTGGAAAAACTAAAGTGCTGACATCGGTAGCTGCCAGGAAGAATGCATCGGTAGATCCTAACCATCAAGTAGCTGAGCGCGATGAGAGGAGGTTTGCCGATGACATAAAAAGTAAAAAAGTTGTCGATGAAGGAAGCAGCGCCAAGAGGGCTCCTGGTGTTGTAATCACGCATAAGCAGTCAAGGCAAGAATATCGGTAATCGCAAAAGGAACGATATCGGCAGGAAGAAGAAGAGCACCAAGAATGGCTTCGGCACAAGGACCACTGGAAGTGTCCCTTCTTCGTTCACTGTTGGGAAGAAGGCATCAAGCTACCTACTGCCGATAATTGTCCTGAATGCAATAGGTACTACCCTACTGATCGGTCAGGTAAGAAACCTTGTTTTGATGATTGAGTATCCAGGTGTGTCAGACCGCTCAGAGAGAAGAGATCGGCGCATGACCGACTGGGGGGCAAGCTCAGCGCACATAACAGGCTTGACAGGCGTGTTGATCAAGAGGAGCTTGAGGAGATGGCCAATGCAAGAGTGCCTAATGAAGAAATATTCTCCAGAGATCCAAACATCAGGAGTAGTGCCGATGCAAACAATGAGAGGCAGCACCAGCTTGTTTGGAAAACCAAGCTTCTCCAATGGTGCCCTAAGGGTCTAACAAAGACTTAGAAAAGGAGAATCCAGCGCGAATGCCAATGTGACCTATATGACAGTGAAAATCCTTCAAGGGAAAAGCAGTGGAGGTCAAAGCGTAAAGATAGGGATCCATCGGTGCTACTTATCAAAGAGCAATAAATTTTATTTTTCATAAATACATCGGCACGATAGTCGAAATCTACATTGATGATGTGGTGGTTAAGTCTAGAAATTTTGAGAAGCATCTTGCCGATTTGCGAAAGATCTTGGAATGCACAAGGGAGCATGGGTTGAAGATGAATCCTAACAAGTGTGCATTTGGTGTATCGGCAGGTCAGTTTCTGGGTTTTATGGTACATCAGAGAGGCATCGAGATCAACAGAAAATCTATTGATGCAATTAATAAGGTGGTTGCTCCTACGAACAAGACTGAGCTGCAATCCTTGATCGGCAAGATTAATTTTATTAGAAGATTTATATCCAATTTATCTGGTAAGATTAAATCTTTTAGTCCATTGCTGAAGCTGAAAGCCGATCAAGAGTTTACATGGAAAGAAGAACAGCAGTTAGCCTTGGAGGAGATCAAGAAATATTTGGTGAACCCTCTAGTCCTGGTTCCACCTCAACACGGGAAGCCCTTCAGGTTGTATTTGTCTGCCGATGACGGTGTTATCGGATCAGCCTTAATTCAAGAGTTTGAAGGGAGAGAACGTGGGATATATTATTTGAGCAGAAGGTTAGTGGATGCTGATACCAGGTATTCGGCCATAGAAAGATTATGTTTGTGTTTATATTTCTCGTGCATAAAATTGAGGCATTATTTATTGTCGGCTGGATGCACTGTTATCTGCAAAGATGACGTGGTTAAGTATATTCTATCAATGCCGATATTAAGTGGAAAAATCGGCAAATGGATTCTGGCACTTTCAGAATTTGATCTGAAGTATGAATCGGCTAAGGTTGTTAAGGGTCAGGTGATGGCCGATTTTGTTACTCAGCATTGCAATATGATAAACTCTGTAGAGATTGCTCCTTGGACTTTGTTCTTTGATGGATCTACATGCAAAGAAGGAGCAGGTATCGGTGTTCTCTTAATTTCACCCTGAGGACGGAAGTATGAGATTTCGTTGCCGATTGTTGCTACATCAACAAACAATCAGACTGAATATCAAGCTTTAATAAAAGGGTTGGAATTACTCAGAGAAGTGCGTGCCGATACCGTTGAAATCTTTGGCGATTCTATGTTGGTGAACAATCAATTGACTGGAGTATATGAATGTCGAAGTGAAGTGTTGATTATGCACCATGAGAGATGTTTACAATTATTAAAAGAATTCAAAGAATATCGTCTTGAACATATTTCTAGGTTGCATAATGAAGAGGCCAATCGGTTAGCACAGAATGCTTCAGGGTATCAGCCGATTCGGGAAGTCATGACATCGGTAATGGTTGCCGATGACTGGAGAAAAGAAATTGCTGATTACTTAAAAGATCCGTCTAAGAAGGTTGAAAGGCGTCTGAGGTTTCAAACTACCAAGTATGTACTCCTCGACGATGAATTGTATTATCGGACAATTGATGGAGTCTTGCTCAGATGCCTTGGTAAAGAGGAAAAGAGTTGATGGGCGAAATCCATGAAGGTGTGTGTGGAGCGCATCAATCGGCATTCAAGATGAAGTGGATGATCAGGCGGAATGGATATTATTGGCCGACAATTCTTGAAGACTGCTTCAACTATTTTAAAGGGTGCCAGAATTGTCAGAAGTTTGGTAATGTACAGAGGGCACCTGCATCGGCAATGAATCCTATAATCAAGCCTTGGCCGTTTAGAGGATGAGCTATTGATCTCATCGGCCAGATTTATCCGCCGTCAAGCAAGGGGCATAAGTTTATACTCGTTGCTACCGATTACTTCACAAAATGGGTTGAAGCGATTCCTTTAAAGAAGGTGACATCGACAAACATGGTGGATTTTGTAAAAGAACATATTGTTTACCGATTCGGTATTCCTCAAACTATTACTACCGATCAAGGAACCATGTTCACATCGGGAGAGTTTGATGAGTTTGCTGTCAGTATGGGGTTCAAGGTATTGAACTCTTCTCCTTATTATGCCCAAGCTAACGGTCAGGCCGAAGCAACTAATAAAGGAGTTATCAAGCTTATCAAATGCAAGATTGAGGAGAACCCTAGAAGGTGGCATGTGGTGTTGAATGAAGCCCTATGGTCGTATCGGATGGCGTGTCATGGTGCAACCAAAGTTTCGCCGTATCAGTTAGTCTATGGACACGATGCTATCCTGCCTTTGGAAATTAAAACTGGTTCCAGGCAATTATCTTTTCAAGATCAGTTGACGACCGATGATTATGCTACTCTTATGAAGGATGAGTTGGAAGATTTAGCAAGTCATCGGTTGAGGGCTCTGATCAGCATTGAAGAAAATAAGAAAAGGGTTGCCAGATGGTATGACAAGAAAGTAAAGGTGAAGCAATTTACCGATGGCGATCTGGTATGGAAGTTGATTTTACCGATTGGGACTAAGAGTTCTAAGTTTGGAAAATGGTCTCCTAGTTGGGAAGGTCCTTATTGGATAAAACAGTATGCTCCTGGCAATGCTTATATTTTAGAAACTCTCGAAGGAGTTGCATTCTCCAGAGCAATCAACGGTAAATACTTGAAGAAATATTACCCTAGTATTTGGGTAGACGCATAGAGTGCTCGTTTGAATGCCGATGAAAGAAAAAGTTATAAAACATCGGTAAAAGCGTACTGACATTATATTACAGAGCAAAATCAAGTATTACTGTTACATTTGCCGATATGATGAATTGTAGCAAATTACAATAAAGATTGGATAACTGATATCGCACACAGACGAATTTGTTCTATTACTTCCATCTCCCTGGCATCATCATCGGCAGACCCTCCGATTGGTTTAATTTTCTTCTTCAGCGCGATAGCTTGTCGAGCGTTTGCGTCTCTTTCTTGCCGCAAAATCTTGATGGTATCGGGCAGTTGAGCTTTCTTTTGGCTGGCTATAGTCAGGGCTTCGTCAACCCTTTTTAGTTCAGTCAGCAGCTCTTCCTTCCTTGCCGATAGTTGAACGATCTCCTGCTCAAGATCGGAGCCAGAAGCTTCTACTTGGCCGATGTCTTTGTGCTTCTCATCGACAACTTGTTTGAACTTAAGCATCTCTTCTTCGAGCTTCGATCGGGCAGTCCTATCGGCTATGCGATGAGAGAGTCTTTGATATTGGAGTTGCTTGCTCTCGAGGAAAGCCGCCTGGAAGAGTGTTTCTTCTGTATCGGCAGATAAATGACCTTGGATGTCCTTGAAAGTTGTCTTTGCTGCAGTTGAATCTTGGACGAGAAGAGATGTGTCTTGTTGCAGCAAAGAGAGCAGTGTTTCAAGCTTGAATTTGACATCTGCCGATAAAGCTGGAGCAGAGCTTTCTTCGTCTTTGTCTTCATCGGGAAGGTTGACGGCGAAGGAGAATAAGCTATCTGCTGGAGCAGAGCCTTCTTGGTTTTTGTCTTCGTCAAGGAGATTGACGCCGAAAGAGAACAAGCTATCGGGAGAGTCTTGAGCCTCAAAAGGAGAAAGTTAGAGTTTGCCGATCATAAGTTTATACTGCAAGTCTTTAGATAATCGGCTTACCATCTTGAAGCGGATTTCTTGCCTGGGGCTTGGGAAGTCGGCCGGTATGGCCTCATCCTAGAGATCGGCAGCGGTTGCCGATGAACTTACCTCCGTGAGAGTGGTTGGTGCTGGTGGCGTTGTTGCTGGTGCTGCTTCTGCTGTGGTGGCTGGTCCCTGTGGTGGTGATGTCGTTCTCTGATAGGGGATTTCGGCTGGTGAAGGTGCCGATGCCGACATTGACTCCGCTGTCGCAGCGGGCGGTGGTATCTCCTGGTCGGGGACATCGTCCAGTGGATGATCAGGGATAGGAGCTGATGATGGCTCTGCTGTTGGTGCATTGGTAGCTGGAATGGCTCGCCTCAGGCGTTTCTTCTTTGGTGCAGCAGTGGGAGAACCAGCCCGTTTTGGTGAAGCCTGGGGGGCATCGGCAGCAGGAGTTGGAGAAGCTTGCACATCTGGAGCAGCTGTCGATGACCTCGCTGCCTGAAGAATGTTTGGTGCAAGTTACATAAAGTAAATATTGCCGATGAGCAGTTTGTGATCGGTATAAATGAAAGTGAAACTTACTGCGAAAGCTCGCGCCAAAATGGCAGCGGCAGCCGATGGAGTAGCAGTGGTCGTTGCAGGCGTTGACCTTGGCTTCAGGGTGACCTTGGAGTCCTCTGAGGAGTGAAGGTGGCCAATGTAGGAGCATTGTTGCCGACAATGGACACCGGGCTCATCACTCGGACGCGGAAGGGCTTGCCACTCTTGCTCACTCGGGGGATTGGATCGTCGACCTGTAGTAAGAGAAAGTCAGATACCGATGGTAGAAGTGAATAGTAAGATATATTGGGATAAAGAAACTTACTGCATCATTGGGAATGACGTGATCGGCGTCGATCAAGTGTCGATAATAATGTGATGACTTGGCAAACAGTTGGCCTCTTCATTCTTGCCACCAAGACTTGTATAGCTCTGTCATGAATGATGTTGGTGCCCAGGAAGATAGGTTGATGTCTGATGTGTCGGTATCGGGTGGAAGATTGACAACCTTGTTCCAGTCCATGGCGCTGGAGATGATTTGTCTTGGTTTTACTACCTTAGAGTAGCAGAGCTTGATCTGTAATTGGCCGAATGTCAGTTGTCTTGCTGCTACCGATGGGTAGTAAAACTCAAAGGATGGAGGAGCGTTCTTCGCAGTTCCGAAGATGTTAACTGGAATGGCTCGGGGAACAATGTTGGCCTTCATAATTACTTCGTTCTGAGGCATGTTCCAATCGGTAAGATTAAACAACAGGGGGAATTGGTTGTTCTCGTCAACATAGGGCCACCAAAGCCGTTCTGCAATAGGGATTTCACAGAAAAACTTTTGGAAGAACCTGCCGAATTGATCTTCATTGGCATCGGTTCCTGGCAGCACTATGATGGCTTCCCCAAAATTGAGTGGGGGACGAGTTGCCGATTCATCATCCTCATATTCATACTCTTTCGATATATCCCTTGGGAATTGCTGGTTGAACAGATCAAATTGAAGGACCTTGTACATATGTGCGTTCAACCACATATTCACAAACCACCAAGGACCTCCAAGGTTGCCGATGGACTCACCTAGCAACAGCTTCTTGGATACTTGGTGCAGGAGATGGTATACCTATCCAAGAAGATATCGGTCGAGAGGAAGTCTTGTTCCATCGACAAGAAGTTCTGCTGCGGGGAGATGCATGGTGGTAGGTCCAACTGCTCTGCCACAGAAGATAAATTTTTCTAGCCACATATTCAAGAAGGTGGAGTGCTCCCTCTGACCTACCGATCCAGTCTTCTGGTATTCATGGATGTAACCAGTCCAGCCACCAATGTTGCGTGTATTCACCTTGTACTCGGCCTTCCTGTTGAACAGGGCAGGGGTATCGGCAGAGGAGACATCTAGGCCGGTAAGCATATGCACATCGGCAAAGGTGGGGGTGGCAGGTCCATGTCTGAATAAGAAAGCATTCATTGCATCGGACCAGAAATAAAAACCGCCATCATCATATTCTCGTTCTTCTCCATATCGGCAATGGAGAGCCTGATGCACTGATCTAAGTTATGCTCTGACCAATAGACTTGCTGTGTTCTGATTATCCTAAGGTACTAGTTCTTCCATCCTTTGGTAGGCCTAGGCCATGAGCGGAAGGCGTCTTTCCATAACCCTAGGCTAAAGCACTCGGATCTGAAGGGGATGCGTTTGACCTCGGCATTGATCAGATTGGTGGGATCAGGATTTCCCATTGGGCCCAGGCAGTTTGAAATTGGATTGTTCAATGGGGATTACTACCTTGTTGTACAGTTCCTAGGTTTCAGAAAAAATCAAAGAAAAAAAGGGGAAAAGAATTACGAGATTGATGCGGGGGAGAAATTTATAGAAAATAAGGTGAGGAAGGAGCAGATTTACCTTGGGGACGTCGAAGTTGATCGCCATTGGTGCTGTTCGAGTTTTGCTGGAAGACGATGCCGCCGTTTGAGTTCACAGGACTGTTCTTCGGAGTCGCCGCTGGAGTCACTGCTGAGGTTGAAGACGAGGGCAGGTGAAAGTGAAAGTGGGCTCAGGGTAAAGAACAGATTGGATAATGGTAATTTTTATAGACCTGGTCGGGGGTATTTTGGAATTTTCTTCGCACTAAGAAGGGTATGCAATAGGTATGTGCGGCAATCGAGGAGATATGATTGGATTTATAACTGTTCATGCTGCAGTCGCGGAATTTTGTTAATAAATTGCAGTTTTGCGCGCGGTAATCGAGGAAGTCGTGCGGTCATCTTGGAGGGAACAGTTATAATAGAGAAAATTTCGGTGCGTAAAATATTCTATACTCCGAAATTGGGAGGCATGTGTTGACACTGTTTTTCGGCACGTGTCAAATGAGCTAAGACTTGTGTTGATCGGTGGTTGTTTTCTATCGACATCGGAAAGTTATCAGTCGAATTTACCGATGAGAAAGAATGTTGCAGGAAAGATAAGTTTGTTGCCAATGAGAGCTGGATGATTTTTGCTGATAAGGGTTAATTGGTGAAGTCAAGTCACCAGAACTGCAAAGTTGCCGATGCCGATTGCCGATGAGGAGATGTTGCCGATGCCGATTGCCGATGAGGAGATGATGTCGATGGGCATGGAGTGCCGATGGGCACAGGGTGATGTGGCGGTTGACGTCAGCAGAAGATTGCCGGTGGCAAAAGAAGGAAGTCGCGGATTGAAGGAATCTGCCGATGAAAAGTTTTCATCGAAGAAAAGACATAAGAAAACTGGTGATTTTATATCAGTATTGTTATAGTAGTTTGAGTTCGACTCCTGCGCAAGTCGTTTGTTTCCTTTAAAATAAGAGTGTTTGTTTAGGAAAATAATATTGTTATTCGGATCCGGCTCCTACGCGAGTCCGTTATTTCCTTAAAGTTAGGAGTTTTGTTTAGAGAAGGTACGAGTCGTGTCTCTGTACAACTCTCCATGCGGGAGTATAAATATGTGCCCAAGGGCTGTGTAATAAGAATCAATCTATCAAAAACAAATCAATTTACTCTTATTCTACTTTTACTGCAATTTACCCTTTTTATTGCATTAGTCTTAGTCTATCTACGAGTTCTTCAAGCTTCGACGGGCTGCATCACCTTGATCTCCGTCAAACCCTTGTAAGTTCCGCGTGGGAGTAATCTGAGCTTTGACATCCGGGCGCATCGCCGTTGTCTCGTTCAGCTCTGCTCTAGTTATCCTGATCAAATCTGAGTCTCGACATCTGGGCGTATCGCCGTTGTCTTGTTCAGATCTTGTTCTAGTTATCGTTCTTGTCGATTAACTGGTCAAATCGACTGGCACACCTTGGATATCGAATTCGGGTAATAGCCCGAGGTGTTCGCAGATCCTGACGTTTTTTGTGTCAACAATAGGTCCATCCTTCATCCCATCAAGCTCATAAAGTGTTCCTACAACCCAATTGAGCTCCTTATTGATGTGTAAATACATGAAAAACAGAGAAATGGATATGATGAAAAACTGCTGTCAAATACTTTGCCTTACCATTGACAGACACAAAACAAATATAGTGCTCTTCTACAAGATCACTGAGCTGCCAAACAAAGGCAAGTCTGGTGGTTAGATATAATTGACAAAATAGTAGAATCACAAGTTTAATCTTCACGGTTACTTTTCTGTCAATGCACACAGCACAGTTCAGCTCAGAACTTGAAACTATGCTAACTAAATAAAAATATGGTGGAGCATCATGAGCTGTATTTAGTGCATGACCCTACTATCGACAGTTCTTATTCTTTGATGTTTTCCAGATTGAATTCTGGTTCACATATACAAAGAAATCGGTACCTCTGTGACATCAGCATTGGCAGCCAGTGAGTGAGCCCTAGCCATGGCATCATCCTTCTCAAGAAACACAGCACGCTGGAAAACATGGCACGAGGCATAACCGCGTAAGGGAAAAACTGTAAGACTGATCAAGGTACCCTTGTAACGAGCATGCATTTTGAGAAAACAAACAAGAACCTCATGTGGGTCCATGCTAGCAGTTGATTTAAAGAACAAGTCCAAGCATGAACTTTCCTCTACAAAAGACCAGATAGGTTAATTCAATTCAGAAACAAAGAGAGGATAAGAAAGATTACAATCATCTTACAGAATCCTGCGTGCTGCCTATAATTGTTTCTGGTTACCTAAATTGACTTCTGAAGATGCATTTGCAACAGCATGGAGTAGAGCAACAGTTCCACAAGCATTTCCCAATGATTCGATCTGTTTTATAAAGTAAACCTGGTCCTGTGTTTCCTGTGTTACACAAGGCAGCATGAAACACCATGCCCAATAAAGGATATGAGAAACTCCAAATAAACCTCAGGGATTTTATGATGCAGAAATCAACTGTAAACCATACATGAGGAAAAAAAAAGGCATCTACAAGGAACTCAATTGTTCACCTTTTCTCCAGAAAATAAGAGTTGTTCTGAAGGGTAACTTGCATACTGCAGTGGAACAAGAGCGCACCTCAGTAAAAAAACTGAACTCCCTTACTAAGCTCATAAATATGAAAACAACTTTTATATGTGCATTCCACATTAAAAGAGCCACACTCGTATATTTGGATGAGTTGGGTTACACATGCAGCATATTTTTAAAGTAAAAAAAAAAAGGCACTCATTGGTCATTCCTCAACACTACCAGCAACCACTACTGTCATCTCATCTGGGGGTTACACACTTATACAGCACAATCAAATGTGAGGCTTGGTGAAACTGCACGCCAACAGGTGTAGCCTCACCTTTGCTTGTCCTGCAATTACAGATTACTCTAAGCAATTATTTATACTCGGACTGAATTGCGCTCCACCGCTCCTGTTTTTTTCCGCGTCGCGGAGGACTTCTGGGTGGATTCATGGCGAGGACATCTCCGACATTTCCCTCACCGGTAACCTCGATACCACCATCCTTTTCGTCGGGTTCTCAGGACTCTCCCTCTAGTCCACCTCCTAGTTCGTGCATACCATCGTCTTCTTCGTTTGAACCACGTTGGGGGAAACGCGATTTTCCCCCGTTTTTTAGAGGAAAGCGGATACAGGATTCTTACATGTTCCCGATGGATCCGTCTCCTAAGGATCGTCGACAGAAGGCTATGGCGACTCGATTCCCGTTTGAGTCAATGTCGGATTCGAAGGTGAAACTCAAATATGCTCCAATAGAACTGAAATGGAACATCCATGGTGCTTCCTACCCTGTTTCTAAAACAGAGCATGTGGAAAAGGACACCAACTGTCGGAAGGTGGGGTTGGTCGGTCAGTCTCGATGGTTCCGAGCACCGCCGAAGGTGCGCATTGTCTCGGGTATCCTAGGGTCACGACCAATTGAGGAGACACGCGGCATTGATCCATGTTGTAGTAACGGCGGTGATCAAAAGGTAGGAGGTGACCTCAAGTCGAGGCACCGCGCTCACGCCGCCGATTCGGCTCAAGAGCAACTCATCCTCAAGTCGAGGCACCGCGCTCACGCCGCCGATTCGGCTCAAGAGCAACTCATCCTCTTGCAAAACCCTAATCCCCCACTTTTCCCCAACCTCAGAAAACTCGTTGGCCACCTGTGGTCGAAATCAGCCACCAAATCCTTTGCAGCAGCCGTGAGGACCGAAGCGGCTCCCACGGTTGTGATAGAAATGCATCCCGAAGGTGGTGGGAGGAGACCTGGTTGGCAGGACCGTGGCGACCGAGACCGCGGCGGTTTTGGCGGAAGCAATGATCGGGGAGGGTTCGGGGGAGGAAGACCAGATCGGGGTGGAGCTGCTGGAGGAAGACAGAATCGGGGCCGTGATAAGACTCCAGTTCGTGGCCACGTCTGGCACAGGAAGCAAATCGGGGAAGAGCGTCAACATGTTCAAGATCCAGAGGTAGGAGAGGAAGGGGAAATCCAGAGGATTCCCACCAACAATGGAGATGATTCCAAGTGGGAAGTACGTGAAGAGAAAAAGGAAGGAAAAGCGGATGATTGGGGTCCTCATGCTACTAATACTTCAGGCAAGATTGGCGCAGCTGCTGAACAGGGAAAGAAGACTGCTGAGGTAATACCCGCTACCACCAATAGAATGATCTGTGAGATCTGTGGCTACAATAATCACTCCACCAGGGAATGCCGCAGAATGTTGTGTGAGAGATGTGGGTGCAACACTCACCGTACTTATGATTGTGTAAGTTGTCTGCCATGGCACTATGGCCCAGAACTATGTGCGACACAGGTTGAGGGTCAAAGCTTTTTTCACATGGATGAAATTATTGACACTAAGGTTGCTAGAGATAAGGCCAGTATGGCGGTGATATCTGTAGTAAAAGGAAAAATGTCAAGAAAGGACATTGAGCATATGTTCATGAACTTGCTGGGGGCTGATGCCTGGAGATGGTCTGCTCGGCCGATGAATGAAACTACATTTGCGCTGAGGTTTCCTAATCCCAAGATGGTGATTGAATGGAGCAACATCAAATACATGGCTATGAAAGGTGGTGAAGCACAAATACAGATTGACCCCTGGTCTTCCTCTGGAGGTAGTAAAGGGAGTTTACAGCAAGGATGGTTCAGAGTGTCTAACATTCCTGATGATCAAAGATCAGTGATCACTCTAGCTAAAATTGGAGGTCTAGTTGGCAAAGTTACTGAAATTGATGAGAAATCCAGATTCAGAGTGGACTTTGTTAGACTCAGGATTGCCTGTAGGGATGTGTCCAAGGTTCCCAGAACTGCTGAAGGTGTCTTAGGCATGGCAGTCTATGACTTCGGTTTTGAGAGAGAAATAGCTGGTGGAGAAGCTGTTAAAACCCTGAAAAGTGGCATTGTGATAGGGGATGATCAACCTCCCCAAAAGAAATCAAGAGCTGACATTGGGAATGAAACTCATGCTCAGAACAAGCCCACAACACATGAAGATGCACCCAAATCAACACTCACTAAGAGCTATGGCAAGCAGGTCACACAATCTGCTCCTTCTAAGATGCAGCACAAGGTCTCTGAAAATGAGCCCAAGTTCATGAGGGATGCACAAAAACAGTACAAATCAAAGGAAGAGACAGAAGGAAATGACAAAGTCTTTATCCCAGAGGTTATTGAGGAATCTGATAGTGATTCTTTTGGGGAAAGGCTCAGAAAACTGAATGAAACAGGACAGTCATCAAAACAAGTTGACAGGTCTGATCAGGTTGGGTATATGCAAATGATTGACAGCATCACTCTGATGGAGAAAAAGCAAGCTGGGGAGATGTTTGAATGTTTTAGTATGTCTGATAAAGAAGCTGGGAAACTGTCCAAGGGCAAACCCTATACTATCTGCTCTGACTCTCCTGAAATATTCATGGCTGATGACAGCATTATTCAGTCACAAGAAAGTCAAAGTCATGGAGACAATGTGACTCCTGAGGAGGAGATTCCACAAGACATAAAGCTGAAGGAAGTAGCTAATGAGGGGAAGAAACAACTGGAAGCTCATCAAGATAGGAGGAGAAGTGAAAGACTCAAAAAAGATACTACTCTCACCACTAAGGAGAAGAATGAGAAGATGGCAAAGAAAAGAAACCTAGAAGGTACATGCTCTGAACAAAACATGTTTTCTGTTTTACCTATTGAGGAGATTGTTGATTTATCTGTTAGTATGGGGGTAGATGTAGATAAGGAGGATTTTGAGTCTTTTGACTTATTAAAAGATTTAGAGTATGCTAGACATGAACTGTTCATCAAACAAAAAACTGATACCCATCTTTCCCAAACTGAATCAGTGGGGGAAGGTGAGTTGAATAGTTCTACTTTGCCAATTGAATGGATTCAGGAGGAGAGCTCTGATGTAGAAGACTTTACCCTGGTTCTTTCCAAAAAGAAATCTAGAGAAAGAAAAAAGAAAATCAGATTCTCTCCATCGGTACAAAAAGTGAGTCTGATACAGGAAATTCCTGATCAGCAGACAGGCAAGGGTAGGAAAAAATCCAACCTTCCTGTCCCCAATAGGATAAAAAAAATAGTAAGAAATGACGCTACAAGGATTAATTTGGAACTGTAGGGGCCTCAGAAAAAATGGGGTTGCTACTTTCTTGAAATCTCTTATCTCTCAGTACAATCTACATTTCATTGGCCTCCAAGAAACCATGGTGGAGGACGTTGAGGACTCACTTTTAAGGAAATTTGATGCGAACCAAGACTACCTTTGGCTGTGGAATCCCTCCAAAGGTAGATCAGGGGGCATCCTTGTGGGAATCAAAAAGGAACTATATGATGTTGGCTCCTTTAAGCAAGGAGATTTTATGATTCAGGTTAATTTGTGGGACAAAAAGAATAGACTTAAGTGGAACTTGTTGGTAGTGTATGGAGCTGCTCAAGAGGAGAATAAGCTAAAATTTCTATCAGAATTATCAGCATTCTGCTCATCCAATACAGAACCATTACTGATTGGAGGTGATTTCAATATTATCAGATATGCAAATGAAAGGAACAAAAACTCTGGTGTTCATAGATATACTGATATGTTCAATATGGTGATCCACATACATGAGTTGAGAGAGCTCACCATGAATGGGGGTAAATTCACCTGGTCTAACAACCAAGAATTTCCTGTTTTGGAAAAATTAGACAGACTTTTAGTAACCAAAGAATGGGAGGATTTTTTTCCCCTTGCTTTGGTCAAGAAACTACCTAGGGAAGTTTCTGACCACAACCCTCTGATCTTACTCACTGATTTGAATGCACCACATAAAATAATTCAGTTCAGGTTTGAACTCAGCTGGCTGAAAAATTCTGATTTCTTTACACACGTGGAAAGAATCTGGGAAAGACCTTGTAGAGCTAAGTCAGCCATTGACAAAATACAACAAAAATTGAAATTGATTAAGCAATACTTTAAAGGCTGGGGTTTAAATATACAGGGTGAATTTAGGAAAACCAAAGAAAGGCTCCAAGAGGAGCTAATTATCCTAGAAGACCTTGAGGAAAATAACTCCATATCCTATGAACAATGGGTTAAGAAAACTTGGATCATGAGTGAAATCATGAAATTGTTGGAACAGGAAGAGTTATATTGGTACAACAGATCCCATGAAACATGGCTGTTAAATGGTGACTTGAATACCAAATATTTTCATAGAGTGGCTAGTGGTAGAAAGAGGAAAAATACAATTCTTAGTTTTGATCATGAAGGGATTTCTATTGAAGGTGATGAGAATTTATTAGCACATGCCACTGAATATTATTCTGATCTCTTTGGCCCTAATAGGGGATGCAATGTGCAAATCAGTGATAACCTCTGGGAAGGTTTAAGTTCATTATTTGAAACAGATAATGAACAACTCTGCAGACCGTTCTCTGAAACAGAGATTTGGAATGCTTTATCCTTGATGGAAAAAAACAAAGCAGCTAGTCCAGATAGTATCCCATTGAATTTTATCAAGCTTGTTGGCAGATTGTTAAAAAGGACATTATACAACTGTTCACTGATTTTCATCAGGGTAAGGTTGATATCAGCAGGATTAACTATGGTATCATTACCCTTCTTCCTAAAGTAACAGAGGCTGCAAAAATTCAACAGTTTAGACCTATATGCCTTCTGAACTGTCTTTATAAGCTCATAACCAAGACCTTAACTCTCAGGCTTGAACCATTTGCTGAAAAATTGATTCATCCTACCCAATCAGCCTTTATGAAGGGCAGAAACATCATGTCTGGGGTCATGGCTATGCATGAGATCATTCATGAAACCAAACTAAGGAAGGAATGTGGAGTAATTCTGAAACTTGACTTTGAGAAAGCTTACGACAAAGTTAACTGGAATCTGCTTTTCACTTGCCTGAATAAAAGAGGTTTCAATGACACTTGGTGTAACTGGATTAAACAAGTTGTCCAGGGGGGTACCGTTAGTGTCAAACTCAATGGTCTTATTGGCCCATACATCAAAAGCTTCAAGGGAGTGAGACAGGGGGATCCCCTCTCTCCTATCCTTTTCAACTTTGTGGTTGATTGTTTAACTAGGATGATTCACCAGGCCCAAAGGAACAACTTGGTTACATGACTCATTGAACATATTATTCCTAATGGTGTGGCCATACTTCAGTACGCTGATGACACAATCATTTTTATGAAACATGATTTAAGTAAAGCCAGGAATTTGAAGTTACTTTTATATCTGTATGAATTGATGGCTGAGTTTAAAATCAACTTCAGTAAGAGTGAGATAGTGATGATCAATGACTTTGATGATGTAGCTTCCTCATACACTGAAATCTTTAATTGCCAAGCTGGCTATTTCCCCATCAAATACTTGGGAGTACCTGTGAGTCCTAGTCGGCTCCATGTGGCTGATTGGCTTCACCTTCTGGAAAAAATATCCAAGAAATTAGATACTTGGAAAGGTTCCTCTATGTCTATTGCTGGTAGATCTACCCTTATTTCATCTAGTATGAATAGTGCTCCAATTTATCATATGACAATTTATCTCCTACCCAAAACTGTGATAAAAAACTTGACAAAATCAGGAGAACCTTCTTTTGGCAAGGAGGACATGCTAAAAGGAAATACCACCTTGTGAAATCGGATAAGATATGTAAAAGCAAAAGAAAGGGAGGTCTGGGCATTAAAGATATAAGGAAAACGAATTTGAGTCTTTTGTGCAAGTGGTGGTGGAAACTTGAAACAGAAGATGGTATTTGGCAAACTATTGTCAGGTACAAATATTTGAAAAAAGATACAGTCTGTTTTGTACATCACAAACAGACTGACTCCCCTGTTTGGGCTGATCTTCTTAAAATCAAACACATCTATTTGCAAGGTAGGAAGATATCTGTTAAAAATGGCAAAAACACTCTGGTTTGGAAGGACACATGGTTATACAGTGAACCATTATACATCTTGTTCCCTGATCTTTTCAAATTGTGTGATCAACAAAACATCCTGGTTTCTCTTTGGATTGGTGGATTGACTCAGATCACCTTTTCTAGATGGCTGACTGATGATCTTAGGTCTGATTGGGACAAGATCACCAATGATGCCTCTAAATGTCACCTAATTCATGAACACGATGTCATATCGTGGAAACTTGGTAACAAAGGAAATTTCTCAGTTAAATCAATCTATAATGCTCTAACCAATTCGGACAAAAGTTTCAGTTTTAGATATATTTGGAAGGGAAAAATCCCCCCAAAAATCAAGATCTTTCTGTGGTTAGTGGTGAATAATGCCATTTTGACTAAGGACAACATGATTAAGAGGAGATGGAATGGAGACCCTTCCTGTTACTTCTGTCAACACACTGAAACTGTGAATCACCTCCTGTTTACTTGTCCTATTGCCAAAGTCATTTGGGCGACAGTTGCCACTTGGCTGGGTGCAAACAACATTCCCGTATCGATTAATCTAAGCTGGAAGTGGTGTGAAACATGGATTCCTGAGGGTAAACAATTTCATATCATTGGGATTGCATCAATCTGCTGGGCAATTTGGAAAATGAGAAACAAAATATGCTTTGAAGGAAAAAAATTTGATAACCCTCTTGAGATTATTTGTCATGCGTGTGCATTCATGAAATTTTGGGCAGGACTTTTGAAGGAAGGCGACAAGGAGATGCTGATCCAAGGTGTGGATACCATGATCAAGATTGCGACACATTTGCTGTCCAAAACTCATCAAGCCGACGCTCAAGCAAATCTGATGATTGGTCCCGCTGAAGAAGATGACTCTGAGCAGGATCAAGATCAGTGAAGGACGATAGAAAGCATATGTCTGCTATAGTCTTTAAGCCTTTTGCGCAGTTAGCATGTTCTGTTAGTGGTTCTCTGGGATGTCTGTGAACGTCTCTGGTTTCTGTTTCTCTCAGCCTCGCTTTTCTGCTAAAGTGGATGCCTATAATGTTCATGTTCAACTCTAAAAACTCTGTTGTATTTCCGTTGTTCTGGCAATGGAAATGGGGAAGCCCCTAATTCGAAAAAAAAAATTATTTATACTCGTGAATGGCTACAGGATTGGGGGACTAATCTCCTCCAAAATCGAATTACTGGAGGTTATTCAATTTGGCAATGTACCTGCTCCCCTGATTCGGGAAAACAGAAAGGGCAAACGCACCTGTGGTGGATCGGGGAAACAGAGAACAACGGCGAGCGCAGGCTGGGGAACCATATCCAACGCGTCGGCGTCGAGTCCGTACACATCATGGAACTCCACGTCGTCCTCCGGGACGCCTAGCGACCACATGAACTGCGCCCACGCGCCGACGCCGCGTAGAGGTCAGAGAGGAACGAGCAGACCATCGAATTGATGGTCAGAGGAAGGAGAGTGAGGGGTACCTGATTGAAAACTTCAGGGGTAGACTCCAGCGGCGGCCACCGCTCGCCGGCGGAGGCCGGAGCCGACGCGGAGGGGGACGACGGCATCGCCATGGCTAGTTGGGCATGGTGGAGGGAGGGAGTACGTCACGGTTCTTAAATGGGCCGACTGTGTACTGCCACTGTAATCTGGGCTGTTTTGGCCCATTTTCATGGGCTTACTATGTGTCTCAGTTGTGGATCTATCAATTTAACAATTATCGTTCTTCTGAAAAAGAAAACGATCTATCTCCCAAAAAAAAACTTGTTAGGAGAAGTTTTTTAATTCAGTTATTAAACTAGTATTATTAGCTTCCCGTGTCAGGTGAGAGCAATCCATTGTTGCGAGCAATATTTGCATATGTTTTATGTGATCATGCATGGCGGCTACGACTTTTGGAGCAGGGAAAATTAGTCGTTTCGGTCTAGTACGACCTTTCAGACGGAACTCATTTTCTCTATATCATCACAACTTGAATGACGTAGATGTTTGCTTATTTATTTTATTTAGTAATGAGAATAAGAACGGTCTTATTCATCGTCTCGTCATCATCAGTATCTCTGAACACACAGGATTAAGACCTAACGCATTGTTATTGTTAATAATGGCAGGCCACGACCCATCCACTTTTAACTAATTGCTCTAGTTATTACAGTCAGCATCAGGCACGAACGGGGTTGAGCTTTGTTTCAGCAGCACTGCAGCAATAACATAATATATATATAGACCAGCTTTTACTAGTGGGCCTTTTAGCTCTACGATCACGGCTAGCTGCGAATCCACGGCACGACTGTTGCCTGTATGTAACTATAATTACATAAATAAATATGTACTAAGTAGTATATATATACTATATACACACTAGCTATCTTAGGGCACCCGCAATGGTATAGGCTAGTTGCTAGCTCTAAGTTAATCTCTTCAACAGTGCTAGCTCTTACTAATGGCTTATAGTATACAAATACACTCACATAGTATTATAATGTGTATATGAGCTAGTTCTCTTTTCTTTCTCTTGTATTAAAATATGAAAAGAATGTTTAGAGCTAGCTTATGAGCCAGTCATTGCAGATGCCCTTACACTAAGGAGAAGTGTGTCACACTGCAGGCGCAATCCAGCGTGGATTACTGTCATAATTAATTAACATAACACATCGATCATGCACTTGCTTACCGTCCCTGATCAGCGTTACTGGTCGATCTGGATGAATATTAAATAATGAAGAGTGTGACAATTAGAGCTGGTCGGTTGACTAGTCAGCGCGAGATCATGCGTCTATATAATTAATAAATAGGAGTATCTGGCTCTACATCAGTGGACAGTGAACTCAATTACTACTTGGTCAAGCTATCTATATACAGTATGGCCGTATGGACGTCCACATCTTCAGCGTGTGCACACTCTTAAAACCGTTCATTCTATCTAGTAGAGTCCAATTTGGCCGTGGAACCAAGAATAATTAAACTGACAGAGCTAGCTAGCTAGTACTCCATATTTGTTTTTAAATAGTGTAGAAGTATTGTCCTACTATAGCTAGCTGATCGATGTAGTTTTGTTGTGAAAAAAAAAATTATACCATATCTGATAAATTAGACTGATAAGTTCAAACGGACAAGATCGATTGATCTGATATACTACATAGTGTTGGATCCATTGGAACTAATTGTTGGTCCAGTCTAGTTAATACCGTTCCCAAAAATAGAAGAATATAGCTGCAAATTAAATTAGGACTATATATGCTGAAACTAGGAGATCCAAACAGATTCTAGTCTAACTAGTTTTTGGAAATTCTAGTCTAACTAGTTTGTGTTCCAAAGCTAAAAGTCATCGTGTATTTCAATTCGTACCTGGAAGCAGCGGCAGCCGTGCCAAACGGACTAATCCTGTGCTTGAATGTATGTTTGTTGCTATTGCTACTACTACTATTGGATGTCTGGATCGGAATTGACTGCTACATATATAGGCACGCACTCACCGCGTCCTGACGGCGAATCGACGATCGATTTGAGGGCGGCGATGGCTTTTCAGAAGGCGACACCTCACCTGGCGTCGATCTTTTGGAGAGTGTCCCGTGCGTTCTTGTGTCGTCGCGAGCTTTAATCATGTCGAATCGCACACACCTGAGACCTGAACTGATTCGGGAATGGCAAGCAACGATCGCTCTCTGATTGATTAAAATGTATAGACGTCACTGTTGTGACGAATGAGCGCAATAATTAATTATATACTCCACGTATATAAATATTATAAGGAGGCAGCCAACAACGGTTGATATATAGAATTTGTTTAAATCCACAGGCTAAACTTTAGCTAGCTAAATTTAGCTACTAGAGATCCAAACGGATCAGCTAAAAGACCAGCTAAAGTTTAGCTAACTTTAATTGTTTCAACCCAGATAAAATTAACTAAAATTTAGTTGAGTCTATTAGCTAAAGGATCCGAACATCCTAACTAAAATTAGTTGTGAAAACTTTTAGGTAGCTAAAGTCTTGTTTTCAAATTTTAGTTAGATAAACTTTAGTTGGGTGGATCTAAATAGGCTTGTTTGAGTACTTGATGAGCACGATAATGATGATGGTTGGCGAATGGCGATGATGATTTAGTGGCACGTTATTTTTTCCTTGCACCGCTGCTGTTTCTTAATAAACAGATGAATAAATGGAGACATATGCAGGAGATTCAGTCAACTTCGCAGCTCCGTAAGAACTAAGGAGTAAAATTCATCATTGATCCTTAAACTTGGCAGTCAATGTCATTTTAGTATCTAAACTTTTAAAATAATATTTATAGGTCCCTAAACTTAGCCAACGGTGTCATTCTAATCTAAGGTGATCACTACTGGTTCTAAACTTGACCGATGGTGTCACTCAACTAAACTTGACCGATAGTTGAGTGACTTGACTGATGGTGAGGACATATAAGTCTTTTAGGTTTTCTTTTAATGCACTATATTACAAGACATAGTTTGTATGCTGAGAACATAGCAGCTAAAAAGGAAAGATATACATGAAAGAAAAAAGAGCCAAAGCTATAATTTTTTTTTGTCGCTATTACTTGACTTTAAGTCGAGCGGGGAAAGCTACAATATATATATATATATATATATATATATATATATATAGTGGTGGGCCCAGGATTTTGAGGCTGGGTATTCAAAATGTAAAGGGATGTTAAAAAAAAATTTAGCCAAAGCTTAATATTTAGCATCATATTTGATAATGTCATAGTATGTTTTTTTTTGCAAGGATACCATTTATTTAATTGCATCATATGTAACACATAATTGAGCAAGTTTTATTTATTTTTAGAATTTAATCATAATTTAAAATTATTTAATAAAAGGTACCAGTAGTTCAGCCTAGAAAAATAACAACATATCAAATATATAGTCATATAGAAGATATGAAACAACAAAGATAAGAAAATTTAAACAGTTATTAAACTCTTAGGCAATTGAGCGTGAGGTACTGGTGTGCCCGTGGCCGTTGCTCAGCTGCTCCCAACTGGCCAAGGCTTCTTGGGCCAAAATGGGCCATGAGGTGGGAAGATGAGAGGACTAGAAAAGTCTGTTTTCAGGCTGAGTTCTTTATCCGAGTGTTTATTTATCTTTATTTTTTATTTTTTCCAATACATATACACGTATACGCTACATCTGTAAATTTTCTTACCAAAAAATTTAGGTATTCAACTGAATACCCTTGAATATAGCTGGGCCCGCCACTATATATATATATATATATATATATATATATATATATATATATATATATATATATATATATATATATATATAGGACTGCGCTAATTGGAACCCTGGGTACCGAATAACTATTCAGTACCTGAGCCAGACTACGACTCGCGCGCGCGCGTCCGAGCGTCGATCGAGTAACTCTCCGACCCAGCGCGCTGCGCGCCTGACCGAACCAATCGCCAAAGCCCACACACAACCCAACTGCAAACGTTGACCGCACGTTCCGGTCGTCAATGCGAGAAAAAGAACGACACCGCAGAGCGCAAACCGCCTGCGCTTCCCTCTCCTCCAGCAACGAGCGCAGGCCGACGGGGTTCCTCCCGACGACAGGGGGCGCGCATTTCTCGCCGCCGGCGACAGTTTTTGCTCACACGGTGGTAGCACCGGTCCGCTCCTTCACCCCCGAGCTCCCTCCCCTGAAGACAGGACGACGGAGAGAGCCGCGACACAGCACGCGGCCGTCCACCGGGAAAGGACGGCGGAGAGAGCCACAAGATAGCACGTTTCTGTCCTCTGGCTCCGGCGGCGGAGAGAGCCGCGAGACAGCACGCGGTCGTGCTCCGGCTCCGGTTCCAAAGTTCTCACTGCTGACGGCCCCAACTCTGCAAGCTCTCTGCTGACGAGGTATGCACCCTGCTCTAGTTTGGTGTGTTGAAGCTGTCTCTAGATTTCAAATTATGAATGACTGGGAACAATTAAGTTAACCTCGTGATTTAGGACAACCTCGTTCTCTCTGCTATGAAGCAAGACTGGTCTCACAATGTTCATTTTTTTTAACTGTGCTTGAACGGCAAAAAGGTTACCTTAAACTCAAATCCAAGCTTAGTTGTTTTTTAAAAGGATATAAATAAGAATATGAAATTATACAATCTGTTGGTCATTAAATTATGTGTTTCTCAATGTAATGATTAATGCTTACTTGAATGAATGAACGCCACTGATCAGCTGTCCCTGAAGACCATAATGGGTTGCCGGAAGCAGCTGTTTGGGGAGGGAAGCAATTGTAAGGGGGTTGTGCCTGAATCGTCAGCAACGACAACACACACGGCAATACAGGCTGTGGAAAATGTAAGATCAGAAGAATGTGACGATGGCTTAACGAGAAGGATTTCAGGACGGGGAACATCGTCATGCGCAGCCGGCAGTTCCAAGGAACTTGTGAATGTCATTTCAGAAATCGGAACATCGTCCGGCATGTTCTCACCAATGCCAAAAATTACACAAAGCGAGAATGATACACCTGATGCTGAAGAGAAGTACACCCATGTGAGTGACTTGTTTGGGACATTTTAATAAGGAGTTATAAAGTTATGTGCTGTGAATATTAAATAAAATTAGGTTTCAAATCTACAAAATGATCAAATTTGTGATAATGGAATTCAGAAAAACAAGCTTAGTAATAATGAAAGAAATAAATAATCAAACTTGTCATAGGCTGTAATATCAATGCTTAGAATATTTAGAGGATATTTAGATCGAGGAAGCAGTCATGTTAAGGTTTTGTATAGGCATCTGGGCTCCACCTAATTTCACACATTCTCTTTTCAAGTTATGTGGATTGTGGAAGCTCATAGCAGAAGGAAACAATTATAAAGTTAAAATGATATTACAGGATAAAAAGGCTGAATAGTTCTTATATTTGCACACAGGCCAAAATAATAATAGAATGCTGGATTTTGTTCATATTCAGTGGAAACTGGAAAGAAACTAGTAGTGTGTCATGTCACTTAGGCACACGCTTAAGGTGTTGAGGCCTTACCTGCAAGCATTGTCATTTACAAAAAGGGGTGCACAGCTTGCCATCTCAACCACATCACTGCAGTAGAACAAACAGAAAAACAGCTGTAATATAATTTCATCATTAAAAAATTAGTATCATTCTTTAATTTTGGCAGCCACCAGCAACACAAATCTGAGAAATTGTTATATGACAGAACTCTAAAGTGAGGAAGAGAGGCTATAGTACAGCTAAACTGTTCCTTTCCAATCCAATGAGAAATGCAGCTTCTGCCAGTTTGCCAGCATCATTCCCAGTCACAGCATTATATTCTGTCTGAGATTAAAAATCGTGCGATTATGCATTGTGTCTTGTTCAATATTTTTTTGTACCAGAAAGGAGTTGTTCATGATGTATTATGTTGAACCGAAAACTGAGAGTAGTGTTACCTCTACAAAATGAAAATTTGTAATGGTTTCTGTTGTATGCAGGAAGAAGACATTGATCCTGCCATCGTCCCTAGACCTGGAATGTCATTCAGAGACCGAGATGAGGCAAGGGAATTCTATGATAGTTACGCCAAGGCGGTTGGATTCGGAACGAGCTTTGGAAACAGTAAAACATATTCATATATTATACAATGCAGCAATGAGGGGGTTGGGGAATACTTTAAGAAAGATGAACAGAAGCGTGTTAGGAACAATACCTCAAAAAAGACACACTGCATGTCAAAGATTAAGTTGAATAGGATTTATGATAGAAAGAAGAAAGAAATATCAGTGGTGATTGAGCAAGTGCATCTAATACATAACCATCCATTTCTAACAAAAAATGAAGAAACAAAAAATATGACCTCACACAAGGAAAAGGATCCGGTATTACTTGACTATGTTGATGACCTCCAAGCGGCGGATGTCCCTCATCATAGTATACAGAACCTTTTAAGAGAAATGCATGGGGGAGCTGATAATGTTCCGATGACAACGCGTGATCTTGAGAACAGGTCAGTGTGTGTCAACTCTTATTCCATTAAATAAATAAGTATTGTCGATTACATACATGTAATAATAACAAAGTTTGCAGGAAGGCAGCTAATATGAGGGCAGACCATGCTAATGACGTTGCGAAGCTTCTAGAATTCTTTGAAGACTGCAAAGCACAGAACCCACAATTTCGTTGGTACATCAAGATCGATGAAGAAGGGATGATTCATAGTTTATTCTGGAGTCACGCTAGCATGCAGGCTGAATATATTGATTTTGGAGAAGTGATGACATTTGACACGACACACAAGACAAATATATATGAGAAACCACTAGCTATGTTTGTGGGTGCAAACCATCACCTACAGAACACATATTTTGGATGTGCGCTGTTAGGAGATGAGACAATAGAAACATTCCAGTGGGTATTTCAAGCTTTTAAGAAATGTGTGGGAACACACAGGACTAAGTGCATTCTCACAGGTGAAGTAAATCTATTAGAAAGTGGCAAACACCCTGTAGGTAGAATGAAATCATTTTTGAAGTTGTTTTGGTTGTATTAAGTTAACAATCCTCATGCTCCTATGTGTGGCAGATCAGGATCAGGCAATGGAAGTGGCGATAGGACGGGAATTCCCTGGTGTCATCCACAGGATTTGTCGTTGGCATGTGGTTAACAAGCATATGCCAAAGCTGAATGAGTTATTCAGCCTTTATGAGAAACGAAACTTCAAGGAAAAATTCAGATCAGTGCTGAACCACCCCCTAACACCCGCAGAATTTGAGAGGGCATGGGAAGAACTGATAGAAGAGTTTGATCTGCAAGAAAATGCCACTATGGATAGCTTATTCCGTCAACGAGCTAGTTTTATACTAGCTTTCTTTAAAGGTGATTACTGTGGGATGATGACATCAACACAGCGTAGTGAAAGCAGTAACTTTTCGATGAAGAAGAATTTTGTGGGAAAGAAGACATGTTTGCACAAGTTTGCAAAGCGTACACTAGATTTCATGGAGACCCGGAGAATGAAGGAGGGGGCTGAAACATACCTTGCGACGGTAAATGGAATTAAAACATTGATTGTACTATCATTGAAACAATATTACAGTATGCAAATACTATTGTTTTGACTGTGTCATTTGTTGATGCAGAGCAAGACACTTACCAAGAGCAAATGGCCATTTGAGGTGCAACTGGGAAGGATCTATACACGGGCAGTGTTTAGAAACTTTGAAAAAAAATTGGTCAATTGCACTGCATATAGCATAGAGGCTGATCCAGATCTAGGAGAGCAATGGTACATTGTCACACAAAGAGGTCGGACGTGATAAGTTGGGGGCAGCACAAATTCAAAGTGAAGGCAGATAAACTGAACGGATCATATAGTTGCGAGTGCAGGGAGTGGGATCACACAGGTATTGTGGAGAGCTGCCAGTAGCTTAAAGGATTAATGAAATTAGGTAGCTGTGCATGTGAAGGTACTGATTGTTGTCGTCAATGCAGGACTATTTTGTGTGCACCTTTTGCGTGCCTTCATTCAGATCCAAGTTGAGAAGATTCCAATTGACTACATTTACAAGCGCTATACAAGGAACGCTAGGAGAAAGGTGGATTTTGATACGACTGATAGACTACTCACCGGGAAGATGGAAATACACAGAGCTATAGGACAAAAACCCTAATACCAAAAGCCATGAAGGCTATCAGAGCTGGTAGTATGTCTAGTGCTGCTCACAAAAGATTGCTGGAAGTGTTAGACGATGTCACAAATGAAATAAACAGAATCCCCCCAGACATCGGTGCAAATGCTAGGAAGGAACAAGTTAATTCCAGGACAGAGGTAAATCAATTTTAGGAAAATAGTAAGTTTTTAATTGTATATTTACAAATTAAATATGGATCTAAATTATATATGGCATGTAGGAACATTCTGGAGATAGCAGCAGCAACGATAGCATTGAAGAAGGAAGATGTGAGGAGACAAGGATACCACGGGTATGATTTTTTTTCATTAAGTAATGAAGAAAGTGGGGATGAACCAAAACTGAACCATATATATTAATTGTGGTATATAAATTTGGAATTGTCGACAGGAAAATTTATCAACTGCAAACCAAGAAGTACATGGAGGATGTTCCAACCAATTGAATGCAGCAACATGAAAGGTATAGTTGCAATGGAGATGTGGATTTAGGTTTATTTCAAATGCTACATTAGATCCTATATTACTACTGCCTGAAATTTGAAAATAGCACAAAACCCTTAAAGTAATAGATATAATAAAATTAGTTGTACAATATGTGTCAATATGCTTGTGATTGCAATGGAAATCTGAATCCTGTTTTTCTTCCCTGCAAATTAAGAACGATTTTTAGTATAAGTTGGTAAAAAAAATACGATAGAGGAAATAGGAGGTTTGTTAACAAGGGGTGATTTTGATTATTCTTGATTAGACTGGATTCTAAAGGTAAAACATGTGTCAGGAATCTGGGAGCACGCGTAGGGTTGAGACTAGCCATGTGCTGGATTGCAATAAAGAAGCAGGAAAGAAAATGGCGGCAACAGAAACAATTGAAGAAGTGGCTCAAGATGGACAGGTAGATGAGCAAACATGAAAATCAAGAGATGTTGTGCACTAGTTGATGTGTGCATTAATTGATAGTATAAAATTATTTTGTAGAAAACTGACAAACCTATTTTTTCTTGTGTGAAGGATGTAACAACATTGATAAGCCTGGTGCCTCCTGAAAAAGCCAAGCCTAAGGGCAGAACCAAGACGGCGTCGGAGAAGGCAGCCGTTACCCTAGGGGCATCGGGCGAGAAATTGGGCACGAGAAAGTGCAAGGCATGTGGGCAGTATGCTACGCATAATGCGCGGACGTGCCTCACCTTGCCACATAATAGAATGAGGCTTGAAGAAATAAGGAACAAGAAGAGAGGGAGACCAGCAGGCACTAAAAATAAACAGGTAAGCTGGGATCGGGTTACTGATCGCGACGAGGAGAATATAGTGAAGCAACGACGCAAGGAATTAGCAGAAAACATTTATACTGATTGGGATAGTGACAGCGAGTGAGAGAATGAAAAGGAGGCATGTAGTGAATAATATAAAGTGACTGTCTTGTGTGTGAGTTATGCGAGGTGTTCAAAATTTAGGTGGTCATATGTGTTGCCAATCATTGTACATAAGAAAGAATGTAGTAGGCATGACGATTCTGAACATTGATTGATCTGTTCACAGCACCAGTATATCCCCATGTTGTATAGTACAATTAATACGTACAGTAAACACGTGCACTTTTAATTAAGATGGTATGATGTGGTCTGGTTGCAATTGTCAAGAGGCTTGACAGCTCGATCACGATGTCATGATTGGTCCTACAACTTGTTGGAGAATGTGACATCCAACCAAGTTTAGATTTTTAGCCCATGTGCATGATTATTCAAGCTTATTATGTAATATAGTATGTATCTCTATTTATAACGAACCAACTGTGACAAGAATTTCGGTATAACAAAATGTATAATTATTTGGACAGTCAACAAGAAATAAAATAGTTTATCTAGGCAAAATAGATAGTGTAAAGATAAATGAATAAAATAGATTAAGATATTCATAGAAAATGTGCAAAAAAAACTATTTTCTAGCAATTGTCACACTGCATACAATCAAAATCATAGTGTATCTGGAGCCTAACTATTTTACATGAAAGAGATAAAACAGTAACAACAATCAGATGCAATCCAGTATAGGACCTCGCCAGCCTTGAAGAATCGTGATTACTTCAACTAGTAAAACATAGGATGGAAAGAAGGATGTTTGTCTCCAATACGAAACTGAAGAAGTTCAGGGGGGCGTGGACTCTGTTGGCAGTATGGAATGCTAGATATTGTAGCATCTCTGCCCTCAGCTCCCTTGATCGATCCTGGAAGGAAAAAAAGATTAGAAACAAGGAAAATACAGTGAGGGATATATTAACAAGTAAGAGTATTTATACCGGATCTATATCAGTGTGCAGAGAACCATGGCCCTCGCCATCATAGAACTCAATGAACTTCATGGAGAACAAGGCAGAGTCATTTATATCCTTTTGTAATGGAACTTGGATGGGCACACGTCTCCAATTTGCAAAATGAGGGAATGTGCGGGGTGCAGCTACAGATAGTGCAACACTAAGGTGTTCCATGAGTATTTGCCCCATTGGTGAATGGTGTGTATCCCATGTATGCTCATTGTTAGAACTATAATT
This sequence comes from Microstegium vimineum, assembly GCA_022036555.1. Classification (NCBI taxonomy): domain Eukaryota; kingdom Viridiplantae; phylum Streptophyta; class Magnoliopsida; order Poales; family Poaceae; genus Microstegium; species Microstegium vimineum. The sequence continues at coordinate 57,123,715 of CM039131.1, read as the reverse complement.
CATTGAATCTAGAACATCGACACGGCCTTGTACAAGGTTGATGCAATATACAGACCAGTGATGAAGATGTAAGACAGGAAGAAATATCTGCGAGATGGGTATACGAAACAAATAAGATTGTAGCAGTAAACTAGTAGGATGAAACCTAAGAATAAAATATACACATGACACACATACCATCTTTGCCATTTTCAAGTCAGTGGTGGGGAGGCATCGCTTGATAGCTTCTAGTACAATGTCCTGGCTGCACTGAGACTGAGATTTGACAAAAGTGAAGGACTCTGATTTAAGAATGTCCTGTGCAGCAAGATTGGAATGTTATGAAAGTTAGAATAAGAAAAGAAAAGATAAATGAATAATTTGAAAATGCAGTGACATACCGAAACAAGTGGTTGTAAGAAAATTCGGTACCCATAGCTTTCAGGACGAACATTCAAGTCATCTTCAGCTATACATTTAACAAATCCATGCATGAACACAACATCTATGAACTTCTCAATGCCAAAGGAAAGTGCAATATGTTGGCCAGTCACTGATTCTGTCCCAAAGTGCATCAAAGTTTTCCTGAATGGAATTCATTATGCATTCAGACAACTGGAATGAAGAGTATAATGTATCAAAATTGAAATCAGATCAAACCTTTTCAATGATGAGTCGTCTTCACACAAGAAGCCATGCATACGCAATGAAATATCTAAATTGGGCGGAGGACGAGACAAAATGCCATGCTTGAAGGGTGAACACAACTTGGATGGCTTCTTGGTTAACCTCTTTCCAGGCAACTTGAACAAAGGAAAATCATCTAAAATCGGCCACTTGTATACATAAGTGTTGGCTTGTCCGATTGTTGTGTTACTGGCTTCTTGAGGCAGTTTGGGATCATTTGGAGCATAAGGAGGGGTATGATCGAAACTTGATTAGTCAATTGTTGACGAAACAAGTGGGGAATAATTGAACCCAGACGCTGAAAGTACAAATGGTAAAAAATAGTAGAAATAAAATAGAGAAAAAACTATGATGCAAAAAAGAAACACATAGTAACCAGATGGATAAGGGCTTGGGCTGTTGTCTTCTGAAGTGGTGTTTCGAACTGGATCCATAATCGGAGTCTGAACTGGATTTTGGGGAGGAACGATAGGATCAGTTGTGATAGTGAATAAACCTGTGCGAAAGAATTGAAAATAAAAGTTATGGTTGTAGTCTGCTGTAAGAATTGAAATGATGTGGGTGGTCCAGAAAAACCTTTTGGAAAGGTGCGCATCAGTGAAGGCGTTGGACCAGGTAATTGCTCAGAAATATGCCGGGGTGAAACTACAGAATGAACAGGGGAGCCAAATGGGCCTGACTGTGAAGTTGGGTTAAATGAACTAGGACCTACAAATGTACACGCCATACACTTAACGAAAATAACCTAGAAAAACAAATAGAAATAGCAAATAAAGGAAATTAAAAACATGCAACTGCAGAAATAGACAGTACCTGGAGTGGTGCAAAAGGGTGCTTGGTCATCAATCTGGATCCGAAGTAAAGTACCAGCAGAAACAAAGCTACCATGGGTCAAAATCCCATGACCTGGGCATAAATGGTAAGAACGTGTAACTACATTTAATAATAAACAATATGACACAAGGTGAGGTAATGTATTTATGAACTAAAGTAAGAGTTTGCCTGGCATTGAAGCTGGGGTATGATGGCCAGAATCAGGAGTATCGCGGTCACTGTGTGTATGCATTGCCCTAGAAGTGTCACCTAGAATGTTGGTGTCCCGAGATTGTGATGCAACGAGTTCATAAATTAAAGGACGACATTGATCAGCTAGCTGATGCTGGGCTCTGACAATATTTCCAATAGAATTCTCAATGGACCTTTTGTTCTGAGAGAACGTGTGATCAAACTGAGAAAATAAACCCCGTAGTCTCTCTCTACATGAGCCAGTAAGATCATCCATCGTCCGAGATAACAAATCCTGGAGGTTTGGGATGTCTAAATTCGGTATTCCTGCACCGGGGACATTTATGTTTTGGCAGGGAGCACCAGGGATATCTGCAGCTGCGTAGCAGGTGGAACTCCATGGCTTGAGCTGTATGAGATAGCATCCAATTGAATAAACAAGGCTAATATGGTTGGAATAATGAATAAAAATAAAACCGATGAGATAGTTGACTCACAGGTTGGAAACCAAAGGTATGTGCACCCTCGGCGGTTACAGTTGTATCAGCATATGTTAAGCGATGAATCAAATCATTATCATAAAATGTGAGGCGTGGAGTTGAAGTCCGGTCCATCAACGAGTGGGGGTGGTCAATGTTGTCTAGATAATATACCTGTTGCCAGAATAGGAGGGGGGGAAATTTAGCACAACCATACATTGTTAGGTGGTAGGAAAGCTGCAAAAATATAAAAAAAGAATGATAGATGGAAAATAAAATTACTAGCAGGAAAATGACACATCCATATATGGTTTGAGTGAGTTGTTTTTTGTCCCGATCGTGCCAGCTGCGAACAACAATCTGGACATCATTGAATACAGCCTGGGACCAGTCAACAACTCCGAACAATTGATGATCCATTGTCCTCTTGATGTCAAGTGAACCAATCAAGTTGCTGCTGCTAGGAAGTAGAAGCCTATTGCAGAGTATCATGAAGAAGCATCTTTTCATGAGGGGGTTGACATTTCCCTTTAAGATCTCTTCTTGCAAGTTGGATATATGTATGTCATAATCTTCAGTGACACATTGATTTAGATCAGAGATAAGCTGCTGGCGAAATACAACACCTTCCTTCCATGAGTATTGCTTGAAGTTTTCACCACCAATAGGCAAACCAAGAGCCATTCTAATTATTTGAGGAGTGATCGGAAGGACCTTGCCTACACCAATCTTAATTAGCATACGATCAGGATCAGTGTGGTCCAATAGCCAGGTTAGAAGTTTTTTGTTCTCTACAGCCTCGATCTTCATTCTTAGCAATGGACCAAATCCATCAGCATGAATAGCAGCATATTGTTGTGGGTTCAACAATTGAGTGGTGAAAATAACATCTGCAGGATTGCATCGAACATTTACAATGGAAGAACGGCTAGTAGCTCTATTTTTTCTTTGTCTTGCCTGGGACATATATAACAACAATTTTAGAAATAGAAAGGGCATGAATGGATAAAAATGAAGAGACGGTCAGAATTATTGGAAGAACTGTAAAAATGATAAAGTGATGCAGGGGTAGTCGAGAAGAAGATAGATTTTAAAAACAATACACTGATGCACACAAGGAGCTTTAGAATGCTTAATCTTATGAAAAGAAAATGCAGAAGTAAATATATGGTATCCACCTCTGTACATCCACCGGAAGACGTTCTTGTTCGTGTTTTCCTATACTTCCTCGGACCAACATTCTTATTCTTAGAATTGAAGATGTGTGGGGATGAACGGACATTGGGAAAAGGCATGAAATCATCATCATCACTGTCATGATCAGCTTGAGAAGGCAAAACATGGTCTTGGCGAATGCGATGCTCGAACCTAAAAAAAGGAGAGAAACAGAGAAACATTATCAATAGGGTAAGATTTAATATTAATAAGCAATACACAGACATTAATAGTATATTATTAAAAATTGAGACACGTATGGACCTCTCCTGCGAGCTCTCAAAAACCACCCTCTTCAGGTGACTCGACACCCTATCAACAACACGCTGAGCAGCTTGAGATCTACAAACGAATAGGCAAAAATGATCATGACATATTAGGGGAAACATCAAACCAGACTTATGGTTACATAGGGGATAGAAGAACAAAATTCGTGTACATCATGTTTGGACACCTAATACAAATTAAAAGAGTACACTGAAAAGGAGGTCCAGCACATGAAATAGGCAAATACAAAAACATGTACTGACCGTTGTTGAGTGCTCTCAAATACAAGCCTCTTTGGGTTGTCAGGAATCTTATCAACCAACTCCATGCGAAGCCTAAAGACATTGTGTAAATGCCTACTTAGAATACCACATTTGAATAATGAACAGTTTCAATTTTTTGAATTCAATGCATGCAACTAGCTCATTATGAAAATAGAGCGGTCTATAAAAAGAAAATAAATAAAGATAAAGATAATAGGATGATGTAAAACAAAGACCTTTTGGTTGATGAGCCAGAACCTTTTGCAGCATGAATATCATCGGGTGGCAATGGTTGATCTGCATTTACATAAAAAATAAAATTGTCTTGCTAAATTAAACTCACACCATAAGAAATAACGTAAACGTATGCATGATAAAAAAATTTGAAAATTTAGGGATAAGATAAACCATTCAGTATAGTTGTCGAAACTAATTACATGAGCACGAATTGATTTAATGAATTAAAAAGGATTTTCCCAACATGTATGTGCATAATTCTTATCAAAACCACAATATAAGAAAACAAAATCATAATAGATCAATCTCTGAGCACAGAAACAATACCCATCTGACACGGAGTAGGCGAGGCCGACGAACGGCCGTACCCGGCGAGGAGAGGCTCGCTTGCTAGTCGACGGAGTGGCCAGAACAAGAACAGGGGAGGCGAGGGATGAACGGAGCCGGCGGCGAGGGAAGAGGGGTCGCAAGCGGCGGTGCACTGGGAGCTGCGGAGGCGAGGGGCGCCGGGATCGGCGCCGGGATGCGAGGGGAGAGGGGCGCCAGCCGCCAGGAAGCTGCGGCGGGGCTGGGGTGGTTTTTTTCCGTCGAGGGGAGAGGGACGCCGGGAGGCTGCAGCTGGAATAATGGGAGTTTCTTTTTTGGAGCAGGGGACCTGCGAGGCCACGATCTCGGAATTTAGATGAAAAAAAAAGCGGTGCACGGTGAAGCAGCCCACGTGAGTTTGGTCGCCTCGTTGGACTCGATGGTTTAGACTCGGGTAATGAATATTATTTGGTACCCAGGGTAACATATATATATATATATATATATATATATATATATATATATATATATATATATATATATATATATACACGATCCGGCCAGGACATTTTCTCCACTTGGAGGTGTTTCATTATCAATTGAAAGGAATCCCTATATAGCTATATGGTTAATTTCAACGTTTTATTTCAGCGTCAAGTGAGGGTGACGCATGAATGAATGCAATAATCCGTTATTTGTTTTTTCATACAAGGCGGCTGCGACTTTTCTCATGCACGTACAGGCCGGGAAACAGTTAAGTTGACCCTATGACGGTACGACCTAATCAACACCCGATCGAGAATGCAGAATTACGTATACGTAGTGCATGTGTTGTACGGAGTACTAGTTCATGCAGCATGCAAGCAGTATAGTCCAAGCCGAGACCAGTAGTGAAGAAGGTGCATGGACTCTGTCTCTCTCTGGACGAACGACGATAAAACGACGACGGCACTGTCGCGTCCGCGACGCACTATTAACTGTACTAGTTTTTCAGGGCTGGTCAACACAAGTGACTATCCATACAAATAGAGATTCTAGACAAGTACTGTACATATACGACGATATAGTACGTACACGTACTGTATCGATCGATCAGTGGACGTACTCCTGCTTATTTAATTTGTTTGACCAGGCAGTTGACGCATCATGTCATCGCTTGACCACTGGCAAATCCAGAGTTTTTTTTAACTAATATAGTAGTAGTGCTAATAGAGAATAGAGATGAGAGTAGTGGTTCCAGATGGAAGAATAATAATAATGGACATTTGAATCAGTCCAAGAACCAGAAGCTAGCTTTATTTGGTTGGTCGTCAGTGCACACTGGAGTGGTCGCCTGAACGCGTGATACTACTATCCTTGGCCTGCAAGGCAGAGTACTCGTAAGAACACAAGAGTTAGAGCATCTCCAAGAGTCTTTCTAAATTCTACTCTGTAAATTGCTATTTAGATAGTCATTTGCATAAAAGTCGTTTTGTATATCTTTTTATTTTCCAACAGACTTTCTATATCCCACGTACACTCTAGAGAGTCATTCTCGTCTTCTATATTTAGCTAGCGAAAAATCCGAAATAGAGGAAAACTATATTTAGATGATCATTTAGATAAGCTGTTGGAGGATAATTTTTTACCAAAATCTCTATTTCTACCATTTAGAAAAAATTTGAAGAGTCTCTTGAAGATGATCTTAGGACCAACATGTCATCACGTCCCAATGCCAAAGTCCGTCTGCCATATGCACTCTCTAGCTAGTTCATCCAATCAGCCCGGTCCGGTGGCTGGTGTAAGCACCGGAGGGACACCGGCGGCACCGCGGACGAATCAAACAAAGCCGTCCCTCAACTCCACTCCACGTCCTGCTGCAGCCTGCAGGTGTCGCCCGGCTTTCCAAAAGCCAAAAAAAAAAAAAGCCTTTTTGAAGCATTCTGTCTCGCGCTGAAAAGAAGAGGCGAAAAGGCCGGCCGTGCGCATCGCGGTTCTTCTGCCGCTAAATTCGCATGCAATGCAAACACCTGGTGCTGGCAAGGACCGGTGTGCCGATCGGAGAGACCGGGTCAGAAAGTTGGTTCTGACGAACGAACGCACTACCAGGATGAAATCTCCTCGCAGTCGCTGTCTCCTAAAATGAACGGACGGACAGAGCCATACTCCGCATGTACAAACTATTTGTCCACGGCATCCAGGCTGAGTAACGGACGCAGGCATATGTAACTAAGGGCTTAATTCCAAACGCAGTGTGTCAACTAGTGGTCTCGTAAAAACATGTAAGTTCGAAATGCCGCTTGGAGTGGGAATACAGCTCGATGATATCTGTGCTTGACTCCTTATTAGACAGCCCTTTCAAAGATTTACTCACGAGCCTTAGGTTGCGCCTTTTCTTAAAAGATGCATATGTCATGGATAAATATGCTTAAAATAGCATATATCTTTTTTAGCTAATGTCCACATATTCCATTGATAAAAGACATACTTCGTGTTTCTCTAGTTGTGTTACGTACGCTAAACTCTATGAATGGAAAGCATCGATTGATATTTCAAAACAACAGGCAATGCAAGCTTTCTGTGCCTTGTTAGCCTAGCCTAGCCATGATCCAAAGATGGAGGTCAAGCAAGATCGTACGTTGTGTCTGAGATCCTAGACATATATAGGGGACAACACAACCCAAAACTTACCGTGACATGCTATGCATGGACGGCTCTAAAAGTGCACAAACTAATAAGTCCCATCTCTTCCTTCCAGATTTTGAATATGGGCAGATAGGAGATAGTTGTGCTCAAAGATATAGTATGCACCAGAGGCTATATAAAAGTCAAATGTGACAATGCTATTTAAATCGAAGGGACATTATATCGTAGAGATAGTCAATATGGTTGACTATTTTCCATTTTCAAAATATGGTTGACTATTTATCTCAAGAACCCTACTATAATTTTGCGAGCAGTACAACTGTACAAGCGAACTCTCCGTCTTTCATTTATTTGACCAGGCAGTTGACCGCTATTGTATCATCGCTTGACCACTCGCAAATCTATATTCTTGTAGAGGTGAGTGGTTGCAGCTTGGCTTGACCGCGCAAGAATAGTGAACATGCATTCCGGTTTTTTTTCCTTTTATTTTTCTATAAATTTTAAAAACAACCCAATAAGAAAACCCAGTAGCTAGCATAGGCTCGTCAGTGCGCACTAGAATCGTCGCGTGGGGCCGTTGCCTCCCGGCTTTTTTGACGACGGAGAAGGGAAGGGAGAAGAGAACCTTGGCCTTCAAGGTAGCACAGGACGAGGATGATTGGAGGAGGAGGAACAACATGTCACGTCATGTCCCAATCCCAATCCCAATCCCAATGCAGAGCTCGCAGTTCCTGAACTCCACGCGTCGAGAATCCTCACGGGATCTGGTGTTGCACGGTCGCGGGTCTCGATTGGACATTGTCTCCGCTGCAGGTGACGTATTTTATTCTAAAAATGGGTGCCGGCTTTTCAAAAAGGTCTTGGAATTCGCTTCTTCTGTTGTGTTGCGAATCTCCAAACACATGATCGATCGGGGCAGTGGGAAGACGTCAGACAGTCCGCGGCGGGCGGAGCCAGTTTGTGCCACGTGGTGACCCACAGGCCCAGTATGAAATTTCGGCAAGGTTGCCTCGCCATGGCCCATACGGATGCACCGATGCGGCGATGCAGGAGGAGACTGGAGACCCGAGAGACCTGGTTCAAGTCAACTCGGCGACGCGCATTCAGTCCTGTCGCGTCGCGTCGCGTGGACACCACACTTTGGCGTCCGTGCAAACTATGGCAGCGACAGTGCAATCAGTGCACCGCCAAGTTGGAGCTTCCCGGAAGTTTAACTGAGCTTAAGGCAGGCTCAACCCAATCCTCTGATACGCAATCTCTCTCTCTCTCTCTCTCTCACACACACACACACACACAGTAATGACAGTGCGATTACTTTTGAGCTTGGAGTAACGATCGGTTGCACTGGCAACAGTGCCGCCACGAGTCGCAAGTCAGTCAAGACGCCACAGCCATTCACGCTGCCCGATCGAGGACCGGCCCAGGTGTCCAGCGCGCAGCCGGACGCGGACGAAGACTCGGCAAATTCGATCGGGCAGGTCAAGCGGGCTGGCTGGCTTGCTCGGCCGCGACGCGACGCGACGCGACGCGATCCCCTTTGGCGGCTGCGTTTGCACTTCCACACGGCACGGCAATTGGCAACGGCCTCCCTGAGACCCACCCACCCACCACGCACGCCGCGGACGAGTCCAAGCAGCAGCAGCTAATTCCTCGCGTGGCGACGTCATCACCCGGCTTTCTTAACGGTTTATTAGCCGGTCCGGATCAGCGCGTCCGTCGTCACGCGATCGCCCGCCCGCCTGCGACCCCGATCGGATCGGATCGGATCGGATGGCCCAGACAGCCAGCCACCTTGCCTTCGTCGCGGCTTCCTTGGCTGGCCCGGCGCCCTCGGCCCCACGCGCGACGCCATCGGTCCACGACCGGGGCTGTCGATACGCCCGCCCGCCAGTGGGCAGTGGCCTGGCCGTCTGCCGAGTGCTGCCCGCCCGCCCGCACGCTCCGGGCCTATAAAATGCCGGGGCTGTCTGCCTTGCCTCCCCATCCAATACAATTGTACACGCCCATCGGATTCACCGCCGAGGCAGGCAGGCAGGCACAGGAGCACACGCCCACGGCCACTCCGCCCTCGTGCTCGGCTGTCGCGTACTCGCGTTGCCGGCCGACTGACTCCGCGAGCGCCGGCCCCGACAGAGACAAGGCTGATCTCGGTTCCTCGGGCGCTAGCTAGGAGGAGGATCGGGTTTCGCCATGGCCGCCAAGGTATGTAAACCAACCAATCGCCTCAGAACGAATTCTCGCTCGATTCGCACCGGTTTTGGTGCTTCCATTCATGTCCGTGTGTATGTATTGCCCGGCGTTTCTAACGGGGTTCATCTTCATGGCGCAGAAGGTGGTGCTGAAGCTGGACCTGCACGACAACAAGGACAAGCAGAAGGTGCTCAAGGCGGTCTCCACTCTCCACGGTACTACTTAATTACTCCACTCCTCCTCTGCTCTGCTATGCTTCCCTCCACCCTCTCCTCCGTCACCGTCACGGAGGTCGCCGGCGGCACCATCCGTCGCGGAGGGCTTCCCTTTTCAATTCCTATATAACGAGTGAGTCCGTGTCCGAATCATGATTTCTGACCACGACGACGGCAACCGCACACGCACGCGCAGGTATCGACTCCGTCTCCGTGGACATGAAGGACTCGAAGCTGACGGTGATCGGGCTGGTCGACCCCGTCGACGTCGTGGCCAAGCTGCGCAAGGTCGGCTCCGCCGCCATCGTCTCCGTCGGGCCAGCCAAGGAGGAGAAGAAGGACGGCGACAAGAAGGAGGGCGACAAGAAAGAGGGTGAGAAGAAGGACGGCGACAAGAAGGACGGTGACAAGAAGCAGGTCGTGTGGTACCCGCCGCCGCACCCGTGGTACGCCGCGCAGCAGTACCACTACGCCCACCACCAGTACCCGCCGCAGTACGTCGTCCACAGCGCCGAGGAGGACCCCAACTCCTGCGTCATCTGCTGATCGATGCGTGCGTGCGTCTTCTTCTTTTTTTGTAAAATCTAGCTCTGTGTAGTTGGCCTACCTCAGGATCGCTCCATCGACCACCACCAACGTCGTCGGTGATCGCCGGGACCGGGACAGGTTGTGGTGGTTGGCTGCTCTGCTTTGCTCGTCTCTCTCTATCTTCCTGGCGAGGGGTTGGTCGTTGGCCCGTCCGCATGTCGTTATAGGATGGCTAGCGGGAGCAATTATGCAGGCGATCCAGACCTCAAAGAGACAAACGTTGTTGGGGTTTTCAGCAGGCTCTGCTGATGATCTGATCAGCTGATTGTGTACTGTGCATAGAATATACTATGTCATTTTTTGTCCTTGCTATTTGGGTGTTTGAGTATATACATAGAGATAGATATATGCAAAGATTAACCTTGTATATAAGTTGTAGCTGTGTCCGATGCGTCGTCATGCGTGGTGTTGAGGAGGTTATTAAAATTTTAAAGATGACGCTGATGGTCTCGAAGATGATCGGTGAACACAACAAGGGCGTAGGATAATATTGTAATCATAAAATGGTTGGCATCTACACCATATAAATATATGTGGAATTTGACGGCAAAGTTCAAGTTTTTATTTTTGAAAGAAATGCAGAGAGCCAAGTTACCATGGATGGCCGTTGTACTACTCAAAAGGCTGTACCTTAGCCCATTCTTCTTAAAAGGATCGGAGAGAGTTTTGTATCGTTTCTAATATTGTCCGGACATGTAAAATGAAATTAAAACATGAACGAAACAAACAATCAGTCCTAAATGAGGCAATTTTATTCATCAGACGAGGTGAGGAAGCAGCTATGAAGCTAAAAATGTTGGTTTGGTAGTTATGTGGTGGGCAAATAGCCGATTAGGCGCAACAAAGATCAGTACTATGCTTCAAATGAGGCAAACGGTCTCAAGCTATATTTTTTTTCCCCACTCGATTTTTTTTTTTGTCGCTGCTGCTCCATTTATTAGACGGAAATGTGTCCGTTTCGATTGGAACCCCAACAAGCACCGGTCCCAGTGGCCAGTGACCCGAGCCGAGTGTACCAGGCTACCACCAGCAGTCAGTCCCGTAGCACACAGCAAGCAGCTCACCGGCGGCCCAGCCGCCCTCGGCCACGTCATGTGGCGCGAGAGCCACACGCCAACGCACGCGACGATTACTCTGTCTGTCTGACTCGGTTCGCCTCCCCTTCCCTCTGCCGTTCCGCTTCCTCCCCACCCCCTCGTCTCGTCTCGGCCGGCCGTCGCACATGTAGCGCGCTCGCCACCGGACCCCCCTCCCGCACGCCACTGTCCGTGGGGCGATCACCGACCGACCCCATCCACCTCCCTCCTCGCTCCCTAGCTAGCTCGCTCGACCGACCAGCGCTCGCATGGCGATGCTGCTCCGCAAGGTATGGGGCACCGTGCTGGCGCGCGCCGCGGCGCCGGGCGCCGACCCGCCGCCGGGGTCCCCGCGGGCCCGCCGCGCGCAGGCGCAGCGCGCGGCGGAGCAGTACCAGTACCAGTACCACGGCGCGCTGTCGCTGGGCGCGCTCGACGCTGTCCCCACCGACGTGCTCGCCCAGATCCTGCGCCTGCTGGGCCCGCTCGACGCCGCGCGCTCCAGCGCCGTCTGCCGCGCCTGGCGCGTCCTCGCCTCCGACAACGGCCTCTGGGGCTTCTTCCTCCGCCTCGGCCCCGAGCCCTGGGACCTCGTCGTCTTCGCCGAGACGCACCTCGCCTCCGGCCCCGCCTCGCACCCATGGTGCGTGCCGTTCTCACTCGTCGCGGTGCTTAATTCTGCGCCCCCGCGCTCGGTTCGGTGTTGTGCCTGTGCCTCACATCGCTGCGCGTTTTGTAGGCTGTACTACGATAGCTCGCCGCAGCTCTCGTTTAAGCAGATTTACGGCCTCCGAGCGGTGGTCCCGGGTACTCTCATAGTGGATGGTAAGAGATAACCATAGCTCTGACATTTCCAGTTTTATTTACTTTCGATTAGACGCTTGCTCAATCAAAACAAATATTCGGGAAACTATTGAATGATGAAGTAAACCTTTGATGTTTGATACTTTGATTTGTTGCCTAATTGACCACTTAGTATTTCTGCATTACAAAATGGATGGTAGTTCTGTTTGTACACCTTAAGTTTACTGGGAAAACTTACTGTACTAGAATACTATACATTTCATATCTGTGAAAGATTGCCATAGTGCTATGATCAAATCCAACACTTTACATGTACAATGGAATGTTATTGTTTCTTCTTTTTATTCCTCTTTGTCTGCTGCCGTAACCTCAGTTCTTGGTGTATCCTCTCTGTTCCTTTTATTGAAGGTGGGTCTGGGTATTGCAAGTATGGCTGGAGCAAGTATGCTGCTCCTTCTGGGCGTTGCGCTACATTCTTGGTAAGCTCTGGTGATCAGAGGCAAGGGTGACATCTTAAAGGCACATGATGCCCATGAATATTATGATGACCAAGACCAATGCTAACTTACTAATCTCAAGATCAATGTTAACTGAATCATCAGAGCCCAAAGAGATGACGCTAATTTCTATGCCTGCTGTGACTATCGTGCAGGAATTCGGTAACATTGAAGCACCTATGTATGCAAGGCTTCGTCACTTCTTCTCTACAATATATACAAGGTTTTAAACTACATCTCACTTCCACAGTTCCATGTTTTCCCTTGGTTATTACAACAAATTTGTCCAGTATGTCCTTTTCGTGTGTTGAAAGGGAATTTTGTCTACAATACTAACGGCATTGCCGCATTGGGTGAATTCATATCGAGCACCTTTTGCTATGTCTATGAAAACTTAGGCTGATTAACCTGTGTACTGTCTAAATGATTCATCATCTCTAACTTTTCATGCCAGCATGAATGTCCTTTGCTATTCTACGATGTGTGCGCTCATTTATATTTCAGCTTGCATACTTGTTGTTGATTTCACTTTCTATATCTATCCAACTAGCTCATGCTAGGGGATAGTTCTTTCATAATGCTTTATATTTCCAATTATCTACAATAGCAAAAGATTGCAGTTTATTGTAGTTTCTTACCCAAAAGAAGCTGACAAATGAAAGATGAAAAGTTTACTTTAGTTTATTTTTCTTTGCCTCTGTTTTGGTTTCAAGTCGTCTGAGCTTGAGGTTTTATAAGGATTTATTTTTGACCTGATGGACCATCTGTTGTGATGTTTAGTGTTTTTTTTTTTTTTTTTTTTTTTTTTTTTGCTCTTTTTCATTGTATTGTACATCCTATTCTTGACTTTTACAGGATGCAAATAAAGCCTTCGACTCAACCGGTTATTGTTGTTCTTCCACTGTGTCACTCTGATGGTTTGTGTTATTACATTATTACTTGACTCAGTTTCCTAGTTTAACATTCTGCATTTTGACCATACTGAACTTTCTATTTGTCACAGATACCGAGTCTGCTAGGGCCTCAAGAAAGCAATACAAGGAGACGTTGTACTCTGTCTTGTTTGACATGAATGTTCCTGCTGTTTGTGCTGTCGATCAAGTATGGATTGTTACATAATTTTTTATTACTGGTTAAACCAACAGGATTCCTTTTTACTACCCCATGTTTTCTATTTAATCAGTCATTGCTCCTGTCCTGAAGCACTTTTGTCCTAAACTCCTAATGATTTTGCTTTCGTGAATTAATTTGTGTAATTGCACCACATCAGAACCATGAGTTTTAGTCAAAGTTTGAGCTATCCCTGAGAGCTTTGTGTTTAAATAATATATTAAGCATCACATCTTAATGATGATCCATATTATGTTGTAGACACCATCTTTCTTCATGGCTTAAGTGTCAAATATTGTTTGATGTTCAATTCTTCTTACTTTGTATGTCCATTAACACGACATATTTACAAACTATCTGTTCAATTCTTCTTACTTTGTACTCCCTCCGTTCCAAATTATAAGTCGCTTTGACTTTTTTGGTTCATCCATATTGCTATGTATCTAGACATATTATTATATTTAGGTACATAGCAAAATGGATGTACCAAAAAAGTCTAAAGCGACTTATAATTTGGAACGGAGGGAGTATGTCCATTAACACGACATATTTACAAACTATCTTTGTTCATAAGCAATGAGCTCACTGGCATTTGGATTCCAGGCAGTTTTATCTTTGTATGCTTCTAAACGGACCTCTGGTATTGTTGTGCACATTGGATTCAATACAACTTCTGTTGTTCCCAGTAAGTAATTGTCCATATTGACATTATTAAGATTTTTCAAGTACTTACTGTGTTCCTGTGAGTTTGTGGAACATTAGTCGTGCTGTTTGGTGTCTGCATCTTTCAGCTGCACATATCAATGTCATTTACATTTCACCATTCTGATAATATATTAATATGCTTTCAACAGTCTTTCAAGGCAGGGTAATGTATGAGATAGGTGTTGAAACTGTGGGGCAAGGTGCCCTTAAACTCACTGGATTTCTCAAGGAGTTAATGCAGCGGAGAAATATATCCTGTGAATCACTGTACACTGTTCGAACCATCAAGGAGGTAAACTTTGTTTATGCTGCAATGTTAAAGTTGTTTGGAGTACAGACATTTCTTTTCAGAATCTCACTAATAGCTACCGACAAAGCTAATTGTATTTAGACTGAAGCTTATCTCTAGCTTCTGACTCTTCCTCTCTCTCATGTAAAGAAACTTTGCTACGTAGCCGCTGATTATGAAGCTGAATTACGTAAAGATACACAAGCATCCTGTGAGGTTGATGGTGAAGGGTGGTTTACTCTGTCAGAAGAGAGATTCAAAACTCCAGAAATTCTATTTCAGCCCATATGGGAGGAATGTACGAAATATTCAGATATTGTTTGATTTGTGCTTTCATAACAGTTTAGTTATGGTTGCTCAATATTGATCTTGCACTTGCAGGCGTGCTATGGGCTTGCATAAAGCAGTATCTCTATGTATGGATCACTGCTATAATCCAGGAATGGTTGGTGATGACAGCTGGTACAAGACGATCATTTTAGCTGGTGGATCGTCATGCTTGCCTGGTTTACCAGGTATTTTTCCTATGCATGTTAGGGCTGTACTCTCTAGATATTACTTAGTATAAAAACGGAAGTAGAATAATAATGGCTAATGCTATTTATTCTAGATCTTATTTATTTCGGTGAGACTGACGGATATCATGTAATACAACAGAGAGGCTGGAGAAAGAGCTTCAGCAACTTCTTCCACCTTATATGTCAGAAGGAATAAGAGTTCTCCCCCCTTCATTTGGCCCTGATTCTGCCTGGTTTGGTGCAAAGATGATTAGCAATGTAAGGGCATGGAACCTTGCTCTTTTCTGTGTTAAATTCAATTTCAACATTCATGTTAATTTCACTCACTAATGGCTGTTTAACTTTAGGTGAGTACTTTCACTGAGGCATGGTGTGTAAAGAAGAAACAATTCCGCCATAAGCCACGGCGGAATGGTCCATTGTTTATGAATTCCTGGTAATAAAAATCTCAGACACAAGTTGCGATTGCGAGCAACTAACATAAAACATGGAGTTCCTCCACGCATCAAAATATGGTACACGACATCAAGTCCATGCTCCACGGAGCCTCCACCAGTATGTAAAAGAATGAGCGTTCATGCCCACATGATGTATATATGGATTATGAGCAAATGCATCATTGGTATTGTTGTTATAGGATGTTTTGATAAATTCATTGTGTTAATAGGATGTCAGCAAAAGCGCAGGAATTGTCTCGATGTTCAGCGGAACGATTATTTAGTTATTGGGCTGGAGTCTCTATTTTATAGTTATATGCCACATAAAATTTGGTATAGTTCTAAATGTTGTAAAACATTTTGTAAATGAAATTATATGTTTTTTTATTGCTGATGCAACTGCGATACCTTATGTTCATCGATTTGGTAATGGTTGGAGCTTGCAGTCAATTCTAGGTGGGGGGTGGGGCAGGCTGAATACACCTTTTTGAAATACAAGGAATCCAAATTTCTTCTAAGTCAGACTATTCTAACTTGATCAAGCTTATAGAAAAAGAGAGGAATACTTATGACATCATTGTAATATATAGGGCAGTTTCAATTTAGAAACTATGAGATAATTTTCAATTAGTGTTTTCCTCTATCATCCATCTACACCAGCCTGTTCGCTTGGTTTATCAGCCATCAAAACATTTATTCATATCTAGGTTAATGTTTTCTTCTATCATCCATCTATTATTAGATCTATTCATATTTTGGATAGTGTTCTTATATACAGGGTTCACTCCCTGTCATATTGCTGAATTCATACTCCGTACACTAGTCTAGATTTTCAATATTAAACCTTTCAAGTTAGCTATAATAAGCCTATATAACCTCTCAGCCCTCAACCGCTAAAAGCAACTTCTTACACAGTGATGACAACTTTAGAGCATCTACTGTAATCTTTCTAAAATTTAAACTTTGTACCCTAAAGCCATCATCGTTGGTCATCTCTAGTGATTAATATGGAACAGAGAATATTTACATTTAGTTGCAACATCTAGGAACAGAGTATCTTGAAATTGATCTTAAAAGAACCATGGATCCTTTCTTTTGGAGGAATTAAATTAAAAATCTAATAAATTAGGCTATTTAACTTGAAGTTTAACATTTGAAAACTTTCTAAAGCTCGTATATAAGCTTATCCCAAATTCATAGGATAAAGATGAAAATAGATTCTATCATCACCATGCTACATTTCTACTCTTCAACTATAATTTTCTCTAGCTAACAATAGTATTCAAATATATTTCATATACAACCATCTTAGCTTATCTACACCTAAATTATTAGAATGAAATCAATTGCAGAATTTATTTGAGGTTCCAGACAGGGCCTTAAGTAATTGATGATACTCGGAGGATGAATCAACCTCGCTAGCTGAGGTATGAAATTATAATCACAAGCATCTCGTCAACTTTAGGTTAAATCCAACTTTAGGTTAAATCCGGAGCATGTGATTAGGTTGCGACTTGCCAACTGAATTACCAAACCCCTGCGCTCACTTGGACGTCCAACTGCTTCTTTGATCTCGAATGAAGCAGTCTTTCATCTCGAATGCAGGAGACAGAACAAACAAACAGCAACAGACATCACGAACCATATAGAAACATGATTAACGAAGGAACATCAGATAACGGAACGGTCAGGTAGAACAGACTACCAGACACAAACGGACTTCACAAGGTAATACATGAGTTCAACAGGGCACAATAGCCCTCAAAAGTCCATTCATACTTGCTGGGACGGAGTGACTTGACTGGTTATTTAGGTGATAACGATTTTGGGGGTCGGCACATTCACCAGTTTGGCCAGCTTATAGCCAGACTTCTAGCCCATGGCATACTTCTGCGTCCAGGAGCGCGCAGTGGTCTCATACTTGGGCCTGTCGGTCTTGTACATGTGAGCTATCTCAGGGACAAGAGGATCATCAGGGTTCGGGTCCGTGAGCAGCGAACAGATCGACAAGAGAACCTGTCAAGACAGAACCCAACAGAACAGTAATAGTCAAAACCCCAACAGAAGAGTAACAGTCAAAACTACTGAATATACTGTTCTCAAGTAACATAGCCACATCATCTCATTAGCTAACTACACCGTCTCATGAAGTATAGAAAATGAGGCTTTGATTGCAATCCAATCCAACACCCCCCCCCCCCCCCCACCTTTGGCTGCACTCAGCATTCGTCTCAATCCACATTTGCTGGGGTGAAGAGAAAAAAGGCTTCAATTCCTACCAATTGTGTGGATCGGAGTGCAGCCAAACAAACCCTAAAACTCACAATATACAAAATGTAGACAATTTACCTTTGAGATGGTTAAAGCAGGGCTCCACTGTTCCTTAAGGATGTCAAGGCAAATGCTGCCGTTGCTGTTAATGTTCGGGTGGAAAACCTTGGTGCGGAAAGACACCTGCAAATAAGCATATCATCTGAACATCAGATCACTGTAACTGATTTAAGAGTTGTAATATGATATGCTGACTGAGGATTGTAGCTCTAGGAATCATAATATACAGGTAGAGCCGGCATTAGACATAAGAATTTAGAGAAATTACCTTTGGTGGCTTGAAAGGATAATCCGGTGGGAAGTGAATGTTCACCAAGAATACCCCACCTGCAAATGGGCTGTCTGAGGGCCCCATTATGGTAGCTTGCCAATGGAACATGTCCTCACCAACAGGACCTGACAATAAGAACAGTTAGTGCAGCTCTACATGCAGACGAGTGACTCCAAATGTTAAGTAAAACAGATTGTGACTCAATGGTGGTTGGGTGTGTGTGTGTGGGGGGGGTGGTCCAACTGGACTGGTCTTCTGATCCCAAACGCACAGGTTCCAGACCCAAACAAGAGAATATGATTGTAACAGATGGAGCAAACATCTCAATAATAGAAGCCAACACGTATGCAATAGCCATATCAGACCAAACAAAGAACATCAGTATGCCTGCAAAGCTATACATGAATAAAACAAATGCAGAGATCACAGCCTTGATGGACATCTTTGCTGACAAATCATGTCATGGTACCCTTGTGTTTAACTTTGCTGACGACTGATTCTACTAACATTAACTCAGTGGTGTGGTTTAACTGTACTCAGACAACACATATCATCTAACGACTGATGAACTGACAATAACTCCACCTGCTTTCGAGTCTAACTGACTTCACATCTCACATATACAGCTAAGGAAGGAAACACTGATATCATAAACTTTAGGACCTTACAGAGCATGTAAGCACAGCCAGGGAGTGCAGAATCAAACAGACAGAATATTAAAACAAGCATAATAAATATACAGCTAAGGAAGGAAACACTGATATCATAAACTTTAGGACCTTACGGAGCGGGAGTGCAGAATCAAACAGACAGAATATTAAAACAAGCATAATAAAATAACCAAACCAGGGTTCTCGACAAGATAATCAAGCAAAAGATGACATAACATGCGACCAATACAAGTAACTAGAGCTCTAACTGCATCAATCACGAACCGAAGAAACAAACACTAATCTACAACTCAAGCACACAGGTACGCAACGCGTACATCGAAATCGCAGCCCAATTCCGCAAGATCTGGACACAAACCACAGAGCTAGAGAGCAAATCACCTGCGCTGCAGGAGGTGGGCGGGTCCTTCTGCAGGTCCTTCAACTCCTTCAGGATCCTCTTCGACGCCATCGATCAAACCCTAAACAAAATCCCCAAAATCCACAGATCAAATCGAACCTAGGTTAGGGCTCCACAGATCGAGCCGATCGAATCAAAGGAGAGGGGGCGTACCGATCGGTGCCGGGGGGGTGGGGATCAGGCTGGGGTCGGTGCAGCGGCCGCCTCCCTCTCTTCTCCGAGGCGCGCGGCGGCGACGGCGTGTCGCGGGGGCACGGGCCACAAACGGGAGGAAACGAGGAGTCGGGGGATTTGGGTCGTGGGCGCCCGTGGGGCTGTTTTATAGGGCGACGGGCGGCCGTGGACCGTCAGATCGAGGATCCGCGGGCGCCGATGACTCGCGTGATACTTACGCGGGACGCGCACAGGGGGGGTTCGCCTTTCGGTGCTTTCCGGGTTTCTTTTGCGCAAGAAAAGGGGTGAAAAAATCATTGCCCTGTTAACTCATCGGTCACAGACTCACAGTTTGATGAAATGTGTTGGAAAGAAAAACGCTTTTGGAATAGTTTTTTTTTTAGAAGAACGCTTTTGGAGCAGTGCACATGGATCTCCTGTAAATACTACTTTGGACTCGTCTGGTACACTGGTACCGATATACTCCAGTGTTTGCTTTCGTGTAGTACTCCGTTCCAAATGTTATAAAATATACATATCTTGACTTTATTAATATATATATAATATAGATATAATAAATTAATATATATATATACATAGATATAATATATATTAGCCAAACTATAAATCTAAAAAACATCTTATAAGAATAAGACATTTTGGTTTTTTTATATCCAATTATTTTTACTATTTAAGTGTATAAAAGAAACTATGTATCTATATACCTAATAATAAAGAGACAAAATTTCTCTGCGGTATGGCCTTTCCTAAGTAACTCCGTGAATGCAAATGTCTCTACTTGTTTATATATTATACAACATTCTATTTTTATATATAGAGATTAGACACGAGTATATTTAAGGATCATATTCTAAGTCAAATAGAATACGCTCGAGTAAAATGAATCGGAGTTCTAATCCTAATCAAATCTAAATAGTAAAAGGCAAGAGCAGATATTTATTTCTAATTCTATATATATATAATTCGTGTTTATACAAGTTTCAATAGCTCTTGTTTAGTATGATACAGAGTTCGATTTCAAAACCTATTGGGTCGCATATATGGTTTGAACTCGAAAACAACTAACTTTTCATCTAATTTTTATTCCAACATGGTTCATGATGAAATACCTCCGAGTAGGATGAATAGGGATCCTAATTCTAATCCAAAACTAAATAGAAAAGAACATGTATTTAGAGCATCTCCAACAACTTCTTAAAACAACTTGTTATTCTTATAAAATTGGCAAAATCACAAAATTCCCTCTCCAACAACTCCTCAAACCAACTTGCTATTTTTCCCAAGTTGCTATTCACGGCCTCCGCGCGCCTATATTTAACAAGTTGCTATCCAACTTGTTATCCTTATAAATTTGGTAAAATCACAAAATTCCCTCTCCAACAACTTCTCAAACCAACTTGCTATTTTTTCAACTTGTTATCAGTCTCCCGCCTTTCTTTTTCTTTTTTTTTCAAAAGTTTGGCAAGTTGGAATAGCAAATTGTTGGAGAGAGGGGTTTTTTCCACTTGTCAAATAATTTTGCAACTTGTCAAACCATAAGATTTAACAAATCAATTTTTCGAAGTTGTTGGAGATGCCTCAGAAAGTAGCAATTCAATAAGTTGATGATGAAAAAAAATAAAAAATATATAAAATATGAATAAATATGTAATACTTCGTGTATTTTTAATTAATATTCAGTTTTTTCTCCCGTTGCAACGCACGAACATGTTTGCTAGTCTAAAAAAACATAACATTTTATAATTTGAAATGAAGGAAGTATAATAGAGGGGGCACTATATAGCAGACCAATCGATCAAAATAAACTGAGAAAACTAAAAAAAGGTGATGAAGCTTAGCTTTAGGTTTCTCCGGCTTTGTTACAGTACTATCGTAGTTTCAATACTATTGTAGTTTCAGAGACGGAGCCAAAAGATATTTTTTCAAACTAAGCACTTTGTGATTTTCTGATTAAATAGACATGTAGTATTATCGTGCCACTAAGGATTTTGTTTGGATGCGTATGTATTTAGCTCAAACCACATGGATTGAAGTGTATATTAGTTTAAATACACTTCAACTCATATGGTTTGAGGGTGATACATGTGCATTCAAACAAGGCCTAAAAGAATAATTAGCTATAATTGTAAGCATATCATGGAGTCAAAAACTTAAACTCGACTGAGTTACATATGAAACATTAGTAGTTACAAGTTTTAACCTGACACATATGAAACAGAGAACTGAACATTGGCATAGATGGTTAACTGTAATGGTTCCACCCTTCTCACTAGTAATCAGTGGCCAAAAGCCCTATGTTTAACGTTACATGTGTCTAGATATTTTTTCAGTGATACAATCCGTGTATATCGAGCGTATGAATATGTGACCAATATGCTCTGGGCTATATTTCAAAAGAAATAAACAAAAATACAATATTGGTTCCTACCATATTGCAATTTCATTGGCTACTTTTGTTCTTCAAATCCAAATTATACCAGCACTCTTAAGCACGTCAAATTTCCATGGGCATTTTTATCCATTAGACTGGTGTACTAAAATCATGTATTTTTTTGGAAAAAATAAACGAAACATGAGATTTTTTTTCTATACCTTTCGCTCTAACGTAAAGGCGTCTTAGTCTTTTTATTTTATAATGCTTTCTCGTCAAATTTTAATAAAATTTATGAAATATTCCTAAGAAGAGTAAATGCTCAACAAAGATATATTAGCTTGATGTTATAGTTATTGGTATATTTTTATATAAATATATAGTTTACATATAAATCAAGACACATTTTGGAACACATATATATGCTACCGAACTGTAAAAGTGGCAAAGAAAATGCAGCAGGGCGGCTGCCCGCTGCTGCCGTCACGCTAACCGTCACGCTACTAGCAGTCGGCCATGGCGGCGGGCCGCCGCCTCCTCCATCTGCTGCCGGGGCTGGAGCTGTGCCTGCGGTCCCGTGCCCCTACCCTACTCTCCTCCTCCTGGTACATCTTCAGTCTCCACCCTGTCCCCACCCCACGCCGCCGGCCCAACTCCTACTGATTTCTCTGCCCCCAAACTCACAAACTTCTGCCTCTTTTGCAGGACAGATGGGATGGCTCGTTTCCGGCGCGAGCATCCACGCCGGAAGCTTGCGACCTGCTGGCAAGGTGCTTTCGAAGAGGGGAATGCAGGTGAAGCCTTGATGGTGCTACAGATGTGGTTTTCAATTTGGTGCTCTCTAGACCATTTTTGTTTAACTTGGCTGATTTGGTTCTTGCTGCTTGCCGGGCAGCGAGGGATAAGGCTGTGCCGATTCCAGATGAACTGCTCGGCCATTGGAAGGATGCCAATGGCGGGGCCCTAGACCTAGAGTCCATTGGAAAGAACTCTTGCAATGAGTCAGTGCAATTTTCTTTCGAAGAGGATGAGAGTGACGATGTGGTGTGCGAAATTAGCGAAAGCATGGTGCGAGATGTGGAGAAATCTGCAATCGAATTGCTTGCTGCCAGGTGAGAACTGATGAATGATTCCCACCTAGAGATGTTTATGGTATTTCCCTGAAACTCTGTTGGTAGCATAGCAACATGTTTGTAGTGTGAATGTTTTTGAGCTATTTCATTCTCTAGTATGAACTGGGTATCGAGCCTAAATGAATAGTCTGCTGATCACACATACAAATGTGCTCATCTGAACCAAGCGAATGTTTTTCTCACTGCTGCCAGCGAGTTAATCCACGTATGTTCTCAATTTCTGAACATCATGGCCTTGTCTTAGCATCCATAGACCATAGTCTAATGGAAGTTTCTGTGCTATGAATTCAGGCCATTGGATTTTACTTGTTTTTGGCTTAATCTTGTTGTCACTGTTGAGAATGAACACTGAAATATGCCTCGTTTCTCCTAAGCAGAGCTTTCACTGTTTCTGAGCTTAGGAAGAAACTACGAAGTAAGAACTATCCTTTTGATACAATTGATGCTGTGATTGCTAATTTCAAGTCAAGGTAAGACTGGTTTCGTTTCGCTTATGGTCACACTATTAAAATTTTAACTTTTCATTTACGGAATAGTGGTGGTAGAACTATCACTGTCAATTTTTACAACCCGTGTAGCGTAAGCCCCCAAATTTTATAGAGGGCATTTGTATTTTGTATTTCCAGATTTTTAGTGTTAGATCTAACCAATGCCTTTTGCTGATATAACAAGGCATTAGGCATTAATATGTAGTTCTAAGAACATCACTTGTTTTTCTATGCCTGTGCTCATATTATTTTTAATGTCTTTGAATTTTATTTCTGAAGGGGTTTGTTGAATGATGGTTTTTATGCTGAATCATATTCGCGATCCCGGTGGCTATCATCAACATGGGGTCCAAGGCGAATAAAACAGGTCAGTGTTTTCTCTCCTCTCCCTTGCTATTGTTCTAATGAACTGTTGGTACATGTGGCCCTCCTTTAATTACAAAAAAACATTTCGTGTTCTGTGACTGTGAGTGTTGAATTCTCCTGAGTTGTCTCCATAAATCTCCATATCTAAAGTCTGTCCAAGAGGTGAAAGAAAAGTTACTTTGCAAAGCAACTTTATATTCTTATGCTTTCCAATTTCATGTTCTGTGAACGGTGAATTCCCCCCAAGCTGTCTCCAGAAATTCCTAGTGTAAGATTTGATAATACCAATATCTATAGTTCGCCGAAAAGTTACTTTGCAAAGGAAGTTTATATTCGCATGCCTTCGGATAGTATATTTGTGATGCCTGATTTTGCTCTTGTTGTTATTTGATTCTATGCTTTGCATCTCCCTGTTAAATTCATAAATAAAATATTTTGTAATTGACATTACTCGCTCTCGAATTAGGCACTTCGCCAAAAGGTGTGGGCCAGAGGCAGAAGTAGATCAGGCAACAAGAAGAGTGTTCCAGGATGGTCACGGCCATGGAAAAGAGGCAACGTTTGGCATATCCGAATCTTCCATGGATCATCTGTTTGCTCAGGCATCCAAACAGTGGCAGCGCGGGCAAAGCTTGACACTGGAGAATCGCTATGCGCGCATTGTGAGGTGGCTTCAGTACCGAGGCTTCAACTGGGCTGTGACCAATTCCATTATCAGGAGGCTGGAGGCTCAGCGCCCACCCTGACTC
The DNA here is from genome assembly GCA_022036555.1 of Microstegium vimineum. Classification (NCBI taxonomy): domain Eukaryota; kingdom Viridiplantae; phylum Streptophyta; class Magnoliopsida; order Poales; family Poaceae; genus Microstegium; species Microstegium vimineum. Next base: position 57,099,269 of record CM039131.1, on the reverse strand, counting down.
TTCTGCTTTGCATGTTAGCGTGGTATGTTGTTTTTCTTTTCTGATTAAATGTTCAGTTAACAGTGGGCAAGAATGCAAGACCTATTGCTATTCCAGTTTGGAAAATACGAATGCGATCTGACTAGATGAATGGTGATGAACGCCTTAAGTTCAAACTGAGAAGTTCAGGGGGAGCCTTGCCTTCTGTTGTTTTGGTCATTTTTTATGAATGGAAACTGTGAAATGAAGTATGGACCATGTTGATGATCAGAGAACACAGGGAACAAGCTTATTCACGCCGAGGCATTGGTTAACGGTGAGAAACATAAATAAATAAATTTAACCAAAAAAATACATAATAGTACATTGGTATGACAACATTTTTGTATGCAAAATGCATTGGTAACACCATTAATCAGGAAACAGATAGAACAGCAAAAAGACGCTTGTCGATAGCATCAAGTATCGGTACAGAGGACAACAATGTTCACTGATGCTGCGAAGAACCATTTCGCGCCATCACGCCTCATGCGTCAGCCGTGCTGGGACCGTCTGATGGGCTGGAGGCGCTAGGCGCGTCCGCGGGAGCACCTGCCGGGCTGGGTGCCGTAGCTGACGCCGACCCGCTTGGCGCCTCTGAGCTCGATGCGCTGTCGGTGGTGGCCGTGGCGGTGAAGGGTGCCATGGCCACGGCGGCGAGGAGGACGACGATGAGCGCTAGAGCACGGGCCATGGCAAAGCTTGGCGTGTTGCTAGCGCGGTGACTAGTGTGAGCTGTGGCGTTTGTGTACGTTCTTGCTGCTGTGGTGACGGGAGCGAGGGCGATTTCGTGCGGGTTTTATACGCGGAGCTGGTGGCTATTTTCGGGCGGCGCATTGGGAGGGATCGCTTCGCGCTGGCATATCCCGAGCTGTGGCACGTCGCGGTACTTGCCCGATGAGGGCTTGGCCGTTTTTAGACATCGGCCTGTGGATGCGACGTGTGGCGAGTTTTTCATGGGCTTGCTCCGTTCATGCTTGGATGGAGAGTGGTGGTGCACGTGCGAAGAGTTCACTGGGGAATGCTATTTTTTTTTTTAAACAAAACTTTATTAAAGATTAAACAATATCCTTACAAGAGAGTGAGACAACCCACTCTGGAAAACAAGCAAAAAAAGACTCACACTTTCTAGTTCTAACAGCAAAATGCGCCAAATTATTCTGGTCCCTACTAATCTTAATCACCTTCAAGTGTTTCAAAAGATCACCAGCAACACGCGTGTCCCCAATAGTATGCCACAATAGCGAGCGATCGCACTCGGGAGCTTGGAGCTTGGACACCACTGATTGGCAGTCGGATTCAAGGATCATCGGGACGTCCAGCCACCTCTGTGCCATGTGAACACCCTCCAGGCATGCTCTGGCTTCTGCTTCTTCCGCATCCCTGCAATGTGATATAGTGCGCCAGACTGTTAGTTTTAGAGTGCCCTCACAATCTCTAATTACCACACCCACCGCTGCATCACCCGTCAACTAGGTGAAAGCTGCGTCTACGTTTACTTTGAAGGTGCCCATTGGTGGTGGATTCCAGCGCTTAGCTCTGATTGCCTTTGAATGCTTACGATCATTACCACCAAGGCTCAGCAGACTACGCTTCCCCTTAGGATCTTCAGAGTTCCCATTTTGTCTGACCACCAACAGTGAGTGCATATATCTTTTCAAGAATGTAACAGAGCCGTCAATGAAAGGTGTAATCCCCTCCTGTAACATCTTGTTTCTGCAATTCCATATATGCTAGAGGAGCATAAAAAGGTCAGCGAGTACCTCCATGGAGTTATTATGTATCAGCAACATCAGCCATTCCGGCCCTGTCCAAATCAGGTTATCTTCAGATGGCAGAGCCCAATGATCTCTCATTGCTTGACGGAGAGCCAAAGCATGAGGACAGACTAGCAAGGCATGATAAGCATCCTCAGGTTGTTGCCCGCACAGTTCACATATATCTTGCTGATCCAGATGACGGTATTTCTTATTGACCTAGGTTGGCAAGCCATTATTAGCAATTTTCATAGCAAAGACACTGACCTTCGATGGGACCTTAACCTGTCATAGTTTCTTCCACCCAGCTCGACCCTGCTCTGTATTCTCACTGCATCCTAACCCCCCGACACCATAGCGGTCATGCAGGGCCAACCTGTAAGCGCTACGCACAGAGAAGGTGCCTGTTTTTTCATAGTGCCAAGCCACAAAGTCTCCAGAACTGTTCTATGGAAGTTTAATATTTAAAATCAACTGGGCATCACAAGGGTAAAAATACCTATGTATAGCTGTTTCATCCCAGGATCCATACTCATCAATGAGATGGTGGACCCATCTCAGTCGGCACGTACGCATTGGCCCAACACAGACCATATCCCCTCGGAAGCCAATTGTCCCGCCATATCTGTGTCCCTCTTCCATCACCAATTCTACTAATAACATCCTTTTTGAGCAATTCTAGTCCAAACTCAATAGAGCGTCAAGTCTGAGAGGCATCACCAGCTGGCACTCTATCTAGCAATTTTCCATCAGGAAGTACTTGGCCCGTAAAACCTTTGCACAAAGACTGTCAGGAAAAACAATGAGTCTCCAAGCCTGTCGGGCGAGCATCGCCTGATTCATCAGTCTGAGGTCCTTGAAGCCCATAGCTCCAAAACCCTTCGGCATTACCAGCTTCTCCCATGGAATCCACTGCATTTTCCTTCGACCATTTTCAGCTCCCCACCAAAAAGCACGTACCTGCTTCATAAGTTCATCACATAAAGACAATGGGAGTTTAAAAACACTCATAATGTAAATGGGCAGAGCCTGAGCAACAGACTTAATTAACACCTCCTTGCCAGCTGCCGATAAATACTTTTCCTTCCATGCTGTCATTCTTTTGTGAAATCATTCCTCAAGTGGCTGAAACAACCCGAGTCGGGCACGACCTCTTGGTGTTGGAAGGCCCAAGTACTTGGCTTCAAAATCCACTCTCTCGACACCCAGGGCTGCACGCACTTGGGTAGATATGATCTGATCCAAACCTTCATTGACCAGCATGGAGCACTTGCTTGGACTAAGAAGTTGCCCTGTACATCTTTCAAAAGCCGATATAGCAGATTTGATGCTCTGGGCCTGGTCAACATTGGCTCTAAAGAAGAGTAAACTATCATTCGCAAAAAGCAAGTGTGACACACTTGGAGCTCTCCGACAGACTTTGACCCTTCCAATAGCCCAAGACTTTCATTGTGTTTCAAAAAAGCAGAGAGTCCATCAGCTACAAGCAAGAATAAGTATGGAGAAAGCGGATCACCTTGTCGTAGACCACGCGACGGGGAGAAGGAGTGCGACGACACCCCATTGAAGCGAACTGAATAGCGTACAGTCGAAACACAAGTCATGATCCACTGCACCCATTGACTCTGAAAGCCCAGCTTCTCCAACAAACATTTTAGAAATCCCCAATCAACACGATCATACGCCTTCGATAAATCCAACTTATACGCACAAAAATTCCTGCCCCGATCTCTCTGTATAGCATGGATGCACTCAAAGGCAATTAGTGCATTATCTGTTATTAACCTTCCTGGGACAAAAGCACTTTGTTCTACTGATATAATGCTATCCATAATTAGCCGCAGCCGGTTCACCAAGCATTTTGATATCACCTTGTAGATCACATTGCACAAACTGATTGGGCGGAAATCCTTGAGTTCCACAGGATCATCCCCTTTCGGTATAAGCACAATGGCGGTATCATTAACTCCAGGGGGCATGTAACCATCGCGAAAGAAACCCAAGACAGCAGCAAGAACATCCGCCTGCACTATCTCCCAGTGCCTCTAGAAAAAGTGTGCCGGAAAGCCATCAGGCCCTGGAGATTTCAACGGCCCCATTTGGAACAAGGCATCTGATATCTCCTCTGTCGTGAAATCCCTACATAAGTTCTCATTCATAGAGTCAGTAATTTTTGGCCCAATCAGTTGGATCAGTTCATCAGGTTCCACACTTGGATCCTCTGTATACAGATTACCAAAGAATTCAGAGGCCATCCACTACATTTGTTTTGGATTTTCACACCAAACGCCATTAGAGTCTCTCAACCTTTTAATTCTATTTTTCTGAGCACGCCATACCGCTTGTCTGTGGAAATAACTAGTATTTCGATCACCCTCTTTCAGCCATGCAATTCTAGATCGCTGCAGCCACATCATCTCCTCCCTGTACAACAGTTCATCCATGCGATCTGAAATTTGGCGAACTTCAACCTTGCTGCTATCCGGATTAGACTTAACCTGCTCTAGTTTGGACCTTAGCTCTTCCAACTCTGTAGTGACCATGCCGAAATTATTTTTACTCCACGACCGCAAAGCATCTTGCACATGCTTTAGAGTTGCTACAACACCGCCCAGTCCCTCTCTATTTGCAGTTGTGCACCATGTTGTCTTGATCTCAGTGGCAAGAGACTCAAGCCGCTCCCACATGATCTCATACCGAAAGATCCTTTGTTTATGTCGTTCCCAACTTTCTTTCCTAATTTCCAAGAAGAGAGGGCAGTGATCCGAACATGAGGACACCAAATGGTGGAGTACAACAGCGCCATACAGGTCTCGCCAATCTGAGCACGCTACAGCTCTGTCCAACCTGACTTTCACATTATCATTACCTTCTCTCCTGTTATCATACATGTACGGGAGGCCAGAGAAGCCCAAATCCATGAGTCCACAATCGGCCAGAGCATCACGAAATGCAACCATCTGCCATTCCGACCTTGGGCATGCAGAAAAATGCTCATAGCCCCACATGGCTTCATTGAAATCACCAATGACCAGCCAAGGCTCAGGCGATCGACCATGTAGGCGTCGCATCAACTCCCACATAACATGCCTCTGGTTAGTACGCGGCTCTCCATAAACAAAAGTAATGCGCACCCTTGCTACTAAAGGATTCTCTCTGACATGGACGTCTATGTACCTCTAGTGCCTTTCAATCAGAGAAACATCAAGTGATTCATGCCAAAACAGTGCCAACCCACCTCCAGAACCCACACTATCCACTGTAATGCAGTACTTCAACCCCAACCGCCAACGTAAATTTGCAACACGGTCACCCTTCATACGAGTTTTCTGACAAGAAAACAATCATGGGACTTTTTGCTCTAAACACAGTCACAAGCTCTTGAACTGTCCGGGGGAGCCCCAACCCCCGGCAGTTCCAGCTGAAGAGATTCATTGCTCCTGACGGGCCTTGCCATAAGGACCCGTCAGGTTGTTAACAGACTGAACCTCCCTATCCTTCTTACTTCTCTTGCACCCCTGAAAGGATCAAGATGCCCAAGAGGGGGGGGGTGAATTGGGCTTCTTTTAAATTTCTAAAGCAAATATGAAAACCTATCAAATGCCAATCACCCCCTAGTGCCTACGATCCGTGTGTCCTAGCTAGAAAGCGGTAGCAGTTCATGGTAACCTAAGCAATTCTAGTAGGTAAGATAAAAACAAGACGAAAAGTAATGCGGAAATGTAAAGAGCTAGGGAAAAAGAAATTCTCAGTGACGCAACGATTTTTTCCCGAGGTATAGAGGTGTCGACACACCCCCCTAGTCCTCGTTGGAGCACCTCGCAAGGTATCGCTCCCCCTCTACCCGCGCAAGGGTAGAGTGCTCTCTACGGGCTGATTCTTCGCCACTCCGGCTCGGTGAATCGCCCACAACCGATCACAGAAGCTTGAAGAAGAGCCGCCAACAATCTCCCGGCGGTCACTTCCTCCGAACACCACCAAACCATCTAGGTGTTGTCGAGCACCAAGAGTAACAAGCACAAGACCTTCACTTGACCAACTCAAGGCTAGGAAGGTGGATGGATGCACACAAGTCACTCTTAATCACTCTAGGAGGGAAGAACAAGATGAACTCTCTCTAATCTCTCCCTCACTAGCCTCTTGACTCTCCAAAGGATTTCTCAAGGTGTCACCAGCTGAAACAATGGCCAAGAGTCCCTCTAAGGACGAAGGGGGCAACTATAAATAGTCCCCACCTCCAAAACTAGCTGTTTTTTACTTTTTCTTCTCTCTGCGAAGCCACCGGACTAGTCCGGAGCTTACACCACCGGACCATGCACACTGGTCCAGAGCTCACTCTGGATTCAAACTCAGGCACCGTCGGACAACTCTGCTTGGTCCGACACACTGGTTCGGAGCCAGGGTGCTCTCTGAGTGAAAAACTTTTTCTCTTTTACGAACCACCGGACCACTTTCCTTGGTCCGGTGCCCTGGTCCGACGCTCTGGTCCGGAGCCAGGGTGCTCTCTGCATGAACCCAACCTCCTGTCTTGAGGCGTCCGACTAGCCATCGGACACACCGTCGGACTAGTCCGGAGCCTTCTCTCTCTGAACCAAGCCATCGGACCACTCTCCTATGGTCCGATGCTTTCCAGACAGGTGGTCCGGAGCTCCTCGAGCTGAGATTTTGCCTAAGTTAGGGACCGTCGGACCACTCTCCTTGGTCCGACGCCCACTTAGCAGAGTGGTCCGGAGCCTCTTTCTCCCCCTATTACAACTGTTTTCGCTGAGATTTCTCAAGGGGTTTTGCTCCTACCATTTCTAGGGTTTACCATGGACTGAAAGCAAGGTCTCTAGGACAAGTTGTGACAAGTGTGCATATACCCACTCTCCTAAACTCTCCTAGGTCAAGCTACTAATCTCATACCCCCCTTTATAGTACGGTCAAAGAAAAAACAAAAACCCTAGCTATACTTAGTGCCCTTCTCAACCTTATGGCACTAAGAACTAGCCTAGTCTTCGACTTGTATCACCATCCTTTGCAACCGAAACGATTTCCATCTTGGGGGCATGAATATCCATTAAGCCCATTCAAATTGCATCACTAATGACCTAACACAAATAACTTTGCCTCTGCAAAACACACGTTAGTCATAGTGACATAGTATTATCGTTAATCGCCTAAACACAAGGGTCCATGATTCTTCAATCTCCCCCTTTTAGGTGATTGACGACAATACAAGTTCGAGTAGAGAATAATGAGTGAATTTTGATAAGAGAAAACATGACTTGACATGAGATAGGCATGGGTTAGTGATAAGAAAGACAACAACATCCCTAACCATTCAAGCCATGACAAGCACAATAGATATGAAATGAGCATAGTACTTGATTTCATAAGGGATATGCTATAGCCAAAAGATCAGAGATTAGTGCGGAAGCAATATAGCATAACCAAGTGACATGATATATAAAGAAGAATGTCCACACATGTCACACAACCATCAAGTCTCAACCATCACACATATCATACAATGCATAAAGACGGTAAACGTGATGCATGATGCGATAAAGTTTATACACATCAAAAGAACGAGTCCTACTAGCTCCCCCTGAAGCTAGCCCATCTACTCGACTCTCCCTCTCCCCCTTTGGCGTCGAAGCACCAAAACTAGGCGTCTGGAGGCGGAGTGGAAGCAGCTGTGGAGCGGTCGAGCACCCTGAAAGCTGCCAGATATGTCTCATCATCTGAGTCCTCCCCCTGAGTATCAGTCGCTGGAAGTGAAGCGGTATGGGGGTCGGAAGCTGACAGGCCTGGAGCAGTAGCTGAAAGTAGCAGTAGGATCAGTAACCCGTGTCAGTGTCTTTGCGGGAGCCTCAGGAGCGGCGATATCCGGCTGTGCCTCATGCACGGACTCGACGGGAGTCTGAAGGACCGGAGACTACGGAGGCTGAACTGGAGTGGAGGTGACCACTGTGGCATCGGTAGCAACTGCAGCTGTAGGTGGAGTAGACACGGCTGGAGCCCGACTGTTGTGTGTAGCCTCTGAGGACGCTACTGAGGAGCGGTGCTGATCGGCTGTCGGTGCAACTAGCTCCGCCTCAACCTCTGCTGCTATCTGGGGACCAGTGGGGGACGGCTACCCTGTAATGTCCCTAAAGGATGCAGATAGATCTCTAGCAGTAGCACCCATCGTAGCAGTAAGCGGCGTGAAACCAGTAGTGAGAGGGGTGAACTGCTGAGTGGGGCCAAAGGTGTCCAACCACTGTGTCATCTGAGTCGCCGGTGACTGGAATGGGGTGGTCAATCCGGCACCCTAAAGTCCACTGGACTGTACGGCTGGGGTGGGAGTGACTGTCTGACCGGCGGAGCTCGCAGGGGCCACTGAAGGGCCAACTGAGGGGCCAACTGAAAACTGTGAGCCTCCTATCTGCCCAATTGACTGTGAAGGCTGTGAGGTACTCATCATCTGTATCTGAGGAGCAGCTGGAAACTCAAGAGGAGGAGCGCCTGTCCACTTCATCATATGAGCCATAAAGGCCATGTTCTGCTGCTGCAGCTACTGAGACTGTAACTGTAGGCGCTGTGACTCTAGCTGCATAGCTAGCATCTGTTGCTGCATCTCGAAGTGACGCTCCTCAGACTGCCGCTGCATCTCATCCTGTCGCTGCTGAACCTGAGTGACTGCAGTGACTAGGGAGCTCTGCTGCTCATTGAGACGGTCAAGGATCTTCAACATCATCGTCTCGGTGGCAGAGGCAGAGCCGCCAGCCTCAGTGTCGTGAGCCCGTGGGGGCATCTGTGGAACTGGCTGGAAGTCAGCGTCTGAGCTGTCTGAAGTAGTGTCCTCAGGAGTCACATCAGCTCCAGTATCTAGTCCATGGAGCTCCTGCTGTTCAACACTGCGGATCGCCTCATCCTGAGCATCAACCTCAGCTCTGTCTGCTGGAGCAGTCCTCTCTCTCTAACCAGACGAAGGACCCGGTTCCCAAACCGGCTGTCAAACGAACCAAGGACTCGGTAAGCTAGAAAAGAGGTCGGTGACTGGTCCAGCAGGGCGCGGAGTCCAGGGTTCGCTCCCTCAAGCTCAATAGCAATGATCGATGAAATCCAATGAGCATAGGGAAACTGACATCGTGCCCTCATACCATCTGCTATCACGTCCTCAATCTCTGACACAAGAAAGTCTGCAACGTCGAACGCTGTCTGAGATACTAGGGCCTGAAGGAGTAGCTGCTGCATGTTGGTCAATCCTTTCTTGTAACCCGTGCGTGGCAGCAAGGTACGACGAAGAACCTCATTCAACCTGTGAACGGTGGGTCGGAGCTCTGCTGGGCTACATCGAGAGCCCTCTGAGAAAGGTGGCTTGAAGAGAGGAGCCACCTCCTGAACGGACAGTGTACGTCCACCTCTAGCAAGGCGAGGCACTGAGGATCCTCGTAGCAGTCATAGTGTAGATCAAGTTCGCCACCCTGCTGACGGAGGTGAAAGATCTCTCTGAGCCTAGTCAAGTATAGCCTGTATCGCTCGCCTCTGAAAGTATACTGCACAAACTTGTGCTCTGGATCCACCCACACTGAGGCGTAGAACTCTCTGACCCATCTCTCTATGTAGTTACCGGAACGGCCAAGTAAATCAGCGAGTCCCGGAAGGTAAGTGAGGAACGGTCTGATCTCCTCACCAGCTAGCTCAACTATGCTCTCTAAGGAGCAAACCCTGTGCGGTCGAATCTGAATGCTGGTAAGCTGAGCTGCTCTATAGAAATCCTCCATGAGAGGTGTGTGCCAACCGAGTGAGGCTATGGGGTCACGCTGATCCGGGCACCACTTCTCTAAAGCAACAAATCGAAGTTTCTTCACCTGCTTCGCTGTAAGATTCCTCAAATCGAGGTGAACTGAAGCGGAAGCTGCTGTGGGAGCTGCTGACTGAGGTGACTGAGAGCGAGTGGAACGCCCCTAGGAACGCGGTGCCAATGGTGTACCCAGGGCCTCTGTGACAAGCTCCTGCTCCTGTGGAGTATCCTTTGTCTATGACCCAGCAGGAGGAGTAGAAGGTAGATCCCGCGGAGGGGTGCCAAGTCTGACTGTCCCTCGGCGACCGCCTCGCTTTGCGCGGTCTACTGCATCGGCCACTGCTTCGGCTTTCTCAACCTCTGTGAGCTTACGCTTCTTCTTCTTTGGCTTCTCAACCACTGGCTTCTTGCCCTTATCTCTGGAAGGACGTGGAGGAGGAGGTGTGTCATCACCTGACCCAGTAACACGAACACGAGAGCTGCGAGTCATCTCTGATCAAACAAAGAACCACTTCCCACTGACAATCACAAGAGCCACTGCCAACTGTAGGAGCCACTGATTCTCTGTCACAATCAACTGATCTCTGTAAGAACAACTGCCCACTGATCAAACAACTGAAAGAGGGACCTACAAGCCACTGGACTGAACCTCTGAGGCTTTGCCTCAATCCATACTCACGAGCTTTGCCCCGAGTTTAAAACTGCCACTGACTGTTGCTAGATAGAATAGACAGGGTATATATAAGCATATATAAAATCTAGAGATAAGAATACGTATAGAAGCAAGCATCTAGATAAGGGATAGAATGAAAAGCTATCATGATACCTGAGGTAAGAAAGCGCGGCTATTCAGAGCAATTTCAAGTAACAAAGCACACTCTGAACGAGATTTGCCAGCTGTGAAATACAATTAGCAATTGATTTAATGAATTGGATTGAATATGGACAAGGGATTTTCAAGGAATAAAACTAAGGCATGACACTATCTACGACTCGACAAAACGCGACGTCGAAGATCGAAACCATACCCTATCAGCGAAGAGTGAAGACGACATCGACGGAATTCGGTCGAGGACGAACGCGTTGAAAAACACCCCTAGGGTTAGGGCTAACCCTAAGGGGGGAGAGGCTTCTTTGCAGATGGCAGTGTAGAAAGGGGGAACCCTAACGCAGCACAGCTTGGCAGGGATGGGTGGAGGGTGAACGCCGGCGAGGTCGGTTCCTCGGCGGCGAGGTGAGGTGGCGACAGGAGCTGCGCAGGGCGGACAACAGCAGGCGGCGGCACGGTGGAAGGCAGGGCTGCACTGCGAGGAGTGGTGGCGGATTGACGGCGGCGCACCGGAGGGCTCACCGGTGGAAATGGCGTGGTGGAGGAGCGGCGGCGGAGCTGTGGCAGCGGTGGACACGGGCGGCGTACGGACGGCAAAGGTAGAAGACAGACGAAACAGAGCCGTTCGCGGGGGGTTATCCGCAAATTTTCGAAGCGTCGGACCACTATGCATAGTCCGGAGGTTGGTCCGACGGGTGGTCCGACGGTACCAGAGAGAGAAAAACAGTGAGCACCCGACCACCGGACCAAGGCGTCGGACTACTCACCGGACTGGTCCGATGATTCACCGGACTAGTCCGACGGTGCATAGATAAAACTAACAGAGACACCGGACAACTTGTCATTGGTCCGGAGGAGCGTCGGACTGGGGTCCGACGGATTTTGTGACTGGAAAAAAATTATGCAGTGAAGGACAGAGCGTCGGACCACTAGCGTCGGACCATGCAGAGTGGTCCGGAGGGTGGTCCAGTGCTTAAATTTGCTCTGAAATTTCCTATTTTTCTCTCTAATCTTTTCTCTTAGCCAAGTACCAACACAAAAGAGCAAAGAGGAACACTTGTTGGACTTAACATAATAACCATCTCTCAAACCCTCAATTTTAGAAGTAGTTTGCCATAGGCTAGGATTAGTTTTCATAAGAAAATAGTTCAATAAAGCTCCAAGGGTCACCATAGGGGCACAAGAGGGGTATTAGCAGAAGCTAGAGCGTTGAATTGCTCCCCCTAAGTGTTGAACCTAATGATGACCAAAAAACTTAACCGAAAAGAAACGAAGAGGCAACACTCATGCATATGCAAAACGGAATTTGAATCTAGGTTGCTTGCAAGTTTAAACCGCGGTTAAGCTTTGTCACACGCTTTGAAGGCGGTTATCTTAACCGCGTTAGCCAAGCCTATGTGCATTACCAAATTAAACATGTTATATTACATATGAATGCATGGTTCACACAAACTCATCTTTTAGTGAAGTTAGAGTGATCAAGCACATTCAACTTGCTTCTCAACCTACAAAAGGTTGTTTCATCGAGTGGTTTAGTGAAGATATCCGCCAATTGATCTTCGCTCTTAACTCCAACTAGTGTGATGTCTTTCCTAGCCACATGATCTCTAAGAAAGTGATGGCGAATATCTATGTGCTTGGTGTGAGAGTGTTGAACCGGGTTGTTAGCAAGCTTTACAACGCTTTCATTATCACACAAAAGTGGAACTTCTTTTAAAAACACGCCGTAATCAAAGAGTGTTTGGGTCATGTATAAGATTTGTGCACAACTTGCTCCCATGGCAATGTATTCCGCCTCGGCGGTTGACAATGCCACACTGTTTTGCTTCTTTGAGGACCAAGAAACAAGTGATCTTCCTAGCATGTGGCACCCGCTGGAGGTACTCTTCCTATCAACCTTACACCCGGCGTAATCCGAATTGGAATAGCCAACTAGTTGGAAGGGAGCTCCTTTGGGATACCAAAGACCCATGCTAGGGGTGTGCCTTATGTACCTAAGGATTCTTTTAACCGCACAAAGATGCGACTCCTTAGGGTTTGCTTGAAACCTAGCACACATACACACACTAAACATGATATCCGACCTAGATACGGTGAGGTAAAGTAAACTACTGATCATAGAGCGATAAAGAGTTTGGTCAATCGGTTTACCTCCCTCATCGAGATCGAGATGCCCATTAGTGGGCATTGGGGTCTTGATTGGCTTGCAATCCTCCATCTTGAACTTCTTAAGTAGATCATAAGTGTACTTTTCTTGAGAGATGAAGGTCCCTTCTCTCATTTGCTTCACTTGAAAGCCAAGGAAGAAGGTTAGCTCGCCAATCATTGACATCTCGAACTCCTTGGACATCAAGTCACCAAACTCCTTGCAATGGTCTTGGTTTGTTGATCCAAATATAATGTCATCGACATATACTTGGCAAACGAAGATCTCTCCATTAAGCTTCTTGGTGAATAGTGTAGTGTCGACGATCCCGATCTTGAAGCCCTTCTTGATTAGGAAGTCTCTTAGCCTCTCATACCAAGCTCTTGGAGCTTGCTTCAATCCGTAGAGTGCCTTGGATAACCTATACACATGATTAGGCAAGTTTGGGTCTTCAAACCCGGGAGGTTGTGAGACATAGACAAGTTCATTGATGAAACCATTTAAGAAGGCGCTCTTCACATCCATTTGAAAGAGTTTCATTTTGTGATGTGAAGCATACGCCAAAAGGATACGGATGGCTTCAAGTCTTGCAACTGGAGCAAAAGTCTCTCCAAAATCAAGTCCTTCTACTTGAGAGAACCCCTTTGCCACCAATCTTGCTTTGTTCCTCACAACCACGCCTTGATCATCTTGCTTGTTCCTAAACACCCACTTGGTGTCAATGATTCTTGCATCCTTTGGCTTCTCTTCAAGTGTCCACACTTGGTTCCGGGTGAAGTTGTTGAGTTCTTCATGCATGGCATTCACCCAATCCGGATCCGCAAGTGCTTCTTCTACACTAGTAGGCTCAACAAAGGAAACAAACGAGTGATGTTCAACATAAGATGCAAGTCTAGAGCGAGTCATTACTCCCTTTGATGGGCTCCCTATGATTTGATCATGGGGGTGAGCTTGAAGGATAGATGTTGATCTTCTATTTGTCTCTTGAGGAGGAGGATGCGGTGCTTCAACATTGCTTGCTTTGGCCTCGGCTTGATCTTGAGGAATGTGAGTGTCTTCTTGAGCTTCCCTCACTTGATCTCCTTCATCAACTTAAGGCGTGTGGGGTGGAGAAGGATCTTGATTTGCTTCATCTTCAACTTCTTCCACCTCTTGTGGGTTGATAGCACCAATTGGCATATTCTTCATTGCCTCCCTCAAGGATTCATCACCTACATCAATATCCTCAAGTGCTCCTTGGGAGCCATTAGTTTCATCAAACTCCAAGTCATACATTTCTTCAACTAAGCCGGTGGCTTTGTTAAATACACGGTATGCCTTGGATTTAAGTGAATAACCAACAAGGAAACCAATGTCACACCGCCGTTGGAATTTACCCAAGTGTTGGCGCTTCTTGTAGATGTACACCTTGCAACCAAACACCCGGAAGAATGAAATATCCGGCTTCTTCCCATTGACAAGCTCATAGGGGGTCTTCTCATAGCACGCGGTGTTGATTGCCTCTACCCAAAAATTTTCTGGAGTGTTGTACTCATCAAGCATAGACCTTGCTAGAGTTATGAGCATCCAGTTCTTCCTCTCTACGACACCATTTTGTTGTGGAGTATATGTGGCGGACACCTCATGCTTGATCCCAACTTCATCACAATAATCTTCAATCTTTGTGTTCACAAATTCGGTGTCATTGTCACTTCTAATCTTCTTGATCTTCACATCAAATTCATTTTGAGCTCTTGTAGCAAACTTCTTGAAGATGCCTTGTGTCTCTCCCTTGTCTTGAAGAAAGAACACCCAAGTGTACCGAGAGTAGTCATCCACTACCACTAAGCAATAGAGATTTCCTCCAAGACTAGCATAGGTGGTAGGGCCAAAAAGATCCATGTGTAGCAACTCTAGGACTCTTGAGGTTGACATGAAAGCTTTGGTTGGATGAGTGTTTGCGACTTGCTTGCCGGCTTGACATGCACTACAAAGTTTGTCCTTCTCAAACACCACATCCTTGATTCCTCTAACCATTTCCTTCTTGACAAGCTTCTTCAAGGTTGACATGCCCACATGTGCTAATCTTCTATGCCATAGCCAACCCAAAGAATTCTTGGAGAATAGACAAGCTTGCAAGTTAGCTTCATTTGAAGTGAAGTCCACTAAGTAGAGGTTGTTGTGCCGAAACCCTTTGAATATCATCGATGAATCTTCAATCTTGGTCACAATCACCTCATTTGGAGTGAAGAGACAATGAAACCCGAGATCACAAAGTTGACCAACCGATAGCAAGTTGAAGCTCAATGATTGTACTAGCAAGACATTGGAGATTGATTGATCTTGGGAGATAGCCACTTTGCCTAAGCCTTGAACTTTGCCCTTTGAATTATCCCCAAAAGTGATCTTGTCTTGATTTGCACAATCCTCATCAAGTGTGGTGAACATCCAGGGGTCGCCGGTCATGTGTTGAGTGCAACCACTATCAATTACCCAATGGCTCCCACCGATCTTATAGTTCACCTACACACAAGCAACTTGGAGCTAAGCTTGTTGTTTGGGAACCCCCTTTGTGCGGGGCCCCATTGCCTTGTCAACCAACTCCTTATCAACCCAAAGAACCCTAGGCTTATTCTTCATTGGTGGTCCAAGAAACACCACAAGTGGTCTACCCTTGGAATCTTTGTTGATGACATAGTGAGCATCATGAGCAAATGGCCTAGTGTGCTTGGGCAAGGTCTTGGGAAGTGGAGTCTTGCATTGAAATAAGAGATGACCAATTTGTCCACATCCAAAACACCTCTTAGGCTTGGGCTTTGGCTTCTCTTGATTGTAGCCATTGTACTTGTTCTTGTAGTAGTTCTTGGCTTCAATCTTGACCTTGGCCTTCATCACTTGGTTTTCCTTGTACCCAATACCGGTCTTGTCATTCTTCATGACGGTGCTCATTAGAAGCTCACTTTGGAGATTATGGCCCTTGGTGAACTTTTCAAGGCCACTTGTAAGCTTGGTCTTGTCATTCTTGAGTTTGGCAATTTCTTCTCGAAGAGAGTTGATCAAGGTGATAGCATCTTTGTCTTCTTCTTGAGCCGACTTGATGGTGAAGGGCTTGTTTGCCTTGAGGTTGATTAGCTCTTCCTTGAGCTTTGAGTTCTCTTCACTCATCTTCATATAATCATCATACTTGTCGGCTTCTACAATTCTCTTGCCCTTGCACTTGGCACTTTGCTCAAGAGCCACATCATCAAGCTCGATATCACAAGAGGTAGCACTTGCACACTTGGCACACGGGTTAGTAGCAACATGTGTAAGATCTTGAGTAAGCAATTCATTTGCTACCACTAGTGTGCCATGATCACTTTTCACTTGGTTGTAGTCATCTTTTAGCAAGTTAAACCTTGTGAGGAGCTCTTGGGATGACCTCTCAAGCTTATCATGTTTCTCATTTGCTTGCTTAAGAGAGGCTTTGAGCTCCCTAGTGCTAGATGTGAGAGAATTAATCTCAAGCTTCAAATCATCATTAGCACTAGACAAGTTGTCGAGCTTATCATGCAAGTTTTCTTTGATCTCAAGAAGTTTGTCATTTTTACTCTTGTACTTCCTTATGATGCTAGCGTACTTGTTGCAAATTTTAATTAGCTCATCATAGGAAGGTGCTTCTTCATCATCACTATCATCACTAGAGAGGTCATCACCATCATCCTCTTTTTGTACCTTCTTGTCACCTTTAGCCATAAGACATAGGTGTGTAGAGGATGAGCCCGACGATGAAGGAGGAGGTGGCGGTGGAATCGAAGAACCAATAACCAAAGCGGCCACCTTCTCTTCTTCACTCTCATCATCGGAGGAGTCACTTGAATCATCAATATCGGTGAGCCAATCACCCACAATGTAAGCCTTGCCATCCTTCTTCTTCTTGTGGAAGTTGAAGTTCTTCTTCTTCTTGTATGGCTTGTCTTGCTTCTTGTCATCATCACTTGAGTCATCATTGCCGCCCTTGTTCTTCTTGAAGTTCTTGAACTTGTCTTTCTTCTCTTCGGGACACGCCTGGGCTAGATGACCAAGAGTGTCGCAATTGTAGCACTTCATTTGGGAGATTGGCTTCCTTGAAGAGCTTGTGAAGAATTTCTTCTTCTTTGAGTCAAACTTGACTCCATTCTTGTTTAGCCTCTTCAACATCTTGGCGGTCTTCTTCACCATGAGAGCGATGTTGTCTTCATCATCATCATCACTTGTACTCTCAACGACATATTGAATCTTGCACTTCTCCTTGGAAGATGCCTTGAGAGCCAAGTCCTTCTTCTCCTCCTTCTCTTTCTTCTTGGAGGAGGATGAAGTTCCATCATTGATCTTCATGTACATCTCATGAGCATTGATCTTGCCCAACACTTGCGTTGGTGTAGTTGCGGAGAGATCGCCTTGATGAAGAACCGTGACGATGTGGCTATACTTGTCTATTGGGAGGACACAAAGTATCTTGCGCACCACATCGGCCGGTGTCATTTGAGAGAGCCCAAGGCCATTCAACTCCTCTACAAGCACATTCAAGCGAGAATACATTTCATTAGCATTTTCATGAGATAGCTGTGACAGAACCTCTTAAGATAGGGCCCACTTGCCAGGATTAACCAACTTAATCCCAACAGATGATCCAAACCTTAATTAGTCCATCAGGTGTTGCCACTTTGTAGCGGGTCATCCACCTCTTTCTGAACAGGATCACCTCATTACAATCATTGCAGAAGTAATACAAAATTTTTATATTACATCAAAGTAGCGGAAATTTAAAGTCATATTACAAACCATAAGTTTTGAAACATAACTTAGTGTCATACGATAAAGATACATCAAGCTGCTGATAGATTAAGAATGAACAACCGAGGTACTCTTGCCCAAGAGTCAAGCAAAGACAGTTTATTCTTCATCTTCATCTACACTGACCACGGTCATGCAGCAAGAAGCCACACAAACCGGGTTGTGATCCTCATCTGCAACAGGGGTTAACAAACCCTGAGTACGGGAGTACTCCACAAGACTTATCCGACAAAGAAAAGTATTTGGTGGACAAAATAGTATGCAAGTCATAGGATTCAAGGTGTGGTTTGTAAGAATCAAGTATTTTGCATAAATGAGCATTTATAAAAAGAATTGAAATCATTTATGTTATCCATAAGATTACTCAAGTATCGATCTGGATGTATGATCGATAACAAGGTAATAAACATCCACGAAGGGATCCAACAAGTATCCAGTTGAAGTGTATTACTACGAAGAAGAAAACAGGGTCATGTTTCCATATCCGAGGAACACGACGATTCGAACCGGTTTATCCCAGCTGGGGCTTCCCTATCACACGACATATACAGCCGCTTAAAGCACGCATATGACTACCTTTCCCTGGATCCTCTCGCCAAGACCGGGGTTCCGCCACCCGAGAGCACAGTACACCTCCATCCAGTTCGCTAACTTGGAGGGTACACATTACTCTCGCCATCTCTCCACTCCCAGTGCGGTTTAACCGTTCTTCAAGCGAGAATAGCCAGAGTCCAGCTTCCCGGAGTATGTGATAAGTACTCCAAAGTCACAACCCTAGTCATGCATCAACGGACGGTTCCTAATCGACACAAGCAGAAAGAACCCGCTCACTAGACACCGCTGATGGCTCTCCAACACCGTATCCGCCCGGTCTCAGATTATTACTTCCATCAAGAAGACATAGCCATTTGCCGCAGCAATCCGCTATTCTTCTCGAAAACAGAACCATTGCCGAAGCAATTAGGTTATCACCTATTCTCGCAGATGACAGGAAATCATCTGACTCTATCGGTCTAAGCATTGCTAAGCAGCATAAAGCAACAATCATATATTTAAAACGGTATCAAGGTACAGGAATAAATAATTCAAGGATAGGCTATGCATCAAGTAGGAATTTGATTGAATACCGTAATGCAATAATATAAACATAAGTGTGTTTAAAGCCATCATTTAGGATACAAGGAAGTGTTTGAATGCACCGGGGCTTGCCTTGGTTGGAGGGATAAACGAACTCGGGCTCAGATTCAAGAGAGAAAACCTCTTCACTGGAGGTATCCAACCCAACCAACGAACAATCTACACGATATAATGACATGTTTCAGATGATGCTTGAATAGTAAACATGATGCTCAACTCAAACAAACATGCTCTTAAGAGAAGATTAAAACAGATTACACCTTGAGTACAACTTCCCTTCCTGAAGGAAAGCAACACTAGGTTAGAAAGCAAATTAATTAAACCCTATTTATCTTGATTATCTAAGTTAATAATTACATCCAAAAGAACTGAGCAAGCAACATTACATCGAGCATGTCCAACTTGTGTTTGTCACTGGACAATGACCATTTGCATCAAATAATCCAAAATCACTCAAAGCCTAAAGTTAATAGGGTTTCTAAACATTTTATAATTAAACCGGGCATTTTCACAGGATTAAAAACATACTGAACTAACAGGAAACCGGAACAACCCTGCACAAAACCTACGGACGGCGAAGACCTGCCCGCTAGCGGCATAGACGCTCGAGCGGCGGCGGCGAGAACCACAAAACACGGCGGCGCGTCGCCGTCGGTGACCAAACCGAACGGCTACCCCTCGAACCTGCTTCGGCTCGTCGAGCCGAACCCAACGAGGTGCGCCACGCCCCAAACAAACTCTCAAAGACGCCTCATCGAGGGTGATGGTGGTCAGACGGGGCTCGACCGATCGCGCACCGTCAAGCATAGACCTTGATCGAAGAACTAGACCTCGATCGCTGAAGAGAGACCTCGATCGAAAGAAACGAGGCCTCGATCAGAGACACTATACCTCGATCACGACTCAGAGGACAACCGCGAGCAAAACGCCCAACAGAAACTGGACTAACACCTACACAGGAGACCTCGTTCGACGACCATGGCGGTAAACCGAGCTTGACCTCACACATGCCGACGGACACAGGCCTCGATCGACTAACCCAACAACTCCAGCAAGCTAAGCGGCCCCCAAACAACGCGAAGCGCGCACAAAACGACTCAGAGCTACAAGCAACATCCTCATCGACAACACTGGCGGTCGGTGTGGAGCTGCGCGACGTGCGCCGGAGAAACACGCACGCGCTCGAGGGCAACTACCCCTTGAAACAAACTCAGGACGGCTAGGCGAAGCTAGCGCAAGACTCAGATCTTGAAAGGATCAACTAAAATGACTCGACGACGAACACACCGCCGCGCCGAACAAGAACAACGGCGGTGCTCGAGGACAGAGCTCGAAGGCTCGATACAAGGATAAACGAGTGGAGCGGAGAGGTCGAGGAGCTCACCCTGGGCACGAAACACTAGCAAGCGTGGCCGGAGATGAAGCAGAGACGACCGTCGATGGAGAACGCGCCAGTGGAAACGAAGAGCTGCGTGGCACGAAGATGTTCCCGGAGCTGTGGTCCACCATTTGCAAAACAGAGAACCCGACAAGACTCAGAGATGAACAAGGAGCAAGAAACACAAGATACAAAGACAATGTGGCTCCTGCGTAGCCCGGTCGAAGACTGACCAGAGCGGCGGCGGTCACGTCGGAGCTGAGGAAGATGGATCCGCACTAAACGAAATGCAGGCTCGATGACTCCAACTAACTCACTCCGAGAATGCGCAAGGTCAAGGCGAAGACAATGGCGAAGGATTGAGTGGTTGGAAGTGGCTAACGAGCTCGAACGAGTTCGTCAAAGAAGGTGGAGCGCTCGGCGGAGCGAAGCAGAGCAGAGTAGAGTAGAGTCGAGTAGTGGCGTGGAAAGGGAAATAGAGAGGACGGTGCCCCGCTTTTAAAGACGGCAACGGGTTCTGCGATTCCGCCACATACACGACAAGACGTGCGTCCCTGGACAGGTGTCGCACGGTTGTGTCGGACAGGGGTGGGCGTCGAGATCGACCCCGCCATGCAACTGCTCGACGAAAAGACAGAACTCTAGGAGGGAAGAACAAGATGAACTCTCTCTAATCTCTCTTAATCACTCTAGGAGGGAAGAACAAGATGAACTCTCTCTAATCTCTCCCTCAGTAGCCTCTTGACTCTCCAAAGGATTTCTCAAGGTGTCACCAGCTGAAACAATGGCCAAGAGTCCCTCTAAGGACGAAGGGGGCAACTATAAATAGTCCCCACCTCCAAAACTAGCTGTTTTTTACTTTTTCTTCTCTCTGCGAAGCCACCGGACTAGTCCGGAGCTTACACCACCGGACCATGCACACTGGTCCAGAGCTCACTCTGGATTCAAACTCAGGCACCGTCGGACAACTCTGCTTGGTCCGACACACTGGTCCGGAGCCAGGGTGCTCTCTGAGTGAAAAACTTCTTCTCTTTTACGAACCACCGGACCACTTTCCTTGGTCCGGTGCCCTGGTCCGGCGCTCTGGTCCGGAGCCAGGGTGCTCTCTGCATGAACCCAACCTCCTGTCTTGAGGCGTCCGACTAGCCATCGAACACACCGTCGGACTAGTCCGGAGCCTTCTCTCTCTCTCTGAACCAAGCCATCGGACCACTCTCCTATGGTCCGACGCTTTCCAGACAGGTGGTCCGGAGCTCCTCGAGCTGAGATTTTGCCTAAGTTAGGGACCGTCGGACCACTCTCCTTGGTCCGACGCCCACTTAGCAGAATGGTCCGGAGCCTCTTTCTCCCCCTATTACAACTGTTTTCGCTGAGATTTCTCAAGGGTTTTGCTCCTACCATTTCTAGGGTTTACCATGGACTGAAAGCAAGGTCTCTAGGACAAGTTGTGACAAGTGTGCATATACCCACTCTCCTAAACTCTCCTAGGTCAAGCTACTAATCTCATACCCCCCTTTATAGTACGGTCAAAGAAAAAACAAAAACCCTAGCTATACTTAGTGCCCTTCTCAACCTTATGGCACTAAGAACTAGCCTAGTCTTCGACTTGTATCACCATCCTTTGCAACCGAAACGATTTCCATCTTGGGGGCATGAATATCCATTAAGCCCATTCAAATTGCATCACTAATGACCTAACACAAATAACTTTGCCTCTGCAAAACACACGTTAGTCATAGTGACCTAGTATTGTCATTAGAATTAGCACTAGAATCTTGGTTCACCACATTAATCTCCAGATCATGACGCTTCCCAAGAATACCCAAACTATTCCTCACCAAAATTGCATTTTCTTGGACAATATTACGAAGATCTGGTTCAAGATGATCACCACGACAGACTGCTGCCATCCTATCTGCCTCCCCATCGGACATATTCGGGAACTCAACCTGCAAACCTCGTGCTTCCTCAGAGGCCGAGCCCAGACCCACACCATTCTGATTTGTTGCACCCATCGAGACGAACTGCCCAGCGTCAGTCTGCCTACCGAGTTTGGGTTTAAACTTCCTATGAACTCTTATCTTATTAGAATCAGCACAATATTCCTCCCATTCACGAGCGACGCCACGTGCCACTTCTGCCACCTCCTTGTGTAACACATAAAGAACTGGTGGCTGCGGCGCCAAGCCATTGTCACCCACTTCCTCACCGCGAGCCCCCTGCACGGCTCTATGTAATCCCTCACCATGGAACATCAAGGAAGGGATCGCAGGCCTGGAATCCTGGACCCCAAGGGCAAGCACCTTCTGTGCAATATCATCGGTAGCACCCATCTCCTTATTACCTCCACTCGTAGGAGCACCAGGATGTAGATGTTTACTCCTACTCTGCTGCTCCAGATTTTTTGGTTCATTCTTGTCCATGCTTTTGGTGCCCCCCTTTCTATTGTCATCACCTTTATCATCAAAATTCAGAGGACGCTTGGCTAGCCCAACTGGCCTCTCCAAAGGAGGCCCTCCAACCTTCTTCTCCGGTGAAGCACGAAGATGTACCCCGAAACGCACTTTCTGCCCCTCTTTTGGCAACAAGCAGCCCTTCTCAATATGACCCATGTGGCCACAATATCTACAAAACTTTGGGATCCTTTCATACTTGACATGGAGGCGAAGAATATCCCCCGATTTCTCATCTGAGACTTTGAGCCATCTCGCCAATGGCTTATTCACCGGCATCAAAATTCTAATACGTAAATAATCATCCCAAAAACGACCTTTGGAATCTTTCCCCACCATCACAACTTTGCCTAATTTACTACCAAGAACCTGACCAGTCCTTTCATTCATAAGATTGAGAGGCATATCCACTATCTGCACCCACATTGGAATAGAGTTGAGCACCACTTCCGATGGCCTAAACTTACCATAATAATCTGTAACCAAAAGAGGATCACCACGGTAAATCCATGGCCCTCCCTGTAGCACATATCTCTTCTCGACCTCTGATCGCAACTCAATAAGAAACCGATTGTCCTTGAGCCTCTTGACTTCAGGAGCATAACTCAGCCTCCATGCTCGCCTCATGGCTTCAAACAGACCCAAAAAACTGTATCCACGTACCGTGAAGAATCGAGCAATGATCACGAACTGGAGTGAGGCCGATCCATCCACCGCGTCGAAGTCCAGGGCGATCGGCGCAGAATCATCATCTTCCTCCTCCGAGAGCATACCTTGGTCTTCAATCTCTTCTTCATCCATTGCACCGCCAGCCTCCAAAAAGTCACGATGCGATCGTGACCCATCGCCTGTCTCCATCTTCGTAGCCGAGATCGTGATATCGACTCCACAGACAACTTCAGGTGGGAAGGATCAGCAAAGATCCCCCTGATCACCCCCCGTCGCTATGGGAGTCAAAAACCCCGAACCCTAGAAGATTGCAGGGAATCTGTAAAACCTCCAACACACTACCCAAAAGGTCACGAGGTAACAAGGAACAAAACGTAGGGAGGGTGGACTCCCTCTGACGTGAGGGAGATGGACTCCCTCGGCTGCTCCCGTCAAACCCTAGTCGCCGCCACGGAGCGACGAGCCAAGGCAGGACGTAGCGCTAAACACAACATGGTGTATAGAGTATTGAATAAGGAAATTATAACTAATGGCACATGTACTGGGGAATGCTATTCGGAGCTCCATGGATGATGCGTCACTTGTTTGCTCAGGCTATCCGCACTCTTCATCCTCTAAAAGGGATATTTTGTCCTAATCATCAAGATTTCTTCCTCTATATGATTTTTTTCCACACTTATCATTCTCTATATCTTATACACTATCAACCGTGTGACCTACATATTTATAAATAAAATTTATCCAGATATATCCATGCGAGATCTTGTTTTGAAAGATTTAATGAAACAAATTTAATAGTGTAAACAGAATTTAATTTGAATTTTTGGTTTGTGAGTTATAACATTTTCTAGTCGATTCAATACGTAGACCAAGGCCACAGCCCCTACCGCTGCCATCTGCGATGCGCCTGCGTCCCGCTGGGAATACCGGGCCATAGGCTGTGCGTTTTGATAGAGTAGATGAATACAGTATCCAGTGCGCGTTTTTTTGTTCCTGTAGTATAGTTTCAAGGATAGCACTGCGTTCAGCCTCAGGCGTCTAGAGTCTAGACAGTGGCCGGAGGCAAAGCCCTGAATTTGGTTTTGGTTTTCAGGAACTGCAATCGCTTTAAGCCCCTTTACAATATACTTCCTCTATTTTAAATTATAAATTATTTGACTTTTTGGACTTATTATTTAAAAAAAATTATGCAAAATCATTCTTGTAAACTATTTATTAAATAAGCAAGTCACAACAAATGAAATGATATTTTGCATACAAATTTGAATAAGATGAGTGATCAAACTTAGAGCTGAAAAAGTCAAACAAACTATAATTTAGAATAGAGGGAGTAGAAATTAATTTATTTTCATATAAGAAAATCCTGCATTTGAGCCTTATGTATTGGTCTTTTTTTTTTTGCGGACATCCTCACATCAATGTATATTGAATTATTATTATTATTGCTATTATACTATTAAGATGCAAGGGGAAGCAAATTTTGCTTTTCATTCGAAATTCATCTTACTAAACTAATCAGGACAGTAAATCAACTGAAATACGATACAAATACACTAGTTAGTTGACACAATAGAACCACCCACTTGGATCTCTAGCTGTAAACTCTCTAGGTAGCTTCCCAGATTTCTTTGCTCGAATCATGTGAATAGCGTAGGTCAGCTTTGGTGCCTGTTTCTGGAGTGCAAAAAATGAACCAAAGTCTCACTTTCTGCTGTGATGGAAATGGATATGGATATTGGCTCCTTTTCCAAAGAAAACTGCTGGCGGCGACCAATACCATTGTCAGGAACCTGGAAGCTCACAGCCTCCTTAATATTCTGCTTCGCAAATTGGTAGTACTATGCGTATTTTTATTTCAGGGTTAGTCGACCGGCTTTGTAGTAACAAATGGTCATTCCACACTGGGACCTTTCTGTTGCTTTCATATCCCAACTATAGATCTGCCTATGCATTAATTAAGAAGGAAAGAAACAGTATAAAGCCTCAAACTGCATCTAAAAAAAGAAAACATGAGAAACACATAAAAAACAGACAGGGTTACATAAGCAGATTATAAGAGAAGTAGAGAACAACTCAGCAAGTTCTGAAATAAACCCTGCTAACTGCTCTGTATGTTAAAGGCTTTGATCTCTTCACCCATCTGTTCCATTACTTGAGTGACGATTGAATGTTTTTCAAGGTTACAAATACTTACATTCCTTGTCGCAAAAAAAAAAAAAAAAAAAAAAAAACCCTACTTACATTCCTTTCCTTCGAAATCCCCCACTTTAGTGACGATTGAATGTTTTTCAAGGTTACATATACTTACATTCCTTTCCTTCCAAATCCCCCACCAGAAATTTAGGAGGCCAACATATTATTTTCCATATATTCTGATTGATACCCCACTTAAAAACAAATACTTCAAAGTTTGGTTGGCAAATGTACCATAGTCCGTCACAAGGCAGGGACCGGCCCCAGTCCTGGTGTTCTCACATGAGCTACGACGCTGCTGTGTAGGAGTGAGACGAGGATTCAAGTGTTTTCTCTACCTGCATGAAAATATTTTCTTCTTAAGCAAATATGTCCAAGGGTTGTCTTATCTTACCTCCCACAGGTCAAGTTTTCAGCAGGCAATTGCAGCAAAGCTTGTGACAGAAAACACATTTTACTCCACAAGGGTGAAGAATCCAACATACAAAAAAGTACAGTACTTTATATTGATAAAATAATCAATCACAATAAAAAAATAGAACTCCAGTGGCATTATCGATTGCTAACTAATACACATTTATCATTGCTCCAAACATAAAGAAGAATAACAAAAGACTGACGACGTTTATTACTGCCACAATGAATCATTTCAAGACTCCATGTTTGTCTGTGTGTCTTCGCCTCTTAGGCAACGGCAGATGGGCTGCTAGGTCTGTCAGATGGGCTAGAGGCGCTTGGCGAGTTCGCAGGAGCATCGGATGGGCTGGAAGCTGCCACTGACCCACTTGTCCCTCTGAGCTCGACGATGGAGAGATTGAGGTGCTGGAGGCTGCCTCGACGAGTGATGGTGACACGACCATGGCAGTGATGAGGATCATGATGAGTGCAAGAGCACGAGCCATGTTCATGTGATCTAGCACTCCTTTGTTGCGGTGCTAGTTGCTATGTTTGTGTGTTGGTGGCTGATGCGAGGAGCTCTAGTAGTTTTAATATGGGATTATGGATCTGGAATTGGGAGTATATTGCATTCTAGAGTTAACTCAATTGCATCTGGACTTTTCAATAATCAGAGATAACTGCTCTTCTGTTGCAAAAGAAATGGTTGGACACCATTGCTTCAAAATTCAAAGATAGTGTTGCTTAAGAAGCATTTCATGACAGTCAATCATTACAGTCAAAGATAGTCCTACTTAAGGAACATGGCATTACCGATTCAGGTTGACATTGCTAAGCATTTGACCAGGTTGCATATGTTACAATTTTTTTGGCTAAATTGCATGATATGCATGCTTTGCCCTACTGTAGGTTAAAAGGCTTTGCATGCAATGGATAGAAGAGTTATTCTCAGACGTAATTAGTGGATAAATCTTAGCTATCTATTTTTAGTGGGACTTTGCAAGATAGTTTGGCTTTTATCAAAGTCAGATTGCTAGAAATTTCCTATAAAAGTTTAAAAACTCTCCTCTTATCGAGTTATCAAACATTTACACGGCCTATCAATAAAGGCCTATGAGATTGTTTTTCAGTAGTCTCATAATAGATCTGTCTGATTAATTTGTTTCTAAATTTGATGCATATCTTGGTTGCTTGGTTCAGGTTAAAAATGTGAGATATAGTTGTAGAGGATGGATTTCAGAGCTTTCTATTGGAGAACATATGAATACTCCCAAGATCTAGGGTCAATTCAAGGTTGGTGTTTCAGGAGATACTCCCAAGTGAATATATTCTCAGACAAGGTCAGGTGTGCATTATTCTCCAACATGTAATATGTCTGCATGCACACCACAATTTAATACCAACACATCATACCTGAGTATCTAAACTGGTCTCGAAGTTGTAGAAGATTTAGCGAGGGTCAAGATTATGACCCTAACATATGTCCTGAACCTCTCTTCTCGACTTTGAAGGGTTCAATGCTCTGTGCAGCATCAAGATTAATTCTCCACAAAGCTTATGTAATTCTCAACTCAGCTTATATGGACCACGAAGTAGTATGGTTAAGCCTCGTCTTGCTGCCTCTTATTATTGGATGGCAGTTCATCGTCCTCCACTGCAGTTAGGCCTTAGTTTTAAAAATGTAACATGGTTCAGAGGTCAGTGAAGAGGACGACCAAAGCGTTTGGTCCTCCATTATGACTATATTGGGAATGACAAGTACAAGGACAAGGGGAGATTTCTTGGGAAGTATCTTCAACTAAGACACGCTGGTCCTGAATCTAACTTTTGTTTTTTTATTGGGGTATCTAAGTCAAGAGCGAGCATGTTTTACACTGCAAGGGAGGAGGATTCTTTTGTAGACTGGTTTGTGGAAAAGATTGATTGAGTTAGGAAGCAGATAGGAAAATTGGATTCATTGTGGCATTTATTTTTCCTGTTGCAACGCACAGGCATTTATCTAGTAATTTGAATATGGGATGCTGGCTATTTTTGGTGGCAAGCTTAGAGCTGCGTTGCGTTGGCATAACTTGGGCTATGGCACATCGTCATGGTGCTTTGCCCAATGAGAAGTTTACCATTTTTAGATATTGACGCATGTGAATGCGACAAATGGCGGTCCTCATTTTTTGGTTGTTTAATAACACTAGCATACAGCATAGTCCCAATATTTCTCCTTTTTTGGGGTTCTCTTTTGTGTGTTTCTTTTGGTCAGGATAGGACCTATACCAAGTTTGGTAAATTAGAAAATTCAATAATTGTTTGACTTTTTTAAGGGATAATTGTTTGATTTCAGTTGTCAGTCTAAGCACAAATGATGTTACTATCATGAAAACTGAGAAACTTATACAGTGACACCAACTCACCTTCTATGAAGTTAAGTCCATACAAAAGCAGCTTGTATTAGAAGCCAGAGAAGTGAACCAAATGCATGCCAAGATGGTAGATAATATTAGGAACAAACAAAAATAGAGACCATGAGCTAGGCACTCAAAAGTCTACAATATAAAGAGTATGGTTTCAGCTATTTGCTGTCGTCTCTAAGAGACGGATCAAGCAGCATACAGTCAAGGAAGCTCTCTATAATCGGACTTGGATCACAGACATACAGGGGCCTTTAACTATTGGAGTAATTATTGATTTTCTCCAATAGTGGGATATGCTTTGAGACACTGTTCAGCAGCCAGAAAGGGAGGATAAACATATTTGGAGGTTTTCTTAGGTGCTACTCTCTTTGCACCATGAGAAAGGATTTGGAAGAATTGGGCGCCACCAAAATGTCGGTTCTTCATGTGGTCAGTGACACACAATAAATGTTGGACGTCTGATCACTTTCACGTCGTGGAATGCCTCACCCGGAATGATGTCCACTTTGTGATCAAGAAGAGGAAACAATCAACCATCTTCTGGTTGAATGTGTCTTCGCGGAGTTTTAGGTTCTTTTGCTTTGGCAGGTCGGTCTTCAGGCCTTGTCCCCACAACCTGCTGATAACTCCTTTCTGGATTGGTGGGAGAGAGCTAATAATGCTACTTCTGATATGGTAAGGCAAGGGGTTAATTCCCTAACCATTCTGGGGGCCTGGATTCTTTGGAACCATCGTAATCGTTGTGTTTTTTATGGAGCGCTCCAAGTGTTGCTGGGGCTTTAGTAACGGCTGGTGAGGAGCACCGGTTGTGGACCACGGCAGGGGCTCGAGGGCTTTCCCTCTTCTCAGCCCATCTCCTAGTCCCAGGTGATTAGTTCTTTGGATCTGTATGTGTCGCCTTGCAACTAGCTTAGGTGCACCTGTGTTTTGGCTCCAGTAGCGTGTGTTGTGTGAGTAAGTTGTGTGTTTTGGGTGTGTTTTGTAAGTGTTGGGTTCTTATACCCTTTTGTCTTAATACAATGAGACGCAGATTTCCTGCGTTTTTTGAGAAAAATAAAGTGCATTGACAACATTGTTTGTCAAAATTTTAGAATATAGAAATAAGTTCCAACAAAGTTTACCATTGAAATGGTAGCTAGACACCGTTTCTTGTTCTTTTGATGATCATAGGAGAAATCCGCTTGATTGTCTTTGCACAGGTCAGTGGCAGTGCTAGGCCCGTTGAAAGGACTGAATAGCCATAAGAGGTGGTTGAATTGAGTCTAAAAAATAAATGTAAACTCTTAGCCTACGAATATATTTGCTACTTCACCTCCACTTGAAGTTTAAACCCTAGAACGAGAAAAGATGAAATCTATGATCTAAGAGGACACTGATATGCAAGGATTTTAGATGTCAGTCAAATATGGCTTGCACACAAAAGCACACAGAAGTACTAAGCCAACTCTAGTCACCCCTTTGCATGGTGAGATTCTAGCAATAAAAAGATTATACTAAGTTTGTGTCATTAATTAGTGCCATCAAGGTAAACATGTCCTTAGCAAACATTGGCATGAAAATAGTGTAAGAAAAACGAGGCAAATAGATAACCAGATTCCCCCGTGGTATCGGTTGCCAAAACACAACCTTGCTACAAGTTTGAGCTCCGTCAAGATATGTTCTCGGTCACCAAGCATCTTTTGGACACGAGTTGGCTCGTCACACAGACTATTACCAACAAGTGTCATGAGCCACTAAAGCTCAGCACCGCCTTGACTCTTCTAGTCACCTTGACGCCGTTTGCACTACGAACGAATGAAGAGGGCTCCTCATCCCCTCCACACCATGTGGCCATGTTGCCTATCCATAACATGATCGGAGGGTCGATGATGCCGAAAGATCACCAAGGGCCTGTTTGTTTGCCTGTACTAGGTTGGCCCGTCCGGATGAGTAGAGCCTGGGCATTTCCAAATAGGCTAGAACAGTACTTTTGTTTGGTGGCTTGTATCTGTTGGACCTGGCCTTGTGCAAATGTTGTTTGTTTGCCTGGAAGTGTTGTGGGCCCAACAAATCAACCACTCCCACCAGCCACCCACACCCATGTTGGACAAGCGCGTGCGCCAGAGCGCATTTGATAGAAACAAAATTTCCCCGAGGCCAGGCTCCACAGTGCTTTAAGCGGTGGGCTCAGATGGACGCACAGGAAAACAAACAAGTCTATTGTAGCTTGCGAGCCTAGCCTAACCCTCTATCCAGGCAATCAAACAAATCTCAAGTACTACATCCCATGGATAACTACGACCACTAAGACTGCCTAGATGCTCTAAACCCAGCTAACAACTTCTCTATATCTTGTTCGACATTTTGGAAAGCCAACTTTGCTCTCTATCTTTAGCTAGTGAAAAACTAGGAATAGAGAATGGAAATAATTTGGAGAGCTAGTTTGAAGCTATTGCAGCTCTAGGACGAGTTGTTTGTCCAGGAGGGGTGTAGTGTTCAAGGTGTATGTCATGGACCTATCGAGGAGAGATGTCTTGTGGGGCATGAGATTCATCCACACAGCACTGAAGGCAAGCGCGACAAATAAGGAAAGTGGCTAGATTGGTGCCAAATTGAGGGCAACTCTGGGCGCACCATTAGTTGGTGCTCATTTAGAAGCTTAGCAAGATTGGTTGGGAGAGCATTGAAGGGTGATTGGGCCACCTGCCTATGCATACTGTGACCTAGCCTGGGATTAATCAAGCAAGAATTGGAAGGAAAAGCCTTCTCTCTTGCTCTCTACCTCTCAACTGAAGCCGCCACCATATAGCATCCTAACATCCGGTATCGAAGATGTCAGGTACTTATGAGAGCGACAAGTAGCAAAAGGTGCCACCGCCGCCGGATCCCATCACCAAGGCATTGGCCAACCTCACCTAGCAGATGACGTCTCTCTTCGCGCGTCTAGAGGCCCTGAAATCACGGACGCCGGCGAAGACAACCGCGGACACCGACGATGATAACCTCCACCACCATGTTGTCGGGGTTCCCCTACGGCTTGCACGGCTATGGGACAACAGTCGTCTCCATGCCAGATTCCACTACAGATCTGTCCCAACTTCCATCACCTGCCTCATCTCAACGGCACTCCTTTCGTTGTTGTAGATCCGTCATGTAGCATGGGCAGCGTACCATCTTTAAGGGCGACGCCGTGTTATCCCGGCTATCTGGCAGTCGACGCCTTACAACAGATCAAGAAGATGATGGAGATTCTGCGGAATCCACTGAGTAAGAAGAGTGTCCGCCAAGTGTCAGCGGCGGTGCATCTATAGGCTACGATATATAGCTTCCTAGCACGTCGGCGGATGCGAGCGATGCGAATCTATTGTTGATTCTGCCCCGCACCCCTTCGCAGCTCCTCTAAGTCGCGCTTTGCCGCACAGAGGACCTCGATCTCATGCGCCACGTTGGAAATCTTGGCCATGTTGTCCACCTCCCCCCCCCCCCCCCACCACCACCACCACCACCCGCGGGCGGCATGCATGATGATTCCCCCCGGGAGGCAAACTCAAAGTCTTCGTTGACGCTTAGGGTAAGGAGGCGCACCCCTCATTATAATTTTGTATCAAAAGCCCTCCTCTCTTCTCTGTGCAGACTATGCCATGGGAACCAAGTGGTTGTGCATGTGCAGTTATTGCGTTCATATGGTGTCCACTTTCGATTGAAGAGGCCCAAAAATAAAGTCTCCAAAACTATTTGAGGTTGAGATTAATAATATGAGTCGAGATGTAAAAGGCTTATTATTAGATGTTAGATTTGTGGTGAGCCGAGTCATCTAAGTTGGTTAGGTTGCAGCTCGAGGACAAGTTGTTGTCCACGAGGGGTGTAGTGTTAGAGGCGTATGTCATGGGCCTATCGGGGAGAGATGTCATGTGAGGCAAGAGATTCACCCGTGGAGCAAAGAAGGCAACTTGCATTGCCTCCTTCATATGAACGACACTGCTTTTGATGTTGTCAATGCATCATGCGGCATGGGCGGTGCACCATCTTCAAGTGGCGGCGTCGTGTCATCCCTGCAGACCGGCTATTTGTTGCTACAGCAGCCGATGCCTTGCAGTGTATCGAGAAGATGGAGATTGTGTGGGGCTACTTGAGTAAGAAGAATGTCTGTGGCGGAGCAGCTGCAGGCTATTGTGCACATCCTCCTAGCGCGCCGACAGGTGCGGGAGATACGCAATCTACAGCTAATTTAGCCCCGCACCCCTTTGTCGCTTCTCCATTTTGCATTTTGTCGCGTAAAAAGGACCTCGACTCCAGTATTTTAAAGGCGTCCAGGCGAGGAAAAGGGCTCGGCGTCGGAGGTCGCCTAGCTAGGTGCACTATGGCGTCCGCCTCAACGTCTAAGGTGTTTGCCTTAGGCATTAGGCGCCTGCGGCGTTGCCAACCAACTTGCGACGATCGTCATACTTGTGGGAAAAGAAGGGAGCAAGAGCGAGAAATCGCTCCTGCGCGGGACTTTCCCGCCTTCCATTGTTCCCTGCGCGTGCGAGCCAGAAGAGAAAGGGACCGGGAGAGATGGGATTGAGAAGAGAGAGGGAGAGATAGACATCAAAGGTATAAGCCTTTCTTCCCCACTCGTCCTCCTTCAACGCATCCATCCGTGCGTGCCCGCCGACACATCCGTGCGCGCCACCTCGGTTTTCTACGCGGAGCCAGGTCCCGCGATGCACTTCATCTCTTCCCTGCATCCTCGCCTGAGATGTATGGCTCGCCTCCTCTCTCTATCTCTTTCAAAACGGTCGTGGTTGCCTGTGACCTGTGCGGCTCTTCCCCTGTGTTCTTTGTTTGCATATAAAACAGACCAGAGAGCACATCACATGGGCGTTGTTGTTGCTTTATCTACCTGTGCTTTTTTATATGTTAGTTGCTTTGTTTTATATGCTAATTGGCTATATTAAGGATGGATTGGCATCTGAATGTTTATTGGCATTAATATATTAAATTGTTTGTTTGGCGTCGTCTAGACGAGCGCCTTATTGCGGATGGAAGGGGTCGCTTGCCTCGCCTCGCCTTACCGCCTTTAAAACATTGCTCGACTCCACCGTGTCAGCGATCTTGGCCAAGCTGCTCCTCCCGCGAGCGGCGGACATTATGCTTCCCCCACAGGCGACGAGCATTATGTTTCCCCCACGAGCGGCAAACTCAGTCAACGTTGGTGGTTGGGAGGCGCACGCTTCCGTAAGCCCACCTCTCTTCTCTATGCGGTGCGGACTACGCCATAGGCATCGGTGTGGATGCACGCTGCTTCACACGGCCTCCTAGCGCGTCAACGGGTGCAGGAGATGCGCAATTTGCAGATGATTCAGCCCTGCACTCCTTCGCACCTCCTCCGAAGTTGCACTTCGTCACATAGAGGACCTCGATCTAGTCCGCATTGTGGTCGTGGGGCATCTTGCTCCCCCACACAGGGGGCGCATGTTGTTCCCCCTACGGGTGGCAAAGTCGGTTTGCATCGGCGGTTGGGGAGGTGCACCCCTCCTCACCATTCTCTATCGAAAGGCCTCTTATCTTCTCTGTGCGGACTACGCCATGGGAGCCAAGTGGTTGTACTTGTGCGATTATTGCGTTCTGATGGTGTCCAACTTTGATTGAAGAGTCCGCAAAAATAAAGAGTCCAAATCTATTTTAGGTTGAGAATAATAAAATGAGCCGATATGTAAAAGGCTTGTTTTTATGTGTTAGATTTGTGGTGAGTCAAGTCATCGTTATAGGATGGTAGTTGCAGCTGGAAGACGAGCTGTGCTTGTGCAGTAGGGTGTAGTGTTAGAGGTGTATGTCATGGGCCTATCGGGGAGAGATGTCATATGAGGCAAGAGATTCACCCGCAGACCAAAGAAGGCAAGCGCAACAAATCAGGAAGTGGCTAGATCGGTGCCAAATTGAGGGCAATCCTGGGCATACCATTAGGTGGTGCTAATTTAGAAGCTTACTAGCTTAGCAAGAGTGATTGGGAGAGAATTAAGGGGTGATTGGGCTACCTAATGGCTATGTATATCATGAGCTACCCTGACAATAATCAAGCAAGAATTGGAAACAAAAGACTTCTCTCTTGCTCAGCCGGGGGGGGCTCTCTCCCCCTCAACCCGAGCCGTCGCCATAACAATCCATCTCAGCGTTGCACAACATAAATAAATAAGCTAAAAGCCTGATCATTTCTCAGTCTAGTGAACCTGAATCCCTCGATTAAACTGACTAGGAAAAATTATTCTGAAAACTTATCTCTTCACTGAAGCACAACAGTTTCTCCAACAAAGGAGAACAGAGGGGAAAAGCTAATATGACAAAATAGAGAACATACATCGCTGCATTAGATCTCTACTATCAGCAAAGAGGCACCCAGCTGCCGCTTGATGCTCCAGTTCATCTTAGATCATGGCTGAAGTTCCTAGATAGAAGCAAAAAGAAAACCATCAGGAATTCTATCCAATCACCTTAGACAACTGTAGTGTAAAACTTATATGGTTATACCTGGACAGTTGGACCGGTATACACGCCAGTCTGCATGTGGATATACACTGGAGTGTTTATGGCCTCCAGCCATGCATAATTATCTTGGTTACCAGCTATCTTTGTGCGTCTAGCTGCTGCTGTTGGAGCATCAAATGACCATGAGAAAAACAAAATTATGCAGCAAACAAAACACTACTGCCACCTACCACTAAAAAACAGCTACAATATTTCCAGAAACTGATACAGCATCTCAATGAAGATGGTTTTTCTTAAATGTAAATCAAAAGACAAAACAAAAGGACAAGATCTATTTAAAGTACCTAAAACAAATAGGATAAATCCTGACCTGCACCGACCTAGGCGATAGATCAAATTACACTACTCAAAGTGGCAGGTATGGGATTCTTGGCATGAGGAAGACCTCTCACCATTCATGATTGGGTAATCATCCGATGCATAAGTGGTCCTGCAGATCTATCTACCTTCCTAGGCTGTCTTATCATGAGGGCCATTTCTGAAAATGGTAGGTTTCTCCATTACTGTATTTTCTCTACTGAACGTGAGCTGTTTTACCATGGTTCATTGAACTGTAGCCTACAGAACCTTAGAAATGCTCCAGAGTTATGGTAGGCTGCTGGTTTTTACTGCCTCCATTCTCTGATTTCAAGTGCATTATACTAGGCTTCTACCCACCCAGCCATACCTATCTTGGGCAATTAAGCCTGAGTAAGACCAACTCAATAAACCAGAAATCCTATTTAATTATTTTATATAAATCAATTGGGAATGATCATAAAAAATATCTTGTTGTTCCTCATGAATCATGGTGACCACCTCATAAAGCAGATCCTCTGGATATTCATTTTTAAAAAAAAAATACAAATATCTATGTTGATTGTTATGTTGCTTCCACCAAATAAACAGACTGAATGTCGTATGGTCCAGCATTATGCCAAACTGCAACACATGTCATCAACTAAACCCTAGCGCAAGGCAGTAATATTGCTTTTCCCATTAAGTCAGCTGAACAAGAGGCAAACATCAGAGAATAGTCCCTTAAACTGATCTGTATTCTACCTATTAATTCAAGATTTTTAGGGAGCCTCTCCCATTATACACACACCAACCATAGGCACATTACCATCTCAATATGCAGTATGACGCGAGACCCTGGCCCTCAGTATTCTGTCCACAACTCGTACACCCTACGCTATAATCCAGCCAAATACATAGCAATGATCTTTCATAAGAACAAAACATACAATGAGAGAGAGGGGTTTCACTTACAGAGGCTTGAAAATGGATAGTCATGAAAATAAGTGCAAAGCCGACCAGCGTCATCATTATATGGTGGAGTTAGGACATCAAGAACAGCACAAGAAGATACTGAAGTGAAGCAGTGCAGGTTCCCACCACTTTGAGGATACAAAATGGAGGTTGGACATGGGGCAGTACGAACATCATCCGTATGTAATTTGGCCAACCTTGCTGTATACCAGGATCAAAACAATCTTTCAGTAACCAATAATATTGTTTGTAATCTATACAAGATTAGGCTCTTAGAGAATCACAAAAGCTGAAGGCAAGGAAATAATAACCTAAAATGATTTCTAAGTAACATTAGTAAATGATACAGACGGCTGAAATGCATAAATGTTCTTTTTTTTTCTTCGAACGCGCAGGAGAACTATCTGTCAGTGTATTAATAGGTAAAAACTGTCTGACTCCGTGCCGAATTAACAGGGGGTTAGTTTCTTATCATCTGAATAAACTTTTCTGTACTGGAGTATCAATAACTCGTAATCAATAAACAGAAAGCTTGTGAAACAAAGCTAGATAACAACCTGACTGGTTACTTGCTATTACAGTAGGCTCTATCCAATCATATGATTTCACATGCATGGAACCATAAAGGATTTTGCTCAGTACAGTCATTTCTGGATGGTCATGAAGAGGAATGACAGATGAAGTTGGCAAGCAGAATATTCCAATCTGCAAAATACATGGGAAATAAAGAAGATACGTTAGATAACCACTACAGGTTATAAGTAGCATTTGCATTGTAGTTCTGATAAAAGAGAAACTGAAGTCAATAAAAACTAAAACATGCATGCAAGCTCGCTAGTTTATCAAAGCTGAGCCAGGGAACCGCAATAGTGAGCAATCATAACAACTATGCAGTTTAATAGTGTACCAAACCAGTAACATAAATACATAATATATAGCTCTTCAATTACAGAGGAACACATAATATATAGCTCTTCAAGTACAGAGGAACACCTAACAGAAATGTACTTTAACTATAAGAAAGGAAATGGGAACAAAACTACTTCGAATAGAATGGTCAACCAGGAGGCAGCAGTTCACCATACTAAGCTTCTTGTGTGATTGTTAACCAATAGGGCCTCCTGTGTGGTTTGTTAGCCAATAGGGACCATGTGGGGGTTATACAACGAAGAAGATAATTTGAAGTCTACAATTTTGCAGTAGTCGTTGCAGTTAGCACAATTCTGGCAACCTAATAGTTGAACCAAGATTAAGAGGTGAACTCACAGAGAACGCATCACAGTCGTAGATATGGAGGTACTTGATGGCCGCGCCCACCGAGGCAGCCTTACTGAACCCTTGAGAAAGTTAGAGTCAAAAAATCCATGCCCCTTGTCGTCCTCAAGATTATAATCTCCGAGCCCAACATCCGCAGGAGTGATTGTATCTGGACATCCGACAGAATTGCATCATAAGATAGGTAAATAAGGCGACAATCCTAATTACTACCTCTTAATGCATTGTTCGAAAACACGCACACCTACCAGGCTACCACAGGAGAGTATGAAAATATATAAAAATTTGTGCAAGCCTGGGCCTGGCCATGGGTGAATTATAACACGCCAGTAGTAAACAGGTCGAAATTCAGTACTGTACTAGCGGAGAGAACGATGTTACCCATGAGAGAGGAGATGCTGCGGACGACATCAGCGGGCGGAGGAGACGACGACGCGGCGCCGGCGGCGGAACGGGAGGGGAAGGAGCGCTTGCAGAGCTCGTAGAGGGCCTGCACACGGGACGACTGCGGCTGCGGTGGCACGCCCCTCGCCATTTGGACGATTTCAAGGAGGGGAGGGAAGGGGACGGGTGAACAGGGAGGGGATGGACAAGGGGAAACGATAAATATATTGTTGGGGGTACTCAAGCAGTATATTCAGCAGCTAGATTTGAATTATTTATTTTACTATATATCTCTATCTCTATTATACCTATATTATAATATATATATATATATATATATATAATATATATTCTACCTGTATCTCTATATTTAATATATGTATATATCTCTATTCTATATGTATCTATTATATCTCTATCTAATATATTATATATGTATATATATCTCTGTTCTATCTCTATCTATATCTCTATTTATAATATATTTATATATTTCTATTCTATCTATATAAATATCTCTATTCTACCTATGTCTATTATATCTCTACCTAACAATATATGTATATATCTCTATTTTACCTATATCTCTATCTAGTATATATATTATATACGTATATATCTCTATTCTATCATATCTCTATCCCTATCTCAATTTATAATATATTTACATATATCTATTCTACTGATATCTATTATATCTCTAACTAAT
The DNA here is from genome assembly GCA_022036555.1 of Microstegium vimineum. Classification (NCBI taxonomy): domain Eukaryota; kingdom Viridiplantae; phylum Streptophyta; class Magnoliopsida; order Poales; family Poaceae; genus Microstegium; species Microstegium vimineum. Next base: position 57,061,200 of record CM039131.1, on the reverse strand, counting down.
AATATATGTATATATAATATATATTCTATTTATACTATATCTATTATATATGTATATAATAATATATGTATATATCTCTATTTATTTTATATCTATATCTAATATATGTATTCTTCATATATGTATATTAATATATGTACCTATATTTCTATTGTTGTCTATCTATCTCAATCCTTAATACTATTTAAAGAGCCTGGTTTTCTTCTTTTATAGCTCTAGAAGCCTGCCTTCCTATACGTGATAGAGTGAATCAAGAGAGCTACTTTTTTTATCTCTCAGCTCCCTATATTATTTCATATAACCATTTCACAAAAACAGCATAGAATCATTTCTCGACAACAAAATAATATAGCGGAGCTCCTACTGAATTCAATCAAAAGTTGCTCTGGGAGCTCTACCAAACAAGCCATTAATATATCAGATACAAATGTATATAAAAAGGGGTGGAGAAGGAGTTGGACAATGTGGAAGCTTTGATGGTGTAAAAATTCTAAACCCCTGGCACCTTTACACTCAAATTCACAATAACTCTCAAATATCACTTCTTGTCTTGGATGGCTCTTGAATAGCTTAACAATCCTCTATAAGTGCCAAGAACAAAGTGATGGAAGAAATTCAATTGAGCTATAGGTTGCACTTTATATAGAGGGTCAAGGGGCGCCGGTCGTTGAAAAAAAATGGTAAATGTATACATCACCAAATGGTCCACGGTTTACTATTGCCAAAGCTCCATCTTACGTTAGAGCTCTTTGCTTGATTCCCACAACGGCTAGTTAAAAAATACCAAAATATTTCCTATTGTATGGTCTAACAATGTGTCACAAAGTCACATTATAACAAAACAATGCAACACGAAATTTTGGTTAAGTTTGTCACGTGTCAAGCTAGGGCTCTAGGCAATCACAAAGTTTCCACCAGATCATATGACACTAGTAGCCTTGCTAAATTGTCACTAAGTCAAATTGAACTCACTGCATCGGATGGTCTACCATGTGTCATAGAGGCACCCTGAATCTTCTCAAGTAGCTATAAATTCATCACATGCTGAAATGAAGGAAGCAAACTAAAAGTACAACTTAGGAAAACAATAGTAGCAATGATCCATGTTTCACATGATAATTCACATACAGGTGTGGCCTCAATCATAGAATTAATGCATAGTCATAGGTGGTAAGACTGGCAAATAGATAAAACAAATAACAATGACATAGGCATCAACAAAATATCAACAGAAATAAAAGTAGCAAAACACTAGGAAGCGGCAAAAGAAGCTACAAACCAACGACAACCGAGACAAAGTTCTACCACTTTTTGTATATAGTTACTTAGTCATTACTGGCCCACAAGTAAAGCACCAAGAAAAAATCAGAATAGGTAACGATCATAGCAAGTAAGTAGGGAAAGATGCGAAAACCAATAATGTAAGAACCAACAACAAATCTTACCAAGCCTTACTAGTAAATGAGTAGGCATCATTACATACTCCTACAATATAACTTGAAATAATAGTGACACATAGAATCTTAAGTACTACAGTTCCATCAAAGGACACACAGTTAGCCACCTCCTCAAGCACAAAATAGCTATTATTAGATTCTCCATTGATCATTTTTTTTGTTATATGTCATATGTTTTTGTACTTTTTTCTATATAATTTTGATCAAACTTGATATGTTTTGACTTTCTAAAAGAGTTAGAGTGACTTATAATTTAGAACAGTCAGATAAATATTGTTTTTTGTTTTAATTTATAAGTCGTTTTGTTTTTTTAGATTATAATTGTGTTGGTGTTATGACCCGGGGGTCAAGACCACCAACTAGTAAATTTATATATCGCGTGCTCCCTCTCTCAAACGTGATGCAAGATGGACACAAGGTTTATCCTGGTTCGGGCAAAGAAGGCCTTACGTCCAGCGGGGAGGATGATTTGTATTATCTCGCACCCAAATGTGCTCGTACAGGGGGGTACAAGCTGTGTTACACGGGTTTGCTCAGAGTGAGTTGCGGCCCAAGGCTAGCAGTGCTGCCCTAGGTTGCGGGGTGGCCACTCGAGGGGTCGATCGAGCGGCGGGGTGTGTGAAGTGTGGAATGTGGAAGAAAACAACCAGAGACCGGAGTCCGGAGAGCTATTGATCGATCGGATCCCCCTCTTCTACCTCGGCGTCCCCTTTTATAGACCAAGGGGAGGTCCGAGGGTACAGGGTCCTAACTGTCGTAGTATGGGCGGCGTGTCTATGGCACAGTGTTGGCGGAGAGACGTCGAGCACTGTGGCGGCATGGCCTTCCCGTCCTTCTGGCACTCCCAGTCGTGGCGGCAGTGGAAATCGCCACGGCACGTCACGGCACAGCTTCCGCAGACGGGCACGAATCCCACAGCTGAAGCGAGACGGGGCGGATGGGACGACCCCATACTGGAGTGTCGGAGGGAGGGGTCGAACCCGGTGCGGCTCTGCCGTATCCCCGAAGTCGTCGTCGAGGGCTGCACTGTTCACTTTCCGAGGGGTGCTGCTGGAGCCCGTACTCGCGTAGTGGCGACAGTGGCGGCACAGTTGACAGGAATCGGGGACTTGACGGAGAGTTGGCGGATTTGACAGCGGACGCGGGCGCCCATGTCGTTAGGTGGTTTCACTTTAACCCATGCCGGGAGCAGTTGGGCTGATCGAGCCTCCCGTCCGGGGGTTGTTCGTTCGACCCCCGGCCCGTCGCTCGTCGAGGTAGGGTCGGAGCAGAGGCGGAGTCGAAAGGATCGAGGTAGAGGCCGGGGGGTCGTTCGTTCGACCCTTCGTCCGTCTTTCGGCGTCGAGGTGGGGGCCGGGGGGTCGTTCGTTCGCCCCCTCGGTCCGTCATTTATCGTCGAGGTAGGAGCCGGGGGGTCGTTCGTTTGCCCCCTCGGTCCGTCGTTTATCGTCGAGGTGGAGGTCGAGGGGTCGTTCGAACGACCCCTCGTCCGTCATTCGGCATCGAGGTGGGGGCCGGGGGGTCGTTCGTTCGCCCCCTCGGTTCGTCATTTATCGTCGAGGTAGGAGCCGGGGGGTCGTTCGTTCGCCCCCTCGGTCCGTCATTTATCGTCGAGGTAGGAGCCGGGGGGTCGTTCGAACGACCCCTCGTCCGTCATTCGGCGTCGAGGTGGGGGCCGGGGGGTCGTTCGTTCGCCCCCTCGGTCCGTCATTTATCTTCGAGGTAGGAGCCGATGGGTCGTTCGTTCGCCCCCTCGGTCCGTCGTTTATCGTCGAGGTGGAGGCCGAGGGGTCGTTCTCGTCCGTCATTCGGCGTCGAGGTGGGGGCTGGGGGGTCGTTCGTTCGTCCCCTCGGTCCCTCATTTATCGTCGAGGTAGGAGCCGGGGGGGTCGTTCGTTCGCCCCCTCGGTCCGTCGTTTATCGTCGAGGTGGAGGCCGAGGGGTCGTTCGAACGACCCCCCGGCTCGCGACTTGTCGCCACAGCTGGTGTAGGAGGGCCTTCGAGTGATGGGCCTTTCCTTACTAACTCGAGTAGTGGGCTGGTCCCTATTTTAAAAATGGTTGCTATGTTTAGCGTTAATTTATCGAAGGGTTTAGGGTACCCCTTATCTTCGTACCCGACAAATTGTTTACTATGCATTTAAATATAATGTATATCTAAATATATAAAAAATTATGTACTTACAGTATGTAATGGAGGGAGCAGTTGATTAGTTTGCCTTTCTCTTATCGGAAATGCTTGATTGGATGACGTTAGTCTGTGGAACAAAATGTCCGCCGATGGTATAAATCCGAATCCTAGCAGAGTGGCGCGACTGGCTCACCAGCTACCTGCCGTGCCCGTGCGAGGGCGACCGAACGAACCAGCCAGCTGCACACACCCGAAAGCGACCGATGAGTCCGTTTGACCCGCGCCGCGCCTGCTGTGCTGGCCCTAGCCGTCCTCCTCTCCTTCTCCTCCCCATTCCGCCGCATACAGGCACGCTCCTCTCCTCCGAGTGGGCGCCGACTCCGTCCAAAAAGAGGAGCGTCCGCGGTCCGCCACCGTCAGCGAGAGGAGGGGGAGAGAAAAAAACCAAACAAAAGTAGTATTGAGCAGCAGGTCCTCCAGGCAGAGCAGCTCAGGCGCCGCTGCCTCTTCAAAATCCTCCCAGATTTCCCCTCGCATCCGCCCCGATCTCGCCTCCAATGGACGCGGTGCTGCCCGCGCGCGCGGCGCGGCCCACGAGCCCGTCGCGGCCGCCCAAGGCGATCCGCAGCACCAAGCCGCGGGGCCTCGACGAGGACACCGCGGCGCCGCCCGCGTTCCCGAAGGCCAAGTCGCCCACCTCCTCCGGAGCCGGAGCCGAGGCGTCGCTCCTCCTCCACCACCACACGGACGTCCCGATGGAAGCCCGCGTCTGGGCGGGGCTCCCCGACGACCTCCTCGTGGAGGTGCTGGCCCGCGTGCCGCCCTTCCTCCTCTTCCGCCTCCGCCCCGTGTGCCGCCACTGGGAGGCCATCCTCCACGACCCGGCCTTCCTGGCCGCGCACGCCGCGGTGCCCTCCCACGGGCCCTGCCTCCTCACCGTCTCCAGGGGCGGGGGCGGCGCCCACTCCCCGCCGCAGTGCACCGTGCTCAGCGTCCCCCTGCACGCCCGCTACAAGCTCCCCTTCGCCTTCCTCCCCGCCTGGGACCTCTGGCTCGTCGGATCCTCGGGAGGGCTCGTCTGCTTCTCCGGCTTCGACGGCGCCGCCTTCCGCACGGTCGTCTGCAACCCGCTCACGCAGGCCTGGCGCGTGCTCCCGGACATGCATTGCAACCAGCAGCGGCAGCTGGTGCTCACGGTCGACAAGACCCGCCGCTCCTTCAAGGTAATCGCCGCCAGCGACGTGTATGGGGACAAGACGCTCCCCACTGAGGTCTACGACTCCAAGGAGAATAAGTGGTCGGTGCACCAGATGATGCCCGCGGCGAACCTGTGCTCCTCCAAAATGGCCTTCTGTGACTCTAGGCTGTACCTGGAGACGCTGTCGCCGCTGGGGCTGATGATGTATCGAGTGGATGTGGGGCGTTGGGAGCATATACCTGCCAAGTTCCCACGCTCCCTGCTGGATGGCTATCTGGTGGCTGGAGCGCGCACGAGGCTGTTCTTGGTTGGGCGGATTGGCCTATACAGCACGCTGCAGAGTATGAGGATCTGGGAGCTGGATCATGGTAGAACAGTTTGGGTGGAGATAAGCAGAATGCCGCCCAGGTATTTCAGGGCTCTGCTGAGGTTGTCGGCGGAGAGGTTCGAGTGCTTTGGACAGGACAACTTGATATGTTTCACTTCGTGGAACCAGGGCAAAGGTCTTCTCTATGATGTTGATAAGAAGGCTTGGTCATGGATTGCTGGCTGCGCTAGCCAGCTGTGCAATAGCCAGGTCTGCTTTTACGAGCCAAGGTTCGACACATCAATCTAGTGAGTACGGCAATATGAAATCCATTGTGGATGAGTTTGGGATCAGATGCTTATGGGGTTCAGTATTGAGATGCCTGTGCAATATCCTATTGAATCATGGACGTCGAATGCGTCAAGTGCGGAGATGAATAGTGCTTCGTTGAGACACTACCAGTAGCAGACTTGAGCTACCAATATGCAAATCATGTCGCTGAAGATTCTTTACTCCAGCGGCTATGCCGTCTGGTGCTTCTGGATTACAACATGCAGAATGTCGCCATTTTGCCACAAATGGAGGTCCATTTGTTCCATTCCCATTTTGTTAGCAATGTGTTTGTTGTAAATGATTCCAGGCCTGAAATGAAAAAAAAGACATGCAGTTCATTGTTAGTACAGTTTCAGTGGGGACTGTGGACTTAGCTTAATCTAGAGTTCAATTGGATCTGGGATTGCATTTCTCCACTCAATTGATTTATGCACTGTTTCTTATGATATCTGAATAACATCAATGGGCATCTGTTTTCTTTTCTTTCCAAAAAGCTCATTTCTCCCATGTTGTAACATTACATTTGCACCATAATTCTTCTAGGATGAACTGATTTATGTAGCTTTTAGCCTTTTACCAGCATCTACTTTCTTATAGTTTTTGCGCATCTACTTTCTTATAGTTTATGCCACTTTTTGGTGGCATTGCATGGTTAGGTTTGGGAATTCAATTATTTGAGATTTGCACAGGCAGCACGGTATTTCCATTGTGTATTGATGATCTCTTAATGGATGCATCTTATTTTGTATGGGTTACCGGTAACTTAGATCATGCTGAAGATGAATCAAAGCTAGAGATTCACTTGTTTGGGTTGGTGTTGGATGTGATGTACCAGAGATGGTGTGTAGTTGTCTGAAACTATGGACCATTCTGAGATTTCAGCATTCGTAGACAGTATAGTTAATTGGTTATGCCTTTCACACAACCAATGTATGAAACTCAATGACAAGTTTCATGCATCATCTAACCTGAGAACAATCAAAATGTAAGGGGAGCAACAAATGGACACCTCAAAGTAAATGCTCAACTGATGTTCTATGTATAGAAGCTGCAATTTCAAGGCTCAGTATGTTTATCTAACTCCCAAGCACAAAGCACAATCCCCATTTATGCAATAGTGACTGGAGTTTCCTTTGTAAATTGCAGAATCGGGAGTTCTGGACCGATACAATGCAATGCAAATTCTTAAGGAAGAAACAGAACAAATTTTATCAGTGCTTAGCCTTAGTGGCTGGTAGCTCATTGATGTGAGGATGGCATAAAAGAAGTATAAACTATAAAACTGGATGTAGTGTCAACTGGGAAATGTAATTGTTTGGGATGAATTTGATCAATCCTCTATATGGTTGCTAAGTGTTTGGCTAATGTTGGATGAGACACTGAACCAATACATCTGACTATACTAACTGATGTGAATGGTCTGGAGGTTGAATCTTGGACATGTTTGCCGTCCTTGCTTCATGACACAAGGTATACAGTAGACTGAACTCTTATACAAGATACATTACAAGACTATCATAAGAAATCTTACAGGATAATATGTGTCCAGTTCCTGTGTTATGGTACCAACATAAAGATGGAAAATATATTGTAGTAAATGACTCATTGCATAAGATAGATGAAGTTATGCAAATGAATCAATGAAGCATCTGCTAAAATCTGAAACTACAACCAATATGCTTTGGAAGACACATAAGATTGGACATTGGTGCTATTGTTCAAATCATGTTGTTCTGTTTGGTAATCCCTTATTTGCAGTGTACTCTGGTGAATTTGGTTAATATTCCTTTGCTGGGAAAATTACAAACTGTTTGTTGGCAGCACTATCTGCAGTGGGCCTCATAACAGGAGCTGTGGTTTATATTATGTACCAGGGTTACATTGTTTGTGTAAACATGAATTGGACTGAGGAAAAATGGAGCATCCTCCAACCAAATAGCATGCTGCTGTTGAGATTTTGAAAGGCATGCAATGTCAAAGAGTACCGTGGAAGTTTCTGACAGTAGCGACGCCAATGATTATCTTATGAGTTGGTATACAGCTATGATAAAGAAAATGTGAGTTTTTTTTTTATAACCAATGTGCTTGAGGGTTGATAATGCTATAGCTATGACAGACCACATTGACTGTAGAAATGGAGCAGTATTTTTTCTTCCAGCCAAAGTTTACTTTAGGTACTACATCCGTCCCTAAAAGAATGCAATCCTTGCTTTTCGAGAAGTCAATCAATTTGAACTTTGACTAAATTTGTATAAAAAAGTACTAACATTCGTGATATGGAACTAGTATCGTTAGATTAGTTATAGAATATATTTTCTCAAAAAAAATATTTAGAGACATAAATGCTAATACTATTTACTATAAAGTTGGTCATACATGAGGTACCTTGACCTGCATGGTTCCCACAATTGCGTTCATTTAGGGACAGAGTTAGTAATATTCAAGGTCAGAAGTCCTACTTCTTGTTCAAGGATTATACTTAGTTATCTCATGCTTCAGGTCTACTGGTTGATGTGTCCAAAACCTATGTTACCTATGCTCTCAAATTTGTGAAGCTGCATATTGTTATAAGCGAATCTGTGCTGATAGAATTAATCCTCTGCTAAATGCTATGTCTCTCTCTGTTCTGTTTAGTTATCCACCTTTTTTATGATTCTTCTTTCCACTGATGACCTGACTAATGACTATTTGTCCTGTCACTGTCATCACAGTGTAGTTGAAATTACCTTTCTGACTATGCAGTGCAGTTGAAGTTACCTTTCTGATTGGAAGACAAGGAACACTTGCAGCTATTTTTTCTTTGTTTCCCATTTGTGAAGCTGTAGCTGGAGGGGAGAAGAGCTCATGTTACTGGGTATTTTAACTGCTCCAAAACAGCTTCAACCTGTGATATATTTAACCTATATATATATATATATATATATATGCCTTGAAGAATTTTGGAGACCAAGCAAACAAGCACATATCAAAGATATTCAACACCAGGTAAGCATTATTTACACAAAAAGGTGCAATATTTACAGAGTTCACAGGTCACATCACAAGCTACAAAGAATTTTCAGCAACTAAGAAAGAAATTGCATGCTAAGGTTGGAGTATCTAACATCAACCCAATATACACAGGTTGACAAACATTTATTATTAAGCATTTCCCTTCTTAAACATATAGCTAATAAACATGCGTAGCAGTTCTCCACACCATCACTACATATGCTTGTAGTCCTATCTACCTGCCGGACATAGATGTTGCAACCTAGATTGTCGTACAAGGTTGAAGGTGCCTCATACGATGATATCTTCATCCTGTACTCACTCCATAAGCAGGCAGTACAAGTCACACTGCATATTTTTCTTCTCTGATGCGCTATTGCCCTACTCAAAACTTGCATGAAGTGCCCAGTCGCTGCTTCATCCTTTGACCTGCTGCTGCCTTTGCGTTCTCGTGCAGTGCCTCTTTCAGCAGTTCCTGGAATTTTTCAAGGAATACATCCCACTCATCTGCACTCATATCCGACAGCCTGACAAAACACATACTTGATGGAAGCTGTTCATCAGCACTTCTGTTCATGGCACTTTTTGAAGCATTGCCATTCTGACCTATAGCTTTGCTAGAAACGTTGGGTGTATTCCATCCAGCATAGAAAACTCGGTCAGATTCATTTTGATCTTCATGGCCATCACTGCCCTCGTCAACGCTCTCGACGAGCTTAGACAAAGGGCTTCTGTAACTGGACCCCTTGAAACCTGAGCCATTGAACCTCGGTGATCGCATTACATCATTGTATTCTCCTAACATATCCATCGAGAACTGGAAATCAGTATCTTCTCCATGTTCAGCTGTGGCAGAGAAGGGCTCCCACTCTGCTACTCTCTTCCTGGCCTCCATACACACAACCTCCAGCTGGCTTGGTTCTTCCTCCATCCCTCTGAACTCCCTGGTCATCATCTCACCTATCTCTGCCAAGCAGAGTCCGAAAGCTGCAGCCTCCTTAAGGAAGATTGTGCACAGGACCAGGACACGTAGGCAGGCCTCACGTATCATTGGAAGTTCTCTGCGCAGCATCTGTATATCCTTCATCGGATCAAGATTTCTGATGTACTCGAGCTCTTCCTCAGCGAACGGAATAGAAGCCTGAGCCCAATGTATCCACTCAAAGTAAGGGTCCTCCAAGTTCTCCGGCAAGCACATGCCATGATCAATCGGGAACAGCTCTGTCTGGCAACCAAAGCGGCCCGTACCACCGTTAAGCTTCCTCACCAGCACATTACCACCGTGCCTGTCAGTGTTGAAAATTCGGATATCTAGTATGCCAATCCTATGAACAGCAGTAACAGGGAAGCTTGACGTCCCATGGTCGCTGGCGTCAAAGTCATGGGCAATGAACTGCTGGAATGAAGCAATCTTGCTGTTAACTTGCTGTTGCTGGTCATGAGCCGGTGCCAGATTTCCTCCATTTACTGGACAATTTATGTTGAAAACGGAGTGTGTTATCTTCACCAGAGCTGTCGCAGGAACATTGGCAAAGTTATCATGGTCCAACAGGAACGCTGCAACCTCCCTGAACCCTGTCTCTCCCACTCGCACAGATTTCTTGAGGCCCGGCTGACCAAGCGCCCTCCCGACGAAGCCCTTTGGATTGTTTGGCGCGAAGGGCTCCTCGTCGGTCGGCTTCACAATAGCAACCCTGTCGCCCAAGACGTTCCTGAAGTAGTACGAGCCACCGAGGCCACTGCTAATGGCGACCGGATCCACGCCGCTCCTGATGGCAATCACCACGTCGTCGACGAGGCGCTTCACCCGGGCGCAGCTGCTAGAGCAGCCGAGCATCTCAACCAGGCCGCTGCAGTCCTTCTGCTCGAAGTCCTTGGACACAGGGCAGAGGCACGGGGTGGAGCAGCTCCGGTTGATGCTGTTCCTGGTGAGCAGCAGCGGCGAGTCCGGGCGTATGAAGGAGAGGTCGTTCTCCAGGACGCGATCGCCGAAGGTGAGCGAGGTCTCGCCGGTGGGCACGTTGAGCGCGAGCTGCAGCCGGCGCTTGACGGTGTGCGCGTTGTCCCCGCGGTCCAGGTCCATACCGAGGACGCAGCCGGTCTCCGTCTGCACGAACACCCGCCGCCTTCCCACCGGCGCCGGCGCCGGGGTCCGTTGGAGCTGCTTGGCCTCGTCCCGCCGGGACGCGCCGAAGAGACGCCTCAGGAGCAGCGCCGGCACCTGGCTCTTGATGGCGCTGTCCAGGTTGGGGGACATGGCTTCCTCCTCTTCTTGGTGCGCGCGCCGCCGTGCGGGGTGGACGACGCCGTCAGGGAGAGGGGAAGGCGCGCTCTTGTTGCTATCATCGGATCACGCCTGCAAACCAACCACCAGGAGGAAGGGAAACAAAAAAGGCAAGAATTTCCGCTGAATCCCTCATCCAAACACCTCAAAATTCACGACTTCCCTAGGAATTCAACAGTCCGGAACATGAAAAAGGCAAGAATTCAACGGATGCGAAGGAGATACGGCAACTCAAATCTCGGAGCTCACCATGCGGTGGTAAGGTGCCGGTGTGGGGGGTAGCAGCAGGGACCGGCCGTGGCGCGGCGATCGACGGCCCGTGGCGGCGGCGGCGGAGGGGCGGCGCGGCGCGGCGGCAGGCTAGCGGTGGAGCAGAGCCCGGCCGCTCATTCGATCTGCGCCTTGCTCTCCGAGTCCTCCCCTGGCCTCTACTGCAACTCCGCACCCGCGCTGCCCAACGAATTCCGCTGGGCTCCGTATCTCGTCCAGCAAAGCTTTTTTTTTCACTTGTCACAAAGCCCCCTCCACCTGACGCTATTCGAACGCAGCTGCACCCGGGACGCTGGCAAGCAATCAGAGGCCCTCTGACCTGAAACAAGAAACCCAAGAGGGCCTATCCGCATGGACGGGCACCATGATGGCGGTGGGCCGTGCTAGAGGTCGCGCGGGCACACGGGATTGGCGAGCCGTGCCCGGGACGTGCCCCGTCCGTCGGTCTCCGGACGGACGGCCCCGATCAGGGCGAAGGGTTTCCTGCGGGCGCCTGGTGGACGGCCAAGGCGAGGGGAAGGGAGGAAACCCCGGATCGCGCGGAAAGGTCTGGAAGGGCCATGCCCACCGTCGGATGGCGGATAGGGGAGGCAGCTGGGCCGTCGGAATCGCGAGGACGCCCGGCCCTGTGTTCGACCGCGATCTGGATAAGAGCGATTGGGCCGCCGTGACTGGATGATGTGGGGACCGCTGCGTGGGCCCTCCCTGCGTCCGTCCCCATATTGATATGCGGCTTTATTTGCTGTTTATTATGAGACGCTTTCTTTTTCTTTTTCTTTTTTCGTCACACAAGAGATGGTAGTGGTACTTGGCACGAAAGAATAGATTTCTGAATTTGATATAAGTCAAATTTTTTAAATTTAACTAAATTTGTAGAATAAAATATTAAAAGTTATAATATCAAACTAGTATCATTAGATTTATCTAAGAATATAATTTTACATAATATTTATTTTAAGTTATAGATGTTGTTACATTTTTTTATAAAATTAATCAAAGTTTAAAATATTTGACTGACACGGATTCTTAGAATTGATTCCGCAGACGGAGGACTGCGTTCGTTTCCGAGGAAGAGAGAGATTGTGCAAGTGCAAGTGTGCAACTTCTCCTCGTGCGGTCGTGCCCCATTCATGCACGTACACGCGTAGGCGTAGGCGTACTACATGCAAGGTGTGGAATGGATCAAGTTTGTCCCAGTTCGGAAATCGGCATGGTGAAACAGATGGTCTTCCCGATCTGTAGTTCTGTACAACGGTTGTTGTTTGTTTTTCTTTTTCTGCAAATATTCCTCTCATCCTGACATCCTGTGTTTTCTTTTTAACAAACAATCGTGTGTATGTGTTGGTAGATGTCGAGGCTTACCTAGTCTATGTAAAGCATTAATTCTTGTATGTTTTACAAACTTTATTTAAGACAGTTAAGTATTTTACATAAAAGAAAGAAAAAGAAAAAAAATAGGATGGCTACTTTAAATTAAGTTAACCTATGAATCCTCGGGGGATTAAATATGTATCTTATTTTACAATTCCATTTTGTGATTGCCGTCTGCAGCGACGTCCGTTAGTCTTTGTGCAAAAATTGAAAGTCCAATTGATGAAGACACTCGTAAGGTGTCAGTCTTTTTCATTCTTTGATGATGATGAAGGGCGTAAATGTCTGAGTCTGAATGTGATTCCGACAGGCATGTTCTAACAAACAATCATTAGGACATACTTTATGATATTAGTTAACAAAACCGGGACATTATCTGTGTCTTTGTGTTATGTTTACCGGATGAATTAACTCCTGTTTCTTTTTACCTAAATAAACATGTATAATACCAACCAAACTTTTATCCCGGTATCCAATCATAGCTTGAGGCCACATGTAAAAAAAAAAAGTCTCTAATCGATCCCTCATCTAGACCCCCCAAACATGTTGCCCTAGCATTGTGTCCCCATGCATACTCCTTGATTGAGAGAATGGCAAATGACATGAGTGCAGAGAGTCAAACATTAGGTGTATGTTGGAACCCACTAAGAAGCATGTGGCAAGCCAAATAATAAGGGAAAGGGAAGTGTTATTTATGAAAATATCAGACCTAGATTGAGGGTTCAATTTTTTTTAGCAAAAAGCTTCATTAATTAAGAACACGCTCAGAGATTAGCTTGAATGGCTCCCAGTTTATAAAGAGCAATGTGTAACACCCTAAAATTTGAAATAGAAATTAGATTTGAATTTAAATGAAATTTGATTTATTTCAAACCATTTTGTGACCATAGAATTAAATAAAGAAAATAATAAAACCAATCACATGCTAGGGTTACAACTTGGTTGTGCATTGCATGCCTCTGCATTTTTCTCTGTGTTGTTGGTTTTCAAAAACTCCAAAAAGAAATTTCAAAATCAATTTAGAAATCTATTTAGAAAAGTTTTGCAAAAAAAAAGAAACCCTCTCTCACTCTTTCCTCCTTTCTGGCCCAGCAGTGCGGCCCGGCCTGCTTTCCCCTCCCCTCCTCCCTTCCTTTCCCGCATGGGCCAGCCTCCCTCACCCGCGGCCCAGCTCGCTCGCAGGCCCGCGTCCCTCTCCTTCTCCCTTGTGTGGCTGACAGCACGGGCCCGCGCGTCAGTCCCTCCCCTTCCTCCAGTCGAGTCCGAGCGGGACTCTGCCGCCGCGCCGCGCCGCGTGCGCGTGCAACTGCCGCGCGTTTCCCCGCTCCCGTAGCCGCGTGGGACTCTGCCCCGGCCCTCCTATAAATAGCACCGCGTCGCGCCGCCGTTTTCTCATCGCCTCGCCTCGCCTTGCGCGCAGCCGAGCAGAGCTCCGCCGCCGAAGTTTCGCGTCGCGTCTCCGGTCGCCGTAAGCCCTCCCCGATCCTCGCATCGTCTTCGCGAAGTCCCCGAACGCCTTCCCTTTTCGTTTTCCCTCTCTTTTGTGCTCTGGTTGACCGCACCGCCGTGCACAGGGGCTCCGCCGCCGCTGTTCGTCGTCGCCAGACATCTCCGTCCATCGCCGAGCCCGCCGTTGTCCCTGGGTGAGTTCGCCTCCTTCTTCTCTTTCTCCCGGTGCTCTCGGATCGAGAAACTGGGCACCAAAGCCCCCGGCCTAGTTGCGCCGGCGAGCTAGGGCTCGGTCCGGCCATGGCCGCCGCCGTGCTCCGCTCTGCTCCGGTGGGGGCACCGCCCTCTCTCCCCTCCATCTAATCCGATCCATCCATCTCAGATCCATCGGTCCAGATTAGCCGATACCCCTTCGCGTGGCACTTTTGCTAAAGAGCCCTCGGTTCTTTTAAGTCTCAACCCGCAGTCCTATGGCGCCTTTCAGCTTTGCGCTTCTTCCTTTGGAAAACATATTCCTTTTTAGATCTGTTTTAATTCAAAATTAAATAAAAATCTCTATTTACAGATTTGCCACTGATCTTTAAATGCTTATAATTTGCTCGTTTTTAATCCAAATCGATCCGTTCAAGTTGCGTTAGATTCGTAGTTTTATGCTCCATCCAGTAGTATAGGTTTCATCTATGTTAATCACTTTTGAAAATAAAAGTAAATTAATTCTTTTAATGCTTTAATCTTGCCCTTTAAAATCTTGTTTAATCTATAGTTTATTCGTTTTAAGATCCGTTTAGCGTGATTCTCGCGTCTATGTGATCGTAGCATGATATAGATTTGTTTTATAGCCTTTTCATAAACCTCTTTATTGTTTTGGTGTAATGTTCTAATTAAATCTTTATTGCTTCATGTATGATTGTTCGGATGATTGCGTGGTGATGTTGATCGAGTATAGCCGGCGAGATCTTCGGTGAGCAAGAGTTCTTTGCAGCAGATCAGGACCACCAGGAGCTTTGTGATCAAGGCAAGTTTAACATGGGATCATCCTTGTTATCTATTCACTTTAATTCACCTAGTCATGATTGCATGTGTCTCAATTGATTCCTATTTAGATCTTTACCATTGCTTGTTACTTTATACCTTGTCACCATGAGTTTCTGTGCATATGGGTAGCTTTGCTATGCTTTACCTGATGAATATTGAATCGAATATTGATTAATGATATATGCAACAATGAGATAAAATTGGCTTTTGTAGCAACATGGAATATGACCCCACTGTAGGGCAAAAGCTGGGACTTAAATGCAACCATGAGTGTTATAATGACTCTGGCTTTAGTTAAGTATGAAGTTTGAACTAGCATGCTTGTGGTTCGTGAAAGGCACCTTTGTCGAGCTGGTTATGGGGTATAGCTTGTATGGGGACCGCTGCGGGTGGTACCATCGGGGTGTCCCATATACCCCTTTGCATTGGGTCCGTAGGGTCCGCTACATGTTAGAAAGGGCTTTTGAAAGATTTCATAGTTTTCCCTGCCCGCTCACCTTGGAAGTGTTTTGGGAGTTGCAAACCCGGGCATATGGGCAACACGGCTTGTGGGTAAAGTGCGTAACCTCTGCAGAGTGTAAATCTATTATGATAGCCGTGCTCACGGTCACGAGCGGCCTGAAAAACTCACAGTGTAGATGATCATGTTGTTTAATTGTTAATGTGGATTACTAATCTTATCATGTGGTTATTAAATTGGGTTATGCATAACTAAAGTTAAGTGTTGGTAAAACTTGACCAAGTTAAAAGCGACCGCAGTACAGACAGTGTCAGCCTTTGAGCTTCATAACCCTATGTTATTCTTGCTGAGTACTTTAAGTGCTCACCCTTGCTTTCTCAACCTCATCAGATGGCTATAAAGACTACCGTGAGGAGTACTAGGTTAGTGGTCAACCAGTCGGCGTTTCCTGTGAATTGGAGCTTCATCGCGAGAGTTATCTTAATTTCCGTTGTTATGGTTAAGAATATTATTCGTTATGTAATAAGCACTCAGTGATGGTACTATTTAAAGATTTGTCGGCTTATGTGTGTGATTGATCTCTGGACACACATAAGTTATTCACATTCAATTTTATTCTTAAAATTGGGTGTGACACAATGCCTCAAAGACAACACTGAAGCAAGTGAGAATGTGCACTATCTGTTCAGGAACTTGACCATTTTATAATAGAGGCCGTGATAACATTATATTTATGTGTAGTAACCCTATATAGGCAGGGAATACTTTCTTTGGGAACTTTTATATTTAAGCCTCATTCAATTGGGCTCCTCTTTTGCTTTGGCTTCCGCCGAAAAGCCCACCAAACGGTTAGTAGAAAGAGTCATTTCTTAGGAGCACTACCAAATAACCCTATAACTTACCATTAGACTAAAATGGTGAGGAAACAAATCCTTATTCCTTTTCAAATACTTCAATATAATCTTCAATTTAATTGCCTTCATTATTTTGGTTCATAAACTTCTTCAAAAGACTTTCAGTTGTACTGCACTCTATTTTTGGCATTTACTTCCACGAGGAAGTATGAATCATTTTAACAGGCCCTTATTTTTTTATTTCTTACTATAGAATCCACATCGTAGACATGAAATTTATATTTTCAGTTGTGAATGTTCATAGATTGGATAATTATTTGTATATATATTTTCATACCCCTGTGGTTCATGTCAAAGTAACCGTATAACCTACAACGTGACATAGTCAAAATAAAAATAGTATAAAGTAAGTCTTTATTACGTGAATAAAAAAGGAATAAATATAAATATAATCAGGGAAGACAAATTTTTGCAGTGAAAATCAAGTACCCCTAACGTTTCAAACTGTAAGTTATTTTGTTTTGTTATAATAATTATATTATACACCTAGAGATATATGTACTTTCTCCGTTTTAAATTATAAAATTATTACAAGACATTTTGGGTTTCTAGATATAAATAATTTGGAATAGAGTGAGTACTGATTATTGTTATGTATTTATAAAAACAAAAAACTACAAAAACTGAAAAAAATGAAATGGAGGAAATATCTTTAGTACTTGTTAGCTTAGGTTATTTTTTTGCTAAGCTCTTCGAATTAAATCGAGAAGCTGAAAACACGAGGTTCTGCTAAACACAGATCGTTTGGCTACGCGGCAATCCACGAAGCTGGCCGCGGAGCCCGCGGGAGACGGGCGGTGCGGAAAGAGGCGGGGGACGCCGTCACGTCGCGGTGGAGCGAGGCGGACCAGGAGCTGACCCATTTGAACCGGAGGCCACCGCTGCGCCCCGAGGGCCTCCTCGCTCGCTCGCTCGCTCGCCACCCGTTCACGGAGACAGAGAGAGGCCGATGGCGAGCTCGCTGGCCCGCCTGGGAGCGGCGCTGCCGCGCGCGCGCCCACGTGCCGCGGCCCAAGCTCTGGCACCGGGTCGGTGGGACGCCGCGGCGCTTGGCGCTTCCTGGCGCTTCCCGCCGCGCCGCGCTGAACGGTAAGAGCAAGCTGCTAGCTGCCCACACACCAATTTTGCCGTTAGTGGCGAGGGAAGGAGGGGGATCGTGTGGATCGTCATGCAGGGTTACTCATATATGAATCCTCTTATGATCAAGCCGGATGCTTCGATCAGACCTGCAGGTTCAGGTTGTTGGCGTTGTTCTTGGCGAGGGGGACCTAGGTTACTTGTGAATTGTGATTCTGCCTGCGTGCCTTTGATGTCACGAATTTTACTGCATTCTGTCTCATTGGGGGGATAATGCGTGTGCAGGTGCATCGTGATATTGAGAATTTGATATATGAACTCAAATGAGTGGCATTTCTGGGCTACTACTAGTACTAAACTATACTAGAAATGCTCTGTTAGGCCTGTGCTTTTATGCAGTATAAGATCAGGTTATTAAACGCGAACTGTACATCAGTTTACAGGTGCCAAGTTCATTCTGACGTTAAAGTAGCCTCTACATCCGACTTGAAGGACGGTAGCAAATCTGAAACTTGGAGGATCAAGATGCTCTACGACGGTGATTGCCCTCTCTGTATGCGCGAGGTATGTTACGCTAGAACTCTACAGTGCACCTTCTGGATCATTGTCCAATAAAGCAATGATTAATGAAGCATGTTGAACTAATGGCCACATGTCAGATGATGCCATTGCTGACTGTATAACAGACATTATGGGTAATTTATACCACGTTCACTAGTTTTTTCTCACCCGGTAGTGGAAACTAGATCTTCTGCATCTATTTGGTATACCAGGGGCACCATTCAATTACCTTGAATATTTTAAGTGATGATATGTTGTTTTCTCTTTTATTAGTTCCACTTCCTGCTAGCTGATCTTGATGCCTAATCAACTGCTGAGAATAGGCAGCCATGAGCCTATGACAAATGGAGAGTACAGATTATTGCCTGGATCATTAACCATCGTATGCTGTAGATAAATTCTTGTGGAACTCATGTGATGTTTATGTTCTGAAAAATGCTTTGGCTTTCGGTTTGTATACCTGGGTAGATACTTCCTGATTAACTTTTCCCATGAATTTTTCACCAGCTCTATACTTTACCTTTTATATCAAAGAACTTCAGAGCAGACCATGGAGTTCTCCACCATGAACTTTTACTGTATATTTTAGGACACTATCACCAGTGCTAGGCATGTGAGAGCTCAATTTGCAGCACTGTCTCATGAAAGGCACATGCCATTTGACTTACATTTACTTATTCAAACTTGGATAGATTTTCTTAACTGATAATGTTGTTTATGGTTCAAACAATAGGTGACCATCATACTGATATCACTGCAGCTAAATTTCCATGTACTTTAATGTCTGTGCAGGTAAACATGCTGAGAGAAAGAAACAAATCCTATGGAGCAATAAAGTTTGTTGACATAAGCTCAAAAGATTACTCTCCAGATGACAATCAGGGCCTTGATTATGAAACTGTGCGTATTACTTCAATTTATTTTACTTTCTTGCTTGCCCAGTTTATGATTACTCGTTAATGAAATTGGTAATGTTATGTTCTGTTTCCAAAAGGCTACAGTGTAAAAGTTACTTTTCATTAGTATAGTGCACACAGAGATAACTCTAGCATTTTTTGGAATGCACATTCCACTGAAAAATTATTGAACGGTGACCTTTTTCTTCCTTGCTTAAACACTTGATTTTGAATATTTCATGGCTGTCATTCTGTACTGGGCACTGTTATTCTGATACTTCAATTGCTTCCTGATGGTTCCTAGCTTGTTTGCTTTCGTGCATCTATGCCTTCTAAAAAAACAAATATTAAACTCGTCAAGATTCAAGAACCTGGTGTGTGACCACCCTTTACTCCACTGCTAACAATGCTATTTGATTCCTCAGTTCCTGCCATTCACTTTCTGGGGAATAAAGGACTTCTTATTAGTAATTTGTTTACTGGGACCAGACTGAAAGTTAGGATTTTGTATTGCGGCCAGAGAGATGCATGAAGAGCTAGAAGATCATGTGCATTTGTTTATTTAATTTTCTAGTAAACAAAATTGCTTTCTCTTTTCAGGTCATGGGGAGCATACATGCCATTCTTTCAGATGGAACTGTTGTCACAGATGTTGAGGTAGAACGTTAACATCATGTCCTACCGAAGTCGTCTGGGATTAACTTTCCAATAGGCAGAGGCTACCGGCTTAGTGCCAGATAAACTATTGGATAGTTAAACCAGACTAGGCTGACTGTCTGAACATTTTTGCAGCAAATGAAGGAAATGACCAATTGAGTTATAGATGTTATTAATGAATGACTAGATGTTTCTTTAACTAATGTTGTCTTGACAGGATTCAGGACACCATTATATGCATAGCGTATAGTCACTAGACTGTTAAAGAACTTGATGTAGAATAGCCTGATCTGTCAACAATGTTAATTTGGCCAAGCTACAAAAGAATTATTCCAGGACGTAGTGCCAAACCTAACAGAATATGAGTGATACCAAGACAAATAAAAGTCCTACGTAGAATTTAATTCTTTTTAGTTTAAGCATCAGGTACGTTTTATGCTGATAGTTATTATGTTTTTATTTCAGGCATTTAGAAAACTGTACGAGGAAGTAGGACTTGGATGGGTTTATGCTGTTACTAAGTATGAACCTGTAAGTCGCTACTTACAGAGAGCAAAACATAGGATCAGTTTGGTCCATTCAACCGCATGCTTTTTGTATAAGTAGAACATCTTCCAAATGACATTAAACATTACTTTTATCTTCTTGCTGACACATGTACTTCTTTGTTCATTTTCTATTACTCTGCAGGTAGCTACCATCGCAAATGCAGTATATGGTGTGTGGGCGAAATACCGTATGCAAATTACAGGTATGGCTGCTAATTGCGCATGGTTAACTTATGACCGCGTTCTTCCATTTGTTGTGGTAGTTGGATTAAAACTTTCATGAAATTTAATGCAAATGTGCATTGCATATTTCGCATTGGAGTGAACAAATTTGACCAGTCCTTTTCCTACTACTACGACAGGTCGACCTCCTCTAGAAGAGATTATGGCTTCTCGAAAAGCTACAGTAAGTTGTCCTGGTCATGAGCTCACTTCCTCTGCCTGAAGCTCTGTATTACTAGTAGTCATACTGGTTGCGTGTGTGAACATTTCAGTAGCTTCAGTTTACTGACTGCTTTGTCCTTCCGCAGGGCGAATGTAAAGATGACAAAGTATGCAAGATGTGAGCATAAAAAATGTTGTTCTACTGTGCTACATACCTCACCTCTATTCATGCTTAGATAGGCTCATATACATACTTTTAACATTAAAATAATCACAATGGAAGTAAATATATACATTTGTATGTACACCGTACTGGTTTGACGGCAAGACATTTTATGGTGCAAACTTCCACGGAATGTTCTGTTTTAGCGCGTCTCCAACGGTATAAGCTAGTACTAGCTATTAAACTAACTCATATAGTGGAGAGAGATTATCTTAATATCATGCTATGAGAGAAGAGTGCTATGAGACTATCTCTTGAGTCCACGTTAGTCTCTTATCTCTTGTATTATTTAGTGATTAAAAAATGTATGAGCTAGCAATAAGCTAGACCGTTGAAGACGTCCTTATCGTCAGCTCTGTTGATTGTGAGGGATTGGCACGGTGCCTCAAGTCCTGATCATGGCAGTTGTCTATAATGCCTTTTGGGCACTGCGTTCGTGAGTTTACGATACAACGAGAATGCAACGTTTTAGAAATTACATTGACAGCACAGCAACCGATGTGGTAATGTTTCACAAACTGAACTCTGATCTCTTCAATGCTAGATATTTGATACTGTTGCATAATTGTATCTACATTACACTGACTTCTGTGATGTGACCCGGATTTTACTTCAAAAGGGTACATAGAAAAAAAGGATGTCATCAAAATTTCTGTATACTATGATGCCTGCCTGAAAGCACGCGAAAGAGCATTTTACAAACTATTTACTTTGTAATGGACTTTTTGACACAGTCCACAATACCTTCACAATCGTCTTCAGGTGTTACACATTCTGAATCAGCTTCTATGCAGTTCGGCATTGAGTGAGGAGAACGAAGAGTTCCATGTGTTTGACAGGCCTTCATTGTCTTGCAGTGCTCGGCCTCGTCATCTCGTATATTGACGAATACATCATATAAGTTATCTGCATATGGGAATCAGTGAATCAGTGAGTGCTTCAATAGTCTTTTATCTTATGGCAGAGAAGTAGAAAGGTCGGCTACAAATGATTCACATCAGGAGACCAGAATCCAGTAAACAAGGAATCAAAATCGAGATTTTATGACTCCATGATGGAGCAACCAATTAATTTCACAAGCACAGTCAACCTGTTTAGTTCCAACCTTCTGAGAAAGTTAAAAAAAAAAAACAAGGAATAGGCGGCTATTGAGGGGACAAAAGAGATATCAGCAAGTTTACCTATTTTAGGCCTCCTAGAACATGGAGTTCTTTCTGACTGAAACTCATCTGAGGGGCAAAAAAAAGTTATGTAAAAAATTAGAATAGATATCAACTGCTGATGTATAGCATTAAGATTTAAGAAAGATAAGTGGATACCAAATAAGTAAAGGTCCTCGTTCAGGTAATAGTTTAATGCTGCCTCTGGAGCTGGTAGCCTTTTCAATTCCTCTGTTGAAAGGAAACAGAAAATTTACATCATCAAAGTGGAAGTGCAGGTAAAATGAACTAGCAGCTTCTGTAATTACAAGGTGGGTTTCAAACTATTAAGACATAAAATGTTTGAATAAGAATTTATTGTAAGGAGTGATTTTAGGGTTCCGGATGTTCGTAAGAACAAGAAACTGAATGGTGAAACATGATGGCATAAAATTAAAACAATTTGATCCTCAATGGCTGACTGCCTTACATCACATGGATAATAATACTAAAGCCAGGTTCAACAACCAGAAATCATATAAATAAATAAGAGAAGCCCATAAAGGTAGCCTTACCTTCATGGAGCTTGAGAAACTTGTCATAGGTGGAATAGGCATGTCTCTCCACACATTCAGAGAAGTGATCTGTACCCCATCCATGTGCGCAAGCGTTATCATCACAAAAATAACATGATAATAGAAAACAAGCGTTTACTTCACTATCGGTAAGTAAGAGTACTTACATGCCATTCGTGGGCTCAGCATGTACATCGCAACAGTCAAGAAGTAGTAAAAAAACGCCATAAACCGAGCAAGGAAACAATCAATCCATAAAGCGTCGCCACCCAATTCCTGATATGAGCCAAGGGCTGAATCCATAAGTAGGTTGAATTTGGGTAAAGAAACGAACTGATAATTACTATGGAAAACAATTTAGGCAAACCAACAGAAATAAAACAAAGTCGCAGTAGAACTTTGACATAACACTGAAAGCAAGATCTCGCACACATGGATTTTACTACTAAGTACTAAGTGGAAAGAGGCATACTTCCATGATCAAGAGGTGATGGAACTCGTTCCAGCTCTGCGCAAAGTGAACCTTTAGATAATCGGCTCGTCTCCACCAGCCAAAGGTTTCATACAAGTGAAGCACCGATATGAACCCTGTTCATAACCAAACCAAGCAGAGTGAGAAACAGGCACCACAACGGGACGGCAGAAACCAAGGCTGCAAAACTCAGTAGGGACCTTTTTCAGGCTACTGCAAGCAAGCATATGACAAAACGGAGCCCTCACCGAAATACGGCACCCTGGCAATCGTCTCTAGCACAAAAAATCTGGCGTAGTTCCGATCACGGTACACGCCATTGAGTACCATAATCATGGATTCCTGCAGAAAGGAATAGATAATAGCACATAAGACCATGGAGACGTACAGGATTTTGCAGGGGGTGGAAAAATTGGGACGAATTGTGCCGAGAAAATCTGGTGGGGGCTACTGAATCACCGTTGCGAAAATGTTGAAGGACTGCTCGAGCCTGACCACCCAGTCGCTCTCGTCCGAGGAAGGAACCATGGGGTCGTCCCCTCCGACTCCGTCGAGGGGCGCGGCGGCGTCCCTGGCAGGGGCGGACTCCTCGACGGGCACCTCCGTCCGCTGCTTCTCCCGCTGCGTCCTGATCGCCTCCACGCGGAGCCTCCTCCTGCACAGGGCCCGGGTCATAGCGGGAGAAGAACACAAGTACGGTATGCCGGCCATGGGGGAGTCGGGAGATAGAAGAAGAAGGCGGGCTAGGGTTGGCGCGTCGTACCAAGCGGCGGCGACGACGACGGGGCGGAGGCGCGGTGCGGCGCCGCGGCTGGCGCGGAGAGCGAGGAACCCGGACGCGGGAGCGGGAGGCGAGGGGGAGGGGCCCGTG
This sequence comes from Microstegium vimineum, assembly GCA_022036555.1. Classification (NCBI taxonomy): domain Eukaryota; kingdom Viridiplantae; phylum Streptophyta; class Magnoliopsida; order Poales; family Poaceae; genus Microstegium; species Microstegium vimineum. The sequence continues at coordinate 57,037,597 of CM039131.1, read as the reverse complement.
GCGGGCTTGGCGGACGGCGCCGCGGGGAGGGGCGAGCCCGAGGCCACCGCCATATGGCCGCTGGTGCCTGGACGACGCCTGGTGGTGCCCGTGTGGGTTTTGGGAGGTGGAAATGGGGTGTGAGCGACGCCGGAGGGGGAGACCGAGGGAGGCAGTGGCCACTGGCTAGTGGGCGTATATTCGCGGTGCCGGCCGCTACGCGCCGTGCTTGTCGCGGCCTACGGTACGGGGTGACGGGTTTTGCGTCGTGTTTGGTTTGCGGCCACGCAGCTGCGCATGCGATTCTCCTGCCCAGGCGACCAATAATCAGTTGTCTGGGAGTGCTGTCTGGGCTAGTGCCTAGTAGCCTCGCCCACGAGAGAACCAAAACAGTCTTCGCTACGTCGAGATCAAAATTTTATACTCCATCATCTTGCTGACACCTGTACTTCTTCACTTATCCTCTAAAATGCTTATTTTGTCTCTTAAATATCTGTCATTTTCAATTTTCGAGAAACAACTCTAAATATATATATATATATAACAACTATTTAGGATTATTTAGTATCGAAGGAGTGTAATACTCTGCAGGTAGCTACCATAAGTCCATGACAAATACAGTATCGGTGGGATTGGTTCAGTAAAATGGCGAGGCTAGCTCGTACGAGTCGGGATAGGTCAGCTGTTTGGTTGACTGAACGAGTACAAGATCTCGTTGATTGTCTGCTTATTTGCCTATTACTACATTCGCTCTCTCACAGTCGATCTACGAGATGCACGCTCTTACGCCCGCATGAGCCAGGCCTGAGAGAAACAGATTCCATTTGTGTTTCCTACGAGCCTAGCTAGCTTAGCTAGGTGAGGAAGCTTTCATACAGACGAACAGTGAACTCCTGCATGCAGCCAATCAGGTTGGGCTGACTTCTCTAAACCAATCACGCCCTATATAGTGTGTTGGTAAAATACCGTATGCAAACTACAAAATGATATAATGACTGTTAAGAGAATTTGCACATGGTTAACTATGGTAGTGTGCTTGCATTGCCATTGGATCACAACCTTATAAAATTTAATGCAAATGTGAATAGGGTGATCAAATTTGATTACTCTTTTTTCCTACCGCGATAGGTCGATCCATGCTAGCTAGAAGAGATTATGGCATCCAGAAAAACTGCAGTAAAGTTGTCCTGGTCATGAGCTCACTTCCTCTGCCTGAAGCTCTGTAGGAGTATTTAATCATACTGGTTGTGAGTGACTGCGTTGTCCTTCCGCAGGGCGAATGTAAAGAGTATGCAAGATGCGAGCATAAAAAATGTTGTTCTACTGTGCTACATATCTCACCTCTGTACTCTGTTCATGCTTAGATATGCTCATATACTACGTACATAGTAATAATCGCAATGGTATTAAAAAATGTGAATAGCTTATGTAATGATTTATACACTGTACTGGTTTGACGACAAGACATTTTATGGTGAAAACTTTCACGGAATGTTCTGTTTTTATCGTAAGCTCTAGTGGTGAGGGATTGCACGGTGCCTTTTGGACACTGCGTTCCTAAGTTTTCGATGCAACAAAAATGCAATGTTTCATAAATCACAATGAGCAAGCGATGTGGCAATGTTTCACAGCCTGAATCCTCATCTCTTCAATGTTACTCCCTTCACCCCCAAATGATAAGTCATTACAACTTCTTTGCAGTGTCAAAACATGTATATCTATTTGATGTTATAAATCTATGTAATACTCTCTACACTTTTGGTCAAACTTGAGATGTTTTAACTCTAAAAAAATTGGAATGACTTGTAATGGAGGGAGTAGATAATTGGTTCTGTTGCATAATTATATCTAAACTGGCTTCTGTGATATATGACCCGGATTTTACTTAAAAGGGTACATAGAAAAAACAGGATATCATCGAAATTTGGTGCTTGGTATACTATGATGCCTGAAACACATGAAAGAAAAGTCTGTTTACTTTGTAAGGGACTTTTTGACACAGTCCACAATACCTTCACAATCGTTTTCAGGTATTACACATTCTGTATCAGCTTCTAAGCAGTTCAGCATTGAGTGAGGAGAACGAAGATTTCCATGTGTTTGACAGGACTTCATTGTCTTGCAGTGCTCTGCCTCGTCGTCTCGTATATTGACGAATACATCGTATAAGTTATCTGCATATAGGAAACAGTGATTATTTACGAGTCCTACTGCAGAGAAATAGAAATGTCGACTACAAATTATTCACAATTTCACATCAGGAAATCAGAATCCAGTAAACAAGGAAACAGAATCAGGATTTTGTATGACTCCATGATAGAGCAGTCAATTAAGTTCACAAGCACAGCTAATATGTTTAGTTCCAACCTTCTGAAAAGTAAAAAATAAAGTGAAACAGGTAATAGGCGGCTATTGAGGGCACAAAAGATATAACAGCAAGTTTACCTATTTTAGGCCTCCTAGAACCTGGACTTCTTGATGCCTGAAACTCATCTGAGGGCAAAAAAGGTATGCAAGCAATTAGAATAGATATCAACTGTTGATGTATAGCATTAAGATTTTAAGGAACATATTTGGGTACCGAATAAGTAAAGGTCTTCATTGAGGTAATAGTTTAATGCTGCCTCTGGAGCTGGTAGTTTTTTCAATTCCTCTGTTGAAAGGAAACAAAAAAATTACATCATCGAAGTGGAAGTGCAGGTTAAGTGAATTAGGAGCTTCTGTAATTACATGGTGGGGTTCAAAAGTATTAAGACGTAAAATGTTTGAATAAGAATTTATGGTAAGAAATGATTTTAGGGTTCTGGATGTTTGTAAGAACTAGAAACTGGAAATCTTGAAACATGAAGACATAAAATTAAAACGATTTGACCCTCATTGGCTGTCTGGCTCACTGACATGAATAAAACAACTAAGCCAGGTAACAATCAAGGCCATTAAGACAGCCTTTACCTTCATGGAGCTTGAGGTACTCGTCATACGTGGAATAGGCATGTCTCTCCACACATTCAGAAAAGTGATCTGTACTCCATTCGTGGGTGCAAGCGTTATCACCACAAAAGACTAAGCAGAAAACAAGCATTTACTTCACAACCACTAAGTAACAGTACTTACATGCCATTCGTGGGCTCAGCATGTACATGGCAACAGTCATGAAGTAGTAAAAAAACGCCATAAACCGAGCAAGGAAACGATCAATCCATATAGCGTCGCCACCCAATTCCTGATATGAGCCAAGGGCTGAATCCATAAGTAGGTTGAATTCATGTAAAGAAACGAATTGATAATTACTTTGGTGAAAAAAATTAGGCAAACCAACAGAAATAAAACAAAGTCGTGGTAGAACTTTGACATATAATAACACTGAAAGGAGGATCTGGCACATATGGATTTTACTACTAAGTGGAAATAAAGAGGCATACTTCCATGATCAAGAGGTGATGGAACTCGTTCCAGCTCTGCGCAAAGTGAACCTTTATATAATCAGCTCGTCTCCACCAGCCAAAGGTCGAATACATGTGAAGCACCGATATGAACGCTGTTCATAATCATAACAAAAGCAGAGTCAAAACAACGTACGGCACAGCAGAAACAATCATCCGCTGCAAAACTCAGTAGGGACCTTTTTCAGGCTACTGCAAGCATATGAGCCCTCACCGAAATACGGCACCCTGGCAATCGTCTCCAGCGCAAAGAACCTGGCGTAGTACCGATCGCGGTACACGCTCTTGAGTACCAGAATCACCGAATCCTGTGGAAAGGAATAGTAAGATGACCACCGTGGCGAAAATGTGCCGAGAATCTGGTGGGTGGGCTAATACTGAAGAGTCACCGTGGCGAAAATGTTGAACGACTGCTCAAGCCTGACCACCCAGTCGCTCATCTCGTCCGAGGAGGAGGCAACCATGGGGTCGACGTCCTCTCCGACTCCGTCGGCGTCCCTGGCGGGGGCGGAGTCCTCGACGGGAACCTCTGTCCCCTGCTTCTGCCGCTGCGTCCTGATCGCCTCCACGTGGAGGCGGAGCCTCCTCCTGCACAGCAGCAGGCAGGCCCGGGTTATTGTTATTGCGGGAGAAAAAGACCAGCCGGGACTAGAGTTGCCGCGTCGTACCAAGCGGTGGCGCGGCCGAGGCGCGGGCCGCGGCGGGAGCGGAGAGCGAGGAAGCTGAATGCGGGAGCAGGCAGAGAGAGGCAGGGGGCCGTGGCGGACAGGGGCGACGTCGAGGCCACCGCCATGACGCTGGCGCCTGGTGGAGTGGAGGGGTTCCGTGTGGGTTTTGGGAGAGTGATGGCCGCTGTTCCGCCATTGATCGCTAGTTTCGTACCGTGGCGCCATGCGCTCCGTTCCTTTTTCACTACTGCTCACTAGTGGATGTCTTTTTCATGACTCACCAGTGGATCAGTGGATGGCTAAAAGAAGGAATTATCCGGAGGGTTGGATCTATCTGGATTGATCCCTGTATCCCAAGAGGAAGTACCAGAAGACCAATAACCTCAAGAGGCTCTCTTCTAACGAAAGTATCTGACCTTGTGAACCTTGAGCACAAGAACATTTGATGCTTTGTTTATACACAAGTATAATGCCCGTGCTAACGCAATGGTTTGATCTCAGTGATATAATTGTTAAGCATGTATATAATCCAAAAAACAATTATATACATAACAGGGCATAATAAAATTGTCTTGCCTCAACCATCTGCTTTACAATCCACTTAAGACCTCTGCCTCGCCTCCCCGAGGGCGAGAGCGTCTCGCTCACCCAGACTTCTTTCTGTGAACACCGATCGGTGCATCAATGGTGCAGGTAGCTGTGCCATGCCACGATATCCACCTCACACCACGCCGAGGGCATTGCTGATCCATGCCAACTCCGCTGACCCGAAGCCATGCGTCGTCCCTCGCCGAGCTTGTGCTGTCTCACAACCCTTGAAGCAAACCAAGACACAACCATTCAAGCAAATCATGTGTAGTCATTCTTGCACAGGAGACCATTCAAGTCTCGTGACCAAGTCTTATTGCACTCCTTGATAAGAATCACAATTATCTCAAAATATATACATCATGTGGAAAGTGTCAGACTCAGAATGGGAACTCATGGTATAGAATATGTAAATGTCACGAAGCTTTTACCTACACATTTGCTAACTATTTCATATGCTTTTCTGCTAGTATTTTATTCATTTCTTAATCATCAAGCACACCCAATCTAGTTGCTAGCTTTTCTACAACTTCTTGTTCAGTTAATAAAGCAGAGGTTGTACAAATGTTCGTTGAATTTAACATGGATTAAAATGTTGTCATGGACATAAGCAGCATATGACCACTACTAACATAGATTGCACCATTGTTGTACAAATTAGTAAACATGAATCATTTGCGTGCAAATATTAACCAGCAAGTTTGTTGAGTACTCAAAAATAGGAAACCCATACCAGCATTATTTGGTAGGGCAGCAGGTCCCCAGGTGGCAACGACCAGCAACAGGAGGCCAGGAACCAAGCACAGTTCTCTTTTGGATCCAACGCACCACGCACAACCTGGTTGATTGTTGCCAGCGTTGCGACTTGCGAGTACTGGATTCACCTGCTGGTTAGTTCGCACAGTTTCTTATGTGTTGGTAAAAATAATAGTTCAGAGCAATAAGCAATTGCAGGATCAAAGCAATAAGCAATTGCAGGATCAGAGCAATAAGCAATTGCAGGTTTAGAATGATATGCATTCATGAAAATTTATTTGTGAACAAAGTATACTAACGTTTCAAATAAAAAACATCCCCTGTTCAAGGAAAACAATCTACATTGCAGCTAATCTCTTACCATGTCAAGAAAAACATCCCCTGTTCAGATAAAACGAGAGGAAAAAGTGCAGAGTAAGAAAGGATCACAGAAGATAGTAGCTGCATCGGGTTAGAACTGAGAAGTAGCAAATAAACCATCCAACTATACATGGTGGATACTTCTACAATTCTTACACTGACATATCTCCCGTAAACAAGAACATTAAATTTGCATCTTTCACCTCCCGTCCGGGCTGAACACCAGAACACGGCGCCGGCCACCTCCCCCGAACAATTCCACGACCTGCTTAGACCCGAGGTACCTGGCCGCGACGTCGTACACGTGCACCAACTCGGCGGCCTCGGCCGTATCCAAAAACCTGCCGTCGGGGAGAACCGAAGGAACTGGACGGCGTCGATTTGGCCCCTGAGCATTGTGAACGGCTCCGAGAGGCTGCGTGCGTCCCACAGCCGCCGCCGCCGCCGTCCTCGCACATCCTGAGCCCACGATAGGGTGCCGCCGCAGCCCTGCGCGCCGAGAACCTCCGTCGCCCCCCCCCCCCCCCCCCCCCCCCCCCCCCCCCGGAGCCCCGTGGCCGAGCTCCGCTGCAGCCTCGCGTGCACCGATAATCCCGGCAAGAGCCGCCGCCAGATTCGCCTTGAGCAAGGGCATCGATGCACCGGCCGCGGAGTGGAGTATCGTGTGGGGGAGAGGATAGGAGTCGCGCGTGGCGGCGGCGGGTCCGGTGAGCATCCGACTAGGGTGGCGCCCAGCACCCGGCCGACCACCCCGCGTTAGGTGTAATTTGGACCCAGTTTAATTATTTAATTGGGTCAAACAACAGACAAACAACGGTCTTACACTAAAAGACAAAAATGTTGACATCAACACCAATCCTATGTTTTTTTAAGTAAAAAAAAAGTTATACCTCCTAAACCGAGTATGCTAATTAAAATCCAATTACGTCATTGTCTTCTTTGTAATAAACTCTTCAAAACTAGACCACGTATGGATATATTTTGATAAAAAAATTTAACGAACATTTATATTATGATAAAGCTGTATTCAGACATAATCGTCGAACATCACATTAACAATACACGAACATCGTAAAACAATAATATAGAACATCATATGTATACTATACGAACATTAATATAAAAAATAATTTAAACAAGAATAAAAAACATAAAAAAAAAATTAAAAAAAACTGAACGAACAAATGGAAACGAAACAAAATTAAAAGAAACAAAAAAAGAAACGAAAAGAAAGAACGGAAATGCACGATCCAGTCCTAACCCACGTGGCCACGTGAGGTCCTCCACTCCAGTCCTAATGCTGCACGCGTCTCCGCCTCCGCTCTTTTCCTCCTGGTGTGGGCCGCTCGGTCTGCTGGTCCCGTGGGCTGTCACACGCTTGTGGACCGCTTTGTTTGTGGTTGGCAGACGAAAATTTCGGGGGGTCGGCGGACGACTTTTGTCCGACTGGTCGGAAGTTATCCGTTCAGCGCCATGACCTAGAGGTGTGTTTGTTTTTTTCGTAGAAAAGAAAATAGGGAGCGGGATGTTGCGCTGAGATTGATTCGAACCCAGGCCAAGCCTTGCGAGATGTTGAGGGAGTGCGGGGAAGGACAGGGAGGATTTGACACACGTGATCTGGACCGTTCGATTTGAGTGAGTAGTGAGAGAGAAGGTGAACAAATAAATCTGAACTGTTTGTTTTAAAGGAGTTGGTTTTGTGGGTACGATTTTGTGGGTGTATGTATTGACACCTTCTCAGTGTGGGACATTTTTTTGGGTGAACCTAAGAAAGAAAAAGATGATGAATTAGTAGGGTAGATATCCGAGAACTGATGTATTTCTCATGTAGCAACTGTAAAATCTTTGTATGCTCTAGGATCTGTAACAAGGTAGCCAACTGTGTGGCTGCTTATGGTGCTTGTGTTGTTGTTACCTCTGGCTCTCATATGTTCAGTAGCCAAGCACCGTCTTTTGTAGTCTCCAGGTACAAACCTGGAGTTGGTTGTCAATGGAAGCGAAGTTTCGAAGATAAAAAAAAGTGTGGATCAGTGGATGTAACTTTGCGAGCACTTGCCAGCGCGAAGAACGGACGGGAGACATGACCAGACCAAACGTCGTGTATTGTTGCCACTTCGACAGCCCACAAGCGTTCGGCACGGCTAAACCCTTCAGATGAGAAGTTGTGCAAACGCGACACGTCCAGCTTTTAAACGTAAAAATCTGATGCACAGCAGCACAGGTCCAAAGAAATGAAACATGTAAATGTGACAGCATTAGTAACACTGTTAGTCAAACGATCTGGCTCCACAAGGCTGTCTCAACTCATGAATTCTATAATAGTAGCGTGCCACAATGGAATGGTGCAACGGGAACACCAACCATGTTCCCTGTCTATCGCCAGTCAATTGTTTCACTCATGTCAAGCATGTAGTTGGGTTGGGTGCATTATGACCTTAATATGCTACAAAAATGATCCACCGCAGATCGAGCTGAGTACCTACCAGTCACATGATCTTTTCTACTAAGTCGCATGGACTACGCGCCCTCAAGTTCACATCCTAGTCCATGTAGTATGCAATGAATATAGCTTATGCACTGCCCGCTGCCGGCTGAGCAGCACTGCTAACGTTCGCAGAGGCCCCGCTGCTTGAGGTTGATGTTGAGCGGGGCTCGCTGCCTTGACCCACCGACGAATGGGGGTCGGTGCCCTTGTTCTTGGAGGCTAACCTGCTGTTTCTGAGCCTATTCCTGAGCCTGTTAAAGGGGCGCCAGTGCCATCTATTGTGTGACTTTATGTGACCCATCATCAGCTTTTGTTGCTCTCTCCTGAAGGCCCTTCGAGCGTACCAAGCACCACCTCGCCATCCTAGCGCGTACCTGAAAAATTCCACAAGGTAAAGTGGTAAACACACTTTAATGCAACCAGACAGGCTGTAATTTGTTACTCACGTAACATTATCAGGCTGTCAGCTGAAGCATGGCATGTGCAATTTACCATCAGACCAGTGAGTTTCAAGTTTGACTATCACTATATACAATTATACACGGCAACTGACAATATCATAGCTAAAATAAAATCAAGCAAAAGCTTAGCCAAATATAGTCCTAAATATACTACTTCAACATCTACCCGCCCTATGCTAGTAACCATATAGATCGATGAATCAAGTACCAATTTGATGCATGATAGCCGATGTGGACCTCTGTCATGTTAAGTACAGAACATATGGATCTAAGTGATGGTTAAACCTATCACTTGTATCTTACTTTCTGCACTTTACTATTCACTGTCTAGCAGTTGCCGGCTTGCTTAGCAGCCTTGTAAAGCATCTGCTTTTAGCTTAAGAATATGTTGTAGTAGATGGCTACCTTTCTTGCTATATAAGCAGGAGCAGACCAACCCCTAGGATGTATCCTGAACCCTACTTTCATTTCAATCCAAGCGGCCAACCGGGCAAAGCTGCCCTCTGGCCTTCAACTGATCCATGTGTGGCCAACAATTGGTATCTAGAGCCTAGGGTTTTGAGAGGGAGGAGAGGATGTCCACCGAGAGCTCCAAAGCCCGCGCCACCACCGCCGCTTCTGCGGTTGTGCAGAAGGACGCTGGGACATCCGATGCGAAGGCCGACGACCGCGCGACGCGCCTGGCTGCCGCCGAGGCAGCGGCGGCCGCTGCGGTAGCCACAGCGCAGCAGGCAGCAGCCGCGGCCCAAGCCGCGGCGGCAGAGATGGAGCGGGAGGACATGGACTCCGCAGGATCGCACAGCCCCAAGCGCCGCCGCCGCTACTCGCCGTCTCCCGAGCGACGTCGCGGCCGTCGCGGGCGCTCGCCGGTGCTGCACACCGTCTACCGCAACTCCGGGGCCGGCACGCCTTGGCCGATGCTCACCAAGAGCAACTACCACGAGTGGAGTCTGCTGATGAAGGTAAAGCTCCAAGCTTGTCACCTATGGTAGGCAGTGCACGCAGGTGGTGTGGGTTTTGACGACGATCGCCGAGCCTTGGAGGTGTTGTGCGCATCGGTTCCAGTCGACGTCGCGGCCTCCATCGCCAACAAGGCCACGGCGAAGCTGGCGTGGGACGCCATCGTGCTGCGCCACACCGGAGGCGATCGGGTGCGTCGCGCCACGCTCCAGCGACTCCGCGGAGAGTGGGAAGCTCTCAGCTTTCAGCCCGGCGAGCAAGTTGAGGACTTTGCCGTGCGGATGAACAACCTGATGGAGCAGATGGCGCGGTTCGGCGACACCGACCTGACGGAGGAGCGAGCAGTGGAGAAACTGCTCCGGTGTGTGCCGAAGAAGTATGCGCAGATCGTCAATTCGATCGAGACGCTACTTGACTTCGACCAGCTCACCATCGAGGACGTCGCCGGGCGGCTCAAGGCGGTGCAGGACCGTGAGCAGACGCCGGACCCCGATCCCGGCGGGAGGCTGCGGTACACTGCAGAGCAGTGGCGTGCCTACGACAAGAAGAAGCAGGACGCTGCCGGGTCGTCGAAGGATCGACGCCGCCGTCCTCGCGGCGGTCGGAAGAACAAGCCGCGCGCTGATCGCGATGGAGAAGGAGGAGCGGACAAGGCAGGAGCTGTCGGTGGAGAGCGGAGGCCCAATCGCGACAACACCTTCCTCAACTGCGACCGCGCCGGGCACTGGGCGCGGGATTGCCCTCAACCTCGCCGACAGCGGGATCGCGGCGGTCAGGCGAACGTCGCCGAAGCAGAGGAGCGAGATGTGGCGGCGTTCCTGGTGCACGGACTTCTCGAGCTGGATGAAGATCGATGCGGAAAGGTTCAAGCTTCAACCTTTTGCACCGAATCGGCCAGCCTCGACATCAAGGAGCCGCGAGCCCGTGCATTCCTCGACACTGGCTCCGCCGGCAGAGGGAAGTTGGATGGCTGGTACCTCGACAGCGGCGCGACTCACCATATGACCGGGCGACGTGAGCTGTTCGCCGAGGTGGACACCTCCGCCAAGGGCGTTGTGAGGTTTGGCGATGAGTCAATGGTGGAGATCAAGGGAGTTGGCTCGATCATCTTCGAGGCCAAGAATGGCGAGCACAGAGCACTCCATGGCGTGTACTACATCCCTGCTCTGCGCAATTCGATCATGAGTCTCGGACAGCTGGATGAGGAAGGTTCGAAGGTGGAAATTGAAGATGGTGTCTTGAGGATTTGGGACAGGCAGCAGCGGCTGCTCGTCAAGGTGTGGCGCGGCGCTAACCGCCTCTACATTCTCCACCTCAACACGCCAAGCCACTCTGCCTCGCCGCACGCAAGGATGATGAAGCATGACGCTGGCATGAGCGCTACGGCCACCTCCACTTCGACGCGCTCCGGAAGCTCTCCAAGGATGGCATGGCGCGCGGGCTGCCAGTGATTGATCACGTCGGACAGCTCTGCGACACCTGCGTCATCACCAAGCACCGTCGGCTGCCCTTCCCAGCAGCGGCCCAGTACCGCGCGAAGGAGAAGCTGGAGCTGGTGCACGGCGACCTGTGCGGTCCAGTGTCACCTGCGACTCCTGGCGGCAGGCGCTACTTCTTACTGCTGGTCGACGACGCAACGCGGTACATGTGGGTATCGCTGCTGACCTCCAAGGATGCAGCAGCGAACGCCATCAAGCACATTCAGGCCCTGGCTGAGAAGGGAAGCAGGCAGAAGTTGGGCGTGCTCCGCACCGACAATGGGCGCGAGTTCACCGCCGCGGAGTTCGCGGTCTACTGCGCGGATGAAGGAATCCTGCGCCACTACTCTGCTCCCTACACGCCGCAGCAGAATGGAGTGGTGGAGAGGCGCAACCAAACGGTGGTGGCCATGGCAAGAGCGCTGCTGAAGCAGAGGGGTGCGCCGGCTCAGCTCTGGGGGGAGGCAGTGGTGACTGCGGTCCACCTCCTAAACCGAGCGCCCACAAGGAGTCTGCAGGGCATGACGCCCTACGAAGCTTGGCATGGCAGGGCGCCGGCCGTGGGCCATCTGCGCACGTTCGGATGCTTAGCATTCACCAAGGAGCTCACCCAGCTGAAGAAGCTGGATGATCGAAGTCGGCCTGGCGTGTTCGTCGGGTATGCTGACAGTGCCAAAGCATACCGGGTGTTCGACCCAGTGACCCAGCGCGTGCGCGTGTCGCGCGACGTCGTCTTCGACGAGGGCCGCAGCTGGGACTGGGCGAAGGAGCAAGGAGAGACTGCGCCCCCGATGGAGGAGTTCGTCGTCGAGCATTTCTGGAGTGGCGAGGCTGAGGACGCGCAAGGCGCACCATCGCCTGCTGCATCGACTACTCCGAGAACACCTTCACCGGCTCCGAGGGAGCTGGAGGATGCAGGAGCAGCAGCAACTACTCCTTCGCCAGCCGCTGCGGGCGCGACATCGCCCACCACCGCGTCGACTTCCACCACCAGGACGCCTCCACCGACCGAGCAACCCCACGTCGAGCTGTGTACGCCGCTGGAGGATGACGAGGACCATCTGGACGCCTACTACGACGACGAGCCTCTGCGGTACCGAAAGGTAACCGACATCATCGGAAATCTGTCTCCTCCTGGTCTGGCGCCAAGGCTCTTCGCCCAGCTACACCTTTCGCATGTGGGCGAGCCGACCAGCTATGCCGAGGCGCAAGGTGATCCGGCATGGCAGGCGGCGATGGAGCAAGAGCTCCGCTCGGTGGAGAAGAACAAGACCTGGGAGCTCACTGCGCTCCCAGCTGGCCACCGCCCGATCACCCTGAAGTGGGTGTTCAAACTGAAGAAGGATGAGAAGGGGGCAGTGATCAAACACAAGGCGAGGCTGGTGGCGAGAGGGTTCGTCCAGCAGGAGGGCGTGGACTACGACGACGCGTTCGCGCCAGTGGCGCGCATGGAGTCGGTCCGCCTTCTCCTCGCGCTGGCGGCGCAAGAGGGGTGGAAAGTCCACCACATGGACGTAAAGTCCGCGTTCCTCAACGGCGACCTCAAGGAGGAGGTGTACGTCCGCCAGCCGCCGGGTTACGTCGCCGCAGGCCAAGAAGATAAGGTCTACCGCCTGCGAAAGGCTCTCTACGGGCTGCGACAAGCGCCGCGTGCCTGGAACGCGAAGCTGGACACCACACTCAAGGAGACGGGCTTCCAGCAGAGCGCGCATGAAGCGGCGGTGTACCGGCGGGGCATGGGGCCGTCAGCTCTGCTCGTCAGCGTCTACGTGGATGATCTCATCATCACTGGTGCCCAGGAAGGAGAGGTGAAGAAGTTCAAGGCGCAGATGATGGCGGAGTTCGACATGAGCGATCTCGGACTACTCTGCTTCTACCTCGGCGTCGAAGTGCGCCAGGATGCCAAGGGCATCAGCCTGCGCCAAACACACTACGCCAAGCGGATCCTCAAGCTGGGGGAGATGACTGGTTGCAACCCAGCTCACACGCCAATGGAGGAGAAGCTCCGCCTCAGCCGAGAGAGCAAGGCGGAGGAGGTAGACTCCACGCACTACCGGCGGCTTGTCGGCAGCCTCCGGTACCTCGTGCACACCCGGCCGGACTTGGCGTTCGCCGTCGGGTACGTGAGCCGGTTCATGGAACGGCCCACGGTGGAGCACCTACAGGCAGTGAAGCGTGTCCTCCGCTATGTGGCGGGGACACTGGACTACGGACTCCAGTTCAAGAAGGCCCCAGACACGACGCGTCTGCTCGGCTACAGCAACAGCGACCTCGCCGGGGACATCGACACAAGCAAGAGCACCAGTGGAACCATGTTCTTCCTGGGTGGATGCTTGGTCAGCTGGCAGTCCATCAAGCAGAAGGTGGTGGCTCTGTCAAGCTGCGAGGCAGAGTACATTGCCACTACAACTGCAGCAACACAAGCGCTCTGGCTGTCCAGGCTGCTCGCTGAGCTGCTGGGCAGAGAGGTGGATGTGGTGGAGTTGAAGGTGGACAGCAAGTCTGCCTTGGCCCTAGCCAAGAACCCAGTCTTCCACGACCGAAGCAAGCACATAAGGATTAAGTACCACTTCATCAGAGACTGTCTGGAAGATGGGAGCATCAAGGCTGACCACATTGCTACCACTGATCAGCTTGCAGACATCCTCACCAAGTCGTTGGGCAAGGCCAAGTTCCAGGAGATGAGGGGAAGGATTGGCTTGAAGCAGGTCACCTAGTGCTAGGCTTAGGGGGAGATTGATGGTTAAGCCTATCACTTGTATCTTACTTTCTACACTTTACTATTCACTGTCTAGCAGTTGCCGGCTTGCTTAGCAGCCTTGTAAAGCATCTGCTTTTAGCTTAAGAATATGTTGTAGTAGGTGGCTGCCTTTCTTGCTATATAAGCAGGAGCAGACCAACCCCTAGGATGTATCCTGAACCCTACTTTCATTTCAATCCAAGCGGCCAACCGGGCAAAGCTGCCCTCTGGCCTTCAACTGATCCATGTGTGGCCAACACTAAGCTTAATTAGATATGTTATAGTGTCCAAAGGCTTAATTAAGCCTTAGGACATTATAGCCTTATCTAGAAAGTAACATGCCAGGTCATATAATAAATTACATGAATTCAAAGGGTGGTACTATCAAAGTGCAAAAGAGTGAAACAAATAACCAAGTTAAATATCAACAGCAAGAACATACCCAACAACCAATGTGGTCATCGCCGTGGCTACACAGGCTGGAGTGCTAATATTGCTGGAAGTAACAATCTTTTTTATCTCTTCATGTTCAACATTGTGGTTATCCTTCAGCTATTAACAGATCAAGAAATGGTATAAATATATCTGGCAGTCAATAAGCAAAAGAACAAAAAGGAAATGGAAAGGGACAAGGAAACCAGATGATACAACCACTCATAAATTAGTATGCAACGTAGTGCAGTATAAAAGACTAGGGGGGGCGGGGGGTAACTGTGTTGTCACCATATAGAAGTAAAAACATGACACAATGAAATAGATACAGATGAAGTGAACAGTAAGGAAACATTCTAATCTTGTTCTCAGCAGCACAACAAGGTATGCTCTGTTGAAATACTAGGTGTGGCTTAAGGTGGTATTGTAATCTACGGTAGTTCCGCTTCAGAGACAGTGCTTTGCTCTTCCTTTCTTAAATGGAAAAAATGTGCCCTGACTATAGGACACCGCAAAAATTTCTTGTCACTACTTCCTTAAGAATTAACAGCTTCCTACAGCAAAAATCAGAAAAAAAAAAGTCCCCCAAACCAATTTTCCTTGTAATACAATAGGTGGTCTCCTGCATGTTTGTTTCAACAAAAAAAAATATTGCTCAGGAAACAAGATAGCACCATGCACATGTGTTTAATCTCATATCCTCTGAAATTTTAAGCTTACAGTGTAAGTCCAAGCTTGCTTTGCTGCAAGCTTTGCATGTGTAGGTTAAGCTGAGAAGTGAAAAATAAACAGGTGTAAAGGATACAACACTGCATTCAAGGATTAACTAAACAAAGTTTTGACAGTATTTCTTCTTTGTGGTGAGCTTACTCTGTCTAGGGGTGTGTGTTTGTGTGTCAGCGCTGTTGTGTGAGAGTTCGTGTTTCGAAAGTGTGCGTTATCATATCAGTTATCTCTTTTTGACTAAAAGACACATAACACTCCTGCATGCTTGAGAAAACCAGTATTTTCTTCCTTTTTTATCAGAGGCTAAGAGTTTACACAACAGCTTCTTAACGCTCACACCGCCTGCTGGGTTATCAGCTTATAAACAGAGCCCAAAGGAGAGAACGACCCGCTTCACTAAAGAAAACAGTATTTCTTCTAAATTACTTACAGATGATTCAATTGATTCAAGCCTCCTTTCAATCCTTGATTGATGCACTTGGCGAAGTGAATAGCCTATAGTGAGAAAATTCACACTGAATATTGTGAATCCATCCAATGAAGATATTCTAAGAAACAAAAGTAATCATTCAGTACATTACAAATACTTTTTAAAAAAATGGATGGTAGTCAGTTTATTCTCTGTTAATTTAAACTGTTGTACATGGACAAGAAATTACCAGTTGAGAACACAAGTGATGTGACTTCAAATTTAACAAGATATAATTGAATTGATCAGCATGAGTTTAGAACAATCACCTCATGCAAATTAAATTGGGGAATCAGCAAAGAACCCAACACCAAAGGTAAACTATGCTTTTCCCAGCCTAACTCATATGGTCCTAGAAAAAATGGGATACACACAAACTCCAAGTTTCCATCTCAGCCACATGGACACTGCAGAAACCATTGCTGGACAGTTCCTATCTAGTCATTCCCTAATCCCTATCAAAGTGAAGCACTATGAGTAACAAAGCTGTATTAGCATATAAGCTGCACGATTGCAGCACTACCTCCCACAACTACAGGTCTACAGCCTGAAGTGATTGAGAAACCCAGCCTGCTGAATCAGCCTGAATCTCCAGACCGTTGATTACTCACACATCACCCGCCGAACCATGACCAATACTGAAACCTAGAGCAGCAGCTGATTTGCCAGAGCAGGGAGGAGCGTACCGGCCCAAGCCGTGAGAACGGAGGCGATGGAGGTGCCCACGGTGAAGACGATGCGGTGGCTCTCGAACACTTGCTGCGGGCCATCGGAAGAGCACGCGCACGCGTCAGGGAATCAATCAAAATCACAGCGGATACAGGGAGGGGGACTAGGTCGTCACTCGTCACCTTGGTGGAGAAGAAGGTGTCGCAGACGGCGGCCCAGGAGTTGGACGCCCGCCTCCGGATGTTGGGGAGCGTGAGCAGCGCGCGCCCAGCGCCGCCCAGCCGCCGCACCACCATCGCCCCCGATCTCGGCGCTTCTCGCGTTTTCCTGGCTGTTGCTTGGGTGGGGATTCGAGTATTATTCGGCGGGGTATGGGTGGGAGGCGAGCAGCCGAGCCGGCTTAACCGCTTGGCTCCTCTTCTTCCTCTGCTTCCCCTACCACGGCGGAGGGAGGTCGACCAACTTGCGGAATAAGCACGCCATTGCAATTTTCCAACTTTGGAGAAACAACGTTACAATTCGCGTAAGATGACATGTGGGGTCCGCGCGTCGGTGATAGGGAAGAGGGGCTGTAATAACGAATACGTATTCAGATACGTCTGCAGCTGGGCTCGAATCATCCCCATACGTATTTTATGGTATATTTGTAGAAAACGAAAAATTATAATGACATGTTTCAAAATAAGTAAATTGTAATGGTGTTTCTCCAAAGTTGTAAAATTGCTGATTCAAAAAAAAATCCAATAAGCAACGAACGGGCGCCCCCTTGAGGTGAGGAGGCTCTCCGCTCTCCACTCTCCAGACTCCAGAGACTCTGTTTGCGAGCGCGATGGCTGATGGGGGCAAGGAGCAATCAATAAGATGGATCCGGCGGACTGCAAACAAAGGAGGAATTTGGTATTTGAAATTTGAAACACCGCTTTGTTCCTACTCCAAAGTCCTCGTGTGATCGTGCCAAACCCGTGAATTATAGAGAAATTTGCAACGGCATTTCTAAATGGTAAGTCTACATCTCAAGTTTAGCTTTAAAAAATAAACATATATTAAATTTGATCAAAATTATAAAGAAAATTATAAAAACTTATGACATCAAACATCAAATAGGTATTATTGTGAAAATATAATTAATAAGAATTCTAATGATACTTAGCTAGCATCATAAATGTTTATTATCTTATCTCATATAAATTTGGTTAAACTTGAGATGTTTTCACTCTACGATATTCTTTAGGCTCAATCATCTCAAAAAAGAAGGATGGTGCATATGTAATTATAGGGATGCACTATATGTTTGTTTGTTTTTTTGGGGAAAAAAAACTATTGCCGCTTTGCAGATTTTGAAATATCTCTGTAAGGCATGATTTTCGGCAATTAGGACTTGGCAATACTCGTAGCCAATCGAATTCATAAAAGCATGGCCTTTACTCTTAAACAATGGTGGAACCTGTATGAAATAGTTGATGTAATGCCTGATTTGTCTTGTTACAATGTACCAGATTTTGTCGCTAGAACTTTTTAAAAAGAAAGAAACCGGAGCGATACGTTGAATATTTGGTATCCTACACGAACAAGCAAGTATGAAAGCGAACAGGGCATCCATGAACTGATGAACCACGTCGCGTCTACCTCTACCCGAGGCAATGGCTTGTTTGATTTGTTTATAATTGATCTTTTTCTCAATTTTAGTCTGCGCTAGTTTATACTAACTTTCTAAAACAGCGAACAAAAGAATTAAGATAATCAATCAAAACGTTTGGCAAGATTTTCACTTTCTGTTTACATGAATTCGAATTATAACCAGCAAAAATATGGCAAGATTCGTGTTGATTCGTGAACATCTCTCTTATAGATGTTTTCTAGTGTACAAGTACAAAGTACAAACAGAATGGCAATATCAGATCCAAATACAAGAGACATGGAAAAAAATAAAACTCTCGACGATCTGACTGACCACTGAATGAATTCGTTGCAGGAATCATCATCCAATTCTCTATTGCCATTCATTCGTATCGCGTAATACAATACAGGGCAGCACTGGTACATGCTCTCTCTCTCTCGAGCACGACAAGTCAAAGCAGAATCCGGTCAAGAAAAGAAGACCAAAGCAGCCAAAACCGCCTTCTCTCCCTTGGTCTCCGTCCGTGGATCCGATCGCTCATCAGAGCCGCAGGTCCGTGCAGAGCCCGAGGCCTTGGTCATCGACGTCGAGCGGCGCCGGGAGGTTGAGGTCGAGCGCGGGGCGCGGGCACGAGAGCGACCGGACCGTGGAGGCGTCGTCGCCGTCGTCCACGACGACAGAGGCCGACGAGGCGCAGTCGCTGTGGCAGTCGGCGTCGTCGGTGGGCGCGGGGGTCCGCCGCGGCTTCGCTGCAGCACGCCTGCGGTGCACCGGCGCCACTGTTGTCCTGGGCAGCCCGGCTCGGGGCCCACTGGACGACTCGACGGTGGAGCTGGAGCTGGAGCTG
Source organism: Microstegium vimineum (assembly GCA_022036555.1). Lineage (NCBI taxonomy): Eukaryota > Viridiplantae > Streptophyta > Magnoliopsida > Poales > Poaceae > Microstegium > Microstegium vimineum. The sequence continues at coordinate 57,018,918 of CM039131.1, read as the reverse complement.
CACGTTGGCGCGGGCGCGTTGGTGCCGGCGGCGGGAGGGCCGGAGGTGAGCACGGGCAGGTGGGCGGGGAAGTTGGTCCTGGCGAGCGGGCCGCGCAGGGCCCGCGCGGCCACGTCGTAGGCGCGCGCCGCCGCCTCGGCGGAGTCGAAGGTGCCGAGCCAGACCCGCGCGCGCTTCGCCGGGTCCCGGATCTCCGCCGCGAATCGGCCCCACGGCCGCTTTCGCACGCCCCTGTATCGCTGCGCCGCCGCCGCCGCAGCCACCGTCACGGCCGCCGTGTCGCACATCGCGCTGCGTTATCTACACGTTACACACCAAAAGCAGAGCTCGATCTCCTCGGCGCGGCGCGGCTGCGCTCGCTGACGATCGGCAGAGACGCGGGCTCGACTCGACAGGGTGCCAAGGAGCGCGGGAGGGAGGGGATGGGGGGACTCGGCTACGATGAGCGCTGGTGTGGTCTGTGCATCGGGAAGAGGGCGGGGGTGGGGGTAGAAGAAGGCTTGGTGGTGGTGGTGGTGGGGCGGAGACGCGGCTGGGGTAGCTTTGGGCAGCCGCTTCCCACCTTCCCCACTGCCTCCCTCGTTCGCTGCCTGCCATTATACTTTTCTTTTCCGGAATTTGATTTGCCGTCCCGTCCCGTCGCCGAGTTCACTTTCGTTTCCCTTCCACCCCGTCCTTCCTCTCGCCCGCGTTTCGTTGCGGGGCACGGGGCAGCAATAACACGTTTCGGTTTATTTTTTTCCCCGGTCTCTCTCGGCATTAGCTGCCGCCATCTACTCACTCTACTGGCGACGCGGGGGATCTCGCTGTGTGTGCTGACCACTACTATACGTGGAACGGACTCCGGCCGCACTAAAGCTAGGGTCGCATTTACCTCGCCGCTGCTGTACCACGCCGACGCTGCGTACTGTGGCTAAGAAGGAGGGTGACTCATCTCAATCTATGGCTGAAGGCACCTTTTTTTTTTTTGCGACAACTATCTCACGCTCAATTGGAATTTGAATTGCCAGAGATACGAGTCCATGCAAAATTATATTTCAGGTAGGGAGAGATCAACAACGGGTCTACTATGTAATAACGAGCTTAAAAGGATGGTCTTGTGCAAATGATTATGGGCTATAACTTGATGTCACCAGGTCAACTAGATGATGACAGATGAAATAATGTAAGATCGAGAAACAAAATAATAGTCATACGGCATTAAGAGGAAAAACAAGAGCTGCAAGACGAAACACACACATTGAAGAGTATGGCAGGGGAGCTATGATATTCTTGCCCTCCTTAGATGTAAGGACATTGGTTGAAATTGCTTAGTACCTTGATCCTTGGAGGCTCAAGAACATTGCATCAAATTGCTTAATACCTATGTGGATTGAGAATTAGCCTTTAAAACTTTCGTTGATCTTACGTATGGAATGGTTATTATTAGGTTTTTAGACACAATGTGGAGTCTTTTTTTCTTTTGCATCCAACACATATAAAGGTGAAGCTATATCTTTTGACATGGTCAACTCTAATGCAAGTGGAAAATTGATGGTTTTTGTTTCTATATTTTTTAGAGTTCTGGAACAAGCCCCAATCTCTTAACTATATGTTAAAAATGGTTTAAACTGTTACAACATAGCGGCCATCGACCCATCCAAAAGTTCAAGTAAAATGTTCATAGAATGCACTCTAAAACAACTAGAAAAAACTACCAACAAAAGCATAAAATGCTAGAGTGAGATGAAGATTGCTCCTACTTGTTGTCTCCGGTTTTCTCCGTCCTAAAAGATTTCTATGACTCGTAGCTTTCAATTACCTTTTTTCCATTACTTGACAAAAGGATGGATCAATGAGTTCAGACAACTAGCTAATTCAGAGTCATAGAAACCAATTTGCACGTAATTATATATCCATACTTCTCAAATGAAAGCACAAACCATTTCTCGAACATCATATCTTTTATTGCTTAACAAATACGTATTTACCTACAGATTCTAAAGAGACATCTGATTCCAACCCCAAAGTTGCTTATCTACCACACACTCAAAGAACAAATGACTTGCCATTCCTTTATCGCAACAAAATAAGCAAGAGTCGTCTTCTTTTTCTTCTCTTACTAAGGTTAATTCTAGCCAAGACTTTATTCTTAGATAACAACCACAAAAATAAGTCTACAACGGAATTTAGGGACCAAACAATAGAAACATGAATATGTTGAATACCCCTAAAGTTAATCACTTTGTAGAGAAAACTGAGGAGTAAATACCATTAGAACTAAATTGACAAAATAAAGAATCACCATAATGGTTGAAGACAATGGTTAACGATAATGTGAGTTAGCAAACCTCCATCCAAATCTCCACTAGTTTATCATCAACTGTTCTCCTAAACATACACTTGAGTACTGTTTTTTCATCAACTATGTATATAGTTTCCATAATTGAATTGCTAGGCTTTATAAATAAGTTCAATTGTCCTATCAAAATCATAAGCCATTACCAACATGCCAGAGGTAATCCATCCTCATCAGCTTAAATTGGCCAGGTAAAGCATTTGAAGCAAGTTATAAGTCACACTTGTTCTAGCTAAGATGTTTGGCCTATTTATATTAGAGCAACCACAATATTAAGAGAAAGTAGTCCATTGGGAATAAAAAAACAAGTATCAGCTAGCTGATATATTGTAGCAACTGTCCATAGCAAAGATATAGCAAAAGTTATCCATTGAGTTATGGCCAGCCCATAAAGGAATAAAAAATGTTATTTTAACTGTTCATCTGACACAACAGAGCTTTCCATGAACGCGAAGGGGAACAGAAGGAGAGGCTAGATTTTTTTGTTTTCGCTGTGGGACCCACTCCTATAGGCTGGGTGAGCCAGATATATTGTGACGTAGTATAATTTAGCTATGACTATCTACGATGGGGCCCACTCCTATAGACAGGGTTGGCTAGATATATTGTGGTTGCTCTTGTGTCAATTAAATCCTTCTAGATCCTGTCTTAGTCATTTTTACATCTCATGTAATGTAACCGAAGACGTACGAGCTGCAAATTGATGCGCGAGCTAGCTATACTGTCGCATGAGTCAAATCAAATCAAACCAAATGAAGAGGCCGTTGTCGCCTGTTCCGAATCCAAAGAGAGGATAACGCTGGACAGGACATGTGACGTGACCCACACTTCTTGTCACGATGACGGCGCAATGCAGTCTGCAGCCGCCTGCCGTGCCGGTGCCGCGGCCCAGACTCCGGAGTCCCAGTTGCAGGCAGCAACTGGCGTCTGGCGGCGGGCACCGTGGCCACACACCGCACCCCGATAGGCCGGTCGATTCGATGCAGCACTGCCCCTGCCCGCCCGCTGACCCATCGCCACCCGAGACGGGACGATGGCGGCCCACCACCCGGGCCTCCGGGCTCCGGCCCCGCAGATCAGCGCCAGTTCAGGGCCGCCCGCCGCCGCCCACCCACGCGGGGCGCGGGGCCAGAGGGACGGCGCCGCGTGGTCTCGGGTCACGCACGCACTCGCAAGTCACGCCGCCCCAGACGCGCCGCGCAGCGCAGGGCACCACACCATCGCCGCCTTTTGATGCGACCCGACGTGACGCGACGCGACGCGACGTGAGATCCTGCCTGGCGAGCTCTGACCTGAGCCCCCTACGGGCCCCACATCGATTTGACCGCCCCCAAACGCGCCGGCGGGACCGGGTCGCCCGCGCGCGCGCCATCCGCGTGGTGGTGGCGTGAGCGGCTGGGCGGGAACCGGGGACAGGGATGGTTTTGGGCCGCTCGACCCGATTTCCTTCCTTGGGCCAATCCTTCAGAAGCTGGGCCCGTTATGAAGGCCCAGGACTCGAGCGTGGCTGCCGGGTCAAGGCGCCGCTCCGGGCCCGGCGGAATGATGGATCATATGGATGGGAGCTGCGCCGCGGCCGCGTTTGCCGCGGGCTGAAGGAGCCGAGCCCCATACTACCTACACCTGCGGGAAGGCGCTGCCCGCTCGCGCGTCTGCGGGCATTCGCGCGAGTTGCCTGCCCTTCCCTCCCGTCTCGTCCTCCCTCTCCTCGTCTCCTCCCCGGACTCCGGCAGGGAGGGAGGTGAACGGGCCGGGGAGAGATGGGGTCGGAGTCGTCGCCCAAGAAGTGGAGCATCAAGGAGCAGCGCGCCGCCTACCTCCAGTGGTTCGCCGTCGCCGACGAAGGTTTGCACCACGGCGAACTCGATCATCTCTTTTCCATCTCGTGGATGAATGGATGGATGTTGCTGAATTTTATATATTTTGATTGCGCCGGCCGGTACCGCTTCGCGAACGGATCAAAGACGGAGATGGCCGCCTGACGGGGAACGACGCGCTCAGGTTCTTCGCCATGTCCAATCTCTCCAAGCCCGAACTGAAGCAGGTGAGTCGACGTGTTCGTGCTATAAACAGAAAACGATCTGCGATAATGCATATGCATGCATGCATTGGGATTTGGGAAACGTCATTTCTTGCATTATATGCAGGGAACAAGTGATGCGTAGCTTTTATAAAACACGCCTAGACGTGTAATGCATTAAGCAGGCAGGAGTTTTAAAGATGTTACAAAGCACTGTCGGTAACCAAGGTTACCCAAAACACACGACAAAAGGAGCAAAAGGCAGGGCAGCAACACCACTGCCAAGACCAAAGTGATGCGTAGCTAGTTTTCATACGTAGCGCTAGCATGTGTTTTATCCATTTTTTTCCCTCTTGGATTGGATTCTCAGTTTCCAAAAGATCAAACTGTTGCTTTTTTCAAACCGATGTCAGATGTCACTAAAATGATTCTTTGCATCTTCAGGTTTGGGCAATCGCTGATTCCAAACGTCAGGGATATCTTGGATTCTACGAGTTTATGACTGCCATGCAGGTTTGTACAGTATATACAGGTTCTTCTTCAGTCTGATCTCTGCCGTACATGGACTTGTTTCCCCCCCCCCTATTTGTACATTAAACCGGATAGCAATGTGTAGCTGGTTTCTCTCGCACAAGCAGGGAATGAAATCAGTCATGACACCCTTTCAAATGCAGGTAAAGCACATTCAAAGGAGATTTTACTAGTAAAGATACTTATCTGAAGAAAGAAAAATATAATCCGCTGAATGTATTCTTTTACTTCAGATCTTGAGAGGTTGCAGCCCCCCACAATGGAAGGTCTGGCTAAAAAACTAGTATGTCACGGTATCTTTTTCTTAGCTTGAATCAAAATGCAGGTCAGCATACAGCCTTATTTATCTCTCCTTTGTTTTTTCCTTTCTGGTTCATTGATTCTCGAAGAAAAAGAACTCTGGGAGCAAGGGCGAGTCTGCTATTGTCGGTACGTGCTGTTACCTTCGAACCTAGTGGAAGAGCTAACCTTTTTTGTCTGCCGAGTTTATGAGACCTGACTGGTATGCTTGCCGATTATGCAGCATGTCATCCAGCCGAATCACCTATACCTGCCAGCTGGTTCAACTCCAAATCAGGAAAGAAGGTACACTAATAACTAGAAGCATGCTAACGTATTACTCAAAGTTAATTTTACAATGTTCTTAATGAGTACGGCATCTTATTTTTACAGATTCCTTTGAAATCAGTCACTTCAATCATCGATGGGCTAAAGAAATCATACATTGAGAAGTTGAGGCCTTTGGAAAAAACTTATCAGTTCCATGACTTTGTGTCTCCCTTGCTGGTAATCATCACTGTAGACTGATAGAGAGATAGAGGAAAACACCACACTCCCAACATGGGGGGGGGGTGACCTTATAGCCAATATGGCAGGGCTATATTCTGTACATGGCAGGTGCTAATCACCCAATCAGTGTGGTTACCATGCGTGTACATGCTTTACATGGCAGTGTTAATCACACTGATTGGGTGGTTGCCTGTTTACACACTTGCCTAATATATCTATCTATCAATCACCCCTTTGTTTTCGCTACAATTCTATTTGTTTTACAGCAAAGGCACATCTGTCGTAAAGTATTGTGTCTCCCTTGCTCTTTAGATCTTAAACCCCAAAGATATAGTCCTTGCTCCTAATAATTCAAAAAACACATGAACTCTCTTGGTATGTGTAATGCCAAAGGATGGAATCTTTCTGCACAACAATGTATCTCTATGATGTTATTGATTGTTTTTAACAGATTCTTGTGAAAAACATTTGTAAATTATCCATCGTTCATTTCTTCAACTTCAGTAAAATTGTCTTATTGCAAAAATAATATGTGATATTCGTTCTGTTCTACAATTTATAGAGGTTTCTACATCATACTTCTTTAAAATATCATATTTGTAAACTAGCTGTGACCATTTCTCGAACAGACTAGCAGTGATTTTGATGCGAAGCCAATGGTCATGCTGTTGGGTCAATACTCCACTGGGAAAACAACATTCATAAAGCATTTACTAAAGACAAGTTATCCAGGTGAACAACATGGATTATCCACTGTTCTTGTATCCTACCATTTCTTTAAATACATTTTATCAATATCTGCAAGAATCCTTGTGCAGGCGCGCATATTGGACCAGAGCCTACTACAGACAGATTTGTTGTCATCACTGTAAGTTCTCTTTAATTCCTATCATACTTAGATTCATTTTCAGTATGTATCTTCTCCGTGCATTTTGTTATTCCTATGATACCTGCTAACAACGCTGCAGTCTGGACCGGATGAAAGATGCATTCCTGGAAACACAATTGCCGTTCAGGCTGACATGCCATACAGTGGCTTGTCATCTTTCGGAACAGCGTTTTTATCAAAGTTTGAATGTTCTCAGATGCCACATCCTGTATAACTCTTATCTTCGAATGATTATCTCTATCCACCTAGCTTGTTCTTGTTGAGGGAGAAATTAACATTACCAATTTCTTTGTGAAGTTATTAGAGCATGTAACCTTCGTGGATACTCCTGGAGTTTTATCAGGGGAGAAGCAGCGAACGCAGCGCAGCTATGATTTCACTGGAGTCACATCATGGTTTGCGGCCAAGTGTGACCTTATTCTTCTCCTGTTTGATCCACATAAACTTGACATCAGTGATGAGTTCAAGCGTGTGATCGGGTCACTCCGTGGGCATGATGACAAAATACGCATAGTTCTCAACAAGGCAGACCAAGTTGATGCACAACAGGCGAGTATTCCTGCTTATCGCCATAATGCCCTTTTCTCTATCCCTCAACACGTCAGCATATTCCATTTTCTTGCTCATATGTATGTGTACTCTTGAAATTTGCAACACCAGCAACATATCTTACCTTATCTTATCTTTTGAACCTTGATATCCCAACAGTTTAACCCTTCTAATAAGCAGTTGTCAGTCTTCTGACGTAGAAAGAAAAAAAATATTTTTCAGCTGATGAGAGTGTATGGAGCACTGCTATGGTCGCTCGGGAAAGTCCTGAACACACCAGAAGTCATGCGTGTCTACATAGGGTATGGCCATCCTCACTGGAGACCTTACATTTGGCAAACTGTCGATCAGATATTTCAAGTGGCTGCATCAGCGTCACTGAAATAAAATACTGAACTAATTGCCTCCTCTTCTAGTTCATTCAACGACAAGCCGATCAGGGACACAGCGGCTGGCCCACTGGGCATGGAGCTGTTCCAGAAAGAACAAGATGACTTGCTCTCGGACCTGAACGACATCCCCAAGAAGGCCTGCGACCGTCGGGTGAGAACACATCATCACATCTGATAGTTTGCCATTTTGATCTTTCAAGTTTCACCGGTTCTAACTTCTAAGCACCTGTGACTGTGACGATCTTTGGACACTTGGGGACGTTCAGATCAACGAGTTTGTGAAGCGCGCAAGGGCCGCCAAAGTCCACGCGCACATAATCAGCCATCTGAAGAAAGAGATGCCTGCACTGATGGGCAAGGCCAAGGCTCAGCAGAAGCTGCTTGACGGGCTGGATGAACACTTCGCCAAGGTTGTAGTTGTAGCTGAGTAGTACTGCTTTGTTCATCCCTTGTAGTGTAGGTGTCTCTGAATCCGAACTGCCCTTGTACGTACAGGTCCAGAAGGAGCTGCACCTGCCGCCAGGGGACTTCCCCAGCGTGGAGGAGTACAGGGAGCTCCTGAGCACCTACAACTTCGACAAGTTCGAGAAGCTGAGGCCCAAGATGGTTCAGGGCGTGGATGACATGCTGGCCTACGACATCCCGGACCTCCTGAAGAAATTCAGGAACCCCTACGACTGAAGGAGGAATTCATTCTCTTGCCTTCTGTGGAGTCTTGGGGGGCAGCAGAGCTGCAGCGGCGGGCCATGGCGACGAGCAGACGAGATGGTCCATCTGATCAGGCAAGAGGCTGCGCTTTTTCACGAGTCCCGTCCATCTCTCTTCTGGATGCTCAGAAGACTGCAGTGTAAATTCGCAGCTCCTGTAACCAACCGGTGATCTGGATGGAAAAGCTGAAGTTTTTTTTTCTTTCTTTTGAGTAAAAAGGCTAAAAGCTGAAGCATTTCTGAGCGTGTAGTGAGGTGTGTTGGTGGAACTTGGGCCTCCAAGATCTCACCTATCTGCACTGGGCTGGCCGGCTGGGCCCAGCGCCAACCATCGTGTTTGCGCCATTGCGTCGCCGCATACAAGTAGCCAGGCTCCCACTGAATTCCGTCACAACCGCCACGTTTGGCGATTGCATGCTACCCTGTGTTTCTGGCAATCTCATCCCTTTTGCATTATGGTGCACTAGCTAGTCTGCCACTGTCTCTATTGCATTATCTTGCACTAACTAACCTTCTCCAACAAAAGGATGCGGTGGGCATCCGAAACTGCCAAAGTGCGAGACCTGATGTCCATGGTGAACCAACCCTGACCTTAATCTAGGAATCTGGTCGGTGGAGACAATCCAACCCAGACTACGCTAGAGAAGGGAGGTGATTGGTGAAGGCGTGAAGCATGTATTTGGTTTGGAATTTTTTTTGTGTTTGGTTGAAATGATACGTTTATCTCGATTTTTTGTTTGGCGGGAGGAGTTCAGAAAAATAAGATGATATAAAGTTTTAGCTATTGTTACCATCAGGTCTCACTTATGACTTATTATACTTAGAACCCATCACAACCAGAATTTGTAAGTTTTTCCAGTGTAGTGGAGTTCTTATAGTGTTTTGTGATTCAAATTTTAGTATATACTTTTTCTATTAAATCCCTCATATTAAAATTTTGTATATGCTATTATCAATGACTTAGAACTCTACTATTTTGGTAGTGCTTCATCTATCATTCCTCCTTTAAGTCTTATTAGATGCTATTATATTCAATCTACATGTGTTAAATGGATAGTTAAAATTTAGTTTAAGCCAGCTCTACCGTCTTGGCACGCCATCAACCAAGCACCAAGCATCAAGCATCAAGCATCAAACACCAAGCACCGAGCCGTCCCGTCCCGTCCCGTCGAATGATCAAAATTACTCAAACAATTATATGATCTTTTTTGTTTTTTTGAATGTTTTATTTGGTTTCATTTGAAATGTTCCAGTTTGGTTTCTATATAAATAATTTGCATATTTTTTTGTTGGTTTATTATATTTTACATTATTTTGATAAGTTTTATTTCGTTCATTTGATATTAATCTAGTGGTCATGAAAATCTAGTGTTGCTTGGCCCAAAACACCCAATTTTGGCTTTTTTAATCAAGTGTTTTTTTAGCAACCAACACTTCGATGCCCTAAAACACTTCCATACTCAACAGACCCTACTTTATAAAAATATACCATTATACCTACAGTAACATAAAAAAATGGTGTTCCAAACTGAACCTGATTGCTGCCGGTGGTCTTCCTATTCAACTCCTAAAAAGGCCCTTGGTGTACTTTGAAAAAGATGCAAAAAGTGGGTGCGGTGACCGTAGGTCTGAACATTTGTAGCCCACGGGGGGCCGTGCACACACACGGTACAACAGCACAGGCAGAGCCGTATTGTTCGCTTAGCTTTTCAGGGCTTAAATCCAGTCGGAATAGTGACTTTTTTTTATAAAAAATCAACCAACAGTAAATAATCCTATCAAAATAGTGCATAATCCTGCCAAACGAACTGGCTGCTGTCGCCACCACACAAATCTAAGGCCAAGCCAAAAGCCCCAAAGCCAACCAAAAATGTCTGAGCAGATGCTCTCGAGATTTATGTCATCCATTATTCTTCCTGTATTCTATCTGTATTTCAATTTTTTCTTCGATCGTATCACAACACAACAGCAGTACTGTAGCAATAAAAACAACAGTACAGCAGCACCCACTACTTGTGGGTCCCACCAGTTTCAAATATATTCACAGCTAATCTTTATTTATTACATTTCTGAATAATCATTATTTATTTATTTAGAGTTTACTGTAGGGTTTAAGGGGAAAGTGCTAGGGCTCAAGATTTGGGAGAAGTGAGCTGCTGCTGTGGAGAGAATGGGGAAGGGAGAGAGAAAGAAGCTGTCAGTATCAGTTGCGCATCTCGAGGTTGGGTTGGACGGTAGGATAATGGCTTCCCATACCAAAAAAAAAAACTTTCAAAGCCAAGTCCGGCTCTCTCTCTCCGTCCCATCAGATTCCTTTCCCTCGTGTCGTCCTCCTCCGTCCTGCCCCGCCCCATCCCTCTCCTACTAGAGGGAGCAGAGGCTGTAGGCAGCAAGCAGCTCGCAGTTCCCACCCACCAAACCAACCTCCCCCCAATCCTCTTCTTGGCTTTCTCCTTGTGCCCTTGTTCGACACCAAAAGGGCAAGAGCCGACGCGAGCAAAAACCCTCGGGCTCGGGAGGGAAGGGGAAGCAGTAGCAGCACGAGCACGAGCTGTGCGGCTGCCATCCCGGAGCTACTCCAAACAGCAACGTCCTAGCCGACGAGAGCCTCCGCCACCTACCCACCTACTCCCGCCCGTCGCCTCCGCTTGGCTTTTCGTCGAGCAGTTGGTGGGCACCTAACCCCCTTGGCCGTGGGCGAGTAAGGCGGGCCGGGAAGCCAACGACAGCGGCGGGAGAGTACTAGTGAGCCACTGAGCGGGGGCGGAGGGAAGATGAAGAAGCTGTACCAGGGCGGCAAGGGGCGGCGGGTGCACCCGGCGCCGGAGGACGCCGCCGCGGCGGCGGCCGTTGCGCTCCCGGCCGCCGTGCTGGCCCTGGCGTCCGCGCTGACAGCCGAGGAGCAGGAGGTGCTGGCCTACCTCCTTTCCTGCGGCGGCGCGGCGGCGGCCGGCCGCCCGCGCCGCCGCCGCGGGCCCCACCCACCGGAGATGGGCTGCGCCTGCTTCGGCTGCTACAAGTGCTTCTGGGCGCGCTGGGACGCGTCGCCTAACCGCCACCTCATCCACCGCATCATCGACGCCGTCGAGGAAGGTGGGGGCGGGGCCGGGGCCGGGGCCGGTGTTGCGCCCCCGCGCCGCCCTCCCCGGCGCCGCCGCCGCGGTGGACGCCGCGACGGCGGAGGCGACGCTGCCGACGAGGACGCGGCGGAGACGGGCCCTGCCGTGGAACTCCTCCCGGGCTGCGACGGCGGCGTGGCGATAGACATGGATATGGATCACCACTGCCACGGTGAGTACGAGGGCGATGGCGACGGCGACGAGGAGGAGGAAGAGGGGGGCAGCAGCATGGACGGAGACGGGGACGACGTGTCGGTGGTCAGCGAGGGCGACTACAGCATCGGCGACGGTCTCGCTGGCAGCGCCGAGAAGAGCACGATGGGCAGGCTGGTGCGCTTCATCGGGGAGAAGGTCTGGGGCGCCTGGAACTGATCGGGCTAGCCCACCTGAGCTGCCGGCGCCGGCGCCGGTTCTTGTAAATTAGGGGAAGGAAGGAAGGAAGGAGGAGACCACCAACAAGGACAAGGAGGTGGAGGTCTCGTCAAGGTCAGTACCAGTAGTAGTATCTGTTTTGATCAGGGAACGCCTCTGCTCCACGCCCTTTTCGTCTTGTTTTGTATAATGATGATGAATTCCTTGAACTTCTGATGAGCATGTGAGGATTGGAGGGGGAGCAAAAGATTGGCATGCATTAATCCATCCAATTTCATCTCTCTTGTCCCCCTTCCATCCTCTGTACAATATTTTTGCTCCTTTTGGTTCAGTTCAGTTCAGTTCAACAATGAACTTCATGCAAGAGAACTACTAGCAGCCCCTTTCCAGTTTCTGCACGGTGTCGACTGTTGCTGCTGTGTACTACTGTGCTCGTGATTTATGTTCGTCGAATGTCGTCAGTATTTGATTCTTGCTGCCATGAGGATAGAGTAGGAGGATGTTTGTTTAACTAGCGAGGCTTTGCATAAAGCTTAGCATCAACTTTTCCATTTTTGCGACAAAGCTTAGCATCAAGTTATGCCTGCCTCGTTGGCCACTTCTCCCTCCCCTGCGCAAAGGCGTTTTTTTTTTTGCCCCCATCTTTCCTTCCTTAATTCCATACAAGCTCGTTGTTAAGCAAGCGTGCTGCATGCATTAGTGGGGTTCCATTTCCATCTACCTGAGAATAATTATGCAAATCATGCAGCTTTGATTTCGTCACTCCGAACAGATTGTGTTGTATCGTGCATCTCTGTTCTCCAATCCCACCAACGGACCTTCTGATTCATCATATATAAAATATATAAATAAAATAAAATCGTGATGCTGCTCCTGTTTATTCAATTCAATTATCCTTATCCATGGAGGTGAAACTAAAACAAGTGCCATTTCGATCAAGACTTTTTATTTTTTTTGCTACGTGTGGAAATGCTGAGACAGAACAGCACGTTTCGTGCTGTTTTTTTTTTGTCTGGATTGCTCGTGCTGATTTTCTTGGCGCCAAAAGGAGTGGTATTTTTCTTCTTTTGTTTCTTTTTTTTCCATCCCCCCTGTGGCAGTTTTCAGCAACTCTTCTTTTGAAACAGTAGTGCTGCGCCTTTTGGACCAATGAATGGATGAACAGGCTGCGGCGCTGTTCCATTGGAAGGAGCGAAAGGCAGCATTGGAGCTTCCCCCTCCTGCGCATGCGCCGCGCTGCCCATGGCCATCGGCAGTCGCTACTCCTGTTGGGAGCAGAGCAAAGGCGAGAAGAAAAAGGAGGTCGCTACCATGCCTGCAAAAGCCAAAGCGAGCCGTATGAGCCGTCGTATGGTATAGGAGTACTTGGCTTTCAGGGGATACTTGGTTCCCGGCCACCGCCACGCCTAACCTTAAGTCAGATTTTCGTCACAGAATTGTAGCGGACGTTTTTGCCAGCGCCCATCCCGATCGAATAAAAAAACTCCCCCACCGTTTCCTCTCTCAACTTCCTCGTCTTCTCCAGGCAGCCGTGCCTGCAGGGGCCGCCGCCGCGAGCCTAGGAGCCGCGCCGCCGCACGAGAGCGGTCCGTGTCCATCTAGCAGTGTAGCAATGTGTTGCTATCTTTGCATATTTGTTTTTAATTACGTACATGTGTCTGCACTAGCAGTGTCGTTACTTGTAAACTGTTGTTTGCAAAAGAGTACTAGTAGAAGCAACATTCAAGTTTGGCCCTGTTGTACGTGCTTACGTCATGATATAATTTATGTAATTTATATGTATAATCTAATTTGTACCTTACCATGTTACATGCTGATTTACAACTTATAATTTTAATTGTTACATTTTGTTTACTAGATGTGAAAGGCAATTTCAAATGAATAGTCAAGATAGTAGTTTCCTTCACGTGATTATACTAAGATAATAAGGTATTTTCATTCATTTGTGGTTGCAAACCAAACACATGCCACAACATTTTGCCATAGTTTTGTGGCTGCAAACCAAACAGCAACCACAATTATTTTGTCAAACTTTAGTCACTAACCAAACACCCTATTTTTGTCACAGTTTGTGGCTTGTCACACTTGTGGCTGCTACTTAAATTTAAACGTGACAAGTTATGGCCATGAACCAAAGAGGCCCTCAGTCTCCAATCTAGTCACACTTGCCATTGCCATGGCCCAAGGCCGTGTACTCCACGAAGTTGCTTCCTTTTCGCAGGTAGCCAAACACATTGTAGAGTTTCGTTCGTGCAGCCTTTTCTTTTTTTTTCACGGAGGGATTTTCCTCTCTACAGTAGGCCTTTTTAAGATAAGTATATACGGAGGAGGAGACGAGCAGTAGTAATTGCGTACTGTAGCTGAGTACTACGTACGCTGTAGTAGGAGCAGCGCGTCCATTGGCCAGGAAAGCTGGTGTCACTGTGGCGCCCGTCCGGCTCGGCTCCAGGTCACTGCTGCAGCTGTTTTGCGCTTGGAAAGGCGAGGCGAAGCTGATGGATCGACGCCGCTGGGCTCGAGGACAAAGAAGCAGGTGGAGTGATGACACGTACAGCACGGAATTGATGGGCACATCCAATGCAATGCTATCAAGTAGTGACTGCTCTTTCCACTCCACTCCAGTACTCCAGCCGGCCAGCCAGGGAAAGAAGCGAGGGAGGACCTGACGGGACAATAAAAGAAGGCGACGCAGCCACACACCCACGCCACGCAACGCAACGCAGGCGATTTGGCGGCAGAAGAGTCAGAAGCTGCGACAACAAGTATAGTAAAAAAATAACTCGGGTTCTGATTTCTGTACTAGTGCTAACTAATTACTGCAGTACTGTAGTTTCGGATTTTATTATTTTGGTACCACCACCACTAATTACTGTAATGTACTGTACTACAGTAGGAGTAGTAGTAAAAAGGCAGGTTATTTGGATGCAGTAGTACCAGTACTTACGTACGTAGTACAGAGAGACGTGAAAGCGAGCTGCAGGGATGGAATGAGGTGCCGCAGCACTTTTATGACGCAGGCGGGCCGGGCTAGGCGATGCCGATGCGAGCGCAAATGGCTCCGCCGCTCCGGGCAAGGCATCCATCGGTGGCCCGGCCGCCAGCGCCCCCGTCCCTCCTTCCTTCCTCCGTTATTGCAGGTTGCAGCCGCCGACGCGAGGCGAGGGCGAGGCCTCGTTTACTGCCACTGCCACTGCGATTTGTTGGTTTCGGGGATATTCATATTGATTGACATGTGTTGTTTAAGCCTTCTTGGTCAAGGCTGTGTTTAGTTTCACCAAAAAAAATCAAACTTTAACACTATGTAAAAAGAAGATTCTCTGTCACATCAAACTTGTGGTGTATATATGGAGTACTAAATGTAGACGAAATTAAAAACTAATTGTACAGTTTTGCTTTATTTTAAACCTAATTAGTCTATAATTAAATATTAATTATCAAATACAAACGAAAAGTACTACATAATTTTTTTCACCACATTTTCATCCTCTAAACACAGCGTGGAGGGAGGGACGGCATGGGCCCTGCTGCTGCCTCTGCATGATCCCCCAAGAGTGGGGGTGGAGTAGATGCGAGTAGTCGCTCTCGCTGCGGCGTGGGGTCCGTCCCGTCGCTCGAGTACTACCACTACAAGTACCATACCCACTACCATGCCGTGCATGCAGCATGCCCTGTCAGCAGCGACAGCGAAAATGATCATATGATGAATAGGGGTGTTTGATCCCGCGTCTAAAGTTTACATATGTAACATCGAATGTTGACACTAATTTAGTATATTAAATATAGATTAATTATAAAACTCATTACACAGATTGAGGCTAATTTGCGAGACGAATCTATTAAGTCTAATTAATTTATTTTTTGACAATGTTATTCTACAGTAAACATTTGCTAATGATAAATTAATTAGACTTAATAGTTTCGTCTCACTAATTAGTTTACTCTTATGTAATTAGTTTTTTAATCTACTCATGTTTAATCTTCCTAGTTACCATCTAAATGTTCGATGTGACACGGTCTAAACTTTAGACCCTCACACACCACACAGAGCCCAGGGAACCGGTCGTGACATGAGACGAGCAACGGCTGCATATCTACTGTAGAGTCTACTAGTCAGTAGCTGGGTTTACGAAACCGTTCGGTTATCGTGGTAACCGGCCAAACCGCCCACCACCGGTTCGGTTTCGGTATCGGTTTGAATTCAAATTTCAAATTTGAATTTAAAAAATGGAAAATACTGAAAAAAATTCTTAAAAATAGTTCATGATTTATAGAGTCGAATGGTGTACAAAATTTTCAAATTGGAGTTCGTTTGCTATTTATTTTGACGTGTACAAGTTTAAAAAAAAAGAAAAAAGATCTTTGAAACTTGGTTCCCGTCGGCAAACCGCCGGTAACCGACGGGAATCGGTGGTTTATGGTTAAGGGTTTAGGGTTACCGCCAAACCGCCCACCACCGGTTTCCGTCGGCAAAACGGTTAGAAAAACCCTGGTCAGTAGTAGGAGTCGCTTGTGGCCTTGCGACTTGCTTGTGATAGCCGGGTCCATGTACCCACTCGCGCAGAGCCATATCATCATCATCAAATACTAATCAAATAATAGGATTACTGTGATACGGCCATGCGACGTTAGTCACGAAGACACGCACCTTTGCTGGCCTTTTCACGTCACCGTTGTACGTATATACTCCTAGTACCAGTGGTCACTGCTAGCACTTGTATAGCATACGGAGTAGTAGAAGTGGTCGCATGCTGCGACCTGCGACTGCGCGAGACAGCGAAAGGTAAGAAAAGAATCGTGGATGAATGGTAAACAAAACAAAACAAAACAAAACAAAAAAGTGGAGTACCGAGTAGTACGTACAACAAAAGCCGTAGTACCGTAGACGTGGTGTGGAAGAATATGAGAATGAGCCCAGGGTGCAGAGTCCGAATGCGATGCGTTGCGGGCGGCGAACACGAGGACCGGGGCTCCGGACTTTGGCCTCCGTTCGCGTTGGAATCCACGAAAGGCTGCTGCAGCGATGCGTCGCCTTCTCTACGGCCGCTCTGCGCGTTCCGTTTGTTTTCCGTCCCCAAGGCTTCATCCGTTGCTCCTCTTGGCCCTTGCTCCCCTTCTACATATCCCTTTCGCTCCAATTACTAGCTGTGCAGCAGGGGTAAGAGCAGTCTATCATGTTTTATACGTATTTAAAAGAATGACACATCATTAAAAATACATTTTTCTTTTTTCATATTTTAAGGTATGAGAAAGGAAATATTGTTAAGCTACCAATAAATAGGTGGACAATTATGTTGAGACGGAAAGTTTCGTGCCATTAATCTCATGTTCCATATGTGCTCACCTCCGCCCAATCTTTCTCACCCCTTCCGTCGCCGCTCTTTCACAGCTTCGATCGAGTAGAGTAGAGTAGAGTCGACTGCTCTGAAACACGTACTACTCCCTCCGTCCCGGAATACGCAATACAAGTCGTTTTATCTTTGGCTTTGTTTAGTTTCCAAATTCCTTAAAAATTGCACTATGTAAAAAGAAGATTCCTCATCATATCAAAATACCGGCACATACATGGAGTATTAAATATAGATGAAATTAAAAATTAATTACACAGTTTTATTGTACATTGCGAGATAATTTTTTTGAGTCTAATTTAAGAATTTTTGGACAATATTTTACAAATAAAAACAAAACGCTGCAGTGTTCTAGACACTGTACCAACCGCCGATTCGGCGAGGGAACTAAACACGGCCTTTCTACTCCACCTGCAAAAGCTGCAGGCCTACCTTACCATCTCGTGCTTCGTCCCAATCCCCACGAATCCACTGCCGAGTACTAGTTCATCTTCTCTGCACTCTGCTTCGTCCCCACCCCCATTCCCAGTTCCTCCTCTCTCTTCAGCATGAACATGAAGACCGGCGTCTAGACTCAAGATGGAGTTCCCCCTCGTCGGCACGAACCGGAGCAAAGCGGCTTCTCTCCGCGTGCATCGAGTTGGAGAGGACCGGCGTCAGCGCAGTTTTGAGGTGGAGCGCCCCGGCGAGATTCCACACACCACCATGGCACGGAGGTGCGCCCCGTCGAGATCCGCTGCACAACTGCACTGTCATGGAGGCTGCGACCGAGCCCGCCCCTCTCTCCTCCACCGGCGCGGAGGTCGCGCCTTTCTTCGTGTTCTCGAGCTCTGGCGCGGAGGCCGCGGCAACGCCTACCTCCGCTTCTGCGTCGGTACGAGAGGCCGCCGCTGCCCCTCTTCTCCACGTCAGCCCGGAGCCCTCACCGGCGCTGAGGCGCATCTGGCGGCGCCCTTCTTCCGCATCTGGTGTTGCTGGATCCGGGTAGGAGGGGCCAACGGCGGGTGAGCGAGCGGCTGGTTGCGGGTCGTGAAGGACAATGGGGGCAGGTGCGGCCCGCACGCCGGCACAGAGGCACGGAGGGGCAAGTCGGCGGGGAGGAGGCATCGGAGTTGTGGACATCGAACAGGGGAGGAGCGCAGGACAGAGAAACCGTGCGAATGGAGGGAGGAGCAGAGTAGGGGCACGCACGTCTTTTACCAGACTCTTTGGTAATCGTGCCCAAACCTAAAACGATATATTCTGTGGATAATTTTTTATACTTATCGTCCTTATATTTATTCGCTCTAAACTAGTGCTCCACCAAATGTTGTTGCCCCCATAACCGACCACCCTCATATTCAAACTCCTATTGCCCTCGTCGATCACTTATGCTCTAAGCCCAGTGCTCCTCCGATTGACGTCGCCCCAATGAACAACCACCCTCATATTCAAACTCTTGCTGCCCTCCTCAATCACTCACTATGCTTTTCTAGCTTGTCAACATGGACGTCATGTGCCCGAATGTGCACACCTCCACTGTTAGCAGCCTTCATCGTGGTTCTCCCACTCGACCACAATAACTTTGAAGCCATTCGCCATTGCCCCAAGACTGGGCGTGGTCAGATTCGACTTTCCTTCCTAGGTCACCACTCATTCCATTTCCCCACCAGTAGATGTGGCCTCGACGCAAACCCCCTCGCCCCTTGTTCCCTCTTCCCTCAACTGAGATTTCCTTCCCACCGACACCACTTCTTGCCATCGGTTGAGCCTCTTCTCACATTGACGGACAAGTCACAGGGTCACATGTCATTATGTGTGCACAAGACATGACATGAGTTTATAGAAAAGAGCTTCACATTTATGACACCAAATAGAAAAAGAGTTTCACGATGAATCTAATCATATTTAATGGTCTTAAATTTATTATTCTAGCATTCTAGTGTGCCTAAAAACGCAAAACCAAAGGCACTTGACAAACGGAAAGGAAACAAACCAAGAAAGAAGAAGCTCTGAATCCATCTAATTTAGATCCGATGAATGAGTCGTTGCCTTTAGATGCAAAGGGCATACTCCCTCGGTCCTAGATTAAAAGACGTTCTAAAAACTGTCACAGAGACCAAGATGAATGGCAAAAGACTCTAAAATACCTACGAAATCCTGCAGCTGGCGGACGTCTACAATGTAGCATGCAGCCTGGGACAGCGCTCCGGCTGGAGACCTCCTCCCACATTGTCTATTTGTTTTTTTGTTTTTTATTCATAGTGGACGGCAAAGGTGACGGATGAGATGATGGATAACCGGTGTCACACTCTGCTGCAGGAGATGCAGAAGTTAAAACGTATTTCTTTGTAATACTTTTTTCAAATGCTAGAGGGACCTATATTATAGGACAGTGGGAGTATAGCAAGCCCCTTTGTTGTTAAAAGTCTATCAAACTCAAGGTAGTTTAATTGTCATTACGTTAGAATTGCATTCTTTGAGTACTCCTCCAAAAACTAAAAACAATGTATGGTCCTCGATCTTACCATGGATGTCATTTGTAAACCTTGACACATATAGAGTACTCCAACAACTAAAAATAACGTGATGTTCTTGAACTTACCATGGATGCCATTTGTGAACCTTTTGACATATTTTTGTCTTAGACACTTCAAAAAAAATAAATTGAAGTCCTATTGCTGCGTCATTCTCTCTTTTATTTCTCTTCTCCCAATTTGATCGTGGCCAAGTTCCACTCGACCATGGCTGGGCTCCTCCACCGTGGTAACCGATCTCCTTGAGTGGCTTTCGCATGCTGGCACGAGGTGAAAATAATATTGTATAAATTAGTGAAGTTTATTTGATGACGTCCTTAGGAACCACCTTTGAATTTTGTCGTAAGCACGGGCGCAGGTATCCTGTGCTGCTGGAGGTTTGTGTGGCTGATAAACTAGTTGATATTATTTTGTTGGAAGAAAACAAAATACTGCTGGAGTATATTATAATTATTAGTAAGTTAGACTGATAAAAGCACTGTTTTTCATTTGCAGCATGCATAGGCTTGAGCTTCAGAATTGCTGACCACCGCCGCATCAGCTAGACACAGCGCAACCGACTCCAAAACCAAGTGCCCCTGCGCCCACCATTCTTGTCCACACCTGCGCCTCCAATTTGTCCACCGGATTAGTTTATGCCACTTCCCCGTCCATATTTGCGCCTTCCCCTATTTGATTTGTCCACCGGGACTTCCTGCGTCGAAAACACTATCGGCATTCCCTTTGCTGCCTAGTTTGTTTCGATGGCGTGCTACAAAGTACAAGAACGTTGCTCTCGGCCTCCTTGTCGTGTGGAACGCCGGCCAAACAATGCCGCTATTGGCACGTCCGCCGCTCCAAGCTTTTTATACCAGCCGCCGTGGTGCCTCAATATGTTCCAGCTCGCTCGCTTCCCGGCCGCGGCGGCGCAATCATTGCATTGGCGACGCAGGTGACAACCAACAATAAATCTCCGATCGTCCTTGTTGACTCCGATCCGATCCATCCACGGCCGGCGAGGTATTGGTAGGTACGTGTAACTGCATGGCGTGGACCGTCTCCTGCTCGCGCGTCCTCGTCGTCAGGTGCTCGGCCTCCTCCTCCTCGGCAAACAGCGGCAGCGGAGGCGGAGGGCACGGGCAGCAGCACCGGAGCGGCGGCGGCAATGCCGTGAAGACGGTGAACGGCGCGGCGCACCGCGCGCCGCTGCAGGTAGGGGCGGCGCGTGGAGACGTCCATCAACAGGTCGCTGGCGGAGCTGAGCGCGCCCGTGCTGCCGCTGCCGCTGCTGCCCGACACCGGCGGCCGGCAGAACATCCCGACGGAGAAGCAGACGGTGGACCCGTTCCGGCAGGCGCTGATCGTGGAGGGCGGCGTGCGGTACCAGCAGACGCTGGTGGTGCGGTCGTACGAGGTGGGACCCGACAAGACGGCCACCCTGGAGACGGTGCTCAACCTCCTCCAGGAGACGGCGCTGAACCATGTCTGGATGTCGGGCTTGCTCGGCGACGGATTCGGCGCCACGCACGGGATGATCAGGAACAACCTCATCTGGGTCGTCTCCAGGATGCACGTCCAAGTCGATCAGTACCCGATCTGGGGAGAGGTGCTGGACATCGACACCTGGGTGGGGTCGTCGGGCAAGAACGGCATGCGGCGGGACTGGCTCATCCGTGGCCGCAACTCCGGAGACGTCTTCGTCCGCGCAACAAGTACGTGGGTGATGATGAACAAGGTGACGAGGAGGCTGTCCAAGATGCCGGAGGAGGTCCGTGGCGAGATCGCGCCGTGGTTCATCGACCGCCATGCCATCCAGGAGGATGCCATGGCGGAGAAGATCGTCAAGCTCGACGACAACGCCATGTACGTCGACTCCGACCTTAAGGTTAGCTCACCTTGCTTACTTCGCTAGGTATGCAACTTGTCTTACTCTTATCTGTCAATCTTAGTTACCTAGGCCAAAGCTGGACCAACGGGTCGTAATTTAATGCAAGTGACATTGTTTTGTTCGATCATATATATATATATATATAATTGTCTCGCATGTACAACTATAATTTAACGTAGTGTTGGGTAGTAGTAGTCATACTCCATCCGTTTCAAATTATAGCCATTTAATAAGCTTTTTTAATCCTAAGTCAACCCTTTTCAACATTAAACAAGTTTCAGGGGGGAGGGGGGGATCTACGATGTACGTATGTATTAATATTTATTTACAAGTTCGGTTCAAATAAATGTATTGGCAAACATATTTTATGGAGAAATTAACAAAAAAAAATGTTGGTATCTATTTTTTTTCTATAAAATTGGTTAAGATTAGAGTAGTTTGTTTTAGAATAAAATTGAAGTGATCTCTAATTTAATATGGAGGTGGCACTTATTTGTAGCCCAAGCGAAGTGATCTGGATATGAACCACCACGTCAACAATGTCAAATACGTGAGATGGATGCTTGAGGTAAAGAAAATCGATTTTCTACAGTGCCAGAACACATTGCCTTGCCTTTTTTACTTCTGGTATATCCAGAAGTAGAAGCACAAGCACAAGAATCTCCCTAGTTACATATCTCTTTTGTGCTATGCAGACTCTTCCTGATCACTTCTTGCAGCAGAACCAGCTTAGCAGCATCATCCTGGAGTACAGGAAGGAATGTGGGAGCTCAGATGTTGTGCAATCCATTTGTCAACCTGACGATGGCTCAATTCCACCACAAGAAAATGTCACCATGGTCAATGGACCTTCACTTTCGCCGGAAATCATCAGTGGCCACCACAGCCTGGCAGGTGCACTCCAACAAAGTCCAATGAAGTACACGCATCTTCTGCAACTGAAAGCAGGTGACAAGTATGAGGAGATTGTGCGAGGGAGAACTACATGGAAGAAAAAAACATATAAAGCTCCTTGATGTGTGTATGTTGGAAATGTGCTCGCTCCTTCACAAAAAAGAAAGAAAGAAAGAAAGAAAGAAAGAAAGAAAGAAAGAAAGAAAGAAAGAAAGAAAGAAAATGTGCTTACTATACTGTGAAAAAGTAAAAGTTGGATTTCCACTACTGTATCGTAGTTAGTCATGCCTTCTTGGGCGCAATTCCTCTGCAGAGGAGACGACTGCAGAGAAGCCTCAGGGGTGTTCTTGGCCATCTCGCCCATACCAAAAAAAGGGGGTTTTAAAATCAACCTCGATGTGATTTCCCTTGTGTAATGCAATGTACCAATTGTGTATGTGGGCCAATTGCAGCCTTCATTTTCATCTCTAATATTAGGTAGCCATTGAGGCTTTTTTTAGCTCGATTAAAGCATCGTTTGGTGAAGCTCCGGCTCATCCATGCCCTGTAATTGTAATATGGAGTCATTTTTGTCTATTTTATATGTAAAATATAAATTAAGGGATAAAACAACTACTCTTTTGCTTTACCAACTCCAGCTTCTCCTTACACTGTAGCAAGACGTCAGAGCTCGATAAAGTCGTGCTAAATATGCCCTAATATTTAGTAAACAAAAGTAATAGCAAAGTTGTATTTTGTGGATCGTGATATCACAAGCATTTACTTACTATAGATAGAAGGATATCCAATGGGAATTATGAATTATTTGAATGAAATTAGACTATTTATAATTACTTACACGAAGGGTCATATCATAAATGTAAGTAGATAATGTGACCTGCTAATATAGATTTGTGACCAGAGGGAATGCTAATCTCATCTGCTTGAACAGCCACAAACTTTTTTCCATTAGAAAGAGTCAGTTTCCGAGTTCCAAACAGTGGGAACAACCCCAAACAGTGGCTTCTTTGAAATTTCAATGAAGGATCCTAGGTGCCAGATAGTCCCGGACACATGTTCATGCCACTGAACTTTTGAGGCTGTGTTCTTGTCCTTCTGGACCTTTGCATCCCTACGCGTTAAGGGAGGAAAAGACCAATGGACGACGCATCCACAGACAGCTCAGCACCACAGACAGACCAAGGGAAGTCGCTTTTCCTGAGAAATCCGGAAGGCAACAAACACAAGATCAGTTAGTGACAACAACTTGTCTCGATCAGAGGTCAGCACCCAGCGGAGTCCAAGTGTGCTGCAACCACAGGTCACTGCTCGTCGAGCGCCTTGAAATGGTCAGTGGTCAGCATGAGGAAATGGTCACCTGCTGGACTTTTGTGGTTAGTAGCCGGTAAAACTGGCGTTCCTTTCCTTCTCCATCTATCAAATGGACATGCCAATCCAAAGGCAAAGACAGTTTAGTTGACCAGGGGATTCAGGCTTATCGACTACTCTCTGTCAAAAAAAAAGTGTACATCTCGCTTTTCGATGTATCAACTTTGTATCTCCAATATGTTTAATATGAAAACTCACGTATACATTCTACCTGACAGAGTCCAATGACACTGAACTAACACTGAGAGAAACTAATAATATTAAGATGGACGACCTCTATTACACTATGCCAAAAGAGCCAGATAATATAACCAAATGGAGATTAGTATGCCAGTTCATGCAGACAAGCTAGAGCTGCAGCCCTTGTCTGCCAGATAACATGGATATCACTACTACATTCAGAGAATCCACGGCCAGCAAAAGATCCAGTATCTAGCTAGTTCTCTGTGCCCATCCTCGAAGCATGGAGCACCTGATAGCGATAATCGCCCATCCTCGAAGCATGGAGAACCTGATAGCGGCTAGTGTTTTTCGCTTTTTTTCTCTAGGAGGAGAGCGTGCCTCCTCCATATGTACATATAAATCTCTTTCCCTCTCTTAATTGAAAGGCAGAGCTCCTACCATTGCATTCAAAAAAAAAAAGAGAACCTGATAGCGATAATCAATTGAAAATGAATGGAAATGGGCCAAAAATGGGATACACTGATTGATGGTAACAACACATACAGTAAATTAGAGGAACATGAATTATTTATTTACTAATAAAATAACACAGCGTGCAAATGCAAACACAACAAAATTCCAAGACCAGTAATTGAGTACTCCCAAGTCCCATCGGCCATCTATCTGTTGCCAAATTGATCTGTGTCTCATATAAAAAAGACTAAATACAACTTAAAGCATGATAGCATCAGTCAACCGTCCTTCTCTTGAGAGGCAGTTAGACGACTCTTGATCCATGACTCAAGATAAAGTAGCTCTTCTTGGGAAAGGGAATGACCCAGATCTGGATATGCCTGCAAAAATGAACACGATAACTTCAGATCTTCGGTACTGGCAAGTTAGAGCTCAAATAGACATTGAAGGTCCTTCGAACTGAGAGATAGAGGGGCATTACAGAAATCTACCTTGAATTCACAGTTAACACCCGCACTTTGCAAAAATGGTAGACCAGCTTGACCAGCTTCAAACAATACTACTTTGTCAGCCATTCCATGTGACCAAAGAAATGGGGTCTGAAATGTTGAAAGAATGAGAAGAATAGTCAAATAAACTAATGATCATATAAAAAGTTCCATATTTTTTTTAAATATATGAAGGTTCAATTTTCCTTTCAAGCTAATATTCATAAAGCAAAGAGTTCATCTAACTTTCTTCAAAGTTGACTGAATGCAACGTAAGTGCATCTGTCAATGGTAAAATGTGTTTGCTAGTTTTTGGATTTTTGCAAGTCAAACAAGTGTCTGCAATCTGCCTGATTTCATCCAAAAATTCTATTATGAAAGAGTCAATGCTATCTAATATTATCCGAATGCGTATTGGCCTTTCTTGATGCAATACTTAATTTTTAGATGTGCAATGTGCATACACATGAGCCACAGAATATAAAATTAGATGTATAATTTAATTTCCACCATGCAATGTTTGACCCTTCTTTCAGGGGAACAGAAGGGGAAGGCCCTACTGAATATATATAAGTATATATACAATATAATCATAATGCCCAGGGTAAATAAGAGTACAGGACCAAGGATAGCAAATTCCGTAAGAATAGCAAAGAGCAAATAAGCATAGATGTCTTCAGAACCGCCTTTAGCAAGTGATCAATTAATTAGCTATTCTGAATCTAAATAAGCATATATTCCTCTGAAACCCTCTCCTTCAACAAGATCCTGTTCTCCTCTTCCAATGTTTGATTTATTATATTCGCCATTATAAATAACCTTTTTCCCTATCTTAATTCCTATCTCCGAAGTCCTAAGATGAGGCATATATTCCTTTCCTCAACTTGAGCCTACTTGCATCAACCTTGATGTGTAAGGTTTGTCCATATTACATATATTGAACTAAAACTATACAACACTGATCAGTAACCAGTTGTGCTTCTGCAGTCGAACAAGACTGGAAAGAATCTTTAAATGCATGATTGTTCTTGGTGGTGGCCACACCAGCATTGGTACAAGTGAGTAGTTCAAAAAAAAGGTAACAGTAAGTAATGTACCAATGATCAAGCATCACCGGTCTTGTCATTGAGTAAATTTACCAACCTATAGATATGTCTATAAGCATCTTGCACCTTATGATTGCACATTAAACTAAAAAGAAGATAGAAAGGGGTGAAAGTATTGATTACCTTCCTCGCTTCAGCTGAAATCTTCTCAGTGACTGATGAACTGAAAGGCACCCATCCACTGAACACTGCTCCTCCACCTAACTTCTTCGGATAAAGCAAAACGCTAGCTAATGTCAGAGCACCTGCAGAGCAACATTCTACCACTTAATTTACAACACTTCCAAAGTTTTATCCTCTAAGTAAAACTACCAATTTGATGTATCAATGCTCTTCTTACCTCCTTGACTAAATCCACAAACAAATATGTTCTCAGGGTGGATGCCATCGGCTACTTCTTTGTCTATCATCGCGTGTACCTTTTCAACAGCCTTGAGAACCCCAGCCTCATCTTGTGGAGAGCCCTAATCGTTCAAAATTGCAGCTACATCAAAATTCCAATGCCTTGGGCTATTTGATTAGAGACGGTATGGAGTGAACTCACAGCGTTCATGGGAAGCTCGTGGATATCGAACCACGACGGCATGACAAAACCATCTGCCGGGGGGAAAGACTCCATATCAGCAAACGTTGATTTGAAGCAATTGTACATACAGGAGTTAAAGAAGAGGATATGGTAGAGGAAGCTCACTGTTGCAGGATACGGGGGCGCGGGGAGCGGTGGGGAACAACCACTTGGCGAGGCGGAACTCCGGGGCGGAGAAGAGGTTGCGGATGGGTTCATTGGCCGGGCCGGAGTCGCCGAGGCCGTGCAGCCACAGCACGAAACTCTGGTTGCGTCTCGCCATGTGGGAGGAGGCGACGAGCTGGGCGGGAAGCCCGGGAGGCGGCGCGCGGCGGCGGAGTGAGGCGACGAGGAGCGAGGCTGCGGCGATGGCCGCGGCGAGGGTGAAGAGGAAGCGGACCAGGCTACTCATGAGTCATGGGCCGAGCCGGCCCGAAATGCGTCGCTGAGAACTTGAAGCAGTAGTTGGAATTTTCTTTTTCTTTTTGAGAAATGGTAGTAGCAGTAGAAGTTAGTTGTACCAAATTCCATATCGAAAGAGAGTAAAATTTAGGTGGTCCTTAAACTTTGCTATGGTTTTATCGGATGGCGATGGGATGGGACGGCATATTTCACACCAAAAAACTTTAAAAACTGGTTTTGAATTTGTGATTTCCGAAAAATGAGTGTTAATAATTTAAGCATCCTTTTGTTTTCAAAAGGATCAAAGTACAAAGAATCAAATTCAAAGACACAAATCACGATGGAAGTCAACTACTGCTATTATCATAAACCTTTCTCGGATCACGTTACAACTCATGTGGCATTCAATTCCTTCCTTTGGCACCCTACTATAAAAATCGTTCACAATGGTGATACAAGCTCAAATTTGATCTGATGCCGCGCATGAGATTAAGAACGAGATTTAAGTTCGTCACAACGCGAACTGATGTGCCACGTAATAAAAATAGCAGCCAAGAATTGTACTAGAAACTATGCAATCACAAATAACACAGCTATTGGAGATCCTTGTGGTTAGATGACGATGATGGCCTTGCGATTTCAGTTGCTACAGAGGCAGCCATCCCTAGACGATTCAGGATCCATTGCTGAAAGTACTGGAGCTCTTCAGCAACCATTGAATGTCCAAGGGTAGGATAAGCCTGATTAGATGATTAGGGAAAACGGACAAATAGCTTTAAGTCAGGTATGTTTGAAAAAGAGCACAAATCTTTGCAGAACCACTTGTAGGGAGCAGGCAAAATGTTTTAGAAGTGAACATTGACTACAGCTACATATATATTTTCCTCTATTACCTTGAATTCACAGGACATGCCGAGCTCCTCTAAAAATGCACACCCAGCATGTCCTGCTTCAAATAGGACCAACCCGTCTGCCATTCCATGAAACCATAATACCGGCGTCTGAAATAAGAGTTCATATTTAGGTTATAAGATCCAAGAAGATGCAGTTCTGAACATAAGCATAGCTGCAGGTTATTACCTTTCTAGCTTCAGATGACACCTTGTCAGCGAATGATTTATTCAGTGGAACTGAACCACTGAAGACAGCACAGCCACCTAAAGTTTTTGGGTAGAGTAGAACACTTGCTATGGCTAGAGCACCTGCGAAAATGAAGAAAAAAAATTGTATTGGTATTATCTTATGACCATGAAGACTATCATAATACAGATTAAGCTCAGTGATCTGTGATTTACCTCCTTGGCTCAACCCACAAACGAATATGTCTGACGGAATCATTCCCGCAGCTACTTCTTTGTCTAGCAATTCATGCACATACTCAACAGCTTTAAGAACTTCTTTCTCATCTCTTACAGATTTCTAGGAGAAAAGAGATAGAAATAGTGGAATAAATCATTCAAGTTAGTAGTAGCAAAAGAAAGCAAATAGCTGTACAGAATGTAGATGGAAATTGTTATTTTTCCTTTATTTGAAAGATAGTCTATACAACTATCCTTTAACAGCATCCACTGCATTCAAAATACCCAGGACATTGGAACTAGCAGGGAACCCCTCTGATCAGCCATTCAGGATCATCAAAGTTCTAATTAAGCCACAGGGTTGGGTTTAGAAAAGCGTGATTTACATAAGCGACAATGCTAGAAAACTTACACATGAAAAATAAGAACTTCAAAGAAAAAGGGGATGAAAGCTTGTGCTTGTATTCCTCTTTTGTTCAGTCACATATTCACATGTTTTGCAATAGTTCTTTCAAATTAACTTCCAAATAGCACTGTCCTTTTAAGCTAAAGAAGACTAGCAGAATCAAATACGTAAAGCAATGGTCAATTTATTTCTGAAGCATAAGCAAATGATTACTCTACACTACAGTCTCGAGCAAATGCCATCACTCAAAGAAGAGCAATACACTTTCCATCAGTGTGGTTCAGGGTAATGTGAACTGACAAAATTACATTTAAGTGAAAGCACAATTAACCTAACCGCAGTACATAATATGAGTATCATTGGTGAGTACCATACCGCGGTAATAGGAACCTCCGAGATGCCGAACCAAGCCGTCATCACCGCATCACCTGCAACAGCATCAGGAATTGAGAAACCGAGTCAGAGGAAGGAGACAGCGCGGATTTCCTTTTTCCTCCACTTACGAGCCTTGCAAAGCATCCATAGCGCGAAACAACAGAGCAGATTGCATCCTTGAAGCGAGGCGTCACGAGAGAGAAAGAACATGTGGTGCGGCGAGGCCCATGGATCATCAGTTTATCACCAGGAAAATAAGTAAATAATCATAGGGCTGGCTGACTGGCTGGATGGGTGCCAGGTGCTGCGGCGCTCACCGTAGCAGGAGATGGCGGCCGTGGGCGCGGTGGGGAAGGACAGCCGGACGGAGGAGGGGGTGTCCGGGGAGGAGAAGTAGGGCGCGACCTGCGCTCGGCTCTCGTCGCCCGACCCGCCGGAGCCGTGTAGCCACAGCACGAAGCCGCCGGCCGAGGGGCGCTCATCCGCTGCTCCCGCCGCCGACATCGAGGCCAGGCGTTTACTACTTTACTGGCTCGCTGCCGTTCGTTGGTGCCAGCGCCCCCCAGCGAGTCGGTCCGGGATTCGGGGGGGAAGGGAGTTGGGAGTGCCGCCCGGAATCAACCAACCCGCTTTGTTGGAGAACAGATCAGAATCGTCCGGCTATCAGCGGATCGTCTCTTTCCTTCCCCTTGGTGGTGTGTCGTGTGTGGCGTGGAAAGTGCCGCCTGCGCGATGACGATCGCGCCATTACGGCCGCGCGCGTCGCGTGTTGCGCGTGGTGATTCATGTGTGATGGTGATGGGCTGATCGTGATGGCCCACCCCGCGGCCTGCCGACAAGTGCAGGTGCAGCCCATCACCGTCTGGCTGGGCTCGGCAACCCGGATGCTCCGATTTATGGCGCGGACAATCCATTTGATCGCAGAAGAAAAGCAAACAGGCAATAGCTCAGCACATCATATGACAACTGAAACAGCAGAAGTTTCTCCACACAACACACACACAAAAACTGAAACAGCATTTTTTTTATCACAACGGGGAACACGAGTTCCATTAAAGGCAAAAATATAGAAGGTTTGTCACAGCATTAGGAAGACAAGAACAAACAAAGCAGCGGCAGCGGCTATCTGGAGAAGATGTTGAAGACCCCGCATAACAACTTGCTCTTGCGCCCCGTCCCCGTCCCCGGACGGCCACCCTTCTTCTCCACCGGGCCTTGTCGTCCGTGCTCGTGCCCGCCCACGCCCAGAGCGATCTCCGACGCCCACCGCTCGCAGTGCTCCAGCTCGTACGGCGCCAGCGTGTGCCCGAGCCTGTCGTACTCCTGCGTGCGTGCGTTCGCAACAAGGTCAAACAGACTCTGCTTAATTGGAGAGAAGACCTGACCACGAGCCAGCAGAGCCTTGTACCTTGAACTCGCAGCTCATGCCGAGTCCTCGCAAGAACTTCACCCCATCTCGGCCTTCCTGGACCGGGATCAGCGAGTCGGCTCCCCCGTGGATCCACAGAACAGGCGTCTGCATGCAATTCATTCATACACGATGTCATTGAATCATCCGCAGATACTACTAGACGAGGAGCACGGTTCCAGCAGCGATATGATCGCGCAGAGACAGAGCCACAGAGGTAGAACAGAAGAAGGTCAGCTCCGTGCTAGTACTGTACCTTCTTCGCTTCGTCTGTCACCCTGGCAGCAAAGGAGGAGGAGTCGAAGGGGAGGAAGCCGCTGAAGACGGCGCAGCCGCCCAGTGTCTTAGGGTAGAGCAGCACGCTTGCTATGCTCAGGGCACCTGAATCAAGACACGTGCAGCGTTTCAGTATGTGATGCTATGATGCGTCTGTAGCTTACCACGGTTTGTTACAGCGTTCAGCAATACGTAGTATAGAAAAACAGAGTGAAGTGAAAGGCAATGCAGGCAAGGAGCGAGGAATTGTTCTGTTCTGCTGCCCTACCTACCTCCTTGGCTGAGCCCAAACACGAACACGTCTCCCGGGTCTGTTCCGGCCGCTATTTCCTTGTCGATCATTGTGTGCACGATCTGGACAGCTCTCAGCACATCCTCCTCACCCCTCACGGATTTCTTCACGCACGCAGAGTATTGGGCCATGAGTCGTCAGCATTGTCGAGTGTCGATCAAACTCACTTGCATACACATATAGTACAGCAGATCGATTTTTGCTTACTTACTGAAGTAATAGGCGTGTCGTGGATGTCGAACCACGAAGGCATGCGCATACCACCTGCCAATTAACACACGGGAATCGTGGAAATTTCAGCAACGACGAGGAGCAAGCAGTGCCAGTGCCATGAACTGAAGTGATAGACGAAGGTGTTGTGATGGCAGGCACCGACGGTTGCAAGTGACGGGGGCGGTGGGCGCCGTGGGGAAGGCCCAGCGGGCGTCGCTGAAGGTGGCAGAGGAGAAGTGGTCGGCGATGAACTCGTTGGCGCGGCCGCAGTCGCCTAGCCCGTGCAGCCACACCACGAAGCCGCCGCCGCGTACCTTCCCGGCGCCGGACCCCGCGGCAGGCGTGCGCTCCTCCTCGGCCATCTGTCTGAGCTGCTAGGGGACGGAGACGACGACGCAACCCTTGAGCTTGAGGGCAGAGATCGAGAGCAGAAGATGGAGAAATTAGCCTCGGTTCGTCCTGGCTCCCAGCATCGCAGCCGGCCCATGGTCAAGTGAACTTTCCATGGCGCGTGTTGACTTGCCACGGCGAGTTGACTTTGACCCACCAAACGAACAGGATACCTTCGCATTCGCCTTTTGGTTGCCTGAATTTGGAGATGTAGTCCTACTAGACGATATGCATGTACCGATGTACTACGTCATCAAGAGGTTTTATTTAGCAAAATCAAGTTTACGGAGACAATAACAAAGGCAATTCTCGCAAGGGCAAATATCCTAAAAAGCCAAAAACTCCTTCTAAGTTTATTATAAAATGAAGTGAGTCTTCTGAAATAGCAGAGGTTTTGCAGACTTGGCTAAGCACAGGTTCCTGGCAGAACTAGTCAAGGAAGAACAGATTAATTTTATCGCTCTTTCCGAGACTGAGAGGGATTCTTTCCCGGATCATGTCCTCAAAAATCTTTGTGGAGGACAAGATTATCTTTGGCACACCATGGTTCCTCATGGTAGATCAGGAGGCATTCTTCTTGGTGTTGGTCTTAATATTTTTTTATATTGGTGGCATTAGTGAGGGAGATTTTTATGTAAAATTCGATCTAAGGTGTAAAGCAAATGACTTCAAGTTTGCACTTTACACTGTTTATGGGCCCGCACAAATCCAAAACAAGAGTACCTTTCTGGTAGAGCTTGCGAACACTTGTTCTAAAGAAACTCTCCCATATCTAATAGGGGGGATTTCAATATAATGAGATCTCCGGAGGAAAAAAAGTTATGTGGATTTTAACCCAAAATGACCTAATATTTTCAATGTTGTCATCGAATCTCTCAATCTAAAAGAGATTATGATGTCAGGACGCCAATATACTTGGGCGGAGCCAGGGGATAATCCAACCTTCGAGAAGCTGGATAGGGTACTCGTCAGCACTGAGTGGGAGAATCAGTTCCCGTTGTCGTCAGTTGAACTTAGAGATAGGAATATTTCAGATCATACTCCCCTTGTGCTAAACACTGGAGTTTCGACCCACCACACCAATAACCGTCCTTTTAAATTTGAGAGAGGATGGTTGTTAAGGGATGGGTTTTTATGACATGGTGACAGGCATTTGGCAATCTCCATGTTCGGGGTCGACCTCGCTTGAACGTTGGCAGTCCAAGATCCGTAGGCTCAGACAACATCTAAGAGGCTGGGCTAAACACACTGTAGGCTCTTACAAAAAAGAAAAAAAAGACCCTTCTTGCTCGCTTAGAGACTCTTGATAAGAAGGTTGAGATTACACAGCTTTCTAACCAGGAAATTGATCTTAAAAATTATCTGAAAGAATGTCTAGTTACTCTTTTGAGAGAGGAGGAACTGAAATGGTATGAGCGAGCTAAAGTAAAACTCTCTTGGAAGGGGATACTAACACAAGGTTTTTCCATCTAGTGGCTAATGGGAAACACCGCAAACAACATATTTACAAACTTGATAATGATCAAGAGGTGGTTATCGGTGATGAGCGCCTCAAAAGTCATATCACAAGTTATTATAAGAATCTCTTCGGGACGCCTGAACACTCTGAGGTCACACTCATGGAAGATCAAAACATGGATATTCCTCAAGTGTCACCAGAAGAAAATGATATATACTAATTAGCCCTTTCACCAAATCTGAGGTGCGGGAGGTAGTTTTTCAGATGGAGCATAATAAAGCTCCAGGACCAGACGAATTTCCTGCGGAATTCTATGAGGTTTTTTGGGGAATCATCAAAGAGGACCTTATATGTCTTTTTTCAGACCTACATAGGGAGGCCCTTGATCTCTACAGCCTGAACTTTGGAATCATTACTCTTATTCCAAAGATTCAAAATGCTACAAAAATTCAGCAATACAGACCTATCTGTGTCCTTAATGTGAGCTTCAAAATCTTCACTAAAGTAGGCACCAATAGATTAAATTTGGTAGCTAAAACAGTGGTAAGCCCGACGCAGACTGCCTTCATGCCAGGCACGAATATCATGGAAGGAGTAGTAATATTACACGAAACTATCCACGAGCTGCACTCCAAAAAGAGAGATGGGGTCATTCTTAAAATAGACTTTGAAAAGGCTTATGATAAAGTGAAATGATATTTCTTACAACAAACCTTACGCATGAAAGGTTTCTCCGCCAAATGGTGTATGTGGGTTGAGAGTATAGTCACTGGGGGAAGCGTGGGGATCAAAGTCAATGACGATATTGGACCCTACTTCCAAACCAGGCGCGGGCTCCGACAGGGGGACCCTATGTCACCAATCTTATTCAACATCGTTGCGGATATGCTAGCTCTTCTTATTAATAGAGCAAAAGCCGACGGTCAAATAAGTGGAGTCATACCCCATCTCATTGATGATGGTCTATCGATCCTACAATATGCAGATGACACCATTATTTTTATGGATCATGACCTGCAACAGACAAAGAATTTAAAACTCTTGCTATGTG
The DNA here is from genome assembly GCA_022036555.1 of Microstegium vimineum. Lineage (NCBI taxonomy): Eukaryota > Viridiplantae > Streptophyta > Magnoliopsida > Poales > Poaceae > Microstegium > Microstegium vimineum. Next base: position 56,984,857 of record CM039131.1, on the reverse strand, counting down.
CCTTTGAACACTTATTTGGGCTTAAGATAAATTTCCACAAGAGTGAAATTTTCTGCTATGGGGCAGCTAAAGAAATGGAGCCTTATTATACTAGTCTCTTTGGGTGCAATGCAGGCGAATACCCCTTTAGATATCTAGGGATACCTATGGACCATAGACAGCTCCTGAATTCGGAATGGAGGAAAGTCGAAGAAAGATTTCAACAAAAACTCTCTTGTTGGAAAGCAAAATACTTGTCTTATGGGGAAGGTTGATACTGCTTAACTCAGTCTTAAGCAGTCTACCCATGTTTATGATGTCCTTCTTTGAGATTCCTAAAGAGGTACTCAAGAAACTTGATCATTTCAGGTCAAGATTTTTCTGGCAAGGATCTACTGACAAGCACAAGTATAGACTTGCCAGATGGGACATATTGTGTCGTCCCAAGGACCAAGGGGGTCTGGGTATCTTGGACTTACATGTGCAAAATAAATGCTTATTAGCAAAATGGTTGGTAAATCTTCTTAACACCAACAACATGTGGCAGTCCTTATTGACTAACAAGTACCTACAGTCGAAAACTCTCACCCAAGTGACGGCTAATCCACATGATTCACATTTTTTGAAAGGCCTCATGAGCATTAAAGAAGAGGTCTTGTCCAAAGGGTCTTTTGATATTAAAGATGAGACCAAAACGAGATTCTGGGACGATACATGGGTAGGAGATAAGCCTCTAAAAATTAAATATCCTTCTCTTTATAATATAGTACGTGATCGCCACACTACTGTTTCGAAGGTGTTTTGCCTCCTATCCCCTAAACTTATCCTTTCGTAGGACGATGGTGGGAAATAAACTTTTAGAATGGCTAAATTTAGTGGCACAGATTTCGAATGTGGGTATGGTAGAGGGTTCTGATTTTTTAGGTGAAATTTAATCAAGTCGGGGTTATTTTCTATCCGCTCGTTGTATCTACATCTTATTGATACACAACTACCGTTTCCTCGTAAGAAGCTCTGAAAAATAAAAATTCCTTTAAAAATTAAAATCTTTTTGTGGTTCATTCAAAGGGTTGTGATTCTAACCAAAGACAACCTCAAAAAGAGGAACTGGAAAGGAGGGCAGAAGTGTGTTTGTTGCAACATGAATGAAACTATCCAACATTTATTCATCGATTGCCCCTTCGCTAAATTAATTTGGAGGATAATTTTATTTGCTACTAATTTAACTCCACCAAGATCTATCAACCACATGTTTGGTTCTTAGCTTTCGAATCAACATAAGAGTCATAGAAGCTTGATCTGGGTTGGGGTGGCTGCAATGTGCTGGGCTATCTGGAGATGCTGCAATGATGTTATTTTTAACAATCTCAAAACTAACTCTTTTTTGCAGGTCATTTTCAGATGAGCATATTGGCTACGCTTGTGGGCACAACTGCAGCATGATGAACAAGCCAAGGACATCCTTTCATCGATAAACAAGAAATTAAAGACCATTGCTTTAGAACTTTCTAATAAAAGGTGGAAACATTTGTACTGCTTGCTCTAGCTTTCTAGTCTTTTGTTTTAAGACCATGAAGTGTAGTTTTTTTTCATTTTTAGAACCTGTCCGTTTGTAATAGTTGGTTGTGTACATCCCTGGATGTAGAAGCCGGATATTTTATATCCATTATCTTAAAAAAAAACTTGCAAAAGAACCATCAGAACAAAATTTATTCACTGATCGAGATGGTCACGAAGGATTCCGTACATTTCATTTCATTATTCAGATACTCTAGTGGTGTACACAGTCCAAAGTCCAAACTAGGAGACCACGAACAAATGGGTACCTTTTCATTTCATCATACAGAAAGCACAAACCACCGGTGCTTCAAAACAGACGTTCCACTCGTCAATATACTCAGGTATGTATGTCTCCTTAAACGCCTACTAATAGACTGCTGTCTGCTGTCTTCTCAGTCCTGATCAAACGATAGAATCTGCTCAATGACTTGCCCGATGGTCTCAAACTGGCGTCTTCCCTTGAGGATCGTCTTTGCACAATTGAGGGCAGCTCGCTCGCATTCTGCCCTCCTGCTGCCATCCTCAATTGACTCGAGATCCTCCACGTGAGCGATTCCGACTATTCTCCTATAAACGGAACAACAAATTTTGTAAACAATATTCAGGTGGGTATGCACACAAAAAAAAAAAAGCAAACAAACAAACAAACAAACATGCATAGTATTTGGAACTGGTGAAAAAACAAGACTTATTACGGTTCTTGTGAGAAGGCATTTTCATTTGGAAAAGTAACGAGCAAACATTTTGAAAACTCCAAACAATTTTTCACTGCACATCATGCCTAAACAGCCCCAAACATAAACATTTTTTACTTCTCAGTTGCTTTTCATCAAAGCTGACAGTTGCACCAAAAGAGAAGATGCTACATCAAAACTAAAATCCAAAATCCTTTTGTATTATTTGACTTGAGTATAGTTTTGTCATTTCAGTCAAAAGGGCAGTCCTCATAGCAGTCCACGAGTTAGTAAGAGAAAGTGATTTTATTTAGAAATATTCTCTTTAAGGAAAAAAAAGCATTATTCACAAATCTAACCAGCGTTACCTGATCATTTTGGCTGAACCAAACCCAAGGCTATCATGAAATAGGTCTGTCATGTACTTCTTCTGAGCAAAGCTCAAAAGCTTCGAGTTGTTGTATATGTCAGGCAGGTACGCCTCCCCATTCCCTTTGTGTTTATTCCATAGTTCAACAAACTTTTTCTGGAACAAATTCCACGACTCTTCAATTGTGTTCAAGATCCATTTCTTGTAAGCCTGCAAAAGATAGGGAACACTAAGCTCATGCGCGGAACAACAAAAAAAGAAGTTTCAAATGCTGAATGCTGAAGCACCATGTCTACGATAAACTGACAATTCTGCCATTGCCATTAAGTAATGCTACTACTGAAGATCCCATCAATCATTAAGTTATTTATTGCAAGGCATATTTTGGGCTGGTATATTTTTATTTCCCATGTACTATCCTCTTTATGCTAAACGTGAAAACTTTTATTATCCCCAGGTATCAGAAAAATCACTATTTCTCATTAAAGACATTAGCATCATATTCCAAACATCTATCCATCATAAAAGTAGTCCCAAAGTATACTCTAAAGATATTTGGCTGGCATTACCTTAGCAACTCAGAAACAAGCTAAACTACACAAATCAACCCAACTATGTTTGACACCAAGAGACCATAAAAAAGAAGAAAATAATTTGTTATGGACAAAAGCCAAGTACATGTATAAGTAGATCATCTATTAGTACCACTATTGGACTTATAAAGGGTGCAAAATTAACAAGCTAGCAGATTTATTCATACATACTTTACGATCATTTGCTTGATCAGCATGTCCATTCTGTGCATAGTATGCCAAGATCAGGTTTCCAAGGAAGGCTCCAATGTCAAAACCCATTGGCCCATAGAACCCAAACTCTGGATCAATGACTTGAGTCGAATCTGTGGTCACCATGATAGAACCGGTGTGGAGATCTCCATGAATCAGAGCCTGAGCTCTCTCGATAAACCTGCAGTTGGAAATCGAATAAGTCACACTTCCCATGTATAGAAACAAATCAGAGGTGGCAACTATTTCTATTCGATATTCAGTGAGATAATTACATCGATTTCAATCCAGCTACTTCCAACTTGAGCTCATCATCCTGACGAACTGCTTCAGCATCTTCGTCAAGATAAGGGGAAGTCCACCGATTAAATTTGGAGACACGGTATGGGTCCGAGAACACAACTTGCTCCGTGAGCCTACACATCTCCACATTCTCAGAGTACTTAGCAACTGCAACCACAGCACAACCCATTGCAAATCCCGTCAGTTTATTACTGCACATCTCCCTTTTACAGGCATGGCCACGTACCAATCATTGAGAGCCAACAGCCAAGTCAACACACAGTTCAATAGTAGTGAAGCAGGCAAGCAGCTCACCTCCGTTCTTATGATCCGTGGTGTTGTTATAGAGGATGGAGGTGAAGAAGAGCGTCTTGGCCATGTAATCGGACACGTGGTCGGCGAGCAGCGGGTACTCGACGCCGGCGATGAGGCCCTTGCGGAGAATGATGTGCGGGGGCTCGATGTAGCGCATCCCCATCAGCGACATGGCCCGGTCGAAGTGGTACACCTCGGGGGTGTGGTCCGGGCACAGCCGGCCGTGCTCCCGCAGCGTGGAGGCCTCGAAGTAGGCGCGCTCCCGCGTCATCGGCCACGAGTCCCCCACGCAGCGCACGTACGGTAGCGCCTGCGTGTTCCAGTTCCGCCCGCGCGCGGGGCCGTCAGGGTGAGGATTAATCAGGACGAGGAGCGGGTGTGATGTGGGGTTGAGGGTCGGACCTGCTTGACGACGATGGCGCCGGCTTCGGACTGCACGATGTAGACGAAGTTGAGGTTGCCGTCGCCGACCTCCTTGATCTCGATGGAGTCCAGGCTGCCGCCGCCGCCGAGGCGGGAGGCGAGCGCCGGCGTGGCCTTGATGTAGGCGACCAGGGACGCCTCGTCCAGCGGGCGGAAACCCTGCTCCGCCTCCGCGGCCATGGCTGAGGCTGACTGCTACTCGAGCGACGCGGGCGCCGGTGAGAGGAGAGGAGTGGACAGAGCAGGGCCGTGGGGAATCTGCGGTGTGGTGGTGGGGTTTTACTTTTATGTGGAGTTTTTCTTCAGTTCTCTGAACTTGGACTTGGTTTTGGTGGGCAGGCCGGATTCTTGCCTGCACTGCATTCGAATAGTCGAACTGAATGTGACATCATACAACGCCGCTTTGGGGTAGATAGAAACGAACCAAATGCAAATGGTCCGTGTCTTATAAGATTAACTTTTATACGTGAATAAATTGGAGGCCTTACGTTACTTTGGCTCCTGTTAGCCTATACTTCCATGCCACGTCGCCCTCTACAGTTTCAAGGCCTCTCATCCCTCCCTAAAAAGAACTCGGGCCGGCTTATAAGAGCAACTCTAGCCCAAGTCCCTACTCTAAATTTTAGTAGTTTGGACAAAATTCCAACTCCAATGGAACCTCTATTTGGGCTCCCATTTAGCCCAAGTCCTTACTTGACCCCCTACTCTAAATTTTAGTAGTTTGGACAAAATTCCAACTCCAATGGAACCCCTACTTAGGCTCCCATTTTACATGCCCACTCAAATTTTAATCTCAAGTCCCAGATCTAGGAGCCCCTGTCCGGTGGGGCCCACCCCACTTTCCCCACCCCGACCGAGAGAAGCAGCGCGCGCCGCCGAAGCCGCGCCGCGCGTCCCGCGTAGTTGCCCCGCCTGCGCCGCGCCATCGCCCGCGTGCCCGGCTCCGGCGAACATGGCGGCTCCGCCGGCTCCGCAGTCACTACCGCCTTTGACTACGGCGGTGGCTCAGCTGCTTCTTCGAGGACTCGTCCTCGTCTTCCTGCTCCCCGTCGTCCTCGATGGTTGCGCGCTGCTGCAGGTTCTTCGTCGTCGCCGCAGGCGCTGCCGTCGTGCCGCTGAAAATCTTGGAGAGCAGCAACCTTAGCACGCTGCTGCGACAGGAGCCCTTCTTGCTCCTCGTCGGCCGCCTCAGCGTCATGCCGATGCGTCTGGTCTTGGGCTAGCACGTCGAGCAGGCGCCGCCGCCACACGCGGTGGCATCGAGGAAGGCCGGGGAGCAATCTCTCTCGAAGAGATACAACTCCAGGGAGAAGGGCTCCTGCTGCTCACCCAGGACCTCCGACAGGCGACAGCAGCGGCAGGCTGAGAAGCATATATGTATGTATGTTTGGCACAGTCAGTATATATATTTGGAACTAGCTAGCTGCAAACTGGACAATAGCACGGTCAGTAACTTGGACAATGTGTGCTATGTTTAGTATCCTACTATCCTTTGCATAGGTTTTTTATATTTGTTGAGCAGACTTGTGCTTGAGAAATTTGTCTACTTTTTTTATATGCTCTAAATATGATATTTTTCAGACTTGTGCTATATCTTCGATGTTGTAGCTTATTAGTTTCTAATCCTCAATCGCCTTCTGCTAGTGTACTAATATAAAAATTGTTGGTGATGTTACTGTGCAACCTTGCATCGATCCCTTAATTAGCTTTCTGTTGCAACTGTCGAGTCTGAACTCTGAACTTCGAAACAGATGGATCGAGCTTCCAGCAGAAAAATAAAGGGTCAAATATATTCAGGAACCCACTGGTCTGTTAGGAAACTGCACAGGTTAGAACAGACAAGTTAGGTGCTTTGTTTAGGAAGATTTGTCATAACGACAGAGGTAGCTAGCAGCTTTGACCAGGGCACTGTCAGCTTTAGTCTAGGTTTGATGTGTCCCCCTGAATGGGATGGGTTTCAATTGGCCTTTCAGTTTCAGTTTCAGAACTTACTGGTGAAAGCGTCAAGATGATCAGCTGGCCAGCCAACCAGTGCTGCTTGGGCTAGGCATCACTGAACACTGTTCTGACTTAGAAGAGTTGGACCTTACTGACAGTGATTTGGATGATGAAGGTACTTAATACTGAACTGGGTACTAAATTATTCTTTGCCAAATGGACTTAAAGTTGACTAGAGATATTTTTTGTGCAGGATTGAAAGCTCGTGCTAGATGCAGCAAACTTTCGAGTCTGAAAATGGGATGGGTTTGTGCTGCCAGATCTAAATGCAATGCTGGACCTTCAATATTTTTGTCTATGCTTGAAAACATGCAACTCATGATTTGTTTGTGGATGGTGTTTTTTTTAAAAAAAATGCCTAAAGAGCATAGTACAGTTGTCTTATATCTGTTGAGTGGATTTGTTCTTACTAGAATTACAAGGCTGCAAATGTCAAAAAGTGTCTATTAATAGGTGCGACATTGTGCAGGTTGAGGTGGAATCTTGTGATGTATGGAAGCAGCCGTCACAAGAAGTGAAGCCTGGAGATGGAGCTCAGAAGTATAGATCTTGATGTTGAATACTAGATGGGTAGATCAATCAGAAGTATAGATCTTGATGTTGTATACTAGATGTTTTGTGATGTGACCACCATGGACGATGATCAAAGGGCATACATGTTGACCAAGAGATCGAAGATTGCGAAAGCGACAAGTGCTAGTGTAGGCGAGACGGCTAGTGGTGAGAGTGGAGTCTAGGATATTTAATTTAAGTTCTTAGAAGTTATCAGACACATGTAACGAGGATGCACCCATACCTCTTTCTTATAAGTTATCAGACACATGTATTGGTCACTGCAATACAAGTACTTGAATGTCATTTCCCAGAACTGAAAGTGGTCCTTCAGCATGTGCTTTCAGCATGTACAGTAGGCCATTGAATGTACTTATCTCTATTTAACACTGAATTGGAAGTATCCTGTCATTGATTTAGCTTACAAAATATGATTCTAGTGTATGAATTAGTAGAAAGAAAAATAACCAAGAAACCACAAAGCAGACCAAAAATATTGAGCATTACAAAATATTCAGTGACCAAAAATATTTAGCACTGAATTGGAAGTATCCTGTAATTTTTTTTAAGAATTGGAAGTATCCTCCAATTATTAGTTCAGAATTGATAAGGCTGTGATGATTTTTTTTAAGGCTGTAATATTCAGTGGCAAAATAGTTCAGAATTCAGTGGTAACTATTTTGGAATTCTGAACAAAATGGCCACTCCTTACTCAAGTACTATTTTGCTACTAATTAGAGAGATCATGCTTGTGCCATTGCCTCTGGCTGACTCCAATGCCTTGATCAGCTTCTTAATCTTCCAAATCTCAATGTTCCTGTCAGTCTCATGGCTATCAGACATCTTGACAGAACCTGGATGGTTAGCTAACCTGCAGAACACGAAATCAAACAAACCAATGGAAAAATAAGAGATTTGAGGAAATCACTTATATATTCCATTTAGTACTTTCAGCCATTTAGAAGTGTAAACACAACTAAATAGAGATTATTAGTTTTCAAAATGACCAAGCACTGTATAATGTCTGAAGAGAAAAGTACTTTATAATCAATCTTCCTATTTAGTTGCCATTTTACTTCAGAAGCTGCATGGCTGCTCAGGATTGCAAACTGACCTGAGAGTTGCCATTTTACTTTATAATCTCAATGACCTGAGATTGCAAACTGACAGCATGACCACCTGATAACCAACAAGTTTTACAGACAAAGGCACACTTGCTCTTCAGTCATCAGCCATGTACAGTATTACTGTATTGTCAAAAATTCCAGGGAGTTAACTCTGTCAGCTACTCGTCAAAAATTCCCAGGCCCATGGCAGCATGTTGTCAGTTCAGTTTGAAAGTGGATTGCTTGCTAGTGTTTCATGGACAGACTGTATTGTTTGCAGGAACTGTTGTCATTACTCTGTCATGTAGTATGAGTCTGCACATGTAGTATGAGTCTGCACATGTGAATGTAGAACTCCTATTTGACAATAGAGACGACACTTTGTAAGGAGCCAAGGACAAATAATATTCCATAGATAAAACAAACTTCAAATATTTCAGGGATAAATCACAATAATATTCTGAGTCTAATATGCTGCAGTCATATTCAGAGTCTCTGTATATGCTGCAGCAACTCTGGAACTCTGGAAGGCACAATAATATTCAGAGTCTAATACATTTTCAATCACACAGAGAATTCCAGGGATATGACCACAAAAAAGTAGATAGCTTCTAGAGGAACAACCAGTCATAAATCACAATTGCTCAGAAATACAGGTACATCTTATTCTCTAGTAGTATCACAATTACAGACTGAATAAATGGACAAATAAAGGGTAGAGAGGTCACAAGTACAACACTAGTTACAACACAAGTACATCTTGTGCCATTGGTTCAGACTTTGGACTCCTCCGGCTGTAGTTCCTGTCATTGAGACCTGGAAGGTTGAGATCCACCTCAAGCAGCTGCTTTCCTGATTCAGATTTGGGGGATGCTGCAACCTTTTCATGACCATGGACTTTGTGAAACTTCTTGTGGCTCGCCAATCCTTTGCTGGATGTGAAGACCTTGCCGCAGAGCCTGCAGTCATGGGATGCTGTCGCCTTCAACACATGCGAAAGACTGGTGAACTTCAGCTTCAAGTCAGAGATGTTGCTCTCTGCTGGCATCACCTCAGCATCCTCAGTTTGGTGGTGACCAGAGTACCTCAGCAGTCCGGTGAAGACTTATGGAGTGAGTTCAGACTTTACCAGAGTACCTCAGCGCTCCTGCCCGGCGACGAAGCGGAGGCCGCCGCGCGGTTGACCTTGTCGCGGCGGGCGGGGAGCGGAGCAGCGCCGGCGAGCGCGGTGCGGCGGGCGGGCGCGGTCGGTGCGGGCGGCGGGGCGCCGGCGCAGGTCGGGGGGGCGTGCGGGGGGGCGCCGGTCGGTAGGGCGTGGGGGAGCTGATAATTTCGGGTTGTAGGACGGGTGATGGGGCCCTGAGTTTGATGAATGTTGGCTCTATTTCTCAAAGCCAAGGATGCAAATAAAAAAAAGATGGCCTCGCATTGCGGCCTGGCTGGCGCTTGGCTCTTACCTCAGCTACAGCCAAAGGACAACCCAAGAATAACACATTCCCGCTTGCTCCCCCTCTGCAGCGGCCTGCCTTGGTCCATCGCGATCCTCTCCCGGAAACAGGGCACGGTAGCCGCCGAGCCAGTACACTCTCGCCGCCATTCTCCCACTCTGGCGCGTGCGTCCATGCGGTGGTCGCAGCTACGACGTCTGCGATCGGCGCACAGGGCGTACCTGCGAGGAGGCCCTTGATCCTCAATCTGTGCTCGAACATGGGCTCACCGTATCCAATATCTCAGTTTTCTTCGTCTCAACTATCCCGTCTGGTGTTATGACGGCTTTTCTTCTCTCAATGCCACGTGGAGAAACTCCAGCTCACACGACATGGGTTGGGATGGCGGAGAGTGATGAGCGACCTCAGCAGTTGGCACAGTCACTTAGGTACTCCAGTTTCCTAAGATTTGGGTAATTTTATTTTGGCTCTCTAATTTCTCCCAAGATTGATTTGGATTCGTGTTCTAGGGTTTGGCCTCTAATTTTTGCTGCTCCACTGTTCATCTTCCCTGAGAATGAGTCCGATTAGCAGTTCCTAACTCGCACTCGCAGCTAAGTAATTTCCTATTTGATAGCTCATGCCCTGCCATCTTCTTCCGGCCTCAACTGAGGTAGCCGTCGTTCTCTGATTTAGTTATTATATCCATTGCTCTCTCATACCTTGCCATTGTAATTTTTTATAGGATGTCACGGTCGCTAAAACAATACAATAGGATAGCAGGGTAAATATTATCTCATATTTGCATATATTCACAGAATAGTTAGCCTTGATCGTGTTACATGTTCATCTTATAATTTTTTTTGCAGCCCAACCCGTTTTTTCTAATCCAATTGAACTACTTCGATGGTGCACGACCACTACAAGTCTAAAACAGAGGTATAAATATTTAGTTTTCATTGAGCTCTTCCTCAGAGAGAGTGATTTCAGTGAGTTGCTAGATGGCTGAGTGTAGTTGGTATACGGTTTCTCAAGTTACACCGGCTGCAATTTATGACCGTCATCTCGCATAGCTGTGATGGTCGCTGGTCTTTTCCATTACCTTATATGTTCCTAGAATGTTGATAATATGTCAATGTCACATGCCAATGTTTTTAGTTTAATTTAAGTTGTAGTTGAAAGATATTTATAAGATATTTATATTTCTTAGTATATTTTTGCTAACTTTCTTTGTTCAACAGCTTTGTGCATGTGCGCCTCAGTCAGGTACATGTTGTTCTCCCATCTGATGCAATACAAGTATATGTATTTGGGTAGTTTGTTCAAAGAATTACCAACGTACACATTATTCTCTAATTTTGTAGCCTCATATACATGTGTGTTTATTGATCACATATCACAAGATTCCATTTAGACATCCACTTCATTCCCATTCATAAATTATTTTCTCACCTGTTGGTGATCCACTTTCATGTAGATAATTAACTTTTCATGCCCTATTATTTTTAAATAGAATTAGTGATAATGCCCATTAGATAGGTGTTGATAGCTTACAACTGATGCCCTGTTTAATACATTACTAATTTGCTATTGCACTATTGAAGTCATAATTACCGAAGCACTATTATGTTAAATAGAAATAGTGGTAAATATATTTGTTAAGTGTTGGTAGCTTACTACTGATACCCTATTTTCTACATTACTATTGCACTATTAAATTGACAATTAAAGGACGGTCTTCTGTTTTGAAAACCCATTGCTGCGTGGTGTTTTCAACTGTCAAGCTGCCTCCATTTTGTCTTGGTCTGATATTTTTTTTCAAAAAAAATCATCTCCTGCCTTTTCAAGTTCATTAAACCTGTATGGAAGGTAAATTACTTGGGACAAATCTCAACATATATGCCTTATGCCATTCATAGAAAAATTGTAGCCCCAAATGACGCTCCTTTTGACAAAGCCATGAAGCAATTACATGGATAACATTTTAGGATGGCACACAAACAAGGCCAGTGATCTTTTTTCGAAGGCTGACTCTGAGACAAAGCATTGTTATTTTTAGATTAAAAACAACTCCACAATGCCATCATTGGTTGGGTTTAAACCACGCACGCTGAGGCATTAAGCATAGTTATGGTCTCCAAGCGAAGTTTTTGACTAATTATATTCTTTATATTATCTGATTATCTGAAGAGGAACATTTCTGAGGTAGTTAGCATTGTGAAATTATGATTTCCTGAACTTATCCTGGCCTCATTTTTGTATATCCCTGGTTTGAGACTGACATGCTTTCTGTCAGCAAAGTCCCAGTCTACTGCATGGACATCACTGCTAACTAGATTTGTTTAATCTGAAGAATATGTTTGAATAGGGCATTTTCTCACAGCTATTCAAACATACATCTTTTACTGACATGCTTTCTGTCAGCGAAGTCCCAGTCTACTGCATGGACATCTTTTGCTGTATTAATGAACACATAATAAACCCTAAACCCTATTCAAAAGATGTATGTTTTAGTATACTGCACTAAATAAGCATCGTTTTTCATTACCTAAAAACATCCAGTAAGAATCAGTTATGTAATAGCCTAAACCTCTTGCATCAGTCATTTTCTGCATTGAAAGGTTAGCTGAACACTTGCATTGTGTACAATACATGTGTATGTGTTTCATACTCATAGTACTCTAATTTGAGTAACAGATTCCCTTTTTGTTTTATGTACTTGCTCCAAGATTTCAGAATCGTAGCTGATCTTTTTATATTTCTACACAGGGTAAAACCTAGCACATTCATATTTGCATGTTTAATAGTTAAATGTCCTTTTCTTAATTCACCTATTTTGTTCAGACCTAACACCACTTGGGCAGTTCCACTTATAAAAAAACTATACCATTTTGTGCTAACACTATTGAATAGCGCCGCAAAAATTGAAACAATTATTCTAAATGCATGCACTCTTCCATGCCTATTAAAGATACCCCCTAAGGTATTATGTATCCTATTTTGGTCATTGTTATATCCTTAGCTTGTGTTGACATAAAAAGCGTCAGATCCGCGAACACCTCGGGCTTATACCCGCAATCGATATCCAAGGTGTGCCAGTCGATTTGACCAATTAATCGACAAGGACGATAACTAAAACAAGATTGAACGAGACGACAGCGATACGCCCGGACGTCAAGGCTCAAATTGCTCAAAAACGCGGAACTCGCAAGGTTGACGGAGATCTTGTAGATGCAGTCTATCGAGACTTGTAAGAACTCGTAGATAAACTAGAGCTAGTACGATAAAAGTAGAATTGCTGGAAAAAGTAAATGAAAATAATAGATGTATTTGATTGATTGTGTATATCTTTTTACACCACCCCTCGGTGCATATTTACACCCCAACAAGAGGAGTTGTAAACAAAAACGACTCATATCTTTCCTAAACAAAACTCCTATTTTTAAGGAAATAACATCACCAGTTTCCATATCCATCTCCTTTACGATGAAACATTCCATCGGCAAACCTTTAATCTGCAACCTTCCTCTAATTCCATCGGTAGCACCTCTGCTCCTATCGGTAACATCTTCCTGCTCTCATCGGCAACATCCCTTCTGCTTTCATCAATAGTGCTATCCTACTTCCATAGGCATCAACATTTAATCGGCAATCTCTACTTATCGGCAAGTAGCTTCTTTTCTTCTTTAACGTCTCCCTCAATCAAAGCGACCTTCTTTTGACCCCATCGGTAACCTAACCAATAGCATTTCAATGCCGATGGTGAACAGCAACCATTCTCGTGCCGTTCGGCACACTTGGTTTACATTGGCACATACCGGTGTCAACACATGCCCCCCAATTTCGAGGTATGAAATATTTTATACGCCGAAATTTCCTCTGTCGTGATCATCGCAATTTACCAAAATATCCTGTAATTGTAGCGCCAACGGTTAGAATCCCTCGATTGTCGTGTAAACACAGTACCGTATCCTTCCATACTTCTGCTCAGTCAAAAGAAAACTCTAAAATGCCCCTGCCGCTTCCAGGCCTATAAAAATCATCATTCGACCACTTTTACCTTGAGCCTTTATCACCATTCCCTCATTTCACCAGCGCCCTCGAAGAACACTCTGACGACCTTTCAAGCAGCAGCTTCTCCCCCAGCAAGGCGCAATCCGCAAGAATCCTCCTGGCTCCAATGGCGATCAGCTTCAATGTCCCCACGGTCAATCTCTCTCACTCCATACTCTGCGATTTTTCTTCTGCATCATTTCGTGATTTCTTTCTCCTTTTCTTCTTTGTTCTCTAAATCTAGGAGATGCGCAATAGAATAGTAATCCCCACCGATCAACCACACGTTTGCTGCTTGGGTCCAATGGGAAATGCCGATCCAACCGAAACCATCAATGCAGAAATCAACCGGGTCCCCTTCAGAACCGAGCACTTTGACCCCATCGGTAACCTAACCAATAGCATTTCAATGCCGATGGTGAACATCAACCATTCTCCTGCCGTTCGGCACACTTGGTTTACATTGACACATACCGGTGTCAACAGCTTGCTGAATGTCCATTATGTGTTCGTCAACACAGATTGATAAGAGGATTACGCTTAAAAAAAATCTGTTTTTTCCTATGCAGCCATACCATGCACAAATGAAGCATACATGGCTTTTCCAAAATATATGTTTCTCAGTGTTAGAATAGATGTTCATGTTCTAATTTCTAATGTTACCACACATATTTGTGTATGATTTTCCTTAAGGGCTTTGTTATGAATTCAAATTTACATGCTTTCTCAAATTGGTTTATTTATATTTTCCTTGGACAACACAAATAGTATATTCTTTAATGCTATGATCATTAACAGGTCCTATTATATGGTCAAAAAATGATGTTCGTTTCTCTTTATAATTTTCCTAATTCTTTTGTGCGTATAAACAACACTTTCTTTCTAAATGTTGCTTGTAATTAGATTACCTTCTTACCTTCGGTTACACATATAGATGACAAACCTCTCTCATCAAGTTAGCTTTTATAGCCGGACCTCTTTGACAGAATTCCTGCTTTATGTTGTCTTTTTTTTTTTGCTCTGTCCATCAACAACCTTATGTAGTCAAGGTAAGCATCACATATGCAGGGGGCACAACCAAGAGAGCAATCTACTTCGGCTACTCGAAAGTAGTCTACCTATCCCTTTATCAGATGTTGGTAATATATAGATTTGTTATTAAAAAAAAGTAGCACTTAAATCGAATTTTATTTTTATCCTTAATGATCCTGTCAATGCTATTTATTATTATTAGTCCTAATCAGACTATCTATATATTGTTCCACAAATTTTCATGGTGTAACTAAAGCACAATGAAGTAGTGTGATTGTAACCCTAGCGTGATTTTCACTATTGTAGTTGTGCCTATGTGAGCTGCGTTTTCCTGAGTTAATATTGATTGTATTGTTTATCCTTGATTTTCGGGTCCATGAACTAAAATGCGACATCAAGTGTATATATTTTAGAACAGTATGATTTTCTTAGGGACGTGAAATTTTTGCTTCATTTGCCCATACCAAAGGGTTTCAGGGCCATTGCCCAAATGTGAGCAATTTGGGCGGCGATGCCTTCTTATGTGGTCGCAATGACTCGCGACTTCTTCTCTATATCTATGGACACGCCTCATGACGCCAAACAATTTCAGTAGAAACCGGCGCAGCGGAGTGCGCCCCTGTACTAGTCTTTCTTATTACTCCGTATAACTGTATAAGTGAATAACAATGGTGAAAATTCAAATATGCTCATGTACGAATTTATATTATTATGACCGAGAACTAATAACTCAACAGCCAAAAACAGAAGTCGTTCGATGTCAAATATAATGGCCAGTGCAAGGAATAAGTGCAATTTTTCTTTGTTGGGACTTTGATCCAGCAAAAATCAAACGCCAAACAACTTAACTTTACGAGAGTGACCTCTGGCCCACATCAAAATTCATGAGGTCTCTGAAATGGACATTTTGAGACAAACGTACATCTACTTGCGTTATCCTTTCGTCGATAGTGTTTAAGGCCACGTTCTCTCTTCGGAATAATTCACTTTAATTTGAACAACGCGACACAGCTAAATAATTTTGAGTCCATTGTTGATTGGTGGAAGGAGACAAAGACAAATTTTGAAGGCTCAAAATTGTGATGTGGATCATTTAGAAATAACACAACCTTCAAAACCCATCAAAAGGTAGCCACTAGGGCCAAAGAGAATATTGAACATAGAATATGGACTTGTTTAAGATATTGTTACTATTGTAATTGTTATGGTCACATGTATTTCCTATAAATCTAGTTAAACTTAACTAATACACACATTACGATACTTGTATAGAGACAAAAAGGACTACTTCATAGATGACAGGATAACCGATCTTTCAGACAAAGAATTCATCCTCCTTTTTAATTTTATGGATATGAAGTTTTGTGCACTGCGGGGCAGACGGACACAGAGAAGAGAACAACCGCAATAAAAGAAGAAACAAAATTATTTGAATTTTTTTTGCAAGTAAAAGGAAAACGCAAAATGCTATATGCAAAAAGGTTATCTTACCGTGCTATGGCCCACATGTCAACGACTGATTATCCGTTGATCCCGATGCAACACGGCAAAAGCAGCGGAGTGGCACAGACAGATCTCATCGTCGTCTCCGCTCGCGCGTGCTCCACCACTGACCCATAGTACTCCTACTCCCCGCTTCAAAACAGCCAAACCGGAAAAAAGATTCTCCGTCCACGCCTCGCCCCAACCCTAGCCCCGGCGATCTCGCATGGCCACCGGCCCGCGATCTCTCCACGCCGTCCTCGGCGGCGGCGCAGGTACGCGCGCCCCTCCTCTCTCTGGGTATTATTAAAATTGGTGTCCCCCCGCGGAATCCCGCCGATCCCTGACTGCTCCTAACATTCCTCGCACGGGGACCCGCTCCAGTCGCCGACTTGCTGCTGTGGCGGCGGAGGAACGCCTCGGCGGCGGCCGTGGTGGGCGTCACCGCGGTCTGGTTCGTCTTCGAGCGCGCGGGCTACAGCTTCCCCTCCGTCCTGTCCAACGCCCTGCTCCTCCTCGTCGTCATCCTCTTCTTCTGGGCCAAGTCCGCGTCGTTGCTCAACAGGTGGGGTTAGCCTGACCTAACTGCTTCTTCCCCCGAGCAAGTATATTTGAGATCTGATATGGAATTGTTCGCTCCTTGCACGTTTTGTTGGCGTGGTGCTTGGCCTCTTTAACGAATTGGGAGTAGTTTGTGATAGATTGTTACAATTGGATAATCTCCGTCAGTTTGGATGTAGTGCATTCCTTTCTTCGAGTAGCTCACTACCAAAATAGTGTATGGCTTAGTGATTTTAAGGATCTCACGAGTTGATTTCAGTTTACTACATTGCATGGTTAACACTTTCTAATAATCTGGACTTAATCCTTAAGAGGAGCTGTCGTTAAGACTTCATCCATCTTCTAAGTAGGCAGGGGATCCTCTTGTTTACCTTTTTCTTAGACCATGTACATTTCACCTTCATCACATTAGTAATAATGTACTATCAGTACATGATCCCTTATCTGCAAAGGAAAGACTTGGCTTTACTTTACCAGTAAGTTAACACAACAGCTGGATACTCTAGTCCGCTAGCATGTGGCATTTTTCTCCATACCCTGTAGTAATGTTGTACTGCCCCTTGTACAAGGCAGGCATAGGCGTTTCTGTCATTGCTCTGTACTGAGTGCTCTATGCCTCTATTTTTCGTTTTTGATGTTGGTCATTGTTCATATTCTGCTTCAGCAACTCGTAGCACTAAGCCATTGTGTATGATCTGTTTAATTTGATAGAAGTTAATTGCATTTGAATTTTAGGCAATGTAATGAGATTTCCTCATTGCCTGGAATTGATATACACTTTAATTTTTAATGTCCCTAGTTTGTATTTAGATTGCAATTTTGTGTGATATTTTGTGATCAGCAGAGTACAGTGTACTTCCATTAACTAGGCTATGTGTTGCCCATTCATAGTGGTACACTAAACGAGTGTTTTGGTTCTTCTGCAGGCCTCTTCCACCTCTTCCTAATCTTGAGGTCTCAGATGAGATTGTTGAAAAAGCTGCAGATCATGCTCTTGTATGGATCAATAGGCTGCTGGCTGTTGGTCAAGACATCGCCATCCAGAGAGATAGGAAAGTTTTTATAAAGGTTTGTATTTCTCTATGATTCTCTGTTTCTCATACACTCTCTACTGTATATCTGTTTCTAATTATGTATATTCTTCATTTTCCCTGTTTCCTTGGTGCAAAAGGTGATATTGATTTTGTGGGTGGCTTCATTCATTGGAAAGCTCTTCAACTTTCTTACGCTCATTTACATTGGTGAGTTCTGTTAATTATTTCTCCATGGTTGTTTGGATCTATGTTTTTTCTTATAAACAAACTATCTAATGTTCTTTTATGACAGCTCATTGTGCATACTAAACTTGCCATTTGTTTTTTTTTCTAGGGGCAATGTTTTCTCTGTTGGTTCCACCATTCTATGAGAATTATCAGGATCAGGTTGATGAAAAGCTTGGTGTAGCGCACAGTGTACTATCGAGGCACATAGATACAATCGTTACCAGGGCTGGGCAATCAGCCAAGCAGAAGAAGACTGAGTAAAAGAAATGTTTTGCTATTGTGGTGAGTTTAATATGACTCGACATGAAATATATTACTTATCGATAGTATGAAGCATATTAAATCGAACAGCTTCCATGTCTCATAGTACATTAGCATTACGTATGCCACTATGAGATAGATTAGTTTTTTTCATGATATATGTTTATTTATTAACTGTCGAAGTGGGTGATCATGAGAAAATTAGGGTTTCATGCTCGTGTGACGATTCAAGAAGCCAAGAAAAATGCAGTAAAAGACAACCTACTACGGACCCTTCTTAAATTAAATCAAAATGGATATTTTAATAGTATCAACATTCCCATCTATTAGATTATATTAATATTTACAGAACCCTGTATTTAGGCCATAAACATGTTATGGATGGTATACCACTTTCAACTGATCACTAGTTCGTGAATGACACCAAATTTGAATAATTTGACTTATGTTCTAGCAGCAATTTGCACTACCTAGTTGTCTTTTCCTTATTTTCTGTAGCTGATTGTACAAACTGTTGTAGGAACAAAATCAACGAATTTCAACAGCTATCTGCTTCATTCACAGTGCAAGTCAGGGCCTAGCTCTTGCAAACTATTGTTTTTTTATAAAGACAATCTACTGTTATTTGAACCTAGGTTCAACTTCAACAGCAACCTTTTTTTTTGGCCCTATGTAGTTTCATTCATATACACAGCTTGTGTTTAGTAACTTCTTGTATTCTGTGGTGGATGGTTTTGAATTTTGAGGTTTTCCATGACAAAAGTGCATTTCCTGGAATTTGAGTTGAAATTGTTCCTGATAATTGCTTCTTTTCTTATTAATGATTAATTGTTTCTTCTCAGGAACATCTCTGGTTGTCAAGTGGAGTTGACAGCGGGCCTTTCATCTTTAACTCTTCATACTTGTGATCGGCCGCTAATATTAATTCTCGATATACTGATCTGAGGTTTTGATGTGCGCTGTTCATTCTGGGAAATGAAATGGCTCTTTTTGAACATGAGGTTTACTATGGGTGCATATCTTACTCGAAATGATATTGAGACTTTGTAACACATACATACAAGTATGTGGGCTGCTTGCGTTGTTAGTCATATGATCTTTCTGTCACTGAATTTTAATGTTAGGCTGCTCTGAGGAACTTTGTGGAGCTCATTCGATGCGTATTTGCTGGTAGCTCATTTTCTGAAATATCTAATAAGTTGTATTTTACATAGACAGATGCATCATGTGAACGGATGGGCATTTTTTAGACAGTTCTGCTTTGCTTTACCTGTACTCCCACCGTTTCTTTTGACAATGCATGCAATGGTCTAGACCAGTCTTTATTAGTAGACGTTTACCATCAATTTCTGTCACGATATATCAATCGCTATTGAATCAATGTCATATTAAAAGATTTATGAGATGCTAATATTATAGCTTTTGTGTACTAAGCATGCATATAATTTGATTGTTAATTGTTAAGTTTTTTTAAGAATTTATGAAGTTCGGTGTTTACAGTTCTTGGTACCTCTTGTGAAAAGAAACAGAGAGCAATAGCCAGATTTGTATTGGTTTTTGCAAGTTACTCTGTTCCAAATTATGTCATTTTGTGAAACTTGAAGAGTCAAAGCATCTCAAGTTTTATTTACCAAACCACCTCAAGCCATGTGTCCCGTTCAAAAGGTTCTAATAACTGCCGCGCTCGCTAGGCTTTTGCCCATGCATCCGGACTCCGACCTGGACTTGAACTGTGGATCGTTCATACCAAGAATCACCAAGGTGTCTAGAGAGCACAAAAGTGCTCCAGACCTAGCTCGGCCACATCGTCCGGACCTATGAGCACAAAAGTGCTTTGGACCTAGGGGTGCAAACAAGTGATCTCTAAACATCTTTAGTTCAAGTATTTATACTACTTGTCTAAATTTTTTTGAAAAGTAGTATAAATATTTGAACTAAAGAGGTTTGGAGGTGCACCTAAAGATTACCCCTTTGCACCCCTATTTGGACCTGACCCGGTCGCATCGTCCAAACCAATGCACATGGTTCAGACTAGCCTTGCTTCTCTATCATGCGCCATGTCGTTAGACCCCGTTGAATCGGACTGAGGGCCCTTGGTTTGGACCCCTTGAGCCACCAGGGTTCGGACCAACAACTCATGGTCCCATCCCACTGCGCCAACTAGGGTTAGATGCTGGACCCTAGCACCATGGTCATGACCACCTGTAAGGTCCAAAGCAAATTTCTCAATCAATATCAACTTCTTTCTTTTCCCCTTGAATTCATGTGCTAACACCAATATGTTCCACCACTTGTATATGTGTGTTAACATTTTTAAGGGTTAAAGAGTTAGTACGCTAGATCCTAACGCAAATGCATGTATGACTTCATCATGTCACGAGCTGTGGCTTCGTGTTTTAGTTTTGCTCGCAAGCCCTAGACAGACGAGTAGGCATATGTCGCATATGTTATCATGTTCGAGTTATCTTGAGCAGATGTAATCCTGTTCAATTTCTCTTTTGTGTTTGGCATTGAAGAATCGTAGCCCTATTGGTTTCAGTGATTTATGACAATTGAAGATTATTATGGCTAACGTGTGTTTTGTAGAGGCTATGCTTAGCTTAACCATAGTGATCAATGAGAATGAGCATCAACGGTTATAACTAAGGCCCCAAGATGGGTATCGTTTCGGATTTCAAAGACGAAGTGAAGAAGACCCTAGAATGATAGGTCTAGGTGCCATAAGGAGATGAAGGGCACTTAAAAATAGATAGGGTTTTATTTGATCTTTGACCGTACTATCAAGGGGGATCTAGATGAGTAGCTTGACTTAGGAGAGCTTCATGTCTTAGGTGTGGTGCACACTTAACTATCTTAGCTCTAAGCAAGCCTATGGTGACCGTAAGATAGCCTAGAACAACTTCCGTATTCATCGCGACGAAAAACGAAGTTGAGAGAGGCAAGTTCTGGGCGACGGACGTTGGTGACAGTGGCGTCGGACGATGTCCATCGCGCCAGACAGAGGCGTCGGACGTTGGGGTGTCAGCCCCTGAGCGTCCGTCGGCCTATCCGAGAGCCTGTTTCTTGCTGAGTGTTCAAGTGACCGACGAACAGCCTGTCCATCGGGTTGGCGTGGGATGCTGGGGAGAGCGTCCGTCAGCCTTCTAGAGAGAGCTGTTTTCAGCCGAGTTCAGCCGGAGGCGTCGGACGCTGGAGTGTAGTGTCCGTCGCCCCTGCGACGGAGCGTCCGTCGCCTGTTCAAATGAACAACAACTAGCCGTTGGGCAGGGCGACGGAGCGTCCGTCGCCAACTTAAAACAGACAGTTTTCTTCAGCCCGAGGCAGTTTGTGAGAGGGGCTATTTATAGGCCACCTCTTTCCTTCTCACCTTGCCTTTGCTCATTTCAGTTGTTAAGCCTTTGAGAGAGTTGGGAAGAGAGCAAGAGCCCTAGAGAGAGAGAGAGAGTGATTTGCAAATCCATCCATCCTCTTCTCTAGTTCATCCAAGAGATCAAGTGTGCATCCACTCTAGTTGTGAGGCTTGATTGAGTCAAGTAAAGATAAAGGCTTGTTACTCTTGGTGATCGACATCACCTAGACGGTCTGGTGGTGCTTGGAGGAAGGTGATCGCCGGGAGGATTGTCGGCGACCCTTCTTCATCGACTTGTGATCGGTTGTGGGCGGTTCACCGAGTCGGAGTGACGAAGAACCAGCCCGTAGAGAGCATTCATCCCTTGCGCGGGATTGAGGGGGGGGGGCAATACCTTGCGATGTGCTCCAACGAGGACTAGGGGGGAGTGTCGACTCCTCGATACCTCAGGAAAACATCGGCGTGTCAAGAATTCTCTTTCCCGAGCTCCTTTCATTTCCGCATTTATTTTCCGTTGTGTTCCTTGCTTTCCACTATAATTGCGTAGGTTGTCTTTCAATTCTATGAACTGCTACCGCTTTCTAGCTAGGACACACGACCGGTAGGCACTAGGGGGTGATTGGCACTTGGTAGGTTTTCATATTTGCTTTAGAAATTTGAAATAAGCCCAATTCACCCCCCCCTCTTGGGCATCTTGATCCTTTCAGGCATGCAGTGTAATCCTGTTCAATTTCTCTTGTTTGTTTGTCTTGCACTCATGCTTCATGAAGCCATTATTAATTTCCATGGCTGGTGCAACACACGAAGCGTCGAGTGACACATCTGAGTTTAGCAAGAATAACAACATCAATACACGATTGCGAATACATGGTTGATAAGTGCCCATGATGTTCAGTTTTATGATGAGTGAATTGCTAACATGAAACATTCTAGGTTGAGTGTGTTGATCTAACCTAATGCAAAAGAAGGATGTGCATGTCTCTTGGCTTGTGTTGCGCATGTGTTGAGCTCGGAGGCGGTAGTCAAAGGCGATGTGAAGGTCAAGTAGAGACTAGTCGTGCTGATGGATCAGGGGCATTGAAGGGCTGACATGAGGCTTGGACTGAGGGACCGAAGAGCCGGAGGACTAACCACGGTGGCCGACACTTGGGACATCAACTAGTGCGAGAAGACATGGAGGTGACCGTATTGACCAAGTCAAGACGACGGTTGAGCAAGTCGAGCGGAAAGGCTCTGGAAGACTTGGCGCCCGGGCGATCGAGGACGCGGTAACACGTATCGAGTGCGAGGGACACATATGGAAGCTACCCACTGAGCGGTTTGGTGGTTTGGCGTCAAAATCATCGAGTGACGGTTTGGTGGTTTGAGCCTCAAAATAATCGGTGACTGGTTTACGGGTTTGGGCCTCAAAACCCGGGTGGAGCTTCCAACAAAGCGGGGGCGGCACATCGCGGAACCCTGGAGGTTGCGTCGAGGCGACAATAATTCCAGGCAGAAAGCGGGGCCGTCCAATCAAGATTGAAGAGAAAATTCGGGAGAGTTGAATCACAGTGTCTTAGGGCAAGGTGATTCTCTCATGTATGAGGGGGCTATTTAAAAATGTCCAATAGACCTCCTTAAATAAGGATGATGGGACTCACAAGTCCCTCACCTCTTTTGCTCTTTCATTTCCACCTTCTTTCCCCACCTTGCTTCCCATATGGATGCTTGATAAAATCGTTTCCCATATGGATGCTTATGTATGCATGACAACACTCGTAGTCTTGGTTTCCACTCATCACATAATCAATTTTCATGTCGATCTCATGACATCCACCTATAAAAACAACATCAATATATATCAAATAAATTACCAAGAAAATCTTACAAACATGTATAAATATAAATAAACATATTACAGTAATTACAAATAAATAATCATATTTATCATAATACAGTAAATTGAGAATATATAAATAGATCAATAATAAGAAACATACCAAAGCAAGAACCCTGAAGGTTGTGGATAGAGATAGAAATGACAGACATGCGATTTATATTATCAGTGTATTGGACTGAAAGACGTTTGTCCAACAAAATATCTACAAAGTACAAGTTTTTTTTTCTGTTTAACATCCTTTACCCTAGCATTAAAGTTGATTTGGGTGAATGTGTCCCCTACAAGTATCATGAAAACAATTTGATAAAAGAGCATAGCAAAGCTTAATCTTAACCTAAAAACAAAATTAGAAAATGTTTATTAGTTTATTACATTATAAGACCTATTATGCCATAGAAAACAAAAAACGGAAAAGAGCGAAAAAGGACTACTACAATGTTCTTCTAATAGTCAATTGCTAAATTGGCAAATAGATAACCTTGGTAACCGACATCCTTGTCAGTGCTTGCAGCTTCCATCCTTCTGCAGTAAAATGTTCTTCACTACAATATACTCAAAAGAGTAATAGATTCAATAGTGTGTCATGTCGGTGCCACATCAAGAAGTAAAGATGGCAATGGGGCGAGGTGGGGCTAGGTTCAGCATTCGCGTACACACACCCGAAACCCGAAATTCAAACACGAAAATCCCCACCCGACTCCGAACCCGACCAGACCCCAAAACCTATCAGGTCCCTTGAAACCTGATATTTATAATGCAATTATATACAGAATAACAGATGAAAATAAACCAATCCAATACATGAGTAATCAGTGACCACATCCAGGAGTCTAGGAAGTACATAATGTCCCAAGATTGGACAGAGATAAACAAGCCAACATAGAGAAAACATTTAGAATTACACACACAATGTGCAAAACATTTAGAATTACACACACAATGTGCAAAATAGTAAAATAATAATAAGAGTAAAAAGGGTTAATGTATGGTGTATTAGAGAGAGAAAAAGTGGTAAAAAGAAGGGGTTTAGCATACGCTATATCGGAGAGGGCACCGTGTCGAAAGGTGTGTTCTCCATCGTTCTTCTTGATGTCGATCATACTATGATAAAACCTAGACATTTGTGCCTTGGACTCACTAAACTCACGTATATCTTGCTCTCTGAAGCAGTGAACCTCATCACTCATGTCCAATGTATCCTCGAGAAGCTCCTCTAATGTCATGGGTCTGTTTCTCATGTAAGGGTGAGGTAGGATGCGAGGGATCCTCCTCTATCTCCTAGGCGTCCTCTTCCTCGCGGGTGCTTCACATGATGCTGCCGACACCCAACTCCCACTCCAGAGACAGCCACCGCCACTAAGGAAGGCACACCTGCCCCTCCCTTCGCCGAGATTGAAAGAGGCTCTGCCTTTGAGCTCAAGGAAGCCCCCTCCCCCTTTGCCTATCGAGGTCGAGCCAGCCCCTACCGCCAGAGAGGTCGAGCCAGCCCCCGCTAGCAAACCTGGAACACCGAATAGCTAGTCAATTTCTCTTCTATGCTCGACCGTCTCATCATCGCTGAGAATCGCTGTCTATGGGATAGTCAATTATCTCCCCCAAGGTCCATGTAGGATTAGATAGAAAAAAAATAGCTGTTCTATAATTGGTATAGGTACCTGCAGAAGCTACATATTCTTAGGGGGATATAATGTGGTCCATGCTTAAAAAAGAGATGAAATAAAAGTGGCCCATGATGAAAGAAAAAAGGCTCAACATATTTTAGTGTACTTGAATCAATTTATTTGCACTGAAGCCACTAAGAGTGTAGCTTTCATTGATAGTTCTCTAATGATGTCCTAATGGGCGCTGCAAATACAAAAAGACAATCAAGTTTGGTAGCACTATGATACATCGATAGTCAGGGGAGAAGGTATGTTATGGGTGTTGGGTGCAAATGCACCACCCAAAAAACGTAAAAATAGTGAATCTAGTTAAAATTTCACCATATATGCACCATCTAGAATACATGTTTATGCACCCACAAGACAAGTGCACCACCCTCGAATGTAGTCTAGCTTCACCACTGGCGACAACCATACACGATTTTAATTTTTTGTTTGTTTGAGTTAAATGCATCGTAGGTCCATTCACTTTTGGTGGTGTATCATCTAGGTCCACCAACTTTCAAATAGTATTTTTTGGTCTATTAACTTTTGATAGTATGTCATCCAGGTCCATCAACTTTCAAACTTTATTTTTTAGTTCATTAACTACTGGTGGTGTGTCATTTAAGTCCATCAACTTTCACATTGCATTTTTTGGAGAATAGATCTGACATAACATGCAAAATAAATGGTCACCATAGAGTACGAATGTGTAAAATACAGTATATATTTTATTATGTTCTTTTCTATGTATTGTTATGTATTATATTTCATTTTCTTTGACTCAAAAGAATTTGATTGCTATTTTTCTTTTTTATGGTTTTGTGTTATCCTTATATTTCATCTCTATAATATGAAAAAAAATAATTATAGCAAAATAAATAAGAAGAAAAATGGGAATATAAATAGGTAATAATATGCTATAAATATATATAAATAAATAAATAACTTAAATAAAAATAATTTAATAAATATTAATCAAAACAGAAGGGGAACACAAAAACATTAAAATGAAAAAACAACCTAAATAAAGAAAAATAACAATCAAATGTTGATAAGTGGAAGAGAGAAAAAATAAAATATGGAACGATGCATAGGAAAGAATTCAATTTTACACATTCATACTGTATAGTGGCTTCTTATTTTGTGTGCCATGTTAGATCTATTCGATAATTGTAGGTGTATGGACCTACGGTGAATTAGTTAAAATTTAGGGACAAAAAATGTAATTTGGAAGTTGATGGACCTGAATGACACATCACCAATAGTTAATAGATTAAAAAAAATATAGTTTGAAAGTTGAGGAACACACACAACGAAAATTATTAAACCTAAAAACATAATTTAAAAGTTGATGAACCTAAATGATACATCACTAAAAATTAATGAACCTGTAGTACATTTAACTCATTTGTTTCCACCCAACTTTAACGAAAGCTTCAGTACTAGGTAGAGCTCGTGTTATGTTCAAGTTTTAAAAATCTTGATAGCACTTTATTTGATAGTTTATTGTGTGAACAATAGCCTCAATATTTTCTAGTTTACGTGAATTACTTTATTTACACTAAAATTACTAAGAGTGTTAGTTTCCATTGATGTACTCCAATGAGCTTTGCAAATGCAAAAAGACAGTCAAGTTTGGTAGCATTACGATACACCGATAGCCATACACGATTTTAAAAATGTTTTGTCGCCACCCAACTTTAACGATAGTTTCGGGGCTATAGTGTTTCGTTTGTATAGTGTGTCGGCACCCAACTTTAATGATTTTTGTAATATATATTTAATGCTCTATGTATACGTTTAAATATTTAATGTGATGGAAAATTTTATAAAATTTTAGAATTTTAAAGCGATCTAATCAGAGCTCGTGTTAAATGTTCAAGTTTTAAAAATCTTGATAGCACTTCGTTTGGTGAGCAAAACTGGCACATCAGTGGCTTCTCTTTACCCAACATTCAGCAGCTAGCACACATATATCTCTGCTTTAGGAGCTTCTTTAATTTGCAGTTCAGATAAAGCTTGTACTGTGTAGGGTCATATCTTTCTTTTGCCAAAGCTGTCGATTAATCAGGCAAAGCAAAGCTGACACACTACAGATTCCGACGTTTGGTATTGGTAGTGCATGTGCATTAAGTAATCAGGGGCGGGAGCTACTCGGAGTTCATCACGGTATAAATCAAACAATGACGAACACACTTAATCGTGGTATAAGAGCAACGGTAGCATAGAGCGATGAGGGTCAAGCTTAGCAGCAGGATCTTTGTTATTCTCGCAAGCACTTAGCCTGGCCTGGTTATATGAGAACCGCGTTGCTTGTATATAAAATGTTTCTGTTGTCGTCAGAGGCTGGAAGTATGATCCGAACATGACGATACCCCGCTCTGTGAAGACACTAGCTAGCTTTTTAATTTGTTAGGGCGCAAAACAACTTTGTGTTAGTGATGACTCCAATTATATATGTCATGTGGGTTAGTGACGAAGCACATACTTTCGAATCATGAACAGCCTTGATTTTGGGAGTTTTTCAAGGATAAAGTCATGTACCTGCCCTTCTGTAGACGACAGTGGACAGCCGACACTCTGAGGCTCCCAGCGGCGTTCCGATCGTTCCGTGTGCCGTCGTCGTGGGCCGTCGTCTTCCCCACTCGGCATGCTGTGGGCACTGCCGTCGTCTCCCAATTCATCAGCCCTACCCGAAAAGCCTAGACCAGAGCCGCACCGCATGAGTAGCTCGCTAGGCATTGTGTTTTGTGGACTACTTGTGGTGGTGCACTCCGCACTGCACGGTGCACGCCGTCCTCGCGGCGGCGGCTTCGATCTCTTCTTCGTCCCTGGCCCAGTCCCAGCCCATGGTCGTCTCCTACCGCCGACAGGGACTAACTAACCGCCAACCCCACTAGCTACCTCGTGCTGCTGCTCTGCGTGCCATCTCACCACTTTGCTCCATCGCTCTTCATTTCAATTTCCCACCAAAGCTTCTCCAATTCCCACCGCTTTCCGCTCGTAAAGTGCGCGAGCGGCTTGCTAGTTGCTACTAGGCTTGTGCTCCACTTGTGTCGGTGTGCCGCCCTTGCTGCGCCGCGCCCAGCCAGCCGTGTCCATGGAAGCATCACCATATGGACGGACGGGACCCATCTCGGTGTCTCCTACTCCAGTCCTCCGGCCTCCTCCTTTATATCGCCTGGCCTGGCGTCTCATTCTCTACGATAACAAACCCCCACTGGCACTGCTCCGAGTCCTCCGAGACTAATGGCGGGGGCGGCAGTAGCTGTGCTCGTGCTCGTGCTCGCGGCGGCGCACGGCGCGCTCAGCGGCTCGAGCCACGTGGAGTTCGCCGGGGCCGTCGCGCGCGGCCGCAGTGCGCCAGCGCCGTCGTCGTCCTGGCACGGCGGGAACAGCACGGATCAGGGGTGCGGGTGCGAGCCGACTCCGCCGCCGTGGAGTTTCCTTAACGACAAGCTGAAGGCGCTGTACCCGGTGATCCAGAAGTTCAAGCAGACGATCACGTGCGACCCACAGGGCGTGACGGCGACGTGGACGGGAACGGAGCTCTGCGACAGCTACTTCAACGGCACTACCTACTACAAGGGCTTCTACTGCGACTACCCGCCGAACGCGCCGGGAGTGCTCACGGTAGCCTCCATCGACTTCAACGGCTACGGGCTGTGCGCGCCGTCGCTGGCCGGGTTCATCGACGCGTTCCCGGACCTCGCGCTGTTCCACGCCAACTCCAACAACTTCTCGGGCGACGTGCCGGACCTGACCCACCTCCAGTATTTCTACGAGCTGGACCTGTCCAACAACAACTTCTCGGGCCCCTTCCCGGACACCGTGGTGCCGCTGCACGGTCTGCTGTTCCTGGACCTCCGCTTCAACCGGTACGCGGGGGCCGTGCCGGCGCCGGTGTTCGCGCTCACCGTGGAGGCGCTGTTCCTCAACAACAACGGGTTCGGCGGGCGGATCCCGGACACGTTCGGCAGCACGGGGGCGGAGTACCTTGTGGTGGCAAACAACCAGTTCACGGGGCCCATCCCGCGCTCCATCTACAACACGTCGGCGAAGCTGTCGGAGGTGCTGTTCCTCAACAACCGCCTATCCGGGTGCCTCCCCTACGAGGTGGGGCTAGTGGAAGGGCTGGCCGTGTTCGACGCCGGCGGGAACGAGATCGCCGGGCCCATCCCGCTCTCGTTCGGCTGCCTCCGCGACGTGGAGGAGCTCAACCTCGCCGGGAACCAGCTGTACGGGCAGGTCCCCGACGTGGTGTGCCTGCTTGCGAGGAACGGGAAGCTCGGCAACCTCTCGCTGTCGGACAACTTCTTCCACTCGGTGGGGCACCACTGCATGGAGCTGGTAAGGAGCCGGGTGCTGGACGTCCGCCGCAACTGCATCCTGGGGTTCCCCGACCAGCGGCCCCCGCTCGAGTGCGCCGCGTTCTACGCCGACCCCTCCAAGCACTGCCCCTTCATCCCGCACATCCCCTGTGATTTGCCTGGGTACAAGCCGCCGCATCCGCATGCCGCCGCGCTGCCGGCCTCGGCCGCCCACGACGCGGTGGCGCCGGCGCACCCCCACCAAGGCCACGGGGGTGGGAACTGATCGGTCGGCCAAGGTCAAGTGGTCGATTCGCAGTGTGTTTACCGTGGCGATCGCATGATTCGATCGCGTCGTGACGCGTGCGCCGCATTTTGGGAAGAAATAAAGCTCCACCGCTGCGCGGCTCGTTGTTGCGTGGTGCCGTGACGTGACAGTGGGGTTCAAAAAAAAAGTCAAATAACCGCCGTTTTGTGAAGTCAAGTGTACGTGTACCAGTTAGGTTGTTCGTGAATTCGTGACCGGCGCGCCGTCAAAGTAATACTATACTCCTATGTAACCTGTCCAATTGCCCATGCTGTAGTGCTCACTGCTGTCAATATCGTCGGAGTCATTGGTTGCTGCCTTCAGCTCTTCCATTCCACTAAACAAATTCGCCATGCGCCGCGTCAGACGCCTTTCAACATGGTACCAAAGTGTCCAAGCGATTTGGTTCGGTGGACACAGCGGTGTTACACTGGACTGGACACGAATTACCCGATTTTTTTTAATTGAGCAACTCGAGTTACCCGATTTGTTTGCTGACTCGCTGCCAAATCGGCCAGCCTATCGACCAAGGCAGGCCAGCTTACCGGATGAGACCCGAATTGGGCCTGTTAATTGGCCCACGAATAGAGATGAAAGACAAATTGTTTTCTGAAGAAGGAAAAAGCTCATTTTTCTCTCCCCAACTTTTATCAAAGTTTGCTTTTAGGAACTTCAAAATTGAACAAAACACCTTTTTCAACTTTTGAAATCATACATTTTACCTCCCCTGACCAAACGGTCCCTTAACTTCCCTTGATCCCATCGAGTGACAGTTCCGCTTGAAATCTCATATATTTATGTACACATTAACTATACTGCATAATGCCTGGATATTGAGGTTCTTCCTTCCAGTTCCAGGCGTAGGAGAGTAACAAGGCGACAGTGTAGGCAGGTCACGACGGCCGAGCGTAGGCCAATGGGAAGCGAGGGCAAGTTCATTGACACGATGACACACACTACAGGATGACCAGAGATTGAAGATGAGACTACAGCCATACGATTAAGAACTGATGGTTGGAACTCGTTGCCTCAGAGAAACAAAAAAAGACAGGCACCTGAATGTTCCCATATTTATATATACCCTATACTAAAACGTCAAAACAAATTCCAACATGAAACACCTCTAATAATTTGGTAATTTCGGTTTGGCAAAACATAGAATTTACCAACTCCAAAATACATATGCCAAAAGTATAAAGATGCAAACTCTAACAGTTTTTCATATTAACTTGGCAAAAAATAAAATTGTGGACCCAGATATATTTACCCGGGTATTCTGTTTTTTTCGCGGCTTCCTGGTCGCTCGCGAGTCCGCAACACCGTCTTCTTCCGCCGTCGCCGCGAGTCCGCGGCCCTCGTCCTGGACGGCGGCTCCTGTCTTGTGCGGCGATGTTGAAGATACAGACTCGTACTCCACCTACCCAAGTGACAGCAACAGCGATTCAAACACACGCATGGCGCAGCAAGGCCGGCCGGCAGGCAGGCAGGCTGTTGGTCGGAAAGTGATCTGCTCCCAGACGAATTCAGCAGACGCTCGCCGTCCAATCAATCGCGCGCTGCCCTTTCGGTCACAAGTTCAGTTCGTGTTTGAAGTGGCGGCAGAAAGACTTCGCGGGAACGACGAGCAGCGAGGGTCACAAGTTCAGTTCGTGGCTCCAGGAGTACCGGTCTCGGGGCTTCGTAGTCGCGCGAGAGAATGCCTCAGCGGCTTTCACGGGCGGAAAAATGCGCGCAATGAGCTCCTGTTTGGAACTTTGGCAAAAAATGTCAAGCACAAATGTCAAACTATTGGACACCATATTTTTCTGTTTTTCCCAAAATCAAATATGTCGAACTCAATTGCCAAACTGTTGGAGTTGCTTAACTAAAAGCATCTTCAACGGTTTTATAAATGAGCTTTGCATTTTTGTTTTTGCAAAAAAAGTCTAAAAAACTCTTATCCAACGGTTTGACAAATAGGCTTTGCATTTTTATTAACTTGGCAATTTTCTTCTCGACAAATAGGCTTTGCATTTTTATTAACTTGGCAATTTTCTTCTGAGAAGGATTGACATATATGCCTAGCGGATCGTGCTTTACATTTTTCACGCTCGCGCATTTTTTCTCGCAGCCGCAATTTCCACATTTTTAGTAATTGCAAGTCAATTTTGTTGGAGATTGACTCTTTTTATCTTTGCCATATTTATTTAGGACTTGCCAATTAAAATATGCAAAACCATTGGAGATACTCTAATAGAGATTTAGACTTGAAATTGTAAAACTCCATCCATGACATATACTAGAGATTTATAAACTTGAAATTATGGAACTCCATCCATGGCAAATATCCTTTAATCAGAAGTACAGATCATAGCTAGTTATTTACAGCGGATTCATGGGACGATAAGTAATACTTAGATGTTACAATATAATCTATTGAAAGCTTGTCTTGATCGAATTTTAGACAAGAATCTAGACGCGGAGTCAGAAAAGCTCCGGGCAGTCCCATCCCTCTCCAGATCGATCCTGATGTCTGGACGAGCTCTATGCCGTGTTCAGCTTGGCAAGGGTGCGCTTCAATGCCTTCACGCTCAGTGGGCTGTTCTTGCTCTGCTCAATTTAACAAAGAGATAGCTTAATATGTAACTGCCTGCTATTTCATGGTTAAATCATGGACACAAACAACACTATGCTGTTCTTGCTCTACTCAATTTAAACAAAGGGATAAGTTAATATGTAACTGCCTGCTATTATGGTTAAATCATGATAAACACAAACAACACTATAAAACCATGTGTACTGAAAAGATCTTTCGGATAGCTCATGCATGCTATTAGTATACTAGTATGGTCAAGTCGTGATAAGGACAACCAGCATGCTATAACCGTAAGTGTAGTTAGCTCATGCAGTATAACAGTGCAACCTAAAGAAGGCCATAAATATCAGTACTTAGCTCGGCAGTATAACAGTGCAACCTAAAGAAGGCCGTAGATCTGTTGCCGTGAAACATTAATTAAGGAGCAAAGAGTTCACCACTGAGCAAGTTCCAGCCCTAATGTTGCAGACAGGGTAGTCTGGTGGGCAGCAGCTGGCGTGATCCTTGCAGCAGGTGGCACCTTCATTCGGGCAGCAACCCCAGACCAAGCAGACGTTCCTGAAGCCAAATGCACAGCAGCAGGTGCTGCTGGCTGAGCAGGCGAAGTTCTCATCGCAGACATTGTCAGGGGCAACTGGGGGAGGCGGTGTTGGTGGGGTTGGAGATGGCTTGGGAGGGTTCGCGCCCTTCTTAGTAGGGTAGGATGCCATCATAGCAATTCCACACTTCCCAGTGGTGGCATTGATGTTCCTCTCCATACGGATATAACCAGCCTCACCCCACTTTGGACCCCATGAGTTGCGGACAATCCAGTAGTCCTTGCCATTCTCAGTACCATAACCAACTGCGACCACACCATGGTCAAGGTTTGTGGTGCAACTTCCACTGAACACACCCTAATAAAAATCAAAGACAAGTTAAGAACAGCAGCTAAATTAGTTGTGCTGTATTCTGTAACATAGGCTGCTAACTACAGCATTATTTACCGATTTGTACAGCTGGAACTGCCGGCCACCAGCCTCAATAGCAACGCTAACTGGCTGGTGAGCAACTGCCTTCTGTAATGATTTCTCATCATTTTCAGGAACATCTTCAAAGCCATCAATGCTCACAACCTTGGCATTTTTCTGCAGTGACCAATGGAGAAATATGAACGTGAGTAACCAGCAACAGCATCAAAGGAGGGAACCATATGAAGGGAGTTAGAAAATGTACCCTGTTAATGTCACACTTCCCATCCACAGCTTTGTAAGGGTAGTCATCTTCAGTATCAATGCCTCCGTTCTTTATGATGAAGTCAAAGGCGGTATCCATAAGCCCACCATTGCAGCCACTGTTCCCCCCATCAGTCGAGCACTCTACAAGCTCCTGCTCGGACAACGTCACCATCTCACCAGTAACAATTTGGTTAACACTTTCTACTGAGCTCACTGCAGAGAAAGCCCAACAACTTCCTGCACACCATAATTCAACAATAACAAATTGTCAACAATAGAAAGTCTCCTTCCCAAACTGCATAAGCTACAATAGTAACGACTTCATACATATGAAGACTGTCCAGCCTGACCCATATAAACGCTACCAGGATAACATAGTTAAACTGTGACATTTAAGCAAACAATTTGTTTTACAGTGTTTGCCTTTTTTTTTTTAATCCCTGTGGGGAATTTAACAAGCAATCATAGTTGTTTTGATTCTTGCAAGGAGGTCTCACTCAGCAGGCTACAAAACAAGAACCACAGGTTCGATAATACTCCTACAAAGGAGTACTTCCCAAGTACAGTAGTACACACAGAACATGTTGTGCATATAAAGGACCCCAAAATAGTTTGATGCAAAACCTTGCTAGCGTGTCCCTTAAAAAAGGGAGCCCGGTTAAGGTCCTCTAGCATCTGACCGGTAGATACAACTAACAGGATCCTCGATGGAAACACCACAACAGAAACAACCCTAAAAGAGTAGTCTTACAGCAGAAAATCAATTTGGAAGATAGCTAAACTGTAACCCTCAAAATAGGGAAAGCACAGCACGCAGGGCTAGACAGGCTAGTCCAAGAAACGGTGGGGCTAGTTCCGTCCAAATTCCACACAGCACGACCCATGGCCCTTGCTTCGTCTAGAAGAAAAGAACAACGAAAACAAGCCCCTTCTGTACAGTTCATCTAACCAGTTGAAAAAAAAAAATCCAAGCAAAGGTGAACCAACTACTACAATGTTAATCATCATATTCCGAACAATTGATGTGTTGATTAAATCTCATATATGTTCACAAAGAAAATAAGATACAACTTAACTAAAGCTTTTCAGATATACTAACTGTTGTGCTAAAAAAACTATTTTTCCGCAAAACAGGCGAGATTGATATGAACCCTAAAAGATCTAATGCAAAACCGGCCTGTTCAGATCCGAAGTTAGCGCGAACAAACTGAGGAACCGCATCTGTTCCTGTTTTGTTCGATAATAAGAACTGATCGACACAAGTTAATAAGCCGAAGAAAAGAATCGAAGTTCCTCACCGCATTGCCCTGGTCCTTGACGGGCGCAACGGCGCCCTTCTCCCTCCAGTCGACGCTCTCCGGCAGCTCCTCGGCGCCGCCATGGCGGTACCTGTCCCGACGGCGGTTCCCGTCCAGGCGGAGGGGATCCTGGCGCCGAGGTACGCGGCGCGGAACTCGTCGTTGGTCAGATCGGCGAACTGGTTCATGCCGAGGCGGAAGCCGTGCTCACCGGCGCGCTCGTTGTGGGCGTCGACGAAGCGTAGGTTGTCCCAGAACACGCGGAAGCGGCGGTCGTGCTCGCCGAGCGCGTTGTAGACGCGGCCGTGCTCCGCGAGCCAGAGCTCGTACAGCGCCCGGACTTCAGGCTCCGTCCGCTCCAGCCCCCGCGCGCCGTGCTCCTCGTTGTAGGAGATGATCGACATGCCGCCGCCGCCGGGCGCCGCCGCGGAGGCGGCGGGACCGGAGACGGCGAGGAGAAGGGCGGCGAGGAGGAGGAGTAGGCCCCGGCCTAGTGTAGCCATGGCGGCGGCGGCGGTGGGGGACGTGACGAGACGAGCGTCCCTTTCTTCTGTATCCCTACGCTTTTTTTTTCCCTGTTCCTTTCGTTTCTTTTGGATTTTGCCTTTGGTTTTCTGGTGTGGGGCTGTTTGGGGCTCGGCACGGTGTCAGATTTATAGGCACGGAACGGAGAGGTTGGGTCGGTTTGGTCCATGGGACATCAGAGTTGTACTAATAGTTTTTGTTAGCGAATATCAAGTCCTAATCTTTGTTTTTTTTTTACTAGTAAATGTGTCCGTGCGTTGTAACGGAACCCAATACGAATTGGGTTTTTGTACTTTGTCATGTAAACATGTTCGTGTGTTGTAACGAAACTCAATTCGTGTATGAATCGGATTAGTGGAGCTGGACCAAAAAGTGGTGGAGGAGAGAAATTTTACCTCTTTATATATATATATATATATATATATAATATATATATATATATATATATATATATATTACTAGCAAATGTGCCAATGCGTTGCAACGGAAACTCAATACGCGTAGAAATCGGACTTTGTACTTTATCCGGTAAATATACCCGTGTCTTATAACGGAACTCAATACGTGTATGAATCGGATTAGGGGAGTCGGATCAAAAAGTAGAGAATGAGAGAAATTTTGGTTCTTTATTATTAGGTATAGATATTGTCGGGTACGAAGGTAAGGGGTACCCTAAACCCTTCAATAAATTAACGCTAAACATAGCAACCATTTTTAAGGCAAGGATCAGCCTATTGTTCGGTGAGACGTGGCCCATCAATCGAGGGCCCCCGCTACACCGACTGCGGAAACCAGCCACTACCCCGGCTCTACCTCGACGACGGACGAGGGGTCGGACGAACGACCCCCCGGCTCTACCTCGACGACGGACGAGGGGTCGGACGAACGACCCCCCGGCTCTACCTCGACGACGGACGAGGGGTCGGACGAACGACCCCCCGGCTCTACCTCGACGACGAACGAGGGGTCGGACGAACGACCCCCCGGCCTCTACCTCGACATCGACCCCCTCAACCCGTCGACGCCTTGACCTTCCAGGCACCGTCGGCGGACGAGGGCTCGAGTAACCCAACCACTCCGTCATGGGTAAAAGTAAACCCCCCTGACGACATGGGCGCCTGCGTCCGCTGTCAAATCCGCCAACTCCCCGTCCAGTCCCCGACTCCCGTCGACTGTGCCGCCACTGCCGCCACTACGCAAGTACGGACTTCTACAGTACCCCTCGGAAAGTGAATAGTGCGACCCTCGACGACGGCTTCGGGAACGTGACAGAGTCATACGGGGCTCGACCCCCCCTCGACCGAGGGCTCGACCCCCTCCTCTTCAACAACTCCGGTACGGAAGACGTCCCATCCGCCCCATCCCACTTCGGCCATGGGACTCGTGCCCGCCTGCGAATACTGTACTGCGACGACTTCTACTGATGCCACGATCGGGGACGCCTGAAGGACGGGAAGACCACGCCGCCACAGTGCTCGATGTCTCTTCGCCGACACTGTGCCGTGGATGCGCCGCCCATACTTCTACTATTAGGGCCCTGTACCCTCGAGTCTCCCCCTTGGTCTATAAAAGGGGGACGCCGAGGTAGATGAAAGGGGGGGCTCTCGTCAGAGACTTCTTTTTCCAGGTTGTTTCTCTTTGAGGACTCCAATCCGACCTTGGTTCTCAAGGACCCTAGACCACACCACACACACATACGCTCGATCGACCCCTCGGGAGGCCGACTCCGTGTAACACTGCTTGTACCCCCCCCCCTATACGAGCACGCTTTGGGTGCGAGATAATACAAGTCATCCTCCCCCGCTGGACGTAGGGCCTTCTTCGCCCGAACCAGGATAAATCTTGTGTCCATCACGCATCACGTCTGAGAGAGGGAGCACGCGATATACAAATTTACTCGTTGGTGGTCTTGACCCCCGGGTCATAACACCGACAGTTGGCGCGCCAGGTAGGGGGATTCGCGTGCCAATCAACTCCGAACTACTCTCTCAGATGGATTCCACCATCCCACCGTTCCCGTTCAACACCGTCATCTGGTTTGGCAGTCTAGGGTTCGTTCCTACGGACCAGGGCGACTTCATAGTCTTCCCCTCCGCCCGTGGCCTAGACGTCAGCAGTTCCGCTGCACCGGAGCCAGCTAGGATCAGACGACGGCCCCTCCACTTGCGACTCTGGCCTGCGATCAAGAGGAGGCGCGAGCGACTTCGACGCGCTCGCCGTCGTGCGAGCTCTGGGGTGCCGGATACCGTTCCCTCGGTCCCAGCTGGCGACACGGCCCCCTCTCCTAGGGGTCCGCTTGACCCACGCTTGTGGGCCGAGGGCAGGCGTCTCCCCGAGTGGGACTTTGACTCTTCTGCATCATCATCCCCGGAGGCTCCCGTGGCTTCTCCGACACCTACGACCCCATCACCACCGCGCGGCCCGTTCCCATATGGGCTCCGCAACAGCGCCGGGCTCTACTCTGCCTTCGCAGGGCAGCGAGTACATACCTACGACGAGTCCCCATGGACGCCGTCAGGGGCGACGATCGATCCCGTCACTACCCCCTCACTGGGCGAGCCAGAGCTGCCCCGTACGTGGGGAACGTTACGGCGGCGCCTGGAGGAGGAGGAAACAGGCAGGCTCTTCCCCCACTTCTACCACGCCGACTTCGACTCGGACTCTCCCGACGAGAGTTACGACTCCACTCGGGAGTGCTTCCATCTCGACGAGCAAACCGTCCTTCAGGACGACGTCGACGACACAGCGGACACCGAAGAAGGGAGGGGGGCCAACGCCACGCCACCTCGAGACGCCATCCCCCCAAATCCCGATAGAGCCGATCCACCCCCCGACGTCCAGATTACGCAGGTCCGAGAGCTCCTCGGCAAGCTCGAGGAAGAGCGCCTGCGTCTTCAGCAGCTTGAACATGCCCTCGAGCGGGATCAAGGGCGTCCTCAGGGTGGAGGAGCTCGCGAGCGGGCCCGGGAGGTCCACCGGCAGATCGTCGAGGAAGGTAACGTTGAACCCCGAGTCTTCAACCGCGCCAGCCAGAATGTTGTAGCAGCCGCGATGCTGCTCCGCGACATGCCGGCGCCATCGACCCCCCAGGCACAACGTATTAGGGAAGAAATCCAGGGGCTACTCCAAACTGCGGCCGTCCAGCAGGCGGAGAGCTCGGCCTCGAGGCGTCGAGGGGCTGCCTCTGAGCGGCAAGCAGCGCCCCCTCGACAAAATCGGGAGGCCTCTGTCCACCAGAACAAGGCGCCCCAGGGCCGGGTCGAGCCACGACCGGTTCGGGAACGCCTCATCGACGACCTCCCCCCTCGAGTGAACAATCGACGTCGATGCGGCGATGCCGAGGCTCGAGGCTACAGCGCTCACCGAGGCGGGCGCTACGACAGTGACGAAGACCGATGTCGGTCTCCGGAGCCACCGGGGCCTCGAGTCTTCGGAAGAACTATCCGACGGGCCTCCCTGCCCGTGCGTTTCCGTCCACCCACCAGCCTGATCAAATACAACGGCGAAACCAAGCCAGAGCTCTGGCTTGCCGACTTCAGGCTGGCATGCCAGCTGGGTGGAGCCAAAGATGACCTCGTCATCATCCGGCAACTCCCGCTATTCCTCTCCGACACCGCCCGAAGGTGGCTCGAGGAGCTACCCCCGGACTTGATCCAGGACTGGTCCGACCTGGTTCGGATCTTCGAGGGCAACTTCAAGGGCACCTACGAGCGGCCGGGCAACTCCTGGGACCTTCGCAGCTGCAAGCAGAAACCAGGAGAGACCCTCCGCGCCTTCACCCGCCGATTCTCGAAGCAACGTACCGCACTGACTCACATTTCCGACCACGAGGTCATCACGGCGTTCATCGCCGGGACGACCTGCAAAGAGTTGGTGCGGGAGCTGGGGCGAAACATCCCAAGACCGCCAACGAGCTCATGGACGTCATCGCCAACTACGCGGCTGGCGAGGAGGCCGTTGGCGCATTCTTCCAGACTCCCCCAGCGAAGGAGGAGGGCAACGCGGACGAACCCGGGGGCTCGGACGATGGGCCCAAGAGAAACAAGGGGCCCAGGAGGAACAACGACGGCAACGACGGCCAGAAGAAGAAGAAGAAGAAGAACCAACGGGGCCGGCGCGTCGTCGAGCCCAACGTCGAGCAGGACGACGACCCCGACGACCTTGTCGCTGCAGCGGACAAGCGGAAGCCTCGAGGGCCCCCTCCCGACGGGGGCGTCTTCGACAAGATGCTGAAAGAGCCTTGCCCCTACCATACGGGGCCGGCCAACCACCGCCTCGAGGATTGCCGCATGCTTCGAAGGCACTTCGTCCTCCCTGGTCCCAGGAGAGATGACGGCAAGGAAGACCCGCCCTGTGACGTCCAAGTCAGGGGCGATGTTCAAAAGGGAGGCTTCCCCGAGATCCACGACTGCTACATGATCTACGGGGGACCCTCGACCCGCCTCACCACGCGCCAACGCAAGAGGGAGCGTCGAGAGGTCTTTTCCGTTCGGGCCCAGGCCCCACGGTACCTCGACTGGTCCCACACACCGATCACCTTCGATCAGGACGACCACCCCGAGCACATCCCCAACGCAGGGGTTTACCCGCTCGTCGTCGACCCAATCATCCTCAACACCCGCCTCAGCAAGGTGCTCATGGACGGGGGGAGCAGCCTCAACATCATCTACGCCGAGACCCTCGACCTACTGGGGATCCCGAGGACCATGCTCCTGCCCAGCGCGGGGGGGTTCCATGGAATCGTCCCGGGAAGAAGGCACTCCCGATCGGCCGCGTCAAGCT
This sequence comes from Microstegium vimineum, assembly GCA_022036555.1. NCBI lineage: Eukaryota > Viridiplantae > Streptophyta > Magnoliopsida > Poales > Poaceae > Microstegium > Microstegium vimineum. The sequence continues at coordinate 56,944,847 of CM039131.1, read as the reverse complement.
ACCGGTCTGTTTCGGCGTCCCCTCAAACTTCCGAAAGGAAGAGCTGACCTTCGAGGTGGTCGCGTGGCGAGGCACCTACCACGCCATCATCGGTAGACCGGGGTACGCCAAGTTCATGGCGGTCCCGAACTATACCTACCTCAAGCTCAAGATGCCGGGGCCCTCGGGAGTCATCACCGTCGACACCTCCTACGAGCACGCGTACGACTGCGACGTCGAGTGCGTTGAAAAAGCCGAAGCCCGTGAGGATTCTGCTATCCTCGCGGCCCTCGACGACTTGTCCGGAGAGATCCCCGACCCCAAGCGCCACGCTGGCAACTTCAAGCCGGCGGAAGACACGAAGACCATCCCGCTCGACCCCGGCCTCAAGGACGGGAAGGTGCTGACGATCAGTGCCACCCTCGAGCCCAAATAGGAAGGCGTGCTCGTCGACTTTCTCCGAGCGAACGCCGACGTGTTCGCGTGGAGTCCCTCGGACATGCCGGGCATCCCGAGGGAAGTCGCCGAGCACTCCTTGGACATCCGAACCGGGTCCAAACCGGTGAAGCAACGCCTGCGCCGCTTCGACGAGGAGAAGCGCAGGACCATCGGGGAGGAGGTCGACAAGCTCTTGAAGGCCGGATTCATCAAGGAGGTACATCACCCCGAGTGGTTAGCTAATCCCGTGCTTGTAAAGAAAAAGAATGGGAAGGATAGGATGTGTGTAGACTACACTAGTTTGAATAAAGCATGTCCTAAGGTTCCTTTTCCTTTACCTCGCATTGACCAAATAGTAGATTCCACTTCGGGATGTGAAACCCTTTGCTTCCTTGATGCGTATTCCGGCTACCACCAAATAAAGATGAAGGAGTCCGATCAGCTCGCGACCTCATTCATCACTCCTTTCGGCATGTTTTGCTACCTCACCATGCCCTTCGGCTTGCGGAACGCCGGGCCACCTACCAGCGATGCATGCTCCGCGTCTTCGGGAAACACATAGGGCCGATCGTCGAGGCCTACGTCGACGATATCGTGGTCAAGTCCAGAACCGTCGGAAACCTAGTCGGAGACCTCGAGATTGCGTTTGGGTGTCTCAGGACTAACCGCATAAAACTAAACCCTGAGAAGTGTGTCTTCGGGGTCCCTCGAGGCATGCTCCTAGGGTACATAGTTTCCCAACGCGGTATCGAGGCCAATCCCGAGAAGGTAACCGCCATCACGAGGATGGGCCCGATCAAAGACCTCAAGAGTGTGCAAAGGGTTACTGGGTGCCTTGCCGCCCTCAGTCGCTTCATCTCGAAGCTCGGAGAAAAGGCCCTGCCCCTTTATCGACTCCTGAAGAAGACAGAACACTTCGCGTGGACCACCGAAGCTGAGGAATCCCTCTCGAGGCTCAAGGCCTTGCTCACCTCGCCCCCGGTCTTGGTCCCCCCGAGCCCGGCCGAGCCCCTCCTGCTTTATGTCGCGGCAACTACGCAGGTAGTCAGCGCGGTCATAGTAGTCGAGAGGGAGGAAAAAGGACACGCCCTGCCGGTTCAAAGGCCTGTCTATTTCGTGAGCGAGGTCCTTTCCGAAACCAAGACAAGGTATCCCCACATCCAGAAGCTACTATACGCGGTCGTCCTCACTCGGCGGAAGCTCAAACACTATTTCCTGGGCCATCCGGTCACTGTGGTTTCATCTTTCCCCCTCGGAGAGATAATCCAGAACCGGGAGGCATCGGGAAGGATCGCCAAGTGGTCCGCCGAGCTCATGGGGGAGACCCTCTCCTACGCCCCTCGGAAGGCTATCAAGTCTCAGGTACTGGCAGATTTCGTCGCCGAATGGACCGACACCCAACTACCCCCGGCGCAGGTGCAGAGCGAGCTCTGGGCCATGTACTTCGACGGATCACTGATGAAGGCGGGAGCAGGCGCAGGATTGCTATTCGTATCACCCTCAGGGGTCCATATGCGATATGTCATCCGCCTCCACTTCCCCACCTCCAACAACGTCGCCGAGTACGAGGCCCTCGTCAACGGCCTGCGCATCGCCATCGAGCTCGGGGTCCGACGCCTCGACGTGCGAGGGGACTCTCAGTTGGTAATCGACCAAGTGATGAAAGACTCGAGCTGCCACGATCCTAAGATGGAAGCCTACTGCAAGGAGGTTCGAAGGCTCGAGGACAAGTTCTATGGCCTCGAGCTCAACCACGTAGCCCGTCGGTACAACGAGGCTGCCGACGAGCTGGCCAAAATTGCGTCTACTCGAGGGACGGTCCCCCCGACATCTTCTCGAGGGATCTGCACACACCGTCCGTCGACCTAGGCTCGGGGGCTCCCGCCCTCGAGCAAGGGGTCGACCCACCCCCCTCGACCGATCCCCCCTCGGGCGGGGGAGAGGTCATGGAGATCGACGGGGCCGTCGCAGTGCCAACCCCTCCGACGGATTGGCGCACACCTTACCTCGAGTACCTGACGCGAGGCGAACTCCCGGAAGACCGCACGGAAGCCCGTCGAGTAGCTCGGCGTGCCAAAACCTACGTCTTGTACGGGGACAGCCGCGAGCTATATCGACGCAGCCCGTCGGGTGTACTCCAACGCTGCCTCACCCTCGAGGAGGGGAGGGCACTGCTGAGGGACCTACACTCGGGGGCTTGCGGCCACCACGCGGCGCCGAGAACCCTGGTAGGAAGTGCCTTTCGACAGGGCTTCTACTGGCCCACGGCAGTCAACGACGCCACCAAACTCGTCCGATCCTGTCGGGGATGCCAATTCTATGCCAGGCAGACTCACCTACCCGCCCAAGCTCTTCAGATGATACCCATAACTTGGCCGTTCGCAGTATGGGGGCTCGACATGGTCGGTCCCCTGAAAAGAACCAAGGGCGGGCACACTCACCTTCTCGTGGCTGTCGACAAGTTCTCGAAGTGGATCGAGGCTCGGCCCATCGCCAACATCCAGTCTCGGCAAGCCGTGCTATTCTTCACCGATATCATCCACCGCTTCGGGGTCCCCAACGTCATCATTACCGACAATGGCACGCAGTTCACCGGCCAAAAGTTCCTGGACTTCTGTGACGATCACCACATCAGGGTGAATTGGTCTGCAGTTGCCCACCCTCGAACTAACGGTCAGGTCGAGCGTGCCAACGGCATGGTTTTGCAGGGCCTCAAGCCAAGGATCTTCGACCGGCTGAACAGACATGGAAAGAGATGGGTCGAAGAGCTGCCCGCTGTGCTATGGAGTCTCCGAACGACACCGAGTCGAGCTACGGGGTTCTCCCCGTTCTTCTTGGTCTATGGGTCCGAGGCCGTCCTCCCCACCGACCTCGAGTACGGGTCCCCTCGACTGAAAGCCTACAGCGAGCAAGCCAACACAGTAGCCCGAGAGGACTCCCTCGACCAGCTCGAGGAAGCTCGTGACATGGCCCTGTTCAAGTCGGCCCAGTACCAGCAGACGCTACGACGCTACCACGATAAGAACGTGCGCAAAAGGGACCTCAACGTCGGCGACCTCGTTCTGCGCCGTCGACAGAACAGCAAGGGGCGTCACAAGCTGACACCACCTTGGGAGGGACCCTTCATCGTGGCAGAGGTGCTGAAGCCCGGCACTTACAAACTGAAGAACGAGAAGGGAGAGCTCTTCACCAACGCGTGGAACATCGAACAGCTACGTCGCTTCTATCCCTGAGGCCCCAGGGCCTTGTACATTTTCGCATTTATGTACAAATTTTCGAATGAATAAAATGTGCTCGAAACACTTTCACGTCCGTTCGTAGCCCGAAGGTAGCCTCGACTTTGCCCGGACAAAGTCGAGCTCCCCTCGGGGGCTGGAAGAAGGGCACCCCCCTCCTAGGTCTCCGAAAAACTCGGAACGTTTTTTCGAAACTCGACTCTCCCTCTCGTTCTTTCCCTCGAGTACGCTTCTGAACTAAGTAAAGATGCCTCGAGTTCCCTAAGGGTCGAGAGTGCCGTCAAGTCAGGGACTCACCTACGCCCCAGGGCTACGGTATCCCTACTCGCCACCCCCCTTCCTAGGATAAGAGCGTGCGTCTAATACTTAAGTTCACGAGCGTCGACTCAGGCAAAGAAAAGCAGGGAGAGCCCGAGAAATAGAAATAACGAGACGAACCCACCCACAGCACTAAGGTAGCCTCGACTTTGCCTCAGCAAAGCCGAGCCTCCCTCGGGGGCTAACAGGGGGGCACCCCCCTCCTAGGTCTCCGAAAAACTCGGAACGTTTTTTTGAAACTCGACTCTCCCTCTCGTTCTTTCCCTCGAGTACGCTTCTGAACTAAGTAAAGACGCCTCGAGTTCCCTAAGGGTCGAGAGTGCCGTCGAGTCAGGGACTCACCTACGCCCCAGGGCTACGGTATCCCTACTCGCCACCCCCCTTCCAAGGATAAGAGCGTGCGTCGAACACTTAGTTCATAGGCGTCGACTCAGGCAAAGAAAAGCAGGGAAAGCTCGAAAGAATAAAATTAACTCTGTACACATCGATCAAAATGCATCATATACAAAAAAGCCCTCGGGGGCTTGGCATTGTATCGGTACAGAGGCCTAACTATTACATGGACCTTTTTGTCCAGATATGGCTCGCAGGCCCGCGACCACCCGTCGACATCTCCCAACGACTACTCATCCGCCGAGGGGATCACGTCGGGCTCGAAGAGTTTCGCCAGCTGGCCTCCGGGCACCTCCGCGTGGTCCATCAGCTCCTGACACCTCGCGTCGTTCTGCTCCTCGGTCAGATCCGGGTCGGTGGCGAACCCGTCGACAACGAGGTTGAGATCCACGTCGTAGAAGGAGTTGATGACCGCGAGGGCCCGCTTCACCCCCACATGCAGGGCGGCTCGGACGTTCTCCGTCACCCCCCGCGTCATGGCGTAGAAGCGGCGCAGCAGGGATTCCCCCCGAGTGTCCCCCTCGAGCTCCGGCTCCGGCTTGACCGAGAGGTCGTCGCAGAAGGTGTTGATGGCGGCCGAGAGCGACGCGTTGAGGTTCACCTCGGTGCTCAGCAGGCCCTGAAGATTGTCCAGGTCCTTTTGGGCGCGGGCGTTCTCCTCCGCAAGCTCTGCCGAAACAAGCACATAACGATCAAAACCCGAAAGCAGAAAAAGGGTCGAGACAGGACAGACCCCGCAAACACCCGAAACACTCACCTTGGGCCTGCACATCCAAGGCGGAGTAGGCCTGCTCGGCCTCCTCGAGCTGATGGCGGACGGCGTCAAAATCAGAGGACTGGTCCCTGACTTGGGCCTCGAGACCCTCGATGGTCTTGTATGCCTCCCCGAGGGCCTCCTTCTGCTTCATCGCCACCATGCCCAAGGAGGTCGCGCGGGTCCGCGCCTTCTCCTCCGAGGCGGTCAGAGCGTCGCGCTCGCGGGAAAGGACGTCAAGGTCTCCCCTCAGCCGGGCGGCCTCCTCCGTGGCCTTGCGCTGGGCCTCGACGGCGGCATCCCGCTCCTGCCCAACGGCGATGGTCGACCGAAGGGCATCATCGAGCTTCGCCTGCGCCGACGACAAGGCCTCCCGGGCTTCCTTCTGGACAGCCTCGTAGCCGGCCTTCGCGTAGGCGACCCTCGACTCGGCATCCTTCTGGATAGTCGCCGCCTCCACCTTCGCACGAGCGGCCTCACCCCTCGCCTTCTCCAGAGAGGCGTGGAGGGTCGAGAGCTGCCCCTGTACCCGGAGAATGTACTGGGACTTCTCGTACGACCTCACCCGCAGCGACTGACAGGGATAAAGACGAAGACGGTCAACAAATGGCAACCATGCAGTGCAAAGTACAATCTAAGGTAGAACGGAACCTACCTCCATTCCCTCGCGTAGGTTTCCGGCGGCGACCTCCGCAGCGCGACGTACCGAGTGTTCGAATAAAGCCCGGTACTCCTCGACGTTCTCCCACCGTCGAAGCTCGGACTGGTCGTCGAGCGTGAGGAAGAGTCGCTCGGGGTCTCGAGGGTCCGCCACCTCGAGAACCTCCTGGCCCCACGCCGCGCTGCGGGCGGCGATCCTCTGCTCCATCGGCCCGGTGACGCCAATGCGCAGGTCCCCCCCTCCTTGGTAATCGGAGAGGGGCGAGGCTTCCTCCTCGGCGCCACCTCGCGAGGACGTCGACGGTCCTGCGCGATGAAGGGCTCCGAAAGGTTAATACCTAGCGAGACAAACCCACCGCGTCCCGAGTGAATCAAAGTGCGACTTACCTTGAGATATCGACCCCCCAACCTCGAAGGGAGGTCGAGCCACCTCCGGCTCCGCCCGAGGAGCCGCGATGATGGCCAGTTCCGCCGGGTCCACCAACTCGGCCACCATCTCGTCCACTTGGGCGGGGGTGGATTCCATGAGCATCCCACCCTGAGCCGGCGCGGATGGGCCCTCGACGCGCTCGAGCTGGAGCCGAGCCTCCAACGCCGCCAGACCCTCGGGCCAGCGCCCCGGCGTCGGGTGAGCCGGGGCCTCCCGCTCGGCCGCAGGAACCTGGGCCTCGACCACCTCCACCTCCTGGGCCGCGCCCGTCGTCGGTAGGAGCTCCACGCCCCCCGGGGCGCCGGACGCGACCCCTTCCGACGGCCGCGCAGGCTCCGCGACCGTCGCTTCGACGGCTACCACCGCCGGCGGGTCCGCCTCCTCCGCCGTTTGGGTAGGCGCCGAGGCCCCCTGTGCCTCCCCCCGCGCCGCCACCTCCGGGGTCGTGGCTGCCGGTGCCGCCTCAGGGGCGACCGTCGAAGGGGGCGGGGCTGTCGGACCAACCTCGACGACAGCTTGCACCACAGCCCCCGTCTTTAGCTTCTTAGCAGGGGAGGGGAGCGCAACCCCCAGCCGGCGCTTCGACCTGAAAAAGGAGCACGTGCGCGATAATAAGCACGAGTCCTCACCAACGAAAAAAGAAAAAAACGTACGACAACTACGAGCTCGACTTACCCTCTCGGAGCCCGACGCTTCGGCTCGGCGCTCGCCGGGCTGGTCGAGCTCTGGGATGCCACTGCCTGGGGGGCAGGGGTCGAGGCGGTACTTGCCACCTTCTCCCAAGCAGGGGCCGGCGGCGCCACCGTCGGCTTCTTGCTGGCCCCCACCCGCGCCGACGGGTCCGATGCCCGCGCGCTCGACGCGGTGGGCTTCGGGGGCTCGCTCGATCGACTCTTCGACGGCGACGCCACCCTCGCCCTCTTGCCGGTCTCCGCCTGCGCCGGCGGGCCCGACACCCGGGCGGTCGACGCAGCGGGCGTCGGGGGCTCGCTCGATCGACCCCCCGACGAGGGCCGCGGCGTCTGCGACCGCGTCCGCCGCGGCGCGACTTCTTGCGAGGCCACGGGGCGCTCCGCCCGTGGCCCAACTTCAACAGGAGGGGCCGACTTCGAGGTCGAACCCCCCTCCCCACCGGTAGCAGCGGCCGCCTGCTCAGGCGCCGTCTCCTCGCCCTCCTCCTCTTCGTCTTCCTCATCCTCCTCCTCGTCCTCCTCCTCCGAGGGCGACAGCTCCTCATCGAGGCCCAACCGCCTCTGTTGGGCCCGACGCTGCTTCCTCTGCTCTTTCTCTAGAGCCTTCTTGGTCTTCCTCTCCTTCTTCTTGTCCTTGTCGGCCTTCTGCTTCTCCGCGCGGAGGCGGTTCGCATCCCTCGTGGCCCGGTCCTCCGGCACCGGCGGTAGCGAGCGCTTGTAGGACACATTCCCCTGCGGGACGCAAGGTGGTCAGAGAACAAGCAGAAAGGACGGGAGGGGCGGGCGCGAGGACTTAAAGTAAAAGGAAGGATCTTACCAGCTCGTAGAAGCCCTCGTCCGGCTTCATGGGGACCTTCGCGACATCCTTGAGGGCGAACCCCCCCGCGAAAAAGCGGCGGACGCGGCTGGCCACGCGGTCTGGGGTCAACTCCTCCTTGACGAAGCGGCACCCCGACACATCGACCCCCGGACCCATCTCGTCGAGACGGAGGGGCCGAACCATCAGCGGCAGAACCCCCCGTCGATGGAACGCTGATGCAGCGATCTCCGCGGTAAGGCCCTTCCCCTTCAGACGCCTGAGCGCGTCCAGCAAGCCCTTGAGGTGTTTTTGCTTGTCCGTCGGAACGCCGTACCTCCAGCGCTCGGGCTCGGCGTTGAGTGTCCTCCCGGTGTACGCTGGGAGCAGACCGTCGTCGTTCCTCAGGTAGAACCATCCTGAATGCCACCCGGAATGGCTCGAGGATGGGTTCGCAGAGAGCCAGAGCTCAGGCCGCCTGGCGTAGATGCTGCAGCCTCCGGCCCTGACCTCCCGACGGACGCCCTTGCTGACCGAGGTGGTGAAGAGGTTGGCCTTGAAGATGTGGAGCCACAGATCCCAATGGGGCTCGATCCCCAGATAGCCCTCGCACACCGCGGCGAAGACCGCCGCCTGGCTGACGCCGTTAGGAGTGAGGTGCTGGAGCTCCACTTCATAATGGTGGAGGAGCGCGCGCAGGAAGCGGCTGGGTGGAACCCCCAGTCCTGCCTGGTGGAAGGCCTCGAGCGACACCACATACCCCTCCGGCGGGTTGGGCTCGGCGTGGTCCGGTGGCGGAGCTATCCACTCCGGCCTCTCCGTCGAGGTGACGGGCCGGAGAAGCCCGCTCTCCACCAACCCCTCCAGATACGACTGGCGGACCGAGGAAGCAGGCCAGGCGCCGGCGCCGAAGAGCTGGAAAGCGGCCATGGGAGCGGTGGTTTGCTCGGATTTGGAGGTGGAGGGTACGTTCCCTGTTTTTTCTCTTTCTCTCTCACTCGCGCAGATTTCCTGCCCGCGGGACGCCTAAGGCAGAGGCAGAGAGAGGAAGGCAAGGAAGACGGAAGGCAAGGAGGCGGGGAAGGCTAATGCGCGTAAAGGGCACCGGACGCCTCGCCCTCATTATTTATGCGCGGGAGGCCAACGGACGGATCCGGTACAGGCAAGAGAATCTCCGCATTTAATTCGCATGTACTTCCTTCCTCATATTCCCTCCAGGATAAGGCGTAACGTCCCATCATCGGGTTCCGCGCCGTACTCCGCGCTGTAACCGCACTGTTGCGCCGAACGGACACCGCCTAAAAAGGCGCGCGGCCGGAAACACCGTCTTCGAGGGTAAGGAATCTTGAGGCAGCGAGAGCTGGCCCTCGAGAGAGGGTTCGACAGCTACCCTCGAGTGCCCGAGACCAGAAATGACCTCGGGTTAGGACCTCGGTCCACCCCCAAAAATCTCGAGGGGACAAAGGCCGGCCTTCGAACGGGCTCGATAGCCCCCCTCGAGTACTCGAGGCCTGATAAGGGCCTCGGGTCGTCAACTGCAAATCATACATGGCCTCGAAGGGATAAAGGCTGGCCCGTCCGGGGGTTCGACAGCCTCCCTCGAAAGTTCCGACACAGGTATGTCCCCAAGTTCAATACAACAACCACCTGCTTTTCCCCTCGGCGGTCCACAAGGTCGGACTCCTCCTCCTGAGGATAGCGTCGGATGACGAACCATCCGTCAAATCTTGAGGGAGCGAAGGCTGGCCCTTACATAGGGTTCGACAGCCGCCCTCGAGTACCTGAGGTCAGGAAGGACCCATGGTTATTGGACTCCGGTCCACCCCCAAATCTTGAGGGAGCGAAGGCTGGCTCCACGAACGGAGTTCGACAGCCGCCCTCGAGTACACGAGTCAGGGATGCCCCCGGAGGCTTGGGAACGAACTCTCGAGACTCCCTGGGACATATCCGAGGCATACCTAGGAACACCTAAGGATCCCTACGCTGGGAGGCATCGAGCCACCAACTCCTATCGAACGGGGTTGGCACCTTGGTGGTCCATATGGTCGTACTTAGCAAGCCGTACGGCTTGCTTAAAATGAGAACGCCTCCGGGCCACTAGTCGATCCCTATCGAACGGGGTCGAGTTCTCACTCGGATTTCTACCCGTACAGGGCGCCATTTCTAATGGACTCATGCCCGAGAACAGCTCACCGAGGACTTCGGGCTCGTCGTCCTAACGAGGATAGCTCGATGCTCTTCACCCCACGATCAGAGCGAAAGGATCCGTGGGAAGGACGCTACGAGGTAGTGAAGGCCTAGCCATTCGAGGGCTCGAGGGCCCGACTACGCACGGCACCCCTCGACGAAAGAGGGTCGAAAACTCGTAACCTGGCAGACAGAGTCGACCTCTCGGGCGGGGCGCTCTGACTCCAGCGGTGCTCGAGGGAGCAAAGGCTGGCCCTCGGTAGGGTTCGACAGCCGCCCTCGAACACTTCTCTTTGCAGGAAAAGGAACGGGATCGACCCCTCGACAGGGTGCCGCGTCTCCAGGTATCCTTTAAAGACCCCACTACATAACGTATTTTAGCCCCAGAGGAGTTCTAAATCACTCCTCTGGGGCCTCGGGGCTACCCCCGCGGGGTGCGCTCGCGCGCACCCCCCGGAGAATCGGATTTCTCACTAACCCTGCAGGCCAAGGATAAACCCTCCGGACAATTCTTGCTCCCCCCGAGAAACGCGTATCATAGCCCCAGAGGAGTTCTAAGTCACTCCTCTGGGGTCTCGGGGGCTACTGTCGGGTACGAAGGTAAGGGGTACCCTAAACCCTTCAATAAATTAACGCTAAACATAGCAACCATTTTTAAGGCAAGGATCAGCCTATTGTTCGGTGAGACGTGGCCCATCAATCGAGGGCCCCCGCTACACCGACTGCGGAAACCAGCCACTGCCCCGGCTCTACCTCGACGACGGACGAGGGGTTGGACGAACGACCCCCCGGCTCTACCTCGACGACGGACGAGGGGTCGGACGAACGACCCCCGGCTCTACCTCGACGACGGACGAGGGGTTGGACGAACGACCCCCCGGCTCTACCTCGACGACGGACGAGGGGTCGGACGAACGACCCCCCGGCTCTACCTCGACGACGGACGAGGGGTCGGACAAACGACCCCCGGCTCTACCTCGACGACGGACGAGGGGTCGGACGAACGACCCCCGGCCTCTACCTCGACATCGACCCCCTCAACCCGTCGACGCCTCGACCTTCCAGGCACCGTCGGCGGACGAGGGCTCGAGTAACCCAACCACTCCGTCATGGGTAAAAGTAAACCCCCCTGACGACATGGGCGCCTGCGTCCGCTGTCAAATCCGCCAACTCCCCGTCCAGTCCCCGACTCCCGTCGACTGTGCCGCCACTGCCGCCACTACGCAAGTACGGACTTCTACAGTACCCCCCGGAAAGTGAATAGTGCGACCCTCGACGACGGCTTCGGGAACGTGACAGAGTCATACGGGGCTCGACCCCCCCTCGACCGAGGGCTCGACCCCCTCCTCTTCAACAACTCCGGTACGGAAGACGTCCCATCCGCCCCATCCCACTTCGGCCATGGGACTCGTGCCCGCCTGCGAATACTGTACTGCGACGACTTCTACTGATGCCACGATCGGGGACGCCTGAAGGACGGGAAGACCACGCCGCCACAGTGCTCGATGTCTCTTCGCCGACACTGTGCCGTGGATGCGCCGCCCATACTTCTACTATTAGGGCCCTGTACCCTCGAGTCTCCCCTTGGTCTATAAAAGGGGGACGCCGAGGTAGATGAAAGGGGGGACTCTCGTCAGAGACTTCTTTTTCCAGGTTGTTTCTCTTTGAGGACTCCAATCCGACCTTGGTTCTCAAGGACCCTAGACCACACCACACACACATACGCTCGATCGACCCTCGGGAGGCCGACTCCGTGTAACACTGCTTGTACCCCCCCTGTACGAGCACGCTTTGGGTGCGAGATAATACAAGTCATCCTCCCCCGCTGGACGTAGGGCTTTCTTCGCCCGAACCAGGATAAATCTTGTGTCCATCACGCATCACGTCTGAGAGAGGGAGCACGCGATATACAAATTTACTCGTTGGTGGTCTTGACCCTCGGGTCATAACACCGACAGATATAGATAATAATAATAATAATAATAATTATTATTATTATTATTATTATTATTATTATTAAGTATAGATATAGATATGGATATGGATCGGAGGAAGGAAGCAGCATCGACGATGCTTTCTACGGGAAAAAAAACTGCACAGATGATCGGATAAGATGAGCTTGTATATGCCCTGTCATCGTTAACATGGGTTGTCAGATATTAATTACTCTGGGTACATGATGCTAGTTTTCCTACTCTACTTATCTGGTCTCACAGAGCTATAGAGGCTAGAGGCTAGCGTCATGGACCTGGACCGACCGACGATACGAGCCAGCCGCAAGGCCGACCGTTGGCGTGTCGCCATGCACGCAGGGGCGCACGGCAGCCACCTTTCAGGAACGCCGAACGGGGGACCGTTTCGATTGCACCTCCGGGCGCGAGAGGCGTCAACAATCGGCAACTTCCGGTGCGGGAAAATCGGTTGGGGTTCGTTCCGTGCCTGCACGGGCCACGCCTGGCCGCCACCGCAGCAGCCCGGGCGGCATGCAGGCACGCACTCGCGGCGCAAGGACGTTTCCTTGCCCGGGATGGAAAAGGACGAGAGGGCTGCGCGGCCGTGGTCTGCGTGCCGGGGCCTGGGCGGGTGACGCACGGGAGAGATGACTGGAGAGACGAGACGACCCCGAGAGGGCGGGGCCCAGGCAAGCAGGAAGCAGCCCCGCCACTCCCCGCGCCCATGTTAGCGGCCGATCCATGCGACGCCGGCCCGGTCGAGACGTCCAGTCCAGCTTGGGTGGCGCCGGCCGGCGGCAGCGAGCCAGCCACCCACCTTCCACCCCTGATCGCCTCGGGAAGCGGAGCCCCGTGCCCGTGCGTGAACGTGGACGGGAACATGCGGACATGGGCGCGGCGGCCAGGCGCCAAACCGAGCCGTGGAACATGCGGCGTTCATAATTGACGCGCGCGTGCGCGGAGGAATTGAAAGAACGAGGTGCACGAGAGAGGTGACATCCACGGTAGCAGGGCGGCATCGCGAAAGGGCTGGCGGTCGGACTACGGCAGCGGAGCGGGTGGGAGGAGGCGGTGATTGAGCTCCCCCGCCGCGTACCACCGTTCCCAGTTCTGCTTCCTTCGTCGCGCGCCGTTTTTTTTTTTTTTTTTTTTTTTGAGAAACAACACCCGGGGGCGTTCCTGGCGAATCGGCGCCCATCTCCTAGCACTAGCAGGCTACCACACTACTACAAGTACCCTACAGGGCGAATCAGAATCATCGTGGCCTGGCCCGACGGAAACCGTGGAAATGTGGATCGATCAAGAGGTCACCTAGTGCGTAGTGCCTGCCCAATTATGAACAGCTGAGGCAACAAGGGTGGAGCGGCAGACATCGCGCTCGTCACGGGTCCGTCCAGTCCACTGCTGCGCCGGCGACGGGCGAGCTATCTACGACCACGCACGCCCCGGGGCTGTTTCTTTGCCTTTGCTGCAGGAGCGAAGCCGGGCCTTGTCTTGTATGCCTCCTCCGGCCCCAGCCTGATTGCCAATCGCCCTTTGTTTATCCTAAGACCTTGTTTAGATCCAAAAACATTCGGAATTTTAAAACGGTAGCACTTTCATTTGTATGTGATAATTATTGTCCAATCATGGAGTAACTAGACTTAAAAGATTCGTCTCACAAATTACAGATGAACTGTGTAATTAGTTATATTTTTTATCTATATTTAATACTATATGCATGTGTTCAAAGATTCGATGGGACGAAGATGTGATAGAAAATTTAAAATTTTAAAGGAAAATGAACAAGGCCCAAGTATCTGAATTTATTCAAGCAAGTTGCCACTATAGTTGATGCCTTCATTTCATGGGCACAAGATACATCCTTCAGGGCCTCATGGGCACTACACAAGATACATATATCGCGCTGGCCCACATGCGAGAACCGGTTAAAACGACTACTTGCCCTACGCAACGTATAAACGATGATGATCCATAGAATGAAGGCTCGTGAACGTGAAGTCCCGATAAGCGTCACTTGAATTTCTTTTTTTGATGATCGTCCAAAGTCGTCACTTGGCCCGTTCCTTCTGGGAACGCCCAAAATGCTCGATGCAAGAAACTTACCTGATAAACGAGAAGCCATTTGACATTTGACACACTACTAGTGGAGCTCACGTTCTGTACCTACATGTGTATGCCATTTTTCTTTTTTCCTTTCCTTAGCCTCGCAAAAAGATGATGCATGCTCTCCATCGGCTTTCCCTTCTTGACCAAGAAGCACATTTCAGCCATTACCAAGCAACACCGTTACCGGGTTGTTGCTTCCATTTTCTGCCGAGTGCCGACGATGATTTTGTTTTGCTGGCTTCGCGTCACATCCGGTGAGACAACCAGAATTATGCATGGACAAGCAGTACTCTTCGGCAATATATATACTCAAACAAAGACAACTACTTCAGCCCTTCTGGCTTTTCTTTTGCTCTCTCGGCAAATTTCACAAACCCACTAATTCTTTTCTTGTGTAAATCAAACAATGTTTCGCCATTGTGTGTCCATCCAGTCCCACATGCCATCGGGAGAAGGAAAACAACATCTTAATGGTGAACTTACTTTCTGCTGCTGTTTCTGTACTTGCCGATAAAAATGTGGGTTAATGTTTAATTTCCTTCAGAATCAGAATGTTCAGTTTTTAATATGTAAAGTTTAGACATAAAATATACTAAATACGAGTACTTATTCAGGCATACTGTGAAAGTGCTTGTGATCTAAAAACTTTTCCCATATTATATTATTATTACTAAATGCTTATTTAGTCATACTGTGAAATTGCTCCAAATATCAAACAACTTTTTCGCGCGAGTGACTTCAGGACGCAACCCAACCAAGTGATTCCTAGGGCTTCAACCACAGTTTTTTGTCTGGGTAGGCAGCAAAAAAAAACACAGTTTTTTCATTTGTAGGCAGCTAAGGAACTCCAAGCGCTTGGTAAAATTTACTTGCTAAATGATTAGGGGTGACTTTTTTCTCTATTTTTTTAAAAAAAACACACAAAAAAAAATATGACGTCCATTTACAGGGGAGTTGTTCTCAGACAGATGACATGCCCAAGCAACAAGGTCAGGTTGCACCAAAAATTCCAAATATCTCCAAAGTGCCAAGTCTCGGGCCAACACTCAACAGAACTAAGAACGCCTGAACTTGCACGATGCCTTCTACTCCATTGATCACTGACATTGTGTCTAAAGTCAAAACGAAATATTCAGTCAAAGTACAACGGCCTTGAAATGCAGTGTGCCATATAGATCTTTAGCAGTTTTGTAAGCTAGGTGATGGACCTTTAAAATTTCAGCCTACGACCATCAGATAAACTTCACAGCTTATTCATCAATGCAAACATGACAATCCCAAGCACGACGATGGCTATCAAGTGCTTCCATGGTAGCACATACATATACTAACTCCGCGGACAACGAGGCAAAGTCATGTACCAACAAAATAGTAAACAGCCTGGAAACTTGTGGCAACCAATTCATAATACAGGATTAAAAAACTCTGGTTCACCAGTAAACCCCAAGCACAGCAACCTACGGCTGAATTACCACATATAAAGACAGTAGGAGTCTTTCAAGTACTTTCCAACATAAAACAAGGTTAAAACTCTGGTTCGCAGTATTTTCCTCTAGTTCCACGACTCAAAAACAATACTCTGATGACTGCATAGCTTAATCGAAGAGGCTGAAGCCCATGTCCTGCAAGAAACATAATCAACATAGTAAGTCTCTGGAAGTCGATGGTAAAAAGAAAAAGCAACATAAAAGAATTGTTTTCATGATATCAAGACCGAATGCATGTGAGATGGCAATAGAGCATTGATAGTGGTAATTATTTTGCTCATCAGGATAATATCAGAACAGAGTAGCATAGGACTGCTGCTCTGATAGGAAAAAAATTTGTTGCAGCCAGAATGGGAGAACAACGATCTTACATCATCACTTTCTTCCTTCTCTTCCACCTTCTCTTCTTTCTTCGCCTCAGCTGCAGGAGCAGCTCCGCCAGCAGAAGGGGCAGCTGCCGCGACAGCCACACCACCACCACCACATGGGACTGAAGCAAACTTCTCCCTGCCAGCGGCAATGAGCTCGGTAATGTCCTTACCGCTCAGTTGGGACAGAAGTAGTTCCATCTTTTCATTGTCAACTTCACAGCCAACTGCAACATGTACAAGTAGGATTAGGTGCTTCTGCTCATAAGGCAACAAGCAGAACTACAAATCAGTGAATACAGGATCAGTACTGCGATGAATGCCAATGCAAATCAGACCAACCGTGCTAAAAAAATGTTAACTTATAGTTTATCATAATAAAAAACACCAAGAATCCCTACATTCGGGACATAGGTAATGCTATTGGCAGAATTGAGTTTTTTCGATATAGACGAGCAGAGTTTTTAGTAACAATATTTATCTGTTGGATGTGTTGCACCTCTTGAAATAGCAGTTAAGTGAAATTACCTGACTCAAGAATGGCTGCCAAGTCCTCAGCGGAAGGGCTGAGGTTCCCACCGAGGACAGCAAGCAGGTAGGCAGCAATAAACTTCATCCTGCTCAAACCATAATAAATCGTGATATATTAGTTAGTTCCCAATTTGTAGCTACATGACAGAGTGAGGTGAGGTAAAAGCAACCAACCCAAGAATTTTAAGCAAAATAACCTAAAATCAAATTAACAGAGTACCACGAATCTATTATCTATAAACCTAAAATCAAATTAACAGAGTACCACGAATCTATTATCAGTTAACCTTAAATCAAATTAACAGAGTACCACGAATCTATTATCTGTTACAATGAAAAATTCGAAGGTGAATACTTGGTGAATGCTTACTACAGAACACTAAGTCAACATCCACGCTTAAGGACCAGATCAAATCTTAACAAGGCCCTCCTCAACTAGAGATCTAAGTCAACAAGCAGTTCAAGACATGATCAAAATGGTTCAACGGATTCATTCAATTCACAATATCGAACCCAGCGCAGTGAAATAGCATCTCATCCGAACAGCCAACACAGTAGCAGGGGGCGACATGGGCGCTTTTTGCAAACTTTTGTACTCTGGCTTTTCTTTTGCGGTATTGACTTCAATACGAACTGTCGCATTATTAGCCTCCCGCACGCCCACACTCGACACAGCAGGGCCACACTCCAGTCTCGGTATTGACTTCAATACGAACTGTCGCATTATTAGCCTCCCGCACGCCCACACTCGACACAGCAGGGCCACACTCCAGTCTCGGTATTGACTTCAATACGAACTGTCGCATTATTAGCCTCCCGCACGCCCACACTCGACACAGCAGGGCCACACTCCAGTCTCTCGCGTGTTCTCTCTAGTCCCCGGTGCCCGTCGAGATCCTCCCCGGCGGCGATGGCCTCCCTGTGCCCGCGCCCCACCTCCTAAACGCGGTGGCAAGGGGGTTAGTTAGTTGTCGCCGTCGGGTCGGGACTCGATCGGGAGAGGCTTGCGTGACAGCCGCATCCATCATCCGTGGCCCGTGGGCACGGAAGGCCGGAGGGTAAGGGACGGCAACGGCAATGCCCCCAATGAATGAATGCTACAAGAAGGCAGCGACGCGGTCGGCCATGATGCGCGTGTGCGGCCTCTGGCTCATCACGCCACACATGAATCATGTCTGTGTTGTGTCCTCTGTCCTCTCTATAGCTGCCTACGGAGTACGTAGAAGCTAGTTGGATCTGTCCTCGGAGAGGGATGGGCGGTGGGCATGGCTATCTGCCCTTGTCTCCTCTCCCTCCAGATTCATACGGGGTAGTACGTACAGTATAGGACAGCAGCAGTCGAGGTCATGGAGACGTCAACTCCGTACTACGTGTTTAACCAGTTTCGTCTTTTGGTGCTACTACTACAGTGGTACTAGCAGCCCGTAACAGGCACCGGCACCACCACAAAGCAGCTAGCGATGTTAAGACTGGCTGAACCGTGCTGGACGGACCTAAACTGTGCGCCTGGGCTTCAAAGCGACCCCAGCTAGCGGTCACTACTGCAATGCAATGGTTGGTGCCATTGGCAACAGAGGGGCCCTGCTGCATTGAACCCATGCTGGAGGACTGAACAAGAGGCGGCTCCTCGCTCGCCTGCGACACAAGAGTTTTCACCGCGCAGAATGAGGCCCGGCCCCAACGCGATGCTTACCGGGTCTCCAAGAGTGTCGAGCACGCCCACACTCGACACAGCAGGCCCACACTCCAGTCTCTCGCGCCTCTCTCTAGCGTCGCGTGTGCTCTCTCTCTCGTCCCCGGTGCCAGTCGAGATCCTCCCCGGCGGCGACGGCCTCCCTGTGCCCGCGCCCCACCTCCTCCCCGCGGTGGCGGCGGTGTGCCCGTGCTCGTGCCGCGCTTGCGCCCCACCTTCTCCCCGCGGCGGCGGCGGCGTCCATGGCGAGGTAGGCCTCCACCACCACCACCACCTCCTCCACATCTGCTTTTTACTCGGTTTCGCACAGCATACGGGGAAGAGAAGGGGGTGGGAATACCTGGTAGGCGCTCTTCGCCGGCGAACACTTCGAGGGAGAGGAAAAGCGAGCGCACGGCGGCTGGCACTGGAGGAGAGACGGAGGCGGGAGGCGATTAGGGTTACCTCGCAGCATATATATACATATCCGCCACGTTGTAGTTGGGCCTTTAATGGGCCTTCTTCTTCCAGGCTGAGACGCGTTTGTAGCTTTTGTACTCGTGGTTCTCAAAAAAAAAAAAAAAAAAAAACTTTTGTACGCGTACCCCTCGCCTGCTCTCTGTTTCGGTGTTCCTGTCTCCGGTGGCGACGAGCCGACGACTGGCCCGGCCACCCTACGCTAACTGCCCAGGTCTTTCATCTTTGGGATCTTTGCCGGCGACGGGCACCCACCAGGTACAGCGCACCCCTTCTCTTCCGTTCCCGCTGTTTGGAACCGAGCGCCCAAACCCAAGCTATTTGTATTCGGATCTGATCTGAATCTCATCCAATTTCAAGTGTATTAGTCCTGCAAAACATTTCTCGTTTTAATATTGGGTGCACATGTGTAAAACCATGTCCGTTACTGGGTGTGATACTCCTTGATTATTCCCTTTCTGATGCAGGAATGCAGTGGTGGAAATTTGATAAGTTAGACCTACGGGTCTGATACTCTGATACAATGTCACTGAAATTTCCAATTCCGCAAGGACTTTCCTTCTTAAGAAGTGTTGGATGGTTTGAGGACCGGAAGGTTGATTCATCAGCCAAACAGCAGTTATCCCCAACGTTGAAACTTCAGACAGATAAGGAGGCCTACAGACCTGGCGACTCAGTCACTGTGACTATTGAAATCTGTAGCCCAGCTAGTTTGAAGGATGATGCTGGGCAGGCAGTGTCGGGCGAGGATACACCCTCGCTGTTGTTAGATGTGCTCTCCTTCGAACTTAAGGGGATTGAGAAGCTGGATAGTCAATGGTTCTCTGTTCCGAAGCCCTTACCAGGGTCTAAACAAAGGCGAGGTGACACTATGACTAAACAAAGGGTCATCAACTCATCATTTATCCTTGTTTTTTATTCAGTACATGTTTGCAAATATGAAGTTTTATCTTGGTCTTTGTATTTCTTTCATCCCTTAAGTTGCACATGTCTGTTTATTGTTACATGGAACTAATTGATTATATCCTTTTTTGGTTTTCTCATATTCCTCCTTTGTACTGTGATTGAAACTAGGTGAACATATGTTTCTGGATTGTTCAGCACCATCACTGGTCTCTAAAGTAATAATTGGTGCAGGGCGAACAAAAACTTGTAAGGAATACCTTGTTTTATTGTTCTTTCTGTTCAATAGTGCGCTTTAAGTCCGATAATGTTATATTCTATATTGCTTGAAACAAATGTTGGCATGCTTTTTGAGATCCTGCTGCCCTAATAAATTATTTTATACTTCACTAGTTCTGCTACTTATTTAGATAGCGCTTGTTATTCCTCATTGATCCATCTCTTAACATGAACTGAACATATTTAATTTCTATCATACCTTCATGTAAACCATCAAAAAGATGTGAGTCTGTCATTTCTATTTGTGAAGCCAAATGCGGTTGTAAAATGTGTAATGTCAGTCACTGAGAGAGACATGGCTGTACCGCAGAGGGGTATTTGGCACAAGCATGTTTATTGAACTGTTAATTGATTTTTGGCTTCCTTTTGGTATGTTATCTTAAGTGGACAGTGTATAGTTGCCTTCTCTTTTCATTTTAGGTTGCCTTTGGAATTTAGGAAAAAATCATGTTTCCTATGTTTTTCCTATGAAAATGAACTGATTCGTGGAATTTCAGTGTTCCAAAGTGCCTGCGTGCTACATTGCTAGTATAGTTAATAATCAAGACTAAAAGACCCAAAGCATTTTCCTCTCTATTTTTACATCTCACCCTCAAAATATGTTCTTGTTTCTTCAGTTGGCATTTTACTGCTGTGTGTATCTGATGTAAATAGTTCTTGCAAACTTTCTGAGCAGTCTGGATTTCAGCGCAAATGCTTTGTATATAATTTTAACTCTGCTAAAACCATTCTATGCAGATATTGCACGTGTGGAGCTCCCAAAGATTTTACCGCCATCTTATAGGGGCATCAGTATCCGCTATTTTTATTATGTTAGGACCATATTATTTGGAAGGCCAGTTGTACTGGGTAATGGGGACCAATATAAAGGTCTTGTGAACAGTGCAATTCAACTGGTGAGTGGGAAGCTTGTTTCCTTCTTTTAGTTACGAGTAAATGATACTTTTGGAATATGCATGATGTATGCTAAAAATATGGATTTGCCAACACAGTGACTGGCATTTAGCAAATTGCATTACTCTTCTATAGACTATTTGAGCTTGTAACTTGCATAGAAGGGCTTGTCAAGATCACCTGTTCAACATCAATAACGACTTGACATTTTTTCATGGATAGAAAAATAAGAAATGACATACAGTGCAAAATGTCAGATTATGTAAACTAATTAAGTGTCATACAAAACTGTAGGCTTAGCACCATATCTCTTTGACTGCATGCTATTTTTGATATACAATGAGATGCATGCAAACTACAACAATAGGTCTCGTTTCTGAAATTCTTGGGGCTTTGAGGCCAGTGACAAAGCCACTTTATAAGCTTGTAGTTGTGGGGCTATGGGTCCCTTCGTAAGCATCATGAGCGTACCTTCATGCCCTGTTTGTTTATCTTGACATGGGATTTGAAGGGGGTAGAGGGGGGGATTTTGATTTGTAGGGGATTGAATCCCTCTCAATCCCCTCCAACCCCCTTGTTTTTGGGGTCAAATGAACATGCCCTCAAGGGGAACGTGGGAGGTGATGAGAATTTACATGGATGGATCTCGTACTCCCATAAAATATACAGGCCCAACAAGTATGGTGTGCTGACACCTTCAGTCTTTACCATCAACAGTAATAAAATATAATAAGTGATGGGTGGCTCCATGTGGTTCTTATGCTGGCCTTAATCTTATGAACTTGTTCATGAATGACCATCATAGTTTAATCACTGTATTGGAAGCCACTTTATTCCACTTCAGTTCTTGTTTCTAGCATCATTTAACATCATACTGAATTTGTTATCTTTCTATCCAAGTTTATGTAATACATCTAAGTAATGTTTTTCAGAGTAACTGACCAAATTCACTTGTGTTCTGCAGGAAGCTCGAGTCCCATTACAGATACGTGTTTCCCAGAAAAGCAGCAGCCTACTAAATCAAGAAGGTTAGTCAGTCAAGTACTATCATGTCAACGCTCCGTTGGGGTTTAAATAGTTATAAATTTAACTATTTGGCAATTAACTGCATTGACTTAATCAGATGTTTTAGGGACACTGCCATTCTCGGTGGATCAACCGGGCATATTTTGGAGGGAAAAAGATGAAGATTCAGAATGGGTTAGTTCTATTTTTCTATTGACGGATCTCAGATTTCATCACTATATTTTCGTACACAATTTGCTGCATGAGTTGTTGAAATGTTATTATTCATCAATTTGACAAATTGCATATGAACTGGAGCAGTTTTTCATTAAAAGGTATTGCATTTAGATGTAGACAGTAAATTAACTAAATCATATGACTCAAAAATACACTTTTCTGTACTTGATTGCTCTTGCTCTATTGCAGAGCAAAGCAAATGATAATGCCGATCTAGAAGAAGGATACGATAGTTCCAAAGATGAAGTTTCATCTGTTTCTTCATACAATCCTTCCAAAGCAAATCCTGAATTCTCCATGAGGAGCTCGTTATCAATGCAGTCTCTGTCATCTCGGCTCTCCACGAGTGAGCCATTTTATAATCAAGTAGAACGGCCCAATTTCCCATCATACAGTCCAATTCCTCGATTGTCAGTGTCAGAGATTTCAGATGATCATGACGGAGGTAAAGAACTGAAGCTTAAAGTTGTATACTTAATTTTGAGATGCTTTTTTGGTATTCAACTCATAAGTGGAGGGAGGGAGGAAGTATTGTGAACTTGATATCTCCATCTGTGTTTATGCTTTGCTTTTTGAATGACGCATGTGTTACCAGCTATCCCTTTTCTATTAGTATGCAAACCTGCAAAGTTTTTCATCTCACCTTTTGTTGAGATTAATGTTTCTATTAGTATATGCAAACCTGTAAAGTTTTATCCTAGCTTTTGTTGAGTGTTCCTTTTGCAAATTTGAACATGTTTTTTCATGACAGAAAAAATTCCATGTCAGCAGTGCATTATCCTTTACTGCAAAGCACTTCTAACATGTGACAATGTGACCGTACATGGTTCTTTTTCAGAAGGGGGAAAGAGATCACAAATTTTACGCATATGTTTAAATATTATATTCACTTACATGGAGGGTGTTTAACTAAATAAATGCCACAAACAGGTTTAGTGGCATCTCAAAGGAAGCTAAGCCTTTTGCTACCAGACCATCCATCGAATGGGCAAAGGGTTTCTCCAGATTATGATCACTCAAAAAATGATGTTGGACTCCCCCTTACGCCAAAAAATGTTGATCCAGCTGGATGTAAGGCATCATGTTCCTGTTCTGTATGTGTTATATTTCACCAGTCTACTTCATTGTTATCATTAACCTCCTTTTATGTTTCTTCTTTACTTGCAGCTGAAGGCTTTACGAGAGGAAGATCTTATAATATAAGAATTGATGACCAAGTTTTGCTTCGGTTTTCACCAAAGAATTCTGACCCAACTTATTACTTTGGTGATATGGTACTCAAATTTGTTTTATTCCAGTTCTTGCTGCGTTTTGTTAGAATTGGTTATCTCAGTTCTTTCGTTGCAGATTGGTGGAGCACTTACCTTCTTTCACGGAACTGGAAAACGGAGGTGCCTCGAGGTAAAAGATTAGGCATGTAAATTTGTGTGAAATGGAATTTCAGATTTATGGTGAGTTGGTAATTTGCAGGTATCGATAACCCTGGAAACATCAGAAACAATTAATCCTCGCGCATTACATCCTTCAAGAAGGGGCTCACCGACAATAACCAAGGTATTTTTTTTGTGCATCTAGGATTTAGTTTAAGTTTGAACTAAATCCTAATGATTTGGATCCTTTTCTACGCAAAACAGTCCTTAGTGTTGTGAAGTATTATGATAGCATTTTCTCACATCAGGGCAATTACATTTTTAGTTTGAGTAATTGTTTAACTTGGAATTTCTTTACCATTGTTAACATTCCAGCAATATCAGATGTCATGCTCTAGCTTCTCTAAAACAACCATCATTCTTATGTCAACCTTTTTACCGTTAACTTCATTAGTTGGCTATAATGGTTCACCCTTTTCTTAATTTTTGACTTCATGTGCAGCTTCACAGTGAACATCATGAGGTTGTTGCGGATCTTCACCAGACAAGCTTTCTATTTTCCATTCCCATTGATGGCCCTATGTCATTTTCTACCTCAAAGGTCACTGTACAGTGGTCTCTTCGATTTGAGTTCTTCACAACTCCGGAAGGAACAGACCCAGCTAGGTATGCCAGTGTTAACTTTTTTGTGTGCTGGAACAGTGTCTTGTCTTTCATATCTTTGCTATTATTTTGCATGAATATGTTGATCGGAGTTTGTAACTACTATCATAACTAGTTGTGTAAGAGCTATTTTATTTGTTTGACTTGAGTGATTTTATTGAGTGTGTATCATCTGGTGCTTGGAATGTGTGTATATTTCTTGTCTGCTGCTGATAGTTTTGAGTGCATAATTCTGGCTTCTCTCTTTTCCAGGTACGAGCACCCACTCCTTGTTGAGAAAAGGGAGAAGGGTGAATGGGTCCTTCCGGTGACTGTTTATGCACCTCCATTGCGCAGACGAGCTACTCATGGGAGGAATGATAGATCCGGCATGCCAGGAAATATCTTCAACTCCTGAAGTGCACTATTTGCAGCAACGCCTGACTGTTGCCGAAGTACAGTTACTTTCAGCTGTGAAGGATTTGCAAATAGTTCTGGCTGTACAATTGCATCAAAAGAGTTTCCTCACTGCAAATTGTTATAGGATCTGCAATGTGATGCCTAAGCACTTAAGAAATAGAGAACAAATGGAGCGAGGAACTTGACTTGCACCAAGTTGAATTATTGGGCCATTTGTTCCATCGATTTGTATCCCATGAGAGCAGGCATTAGCATTTGGTGTTTAAGATGTACCACAAGTAACTGTGACACAAGCGGCACACATCTGCGCCAGGGCGGACGCAGTACAGGGGCACGGCCCAATGGTTTTGATAAAAAAAAAAAAGATACTTGTATGTATATTATATGTGAATGTATATTTGTAATTTGGTCATTATATATGTGTACGTTTATAAAGCAAAATGCTATTTTCAATTTCATCTTATATCAGGGCTTCACAATCCCGTAGGTGGGCTGTGGCTGTTTGTCGCCTGGCCTTAAGAAGGCAAGGCACGCACTATGCGCTCTAGTCGTCCAAACACTGTTGCATCCGAAATTCCCAATTCTCTCTGCATCGGAAACTCATTCTCTCTTCGGTCTTGCTTAACCTACATTAGAGTTCAACATCTCTGCATCGGAATCTCCTCATTCTCTCTTCGGTCTTGCTTAACCTACATTAGAGTTCAGCATTTGGAGGGAAGATCTACGGATGCATTTTGAGGGAAGATCTACGGATGTCAAGGAGGTTGAGCATGAGTACCATGTCAAGCGAGGGCACCAAGATGGTTGCAGTCCGGCCAAGGTGTCACTGCAGCACCTAGGAGCTGACTTTTGGAAGGTCCCAAAGCTAAGCCCCAAACAAATAGGCTCAAGGGCTGGTCGACATTCGACAGGCTCAACAGCTTGCGCTTTCCGCAACCAACATTCCTTTAAACGGGATTCATCATCAAAAGAAGCACATCTGTGATTCTATACCATCTCAAAACCTGCTACTTTAGCAGCATATTCGCCCCACCTGTCGTATATGGTTAAGGATGAATTACATGTCGGTCACTCAATCAGCACTCAGCATATCGCATTGGCTTCAGCAGTTCAGCTACGCATGAGAAGTCACAGCTGGATGTAAAGCAGGTCTGGCGTATCTGCTGCTTGTGTTCAGATGCAAAGAGCTCCGAGGTCTGGCACAATTGCAGACTCCTTGGCCTTGGCAGGTGCTGCTTCCGCTTGTTCTTTCTTCTTCTGCTTCTTTCCTTTTTGGCCTTTCCCTTGCCCGCCTTTGGCCCTGATTGGTTTATATTGAGCACGTTAAAGCAGGCATCTATCACTTCATTACACGTCAATGTGTAACCAAGTAATGTATATGTGATATGTTGTTGTTTTATTTAGAGAACATGTTGCCTACCAGTAGAACATCTCCGTGATGGGGAAAAATCTCAGGTATGGCATAGCATATGGTAAAAGATTATGTAAAGATTGAAGGATTATACCTTGGAGGCTCTCTCAATGATGATGATGCTGTGGCTAGACTACAAGACGCCTTGTGCTTCCTTACAGATCCACAGGAGCAAAACTCCTTGGTTTTGGACTTATCCTGTATAACAACAAGAATAGATATTTCCCGTTTGTTTCCTTTAAGGACAACGAAGCAACAAGACATGCCAATATTGGCATGATCAGTTAATAATCGTCCACATGACAGTTACCTTCTTAGAATGCACAGCATTTGAATGTTTTGGTTTCTCGACAGTTTCATCTTTGCTGGAACAACTTGCTTCATCCTTGTGCTCAATCATGTTATTCTCCTCTTGCCATTTGGTAACTACATCTCCTATGAAATAATAATAAACTTTGACAAGACAGAAGAAAAAATTTGCAAGAAATGTGCTCCAACCCTTTTCTACAAAAAAAAATGTACAGAAAATAAATCAAATCTTGGTCATTTTAGAGAGCTGAATCTTAGTTTACAAGGATGAGAAAATCAAATAGAAACCCTCACTTTCCTAAACATCTATACGTACTTCCCAAAATCAATCTAATAGAGGTTGACAGCAATTCCATATGATCAGAAATCTATTGCCCATGGGGCTACGTATCAGATATAAACCCCTTTGGCAATTACAGACATTCATTGAGCACATCAGAAGAAGTATCCCAGCAACAAAATCAAAGTCCTCCCAAGTATCTGTTCAAGCTTCTTCTCAATAACAATCTTCATGATATCCAGAAATTGGTAAATTTGCTAATTAATATGAATGCAGCCGGAAAGAGCTTGTATATAGAAACGGAACTACCTACCAATTAATACCCTTTTGACAAATTCATGGGTGAGTGAGGAATACCCAAGACAGAAAGCAAAGAAGTGCATTGTTCAGGATGACTAATGTATGTCAGTGAATTTCATCATATTGTAACAACTGCTGAATGTATGTCAGTGGTGACAAAAATGCCCTCAAATCATATCACGGATAGCACTCATCACACACTCTATTCAGACAACGAATTTTCTTGCCCAACATTCATATTTTGGCAAAAACACTACTGGAAACAGATCATACTCGGACAACTACATTTATACTGCCACAGGAGTCAAGATAGTTTGGCATACTTAACTTACCATTACATGCATGGTCCATATAAGGGTCTCTCTCCGCATCATCAGTACCGACTGCAAGTCGCTCCGCAATCATGTACTCAATGGCAGCATCAACATCACCGTCCATCTCTCCCAGAACCTGTATGATAATAACAAATTCCACACTAAATATGACTACTACTAACAAGGAATCTAAAATAAATACACAAGTGAACTGCAAAAAATTGTGGTCGATCAAATAGTTCATACATGCTCAGCTATGGCAATGTCAGAACATCCAGTTCCAGTCATGACCAATTTAACTCATGTGTGGTCATAGGTTGATCTGTTTGAAGATTTCTTCACCTCCTTTGCTTTTGTTTGAGCGTTATTGTTTGAGCTAGATACATTGGCATCCATCTGTAACTCAGTAACAAAAGGAAATAGAACAAAGTAAGTGGCAGCGTTGTCAATGGTCCCTCAAGACTATTTTCTGAGTTCTTCCAGGACACAAAGAGAATTGAACGAACCACACAGCCAAAAACCTTGATGACCACTGGCATTGCAGGACCTTGACATGAATCTTCTCTCAGCCTGACGCTGTTGTAATGCTCACCATGATGATAAGACCTGCATTGGCATGAAATTAGATGTAATGATGATTTAGAGCAGAAGTACATTTATTTTTACCATCATTCGACTTGTAGAAACAGTTAGAGAATACTGTAACTTACAAATGAACCATGTCAGTAGCTTCACGGCCAGAAAAGTTGTTTATGTACCAACGTGGTGAGTTAAGCTGCAAATAAAATAGTAGATCAGAAACGCACAGCTGCTAACTAATACTTGCAATATGCAGTCTATGATAACCAGAACCGCAGAGCATCCTCTGTGATCAATTTAGAGGAATTGCTAATTGCAAAATTGGGAACGGATCCACTGTCCTTTTCTGGTCAGACTTATGGAATGACAATGTCATGCAGAATAACTTCCCTAGACTTTTCACCTTTGCCAAAAACAAGAAGATATCTGTGTTGCAGTTTCTTTCAAACAACAACCTTGAGCCTCAGTTTCACCTACCATTGTCTGAACAAGCTTACCAAGAATACCAAACAATGCAAGACTATATTCAAACTATACAGGTTCAACAGGACACAAAAGATCATTGGCACTATATTTGGGGCAGCAGCAACTATACTTCCTCTAAATTCTACAACTTCCCCTACAGAAATGTTCAGCCTCCTGCCCCTTACCTATGGATTTGGGATTCAAAATGTTGTAACAAACTTAAAGTCTTCTCCTGGCTCATGATTATGGATAGGCTGAACACAAGGAATCTTCTCAAAAGGAAAAAACACAAGTTGGAGGGCAACAACTACAATTGTGTTCTCTGTAATCACAATGTTGAGGAAACTGCTTTTCATCTCTTCTTTAGTTGCCCTTTCAGTCGGGCCTGCTGGCATCACTTGAATATGCACTTGAACTTCGAAAGCGGTTTCTTCCAAATGATGATACAGTCAAAACAACAATATCAGAATCCCTTCTTCATGGAGATCTTCATCATTGCTGCCTGGCACATATGGAAGCAGCGAAACAATTTTATTTTTGATAGAGGACGGCCTTCTTTCTCCTCCTGGAAATGCTCCTTCCTAGATGAGTCTAGATTGCAAGCTTTTAGAATGTCTGAGGATAAACGCTCTTCTTTCCTCCTTTGTTTAGATCTCTTTTCTTAATTTTCTGGCTGCCAAGTGGCTCTCAGCCTCCTAGGTGGTTTTTGTTGTGCTTGTTTTTTTTTTTGTGCAGTTCTTACCTTTTTTTATATATATATAAAATATCACAGTGGGGGTTTCCCCTGCTGTATTTTACGCTCAAAATATAAGACATGGTGTGCTAGTACATATAAATCAAATAAACAAAAAATCTAGGATTGCATCGCTAACTCACCATGTGAATGCATATGTTTCTTCTTGTCAGCAGAGAAGCGGCTTGCAGCTCCATGTGGCCAGCCCAAGTCCATCCTTTAGCATAGAGTCGCAGTATTCTTGAAATGGAACTTCATCCTCAATAAATGGCTCAAACTCCTCACGGTGTTTCTGCAGATGCACACAAGAATAATTAGCAAGCATAGATAGTCCAATGCCTGCATGTACCACCGGAAATTTAGTATGTTCAATTAAAATCTAAAGCCCTCCTCTAGTTCATGACAGCATGAGTACAATTACAGTTCACCAATTAATTACAACAGGATATCCCACATACCACAATGTATTCCACAACCATAGCTCGGTACTTCATATGCTCTTCCTCATTGCCCTCAAGCTGGTCACCCATTGCCCTGCATACTACAATGAGTAGTCATATAACTCAAGAGAACAGATCACTCAAAAGGTGCTCTAGCATTTTGTTCAAAATCTCTTAAAACGTATTTTTAACACTTCTCTCCTTGCTTAATAATGATTGAAAAGGCAGAGCTGCTGTCATTTGCTTTGGAAAAAGGCATTTTGTTCAAAATCAAGTATTAGTTTCTTCTTCTTCTTGTGGCAATAAGGACATGTACAGTAGAATCCAAAAGAAGGCAGTCCTACTACTAAACCTGAAGAAGCAGTTGCCATATGCCGTGACTTCGACTATCTTCAGCCCAAGGGAGTCCAGCTGCGCCCTGAACTGCGCCATGTCACCCTTCTTCCCGAGCTTCTTCTCCTGCGAGGAAACCGAGACCGAACGTGGAGGTTACGGCAATGGAGCGTAGCTCGTTACCGCCTCGCGCTTCGGCGGCTTGCGGAGTTTGGTCGCTGCCGCCGCTTTCCTCTTCTTCTGAACCATCGTGCTTCCTTCTGGTGGAATTCCCTCACCAATTGCACGGCCGGCTGCCGGCGGCGAGGTGGGAGCACGGTTACGGAATTCCGCCGGAGCCTGGGGAGAGAGAGATCAGGCTGGGCTTGAAAGAGTACGGCTGGGTTTCATAATGGGCTGGACGGGCCCGATTCCTAGCCCATCACGTTTCCCTGGGCCGTTCGATCCGACTCATGGTCGCGTTCAGACGTGACAGTCGCGATCTGCAGTTTTTCTTTTTCTTTTTTTGGAGGTTTGGTAACCTTTTTGAGTTCGTCTTGACCGTCCGATATCGGAACCACTTCAAACTACTTTGAAAAATAAATTGAAACTCAAATGCCTTGGAGACATATCGTGATCGTGTATCGCCTTGGTTGCACCATATTGGAGTTGAAAGTACGACTCACAGCATGGACCTATAGTATACGTGCCAACATGTGCACACCCAGTGTCCTATTCCATCTACTGTTCCCCTAAAAAAAATGTACTGTCACGTGTCCGACTACAACTTCACCGGCCGACTCATAAAACCCGCCGGGCACCAGCCTGCCCAACGCAACGCAAGTCGTTTCGCACACATGGCATGTACAGAGCTCTAGCTCCTAAGTCTCGGGGTGTAACAATCTCGGTCCACAGATGCGAATTATAACACGATAGTCTTGAAGATCATCCCATCGCATCATCGCATTATCAAATTACAGTCGATAATCATTGTCATACACGAATTCTGAATTAAAAAAGTATATTAAGGAGTCTAATTCATTTATTACATCGTCACCTGGGCGGAATCACACGAGCACGCAGGAGAAAGAACAGCGAAGGGAAGCGTAGATCTTCAGCATCTCCGACTTGAGCGCAACACGAAACCCTACTCCTCCGGGTCGACGTCCTCGAACTCGTCCTCCGGCTCGTCACCTGAATCCAAAATCTTTCAGTACGATTTGTACTGGCCACTGACTCTCACCCTATGCTTTGCGTATTGCTTTGTGGAAAGTGGTATGTAAGGGGTAGAGAAAAGAACCTATATCTGGCTGTAGGTTTTCCTATGCAGGTTTATTAAGCAATTAAACAGTAATAAGTTGTATATCAAGTTTTAACACATTTTTCACACATCGGATCCTACAAAACCCAGGGGGAGAAAAGAAAGGACCCATCTCTCTAATGCAAGCGAGGCGTAGGTCACAAGATGTCCATAACTGGGGACACGGCTATACGTATAGATCGATCAACTCTGCAGAGTGTGTACACCTGTACCCACAAGATCGTCATCATTGACGTTGCGCAACGCCTAGGCTGATAACGGGTTGTCTCCTAATCCGGAACGACACCATCCTGCCACTCAGCCCTGGGGCTCCCCGGCGCATTGACAAACTGAGACTGGGAGACGCAGGACCTGGCCAACGTGGTACTATGCATCTAGGATGGTGCGGTTCCCACGACGGCACCACCCACCCTTATCACCTAACAACCTGACAGTAATGGCATCACCCAAACCGATCGACATCCGCACCCCGCCCATTCAGGGACGAGTGGTGTGCACGAATAAAGTTCATGGTTCCGATTCCCTTGCTATTCCAGATCCTAGGTATGATCAGACAGGTCGTCTCCTCCAGCTGGGGTCCTCCCCCGTGCCATCACAGCACCTCTATCCCGGGGCGAGCCCCGGGATCTCCTCAGAACACATGTACCCGCCACAGGTACTCTCGTGGGGATGCCCAGGTCGCACCCCCGGCAAGACTCGTCCCCCGGACTCGTCGTAGAATCTGTCCGATCGACTCGACCCTCACCACACACCCAAGACACACGCCAAGATCTCCCCAGTTGTTACCATAACATAAAGCGGCACACCGTGCCTAAACCACGCACAAGAAAGTCCTCTAATCATCATTAAGGTAAAAGCATGAATAGAGCATGTGACATGGTAAATATAAGCGGTGTCTAGCCTATAAGCGGGTGTGCAAGGGAAAGGTTGCGACAAGGTATTGGCTTTGCAAACAATCTACCATGCAACCTATTCAGAGCAATTGCATAAAGTAAAGGGCTAGCAATCTACTCAGTAACATGATATGCCTATTAGGTGCTACGATGGTGGGTGGGACGTGGCACCTGTCTAGTCGCCGCAGGCGTCCTCTGTGTAGTCTGGGTCCTCCTCGTCAGCAGTCGGCTCCTCCGGGTCTAAACCGTAACACAAACCATGACTTAGACATTTCTACGGATAATCACAAAGATGCAAATAGAGAGCGAGAAGACCTGAATACACTCAAACACAGGCCTTTGACCTAGGATTTGATTTTTGGAGAATTTGGACATCAAGTTTGCAATTTTCCAAAAATGTATCAAATTTCTAAGAATTTTCTAAGTTCAATTTATCAAATTTTATAAGAGAAAAGGGTAGAGAAGGGACTTGGGCCGGCTGGATGGCTTCTTGGCTTGGTGGCATGGTTGAAGGGTCTGCTGGGCCGTATCCCGTTGGGCCGCGCCGGCTCTGGCCCAAGGCGCACGACCTCTTCTCTACTCTTTCTCCCCTTTCCCCCTTTGGGCTGGCTGAGCACCCAAGGCCCACTGCTTTCTCCCCCTCCTTCTCTCTTCCTTGGGCCGACAGCGCGCAAGAGCCCACTCCACCTCCTTCTGCTGGCCCGCGGGACAGTGGGGGCTGGCTCACGGTGGACCGAGCGCACCAGCCCACCCACACTCCTCCCTCCTCCCTCTACCGGTCCACGGTGGATCAGCGTGTCACCCACCCTCCCTCTGCTCTGCCCCAGGCGCGAGTACGCCGTGCGTGTGCACGCTCACAGGTGTGCTCGGCTCGCTCTCCCCTCTGTCTCTGCTTGCTGGTCGGTGCGGACCGCGCCGTCGCGGACGACGAGGCGTCCCGCTCCACTTTCCTCCTCTTCTGCTTCTCTGGTCGGGCAGGCGCATGAGGCGGGTCTCACGCGACGGCGGCGAGGGCTCTGCAGTCGCGGCCGCAACGCGCGCTCGCCAGAACAACGGCGCCGCGATGAAGGACGCGGGCTACGGAAGGCTAAGCATGGCCGCGCCAGTGAAGAACGCGCGCGGCGTGGCGGTGTGTGCCTCGGTCCGCCGCGTCGGCGCGACAAGGGAGGTGGGTCTCTAGCGGTCACGGCGGTGGAGGTTCCTACAGTCACTACCAGCTACGCGGCTGTGTGTGCGCGGCGGCGGTGGAGCTCAACGGCCCTTCCTCGGCTAGCGAGGTGTCCGGAGCGCGGCGGAACGACCGCGACAAGGTGGTGGCGAGGAGACTCACGGCGCCTGGCCGCGCCGACAGGGCGGACGCGGCACGCAGCGCGCCGGTGGCAGTGGTTAGGTGATCGTGGGTGTTTGGGGGTGCTACGGTGGTGGCGAAAACGGAGGCGTTGGTGGCTAAGGCTCTGGTGGCTTGGCTTATCGCGAACGTGACCTTGCCATGGCAAGGTCCGACCATGGCGATCGTGTGGCGCGTGGCGAGGTAGGCACGGTCGGGTGACTCACCGTAGGTGGCGACGTAGAAAGGCTGGTGGTGCGGTGGCGAGGCGGGGATGTGACGGGTCGGTGCCATGCCGTGCAGAACCGCGACGCCGGCGCGTCTCTCCCTCCGGCGGGCTCGGACGGCGGCACACGGCTGGCTTCCTCCTCCTCCTTCCTCCCTTCCTCTCCTCCTTTCTTCTTGTTGCGGTTCGGTGCGGTTGTGGCCACTGGTGGCGGCGGTGGCTGGGAAGAGGCGCGGCGCGAGGGCTCTGCCCTTCTTATAGGGTCCGCTCGGCCATGGCGGCAGCGAACGACAGGAGATGGGGAGAGGGCACGTGTAGGGCGGATGAGCGGCCTCGGCTAGGGTTTTGCGGGAGCGGGGGCGAGCGCGGACGGCGCGGCGCTCCTAATTTGAACGCCGCCGGTCAAAAGGAAGCTTGTGGCGGCGTCACTACCGTGACGACGGGAGCGTCATCGTAGGCGGCGTCACGTCCTGCTGTTGTTCCCTTGGCGTCGAGCGGGGACGGTTGCGGGGGAGGCGCGGCTGCGGCTGCCACTGGCGGTTGGGCCCGGGGGTTTTGGCGCGGGGCTGGAACCGGCGCGGCTGGGCAGCTGGCGCTGCTCTGCTTTCCGCCGGGGAAAAGCAGAGGAGGGGAGCGAGGTAGGGGATGACAGGTGGGTCCTCTGTGCTCGCTTGTCAGCGAGCTAGAGAGGAGCAGGGCGGGTGGCGACGCATCGCGCGGCTAGGCCGGCGAGCAGGCGGGGGGCGGGGCTGGGCTGGTGCTCGCGCGCGGTTGGGCTGGGAGGAACTGTCGGGCCTGCGTCGCTGCTGGGCTGGTTACTGGGTTGAGCTGCCAGGCCGATTTGCTGCCTGCTGCTGGGCTGAGCGGGCTCAGGGGGTTGGGTCAGTCGGGCCGGTTGGTCTTTGGGCCAAGCCCTTCTCCTTTCCTTATCCTTTTCTTTTCAAAACTCAAACAAGTTTAATTAGCTAATTTTAGTTATCACTCAAAACTTCATAAGAAGCAAATCAGGGTTATTTAATTATCATGTCATGCAACTATATTTAGCACTATTAGGATCTACTTGTGCAACTAATACAGGGGTTTCCTATCATGCAAACACCAACATGGGCTATGCAATGAAAATTTTAAAAAGTTCAGATTTTTGTGTGTTTTGAAAACTCGGGTTGTTACACGGGCGAAACGCGGCCATGGCTGGCGTCGTCGGCCGCGGCATCGTTGCACTAGCCCTGTCCATCCTCCTCCTCTGCTTCGCGTCGGCGTCGGCGGCAGCCGCCGCGGCGCCCGGCGCCGACACGGTGGACAGCACGGCGTGGCGCGGACGGAGGCGAAGGTGCGGGCGATGTACGACCAGTGGATGGCGCGGCATGGCAAGGTGGCATCGAACACACTCGGCGAGCACGACCGCCGGTTCCGCGCGTTCTGGGAAAACCTCCGGTTCGTGGATGCGCACAACGCCCGCACCGGCGCGCGCGGGTACCACCTCGGGATGAACCGCTTCGCCAACCTCACCAACACCGAGTTCCGCGCCGCGTACCTCGCCGCCGGCGCGCACAACAACGCCACCACCGACATAGCCACTGGGGAGAGGTACCGCTACGACGGCGTCGAGGCGCTGCTGGAGTTCGTGGACTGGAGGCAGAAGGGCGCCGTCGCTCCCGTAAAGAACCAAGGCCAATGCGGTAAGGATCATATCACAGTCACAACACCCTAGTAGCTGAGTTTAGTAGTAGGTACGTTTCCTTTTTTTTATCTTCTTCTCGATCTTTGCGTTGCATGCATTGCTTACGACTCCGGGCGATGTGTGTTTGCATGGTGCGGCCGGCGGCGAGCAGGTAGCTGCTGGGCGTTCTCGGCGGTGGGTGCGGTGGAAGGGATCAACCAGATCGTGACCGGCGAGCTAGTGACGCTATCGGAGCAGGAGCTGGTGGACTGCTCCAAGAACGGGCAGAACGGCGGGTGCAACGGCGGCATGATGGACGACGTGTTCGCCTTCATCGCCCGGAACGGCTGCATCGACACCGACAAGGACTATCCCTACACCGCCCGGGACGGCAAGTGCGACGTCGCCAAGCGGAGCCGCCACGCCGTGTCCATCGACGGTTTCGAGGACGTGCCCCGCAACGACGAGAAGTCGCTGCAGAAGGCCGTCGCGCACCAGCCCGTCGCCGTCGCCATCGAAGCCGGCGGCCGCGAGTTCCAGCTCTACCAGTCGGTGAGTCAACAACTGTGCCCTGCCCTGTACATGCCAACTCCATATATAGCTCGTCTTTCTTTTTTCTTGCAAACACTGACGTCCGTCCAACGGCAACAACGACCATGGCCGTGCATGGCAGGGAGTGTTCACCGGCAGGTGCGGGACATCGCTGGACCACGGCGTGGTGGCGGTAGGGTACGGCACGGAGGAGGAGGACGGCGGGCGGGACTACTGGGTGGTGCGCAACTCGTGGGACGCCGACTGGGGCGAGGGTGGCTACATCCGGATGGAGCGCAACGTGGGCGCGCGCGGCACCGGCAAGTGCGGCATCGCCATGGAGGCGTCCTACCCCGTGAAGAGCGGGGCAAACCCGTCCCCCTCGCCGCCGACGCCGCCATCTCCGGTGGCCTGCGACCGCCACAGCGCCTGCCCGGCCGGGACCACCTGCTGCTGCACGTACGGCGTCCGGAACGTCTGCTTCGTCTGGGGCTGCTGCCCCGCCGACGGTGCCACCTGCTGCAAGGACCGCGCCACCTGCTGCCCCGCCGATCACCCCGTCTGCGACGCCCGGACCCGCACCTGCGCCAAGAGCCGGGGCAGCCCGGACACCGTGGATGCCATGATCCGGTTCCCGGCCACGCGACACGCCGGGTCGCTCATCGCAGAGGAGCTAGTTGATTTGGTTTTCGCCATTTAGTTTATGCGTTACTTACACTGTTTTTTAAATATATATAT
This sequence comes from Microstegium vimineum, assembly GCA_022036555.1. Classification (NCBI taxonomy): domain Eukaryota; kingdom Viridiplantae; phylum Streptophyta; class Magnoliopsida; order Poales; family Poaceae; genus Microstegium; species Microstegium vimineum. The sequence goes on along the minus strand of CM039131.1, from coordinate 56,908,779 downwards.
ATAAGATTTTTTTTCTACTACTATATTTATTATACGCACTTGTAAAGTTACGTTACAATATTTATTTACACTAAGTATACGTTACAATATTTTTCATGTGTGGAGAGGAAAATTTCTCCAGACAATGCTATTTTTACTTCTTCCTCTATTTTTAATAACGATATTGTATATACTCCTAATTGCCTGTTCATATTTCAAAATTTTTGTGCACCACAATTTTGTGTCAGCCTGCGGTGCCAACGTGACGAGATGTTTTGGTCGCATCGCAAAGTCTGTGGCTATCACGTGCGAGACGGCAACGCAGATGCCAGTGAGCCAATCGTATTCCGTCTGCTTTGGCACACATCCGCATGCGAACACATCCACAACAGAAGTGACCCATCAAGGGGCCCACAAGTCCACGAGCCCGAGTGACAGACCGCTTGTGCGCGTCGCTACCAGCTAGTGGGTGGAAAATCCGCAGAGGCTACTTCGGCCACATGGCTGCGGCGGCGGCGTGGCCCGGCGCCACATCCTCCAACTCGCTGGCGCTGCTGATCTCGCGCTCGCCTCCCCACGCCGCTGCCGCTCTCGCGTTCGCGCCTTCGCCGGGGAGCTCCATGCGGAGACGGCTCATCCTCGGCGTCGGCGTCGGCACCCCGGCCGTGGCGGCGCTGGCGGCCGCGGCGCCGCCCGCGGTGCTGCAGGACGGGGCGGTCACAGTGCTCATCACTGCCGGCGCCTACTCTCTTGTGCGCGTCTTCGACGAGCTCAGCGAGCGTCGGCTCATCGAAAAGGTTGAGACTTTCACTCGCTAATCTTCCCCGTTCTTACCTGAAAATCAAACCTTTAGCTTTGCCTAGTTGCCATAGCTGGACAGAGAAATATGAACATTGATGACCTCAAGCATTTCACTGGGAGTAAAAAAAAAAACTAAATGCCACGGCCTGATGGACATAAAATCTCTTGAAATTGAATAAAAAACAAGAATTTCCAATGCTACTCATAAGGCATAATCTATTGGTTTCGTACAAGTTATCTGCTTGTTATCTACTGAAATAGTTAACAACACAAGCATGAATAAACAAATGGATTTTCATTTCAGTTTATCTGCTAAAATAGTTAGCAACACAAGTTATCTACTTGTTAATTATCTAATGAAAATATGTACTGCTTCCAATCAGTAATTTATTTTTCAGTTCTTGTTGCATGAGTCAAAAAAGCTTTTGAGAAGAAGCTCGAGTAACTGATGTGTCATCAGCCTGGTTTAAGAGTGATATATTTGTGGCAATTCATGTGTTTCCATTCCAAGTTGAGATGTATGGGCTTGCTTGGGAGACATCAGATCAGATCAGTGATTATAAATGTTAGTATTCACTAACAGCCAACTATTAAGGATTGATTTGATGATTACCATGGATTATTTCAATACATACCATACCTTTGCTTATGTTCACTGTTGTTGGTTCCTGATTCATGCCCATGAATAATGTCAGAGTCTGAGCAGGAAGGTTGTGCACGTGCTATCCGGCGTTCTCTTCATGTCATCTTGGCCACTGTTCAGGTATTCCCATTTCCCTGTCCCTGGCATGCACACACTTCAAAGCCACCACATGAGGCATGAAAGCAAAGCATGGCTCTACTTCTACTTGCAGCAATTCGACAGGAGCGCGGTATTTCGCTGCAGTGGTTCCATTCTTGAACTCAGTAAGGCTTCTGACATATGGACTCCGGCTCTACACTGATGAAGCTCTAGTAAAATCAGTGACACGTGAAGGAAAACCAGAGTAAATCCTGTTAAACTGAAAAAACGTATGATCCTTTATAGTATGCTGCTCTAACAATAACGAATTTGCTTCTTTATAGGGAATTGCTGAGAGGCCCACTCTATTATGTCTTGGTGCTGTTGTTCAGTGTTTTAGTCTTCTGGCGTGAGTCCCCCATTGGGATTGTCTCCTTGTCGATGATGAGTGGTGGCGATGGTATTCCCCCGGATCTAGCATGATGTTATTTTGTAGAACGCCATTGCATTTGTTTTTTTTTATATATGCTAATGATCTGCATCTGCTTGGGTCATAACTTGGCAGGGTTTGCTGACATTGTTGGGAGAAGGTATGGCTCAGTGAAGCTGCCATTCAATGAGAAGAAGAGCTGGGCCGGGAGCATCTCTATGTTCATTTCTGGTTTCCTGCTGTCCGCGATGTAGGTTATTGCCTGCCTCGTATGCATTGCATTGAGAGTTTTTCTTACCCTATACGACTTATGTACCGATACATTTCATTGCAGAATGATGTTCTACTTCTCAAGCCTTGGTTTTATTAATGTTATCTGGGAAGAGGCACTTGGTAAGTTGGCGCTTGTTGCACTGGCAGCAACAGTAGTGGAGTGTATTCCTGTGACTGAAGTTGTAGATGACAATATATCTGTTCCTTTTGCCACCATGCTGGTAGCTTTTCTCTTGTTTAGCTCCAACGCACAATGATTAATTAAATGCTACTGGTAGATTATTTGAACTTTCCCGCAATGCCTCCAAGTCTCCCCCTTCTTGCTTTATCATGTGACAAGTTCTTCAGTGATGAGTTGTGCTTGCTTCCCATGTGATCTCTAGTACTACTTCTCCCCTTTTTGGTGGCTCCCAGCCATGGCTATTTTGGTGGAAAAGTATGATTAGCTTGTCCGAAGTGAAACTCTCACTCTTAGATGTTCAGTGATGTGCTTGGCTTTACCTGATGCTGGTAGTGTACAGTGTACTCCATAGTCCATACTCCATACTCATACAGTGTACTTGAAGAATCATAGACCCTTGTGTTTAGGCAATTAACGACAATACTAGGTCACTATGACTAACGTGTGTTTTGCAGAGGTAAAGTTGTTTATGTTAGGTCATTAGTGATGCAATTTGAATGGACTTAATGGATATTCATGCCCCAAGATGAAATCGTTTCGGTTGCAAAGGATGATGATACAAGTCGAAGACTAGGCTAGTTCTTAGTGCCATAAGGTTGAGAAAGGCACTAAGTATAGCTAGGGCTTTTGTTTTTCATTTGACCGTACTATGAAGGGGGTATGAGATTAGTAGCTTGACCTAGGAGAGTTTAGGAAAGTGGGTATATACATACTTGTCATAACTAGTCCTAGAGACCTTGCTTTCAGCCCTTGGTAAACCCTAAAAATGGTAGGAGCAAAATCCCTTGAGAAATCTCAGCGAAAACAGTTGAAATAGAGGGAGAAAGAGGCTCCGGACCACTCTGCTATGTGGGCGTCGGACCAAGGAGAGTGGTCCGACGGTCCCTGACTTAGGCAAAATCTCAGCTCGAGGAGCTCCGGACCACCTGTCTGGAAAGCGTCGGACCATAGGAGAGTGGTCCGATGGCTTGGTTCAGGAAGAGAGAAGGCTCTGGACTAGCCCGACGGTTAGTCCGACGACTAGTCCGACGCCTCAAGATAGGAGGTTGGGTTCATGCAGAGAGCCCCCTGGCTCCGGACCAGAGCGTCGGACCAGGGCACCGGACCAAGGAGAGTGGTCCGGTGGTTCGTTAAAGAGAAGAAGTTTTTCACTCAGAGAACACCCTGGCTCCGGCCCAGTGCGTCGGACCAAGCAGAGTTGTCCGACGGTGCCTGAGTTTGAATCGAGAGTGAGCTCCGGACCAGTGTGCATGGTCCGGTGGTATGAGCTCCGGACTAGTCCAGTGGCTTCGCAGAGAGAAGAAAAAGTAAAAAACGGCTAGTTTTGGAGGTGGGGACTATTTATAGTTGCCCCCTTCGTCCTTAGAGTTACTCTTGGCCATTGTTTCAGCTGGTGATACCTTGAGAAATCCTTTGGAGAGTCAAGAGGCTAGTGAGGGAGAGATTAGAGAGAGTTCATCTTGTTCTTCCCTCCTAGAGTGATTAGGAGTGACTTGTGTGCATCCATCCACCTTCCTAGCCTTGAGTTGGTCAAGTGAAGGTCTTGTGCTTGTTACTCTTGGTGTTCGACAGCACCTAGACGGTTTGGTGGTGTTCGGAGGAAGTGATCGTCGGGAGATTGTTGGCGGCTCTTCTCCAAGCTCTTGTGATCGGTTGTGGGCGATTCACCGAGCCGGAGTGGCGAAGAATCAGCCCGTAGAGAGCACTCTACCCTTGCGCGGGTAGAGGGGGAGCGATACCTTGCGAGGTGCTCCAACGAGGACTAGGGGTCTATGTCGACACCTCGATACCTCGGGAAAAAATCGCTGCGTCACTAAGATTTTTTTTCCCTAGCTCTTTACATTTCCGCATTACTTTCCGCTTTGTTTTTATATCACCTACTAGAATTGTTCAGGTTGTTTTTAATTCCCATGAACTACTACCGCTTTCTAGCTAGGATACACGGATCGTAGGCACTAGGGGGTGATTGGCATTTGATAGGTTTTAATATTTGCTTTAGAAATTTAAAACAAGTCCAATTCACCTCCCCCTCTTGGGCATCTTGATCCTTTCAATTGGTATCAGAGCGAGGTTGCTCTAAATTAGGCTTCACCGCCTAGAGCAAGATGTCCCATGGGGATGGACCGCCACCCATGTTCGATGGGGATGACTTTCCGTATTGGAAAGTGCGGATGGAGGCCTACCTTGAGGCCGTGGACGTCGGCGTTCACAAAGCCGCCACCCAAGGTGGATCGGTGTTCGCCGAGGACCCATACTTTGAGAATAACAATGCTAAGGCAAAGAACATTCTTTTCCGTGGCATTTGCAAGGATGTGTTCAACCGTGTGTGAAATTGCAAAACCGCGCATGAGATTTGGACAAAGATTTGTGCTCTACACGAGGGCACTAAATGTGAAAGAGAAGAGCGTTATCACCTCATCATTACTAATTTAAATGCTTTCACTATGCTATCTCATGAAAATGCTAATGAAATGTATTCTCGCTTGAATGTGCTTGTAGAGGAGTTGAATGTCCTTGGGCTCTCTCAAATGACACCGGCCGATGTGGTGCGCAAGATACTTTGTGTTCTCCCAATAGACAAGTATAGCCACATCGTCACGGTTCTTCATCAAGGCGATCTCTCCGCAACTATACCAACGCAAGTGTTGGGCAAGATCAATGCTCATGAGATGTACATGAAGATCAATGATGGAACTTCATCCTCCTCCAAGAAGAAAGAGAAGGAGGAGAAGGACTTGGCTCTCAAGGCATCTTCCAAGGAGAAGTGCAAAATTCAATATGTCGTTGAGAGTACAAGTGATGATGATGATGAAGACAATATCGCTCTCATGGTGAAGAAGACCGCCAAGATGTTGAAGAGACTAAACAAGAATGGAGTCAAGTTTGACTCAAAGAAGAAGAAATTCTTCACAAGCTCTTCAAGGAAGCCAATCTCTCAAATGAAGTGCTACAATTGCGGCACTCTTGGTCATCTAGCCCATGCGTGTCCCGAAGAGATGAAAGACAAGTTCAAGAACAACAAGTTCAAGAACTTCAAGAAGAACAAGGGCGGCAATGATGACTCAAGTGATGATGACAAGAAGCAAGACAAGCCATACAAGAAGAAGAAGAACTTCAACTTCCACAAGAAGAAGAAGGATGGCAAAGCTTACATTGTGGGTGATTGACTCACCGATATTGATGATTCAAGTGACTCCTCCGATGATGAGAGTGAAGAAGAGAAGGTGGCTGCTTTGGTGATTGGTTCTTCGATTCCACCGCCACCTCCTCCTTCATCGCCGGGCTCATCCTCTACACACCTATGCCTTATGGCTAAAGGTGACAAGAAGGTACAAAAAGAAGATGATGGTGATGACCTCTCTAGTGATGATAGTGATGATGAAGAAGCACCTTCCTATGATGAGCTAATTAAAATTTACAACAAGTATGCTAGCATCATAAGGAAGTACAAGAGTAAAAATGAAAAACTTCTTGAAATCAAAGAAAACTTGCATGATAAGCTTGACAACTTGTCTAGTGCTAATGATGATTTGAGGCTTGAGATTAACTCTCTCACATCTAGCACTAGAGAGCTCAAAGCCTCTCTTAAGCAAGCCAATGAGAAACATAATAAGCTTGAGAGGTCATCCCAAGAGCTCCTCACAAGGTTTAACTTACTAAAAGATGACTACAATCAAGTGAAAAATGATCATGGTACGCTAGTGGTAGCAAATAAATTACTTACTCAAGATCTTACACATGTTGCTACTAACCCGTGTGCTAAGTGTGCAAGTGCTACCTCTTGTGATATCGAGCTTGATGATGTGGCTCTTGAGCAAAGTGTAAAGTGCAAGGGCAAGAGAGTTGTAGAAGCCGACAAGTATGATGATTATATGAAGATGAGTGAAGAGAACTCAAAGTTCAAGAAAGAGCTAATCAACCTCAAGACAAACAAGCCCTTCACCATCAAGTCACTTCTATACCCCTCTTGTGGCCATATGATGTCTCCTTGCATGCTTCCATTCGATTATTTTGAGCGAAAACTAAAGTTAAAGCCTATGGCAAAATACTTGCAAATGAGAGTTTGAGAGATGGTTCCCATATCAAGTCCAATCAGGTGTTATTTGGTTCTTGTTGGGATTGGAACTTGGTTGGGAGAAAAACACAAAAATCTGATTTGAAAAACTCTATTTAAAAAGGCGTCGGACGCTGCCGACGGACGCTCGGCCTCCCATGCCTCAGCGTCTATCGCAATCATCCGTAGATTGAAAGCTGCTCGCCTAAGGGGCGTCAGATGCTTGCTAGCGTCCGTCGCAGAGGCGTCAGACGTGTCTGGCGCGTTCAGGAGCTCTCTGGTCCTCTCTGTTCGAGCGACAGACGCTTCACAGCGTCCGTCGCGTTGGCGTTGGACGCGTCCGTCGCCAACTGGAGCTCTCTGGATCCTTACTGCATAAGCGTCGGACGCTGTGACCTAGCGTCCGTCGGTCCCGACGGAGCGTCCATCGCGAACTTGCAGAGCGCATATGTTTTCGAAAACCTTCTTCTCCCTCGGTCGGTTTCTATTGTGATCCGTACGCCTACGTCGTCTAACCGCTCCTCCAGTGCCGCCGCTCCCCTCGCACTCACCCAGCGTCGCCACCGCCGCCGCTCGCCGGAGGGCTCCCACCGCCAGTCTGCCCGCCGCAACTCTCCTGCTCTTGTTCCCCTCTGGGCTTGCGCGTTTCAGCCGAGCAAAGGGAGTTCCTCCTGCAATGGTGACTGCCCCTCCAAGGATCCTCTCCGAGTTCCCCCTCTGGCTCCTTGGTCCTTCTTCTGTTCCTCCAAGGTGATTGTTTGCCCTGCATTTCCGTTCTAGGTGTGAATCTCTTCTTTCTAGAATTCATCACCTAGACCTAATTCCTCTCAAATCCCTTGTTTAGGTTGCAGATTGGCGTTAAAGATTGACCGAGGCTTCTTATCCTCTTCTTTTGTGTCACCGTGGTCAGAGGTATGGATGGCAGAAAACGATCTATCACTTATCTAATTCATGCCTCAAATTACAATTTCTCATCTCTAGTGTATATGCTTAAATGATACATATCCTACCTATCTATCGTACATGTGTTTGCTTGAGCAGTGTCAGTAAACTCGGGGCAAAGCCCGTGAGTACGGAACGAAGCAAAGCCTCGAAAGGACAGTCCAGGGCCGTCAAGCCACTCTTTGTCAGATGGTAAGTGGATTGTCAAGTTTTGATCAGTGGCAGTGATTGTTTTGGGTATTCTCTCGACAGTTTGGCTTGGTCAATTGTTCTTGATTGGCAGATTGATTCTCTGTGACAGTGATGGCTCGCACGAAGAATGTCGGCCCTATCCCCGGTGGTGGCAGTGACCCTCCACCTCCACGTCATCCATCCACCGACCGGGACAAGGGCAAGAAGAAGCTTATTGTGAACAAGAGGAAGAGGCCGATGATGGATCCAGACTCAGCGGCAGCAGTGGCAGCAGCAGACGCAGCAGAGATCGCCGAGCGTGGTGGACGTCGTGCCGACTTGAGGATTGGTTCCTCACCTCGCCGTGGAGCGCGTCGTGAGTCCCCCGCTCGTTTAGAGGCTAAGACAGAGTCTGCAGAGGCTATAGAGACTGAGGAGGCAGAGCAGAGAGAGACTCAGGGTCACTCTTCAGTCCAGGAGCTCATGGCTCGTAGAGTTACACACGCTCGTGGTTCGGAGCCTCCTCCTAGGCCCGATGGTCCACGGTGCAATGACAGACCTCCGCCTCGCTCCACCTTGCCAGATCCAGTGAGGCATCAGGTGATAGCTCTATCAGCGAAGCAGATCCAGCTGATGCAGTTTGCAGACTTTCAGACCTGGTTTCCACTAGCGAGAGACCCCCGTGCCGGTCCGGACTTTTACACGACCGTGCACGAGGACTTTTACAGAGGGTATGTTCAGACCCGTGCACCGCTTCGTGCTCATCGTGTGTGCCCTCTTTAGTCGATCATTGAGGTCGGTGGACCTGAGATAGCCCAACATCTCGAGTACCTTCAGGTGCTGACAGGATTGGTTGGCAGGATTGAGACATATCAGGAGGACTGGGTCAGACAGTTCTATGCTTCACTTTGGGTCTCTCCGGATCACAAGTTCATCCATTTTGCCTTCAAGGGCAAGGATGTGAAGATCTATGATACACGGTTCAGAGAGATCTTCCACCTCGAGGAGTCTGCTACCAGGATTCACAGTTTGTGCTACGGGGATCAGGAGGCCCCTCGACGTCCTCACGAGGGGAATGTGCCGTCAGTGGACTTTGTATGTCCGTGCTTCAGAGAGCCGTTTGGGGAGGGTTCCAGTCGCAGCGTTCGTGACCTCACGCCGACTGCCCGGATCCTGAACGGGGTTATTAGGCGGACTATCCTTCCCAAAGTTGGAGCCAGAGAGACCATTACTCGTCTTCAGTTGTGGCTTCTAGCTCACCTTGTCAGGATGGAGAAGTTTGATTTGTGGGACTTGATCATCAGTGAGATGGAGGATATCATAGCTTCAGGGTTCAGAGGTCACTGGCAGCTTCAATATGCTCATTGGATATCCTTCCTGCTTGTGTCTCGTGGTGGTTATGCATCATACCTCACCACACTCACCCGGTCTAACACAGTGTTCCCTGAGTATAACATGGCACAGCTGGTGAGTCACAGTGGCAGAGGTCGTCTGAGGCGTCAGGGTCCTCATACCAGGCAGACAGGTATACCACCCGCGTCAGAGGAGCAGCAGGAGGCCACAGTTCAGGGCCTTGCAGAGGCCGAGCTCGCAGCGCTAGATGCGAAGATTGATGCAGCTGCAGATGACACTTATCATGATGATATTCCTTCAGATAGCTCAGATGAGGACTACAAACCGATCCCTGAGTACGTGCCTAGGTCTCACGACCACGAGGCCGGTGGGTCAGGTTCAGCTCCAGCTCCAGCCTGAGGTTCTTCAGAGGCCACTCTACTTACTATCCTCACGAGGATGCAAGAGGAGCAGTCCTGATAGGCAGAGGAGCAGAGGAGACAGGCTGAGGAGGTCAGGAGACTCACCGCTCAGCAGCTAGCAGCTCAGGCTGAGGCACAGCCTCGTCAGGACGAGTTTTAGCGCCAGTTCCTTTCATATTCGATGCAGGAGGCTGAGATTCAGAGGACTCGGACTCTACTACTTGAGCGTCTTCTCAGTTCGAGCTCTGGGCCATCTGTCACTCCACAGCTCTAGATGCCCGGAGTCTCCCAGCAACAGCAGCAGTATACTTCATAGCAGCAGACACCTCCAGTGGTGGTGGTACTGACTCCTACCTTACAGCCTAGTGAGCTTCAGAGTTAGGCACCAGCTTCTCCTGCCTACCAGACACCAATGACGCAGATCTCTTCTTGGTTAGCCTCCCCCGGCGAGTACCAGACCGATTTCATACCTACCCGGGGGACCACCATAGCAGAGGCTTCTCGTGACCTTACAACATCCTACTTGGAGATCACTGGTGAGCCCTCACCAGTCGGAGCACACCTTGGCTCACCTGACACTCATATCACAGATAGAGGTGCAGCAGCTCCAGGCACTCAGCCTCCTGCGGATGATCCTCCGGTGATGGGCACCCACCTTTCTTCAGTTGCCTCCTCGGAGGTTGCTCCAGAGTGTTCTACTCAGACCGTCTCTACTCCTCCTCTGACTGCCTTATAGTCAGATGCTACGATAGTTGCAGCATAGGTTGTTGAGTCACCCGCACCAGCTCAGTCACAGGAGCAGGCAGAGCCAGCCACTGTGGCAGTACCTTCACCACCTCTCTCTCAGGGTCAGCCAGCAGAGTTAGTTGCTGCAGTTACACTTGCAGCCCTGGCAGTGACAGCTTCCCCCTCGCCTCATGTTTTCACTCGCCGGGCTCACAGACCCGCCATCACAGAGGCAGGACCGTCAGAGGCACCAGTTGCGCCTCAGGGGGAGCGTGTAGAGACAGTAGTTGCTCCAGAGTCAGTCGAGTCTGTCACCGAGTCAGCGTCAGTTGAGCCTACCCAGACCGCTACACAGACAACACCAGTTTCAGAGGGTCAAGCAGCAGCTGAGGACAATGACTCGAGCCCCGACTACTCTCAGTTCGACTTCCATGCTCGTCAGCCAGGTGCCTCAGCTCCAGATGCTCCAGATGCTCTAGATGCTTAGGGCTTTTTGGTGCTTGACGCCAAAGGGGGAGAGGGTAGTCGAGTAGTATCAGATATAGGGGGAGGGTTTTGGATTTAATTGTGTGATTTTACTTCCCTGTTCTCATGCATCATGTCTACTTTTATGCACTTGTATTTATGTATGATGGATGATATGTTTGATGCTTGTGTGATATGTGGTGTGTATGATGGATGATATGTTTGATGCTTGTGTGATATGTGGTGTGTGTGACAATCTCTTGACTTTATCACTAATATATCCTGTGAATTGTCACTCGTTTCATGATATGTCTCTATGATCTAATGATAATTGAGCTTCCGCGTCTACTCCGATTCTTATGTGAGAATATCATGTGGTTCTCCAATTCTATTCCATATTCTTTGAGTACCTTGTTTGTGGTTTGGCTTGGATGAGCAAGTTTTGTTCACTCTTATTCTCTAACCCTTGCTCATTCCAACTAAGTCATTTGAAATCCTAACCTTTCATCTCTTATATCCATACTCGAGGAGTTATTGTCGTCAATCACCAAAAAGGGGGAGATTGAAGAATCATGACCCTATTGGTTTCGATGATTAACGACAAGTAAAAGATTATTATGGCTAATGTGTGTTTTGCAGAGGCTATGCGTAGCTTAGCCATAGTGATCAACATGAATGGGCTTCAATGGTTATCACTTAGCCCTCAAGATGGATATCGTTTCGGATTTTAAAGTCGACATGATGAAGACCCTAGAGTGATAGGCTGTGCCATAAGGTGATGAAGGGCACTTAGAATTAGATAGGTCTTTATTTGATCTTTGACCGTACTATCAAGGGGGCTCTAGACTAGTAGCTTGACTTAGGAGAGCTTCATGACTTAGGTGTGGTGCACACTTGACCTCCTTAGCTCTAAGCAAGCCTATGGTGACCGTAAGATAGCCTAGAACAACTTCCATTTTTATCGCGACGAAAACCGGAGTTGTGAGAGTCAGTTTCTGGGCGTCGGACACTAAGGCCAGAGGCGCCGGACGCTGACGTCAGCATGACGCAGCGTCCGTCGAGCGAGCAGAGAGCTTCAGAGAAGGCCAGTTTGCGACGGACACATCTATCGCATTGGCGTCGGACGTTGTGGAGCGTCCGGGAATATTTTCCCAGAAACCCGAGAGCAGCGAGTTGGCGTCGGACGCTGAGGCGCAGCATCCGTCGCCAAGCGTCGGAGCGTCCGACGCCTGCTGACGTACACAATAACTAGTCGTTGGGGCAAAGCGACGGAGCGTCCGTCGCCTAGCGACAGAGCGTCCGTCGCCAACTTAAATCCAGCCCGAGCCAGTTTTGTGTGAGGACTATTTATAGCTCCTCCCTTTCTCTCCCACCTCGCCTTTGCTCATTTGGTTTGCTGGTTGCCTTGAGAAGGTTGGGAAGAGAGCAAGAGCCCTAGAGAGAGAGAATGATTTGCGAATCCATCCATCTTTCTCTCCTCTAGTTCATCCAAGAGTTCAAGTGTGCATCCACTCTAGTTGTGAAGCTTGAGTGAGTTAAGTGAAGATGAAGACTTGTTACTCTTGGTGATCGACATTACCTAGACGGTCCGGTGGTGCTTGGGAGGAAGGTGATCGCCGGAGGATTGTCGGCGGCCCTTCTCCATCGACTTGTGATCGGTTGTGGACGGTTCACCGAGCCGGAGTGGCGAAGAACCAGCCCGTAGAGAGCACTCATCCCTTGCGCGGGATTGAGGGGGAGCAATACCTTACGAGGTGCTCCAACGAGGACTAGGGGGAGTGTCGACTCCTCGATACCTCGGCAAAACGTCTCCGTGTCAAGAATCTCTTTCCCTAGCTCTTTTCATACTGCATTTCATTCTGCTCTTGGTCTTCAATTAATACTAGAATTGTGTAGGGTGTTTTCGCTTTCCTTGTCTTGCTACCGCTTTCTTAGTCTAAGGCACACGAATCGTTAGGCACGAGGTGATTGGCACTTGATAAGATTTCATATTTGCTTTAGAAATTTGAAATAAGCCCAATTCACCCCCCCTCTTGGGCATCTTGATCCTTTCACAATGTCACAAGACTGTTGGAGGATGGTGTTTGTATGGCCAAGTTGTAAATAAAAGAGATAAAGGGTAAGACTTTCTTTATGTCGATGCTCATAACTTGGCAAAAGTATGTTTTCTTTTGAGACAGGCAGGCATGTCTGGCTGTTAAAACCGCCTGTTGTCGTATGTAAATCATATGATAAACTCCGTGAATAAGGAGTATGGAGTTCCCTCAAAAAGAAGTTGCAGCGATTTTGGTTGGAACATGATATCTATTTGGATGCCTTGGTGGAGGTATTTGGTGGCCCAACCAATGCAAAATGAGACTTTTACATGTATGTTATTAAAAAGGTTAGTAATTACACACAAGCCACTAATAAATATGAATTCTTATAGGTGTCAATGCTCTGAACTTTTTGTTCTTCACATCACTATTGTCAGATTTGTATCTAACGATGTTAAACTACAGTTGTGAAAAATCAACAATACTCTTATGTCTAAATATATTATTAATCATCGTGTCGTGGGTCCTCCTTTGCATTGGCTTCGTGTACGGTTATATGCTATTTGTGCTTGACTCCGTTCAAACAATATACAATCCAAATTGGTTTGGACATGTTCCAGATACGTTGGCATCCTAGGTGGAAACATAGTGCATGACACTACTGTTGGGAATATGCCCTAGAGCTAATCATGTAGATGATTATATTCCGATTGTATCCATGATTAATAAAGTGTGCTTTGAATATCCATTATAGACAACTAGTATTGATTGACAATTATGTGAATTGTTTGTGGAACTCAATTACCTGAATGGTTATTCTAATAGTAGTCCCTGGTCGGCATTCTTGTAAGAGCACACTTGAATATTAGACCAGCACATGTATTAGTTGATGGCTATGTTTCACAAGTCATAGACATAGAGATGTCAAACTAATAATGTGGGCACATGTGAGACATGTAGGCTGGACTGACCCAACAAGAGAAAGTCTCTATTCATGTCATGTACGTTATGTCCTTAGACCTGAGATTGTGGTATGTACTCAAGATGTGAAACGATCTACTTAGAGACTATCAAACGCTACTCCGTTATTGGGTAGTTATAAAGGTGGTCCTTGGGTGGTTGGGAAACATGCTATGAGACATAGACAATCAAGATGGAATTTGCCCCTCTCTTCGTGAGAGAGATATCACTGGATCACTCATGTGATTGGATCAACAAATGCATGGCCATGCTTGGGTTAAGTGTTAACCCACGAGTTGAACCATATATCGAGTGGCGAAGGGAATAACTTGTACATGGTCATAGTGGTTCGTCTGATATGATCATAGCGTATACATAGGAGTTGACACGTCTTGCTAGAGGCCGCTATCAACTATTGGTCGAGTAAGAGTACTTGGGCCATGTCTATGTATGCGTGAGCCCATAGGGTCGCACGCTTAAGGGGTTGGAAGCCTAATTCGGGTTGGACCCGAATTAGACTAGGTTTAGGGTTTCTAATGGGCCTCCACCGTGGGAGCTCGTTAGGACGCCTATATAAGCAAGGGGTGGGCGCGGGGCGAATTGATCCACGCCTTTTGGCAGCCGCCGTCGCCTCCCCACGCTCGCGCCTTTTGCTCCTCGCGGACCTAGCAGTCCGGAGGCGCAACGCTTCCTCCCTGCACGTGTGGGATTCCTCGGAGGTGCTGCATCTGGAGCACAAGGACGAACCACGCGAAGGGGACGTTGAGACGGACGACCACGCAACTGCACTGCCTGCTGCGACGCGCACGACTACATCAAGTCGTCTTCCGCTGCACCTGCGCGTCTAGTGGTAATCCCGTAACCTGTAACTAGCAGTAGATCCTGGTTTATGAGGTCGAAAAGTTTTGTTTTCCGGCTAGCGTAGCAACCTCGTATTCCTTCAGTCTATTCTCCAAGAATTCTTTGGGTTGGCTATGGCATAGAAGATTAGCTCATGTGGGCATATCAACCTTGAAGAAGCTTGTCAAGAAGGAAATAGTTAGAGGAATCAAGGATGTGGTGTTTGAGAAGGACAAACTTTATAGTGCATGTCAAGCCGGCAAGCAAGTGACAAACACTCATCCAACCAAAGCTTTCATGTCAACCTCAAGAGTCCTAGAGTTGCTACACATGGATCTATTTGGCCCTACCACCTATGCTAGTCTTGGAGGAAATCTCTATTGCTTAGTGGTAGTGGATGACTACTCTCGATACACTTGGGTGTTCTTTCTTCAAGACAAGGGAGAGACACAAGACATCTTCAAGAAGTTTGCTACAAGAGCATAAAATAAATTTGATGTGAAGATCAAGAAGATTAGAAATGACAATGGCACCGAATTTGTGAACACAAAGATTGAAGATTATTGTGATGAAGTTGGGATCAAGCATGAGGTGTCCGCCACATATACTCCACAACAAAATGGTGTCGTAGAAAGGAAGAACCGGACGCTCATAACTCTAGCAAGGTCTATGCTTGATGAGTACAACACTCCAGAGAAGTTTTGGGCGGAGGCAATCAACACCGCTTGCTATGCGGCAAACCGTCTTTTCGTCCAAAGGCTATTAAAGAAGACCCCCTATAAGCTTGTCAATGGAAAAAAGCCGGATATTTCATTCTTCTGGGTGTTTGGTTGCAAGGTGTACATCTACAAGAAGCGCCAACACTTGGGTAAATTTCAACGGCGGTGTGACATTGGTTTCCTTGTTGGTTATTCACTTAAATCCAAGGCATACCGTGTATTTAACAAAGCCACCGGCTTAGTTGAAGAAACGTATGATTTGGAGTTTGATGAAACTAATGGCTCCCAAGGAGCGCTTGAGGATATTGATGTAGGTGATGAACCCTTAAGGGAGGCAATGAAGAATATGTCAATTGGTGCTATCAACCCGCAAGAGGTGGAAGAAGTTGAAGATGAAGCAAATCAAGATCCTTCTCCACCCCACACACCTCAAGTTGATGAAGGAGATCAAGTGAGGGAAGCTCAAGAAGACACTCACATTCCTCAAGATCAAGCCGAGGTCGAAGCAAGCAATATTGAAGCACCGCATCCCCCTCCTCAAGAGACAAATAGAAGATCAACATCTATCCTTCAAGCTCACCCCCATGATCAAATCATAGGGAGTCCATCAAAGGGAGTAATGACTCGCTCTAGACTTGCATCTTATGTTGAGCATCACTCGTTTGTTTCCTTTGTTGAGCCTACTAGTGTAGAAGAAGCACTTGAGGATCCGGATTGGGTGAATGTCATGCATGAAGAACTAAACAACTTCACCCGGAACCAAGTGTGGACACTTAAAGAGAAGCCAAAGGATGCAAGAATCATTGGCACCAAATGGGTGTTTAGGAACAAGCAAGATGATCAAGGCGTGGTTGTGAGGAACAAAGCAAGATTGGTGGCAAAGGGGTTCTCTCAAGTAGAAGGACTCGATTTTGGAGAGACCTTTGCACCGGTTGCAAGACTTGAAGCCATTCGTATCCTTTTGGCGTATGCTTCACATCACAAAATGAAACTCTTTCAAATGGATGTGAAGAGCGCCTTCTTAAATGGTTTCATAAATGAACTTGTCTATGTCTCACAACCTCCCGGGTTTGAAGACCCAAACTTGCCTAATCATGTGTATAGGTTGTCCAAGGCACTCTACGGATTGAAGCAAGCTCCAAGAGCTTGGTATGAGAGGCTAAGGGACTTCCTAATCAAGAAGGGCTTCAAGATCGGGATCGTCGGCACTACACTATTCACCAAGAAGCTTAATGGAGAGATCTTTGTTTGCCAAGTATATGTCGATGACATTATATTTGGGTCAACAAACCAAGACCATTGTAAGGAGTTTGGTGACTTGATGTCCAAGGAGTTCGAGATGTCAATGATTGGCGAGCTAACCTTCTTCCTTGACTTTCAAGTGAAGAAAATGAGAGAAGGGACCTTCATCTCTCAAGAAAAGTACACTTATGATCTACTTAAGAAGTTCAAGATGGAGGATTGCAAGCCAATCAAGACCCCAATATCAACTAATGGGCATCTCGATCTCGATGAGGGAGGTAAACCGATTGACCAAACTCTTTATCGCTCTATGATCGGTAGTTTACTTTACCTCACCGCATCTAGGCCGGATATCATGTTTAGTGTGTGTATGGGTGCTAGGTTTCAAGCAAACCCTAAGGGGTCGCATCTTTGTGCGGTTAAAAGAATCCTTAGGTACATAAGGCACACCCCTAGCATAGGTCTTTGGTATCCCAAAGGAGCTCCCTTCCAACTAGTTGGCTATTCCGATTCGGATTACGCCGGGTGTAAGGTTGATAGGAAGAGTACCTCTGGCGGGTGCCACATGCTAGGGAGATCACTTGTTTCTTGGTCCTCAAAGAAGCAAAACAGTGTGACATTGTCAACCACCGAGGCGGAATACATTGTCATGGGAGCAAGTTGTGCACAAATCTTATACATGACCCAAACACTCTTTGATTACGGCGTGTTTTTAAAAGAAGTTCCACTTTTGTGTGATAATGAAAGCGACGTAAAGCTTGCTAACAACCCGGTTCAACAGTCTCGCACCAAGCACATTGATATTCGCCATCACTTTCTTAGAGATCATGTGGCTAGGAAAGACATCACACTAGTTGGAGTTAAAAGCGAAGATCAATTGACGGATATCTTCACTAAACCACTCGATGAAACAACCTTTTGTAGGTTGAGAAGCGAGTTGAATGTGCTTGATCACTCTAACTTCACTAAAAGATGAGTTTGTGTGAACCATGCATTCATATGTAATATAACATGTTTAATTTGGTAATGCACATAGGCTTGGCTAACGCGGTTAAGATAACCGCCCTCAAAGCGTATGACAAAGCTTAACTGCGGTTTAAACTTGCAAGCAACCTAGATTCAAATTCCGTTTTGCATTGCATATGCATGAGTGTTGCTTCTTCGTTTCTTTTCGGTTAAGTTTGTTGGTCATCATTAGGTTCAACACTTAGGGGGAGCAATTCAACGCTCTAGCTTCAGCTAATACCCCTCTTGTGCCCCTATGGTGACCCTTGGAGCTTTATTGATCTATTTTCTTAAGAAAACTAATCCTAGCCTATGGCAAATTATTTCTAAAATTGAGGGTTTGAGAGATGGTTCTTATGTTAAGTCCAACAAGTGCTCCTTTTTGCTCTTTTGTGTTGGTACTTGGCTAAGAGAAAAGATTGGAGAGAAAAATAGGAAAATTCAGAGCAAAATTAAGCACCGGACCACCCTCCAGACCACTCTGCAATGGTCCGACGCAGTGGTTCGACGCTAAGTCCCTCACTGCATAAAACTTTTCCAGTCACAAAATCCGTCGGACCAGAGTCCGACGCTCCTCCGGACCAATGACAAGTTGTCCGGTGCCTCTGTCATTTTTATCAAAGCACCGTTGGACCAGTCCGATGCACCGTCGGACCAGTCCGGTGAGTCGTCCGACGCCTTGGTCCGGTGGTCGGGTGGTCACTATTTTTCCCCTCTCTGGTATCGTCGGACCACCCGTCGGACCAGGCTCCGGACTAAGCGGAGTAGTCCGACGCTTCGAAATTTTGCGGATAACCCCCCCCCCCCCCCCCGCGAACGGCTCTGTTTTCGCATTGTCGTCGTCTCTGCCATCCGTACGCCGCCGCGCCGCCCGTCGCCACAGCTCCGCCCAGCTCCTCCGCCGCGCTCTCTCCGCCGCCTGCTCCCCTACGCATCCACCGCCGCCGGTGAGCTCCTCCCTACGCGGGGCCGCCTCGCCGCCGCCTGCCAGCGTTGCCCTACCCGCCGCTCACTGCTCCATCGCCGCCCAACCACCTCGCCGCTGGGATCACCACCTCGCCGGTGTCCAACCTCCCTGCGAGTTCAAGCACCTAGGGTTTAATCCCCTCTCCATTGGCACCGCTTGCCACAACCAAGGAAGGCACTTCCCCTTAGGGTTAGCCTTAACCCTAGGGGTGTTTTTCGACGCGTTCGTCCTCGATCGAATTCCGTCGACGTCGTCTTCTCTCTTCGCTGCTGGGGTATGGTTTCGATCTTCGACGTCGAGTTTTGTCGAGTCATAGATAGTGTCATGCCTTAGTATTATTCCTTGAAAATCCCTTATCCATATTTAATCCAATTCATTAAATCAATTGCCAACTGTAATTCGCAGCTGGTAAATCTCGTTCGGAGTGTGCTTTGGTACTTGACATTGCTCTGAATAGCCGCGCCTTCTTACCTCAGGTATAATGTCAGCATTTCATTCTATCACTTATCTAGATGCTTGCTTCTATACGGATTCTTATCTCTAGATTTTATATGCTTATATATATACCCTGTCTATTCTATCTAACAGCAGTCAGTGGCAGTTTCAACTCGAGGCAAAGCTCGCGAGTATGGATTGAGGCAAATCCTCAGAAGGTTCAGTCCAGTGGCTTGCAGGCCCCTCTTTCACTTATTTGGCAGTTGGCAGTTGATACTTACAGCTTACAGTGGTTCTTGTGGCAGTGACCTGTCAGTGTGTTCTTGTCAGTGGCTTGCTTTCAGTTGACAGTGACACTTTGTTTGATCCAGTATGACTCGCAGTACTCGTGCTCGCGCAGCTGGGTCAGGTGATGATACTCCGCCTCCTCCACGTCCTTCCAGAGATAAGGGTAAGAAGCTAGTGGTTGAAAATGCAAAGAAAAAGAAGCGCAAGCTCACAGAGGCTGAGAAAGCCGAAGCAGTGGCCGATGCAGCAGACCGCGCAAAGCGAGGCGGTCGTCAAGGGTCAGTGAGACTTGACACCCCTCCGCGGGATCTACCTTCTACTCCTCCTGCTGGGTCACATACAGAGGATACTCCAGAGGAGCCAGAGCTTGTCACTGAAGCTCTTGGGACTCCGTTGGCACCTCGTTCCTGGGGGCGTTCTACTCGTTCCCAGCAGCTTCTCCTTCAGGCCCTAGTATCTCAGACACCGTTCGACGTCGCAGACTTTCTTGTGTCAGAGATAGAGGACGTGATAGCAGATGGTATGAGGGCACGTCGTCAGTTTCCCTATGCTCATTGGATTTCATCGATTATAGCTATTGAGCTTGAAGGAGCCAACCCTGGACTCCGCGCCCTGCTAGACCAGTCACCGACTTCTTTCCCGGCCTACAGAGTTCTTGGGTCGTTTGACAGTCGGTTTGAAAACCGGGTCCTTCGTCTTGTCAGAGAGAGGACAGCTCCAGCTGACAGAGCTGAGGTTGATGCTCAAGATGAGGCTATACGCAGTGTTGAGCAGCAGGAGCTCCATGGACTAGACACTGGAGCTGATGTGACTCCTGAGGACACTACTTCAGACAGCTCAGATGCCGATTTCCAGCCAGTTCTGACTATGCCCCCACGGGCTCACGACACTGAGGCTGGCGGCTCTGCCTCTGCCACCGAGACCATGATGCTAAAGATTCTTGACCGACTGAATGAGTAGCAGAGTTTCTTGGTCACTGCAGTTACACAGGTACAACAGCGACAAGATGAGATACAGCGACAGTCTGAGGAGCGTCACTTCGAGATGCAGCGACAGATGTTAGCTATGCAGCTAGAGTCACAGCGCCTTCAGTTACAGTCTCAGCAGCTGCAGCAGCAGAACATGGCCTTTATGGCCCATATGATGAAGTGGACTGGCGCTCCTCCTCTTGAGTTTCCAGCTGCTCCTCAAATACAGATGATGAGCACCTCACAACCCTCTCAGTCAGTTGGGCAGATAGGAGGCCCACAGTTCTCAGTTGGACCCTCAGTTAGCTCTTCAGTGGCCCCTATGAGCTCCGCCGGTCAGACAGTCACTCCCACCCCAGCCGTATAGTCCAGTGGACTTTAGGGTGCCGGATCGACCACCTCGTTCCAGTCTCCGGCGACTCAGATGACACAGTGGTTGGACACCTTCGGCCCGACTCAGCAGTTCACCCCTCTCACTACTGGTTTCACTCCGCTCACTGCTATGATGGGTGCTACTGCTAGAGATCTATCTGTGTCGTTCAGCGACATTACCGGGCAGTCGTCCCCCACTGGTCCACAGATAGCAGCAGAGGTTGAGGCCGAGCTTGTTGCACCGACAGCCGATCAGCACCGCTCCTCAGTAGGTTCCTTAGAGGCTACACACGACAGTCGAGCTCCAGCCATGTCTACTCATCCTACCGCTGCAGTTGCTACCGATGCCACAGTGGTCACTTCCACTCCAGTTCAGCCTCCACAGTCTCCGGTCCTTCAGACTCCAGTTGAGTCAGTGCATGAGGCACAACCAGACACCGCCGCTCCTGAGGCTCCCGCAGAGACCCTGGCACCAGTTCCTGATCCTACTTCTACTCTAGCTACTGCTCCAGAGTCTTCGACTGCTCCAGGCCTGTCAGCTTCCGACCCCCAGACCGTTTCCCTTCCAGCGACTGATACTTAGGGGGAGGACTCAGATGATGAGACATATCTGGCAGCTTTCAGGGTCCTCGACCGCTCCACGACTGCTTCCACTCCGCCTCCAGACGCCTAGTTTTGGTGCTTCGACGCCAAAGGGGGAGAGGGAGAGTCGAGTAGATGGGCTAGCCTCAGGGGGAGCTAGTAGGACTCGTTCTTTTGATGTGTATAAACTCTATTGCATCATGCACCTCGTTTACCGTCTTTATGCATTGTATGATATGTGTGATGGTTGAGACTTGATGGTTGTGTGACATGTATGGACATTCATCTATATATATCATGTCACTTGGTCATGCTATATTGTTTCCGCGTTAATCTCTGATCTTTTGGCTATAGCATATCCTTTATGAAATTAAGTACTATGCTCATTTCATATCTATTGTGCTTGTCATGGCTTGAATGGTTAGGCATGTACTTGTCTCTCTTATCACTAACCCATACCTATCTCATGTCAAGTCATGTTTTCTCTTATCAAAATTCACTCATTATTCTCTACTCGAGCTTGTATTGTCGTCAATCACCTAAAAGGGGGAGATTGAAGAATCATAGACCCTTGTGTTTAGGCAATTAACGACATTACTAGGTCACTATAACTAACGTGTGTTTTGCAGAGGCAAAGTTGTTTATGTTAGGTCATTAGTGATGCAATTTGAATGGACTTAATGGATATTCATGCCCTCAAGATGAAATCGTTTCGGTTGCAAAGGATGATGATACAAGTCAAAGACTAGGCTAGTTCTTAGTGTCATAAGGTTGAGAAGGACACTAAGTATAGCTAGGGCCTTTGTTTTTCATTTGACCGTACTATGAAGGGGGTATGAGATTAGTAGCTTGACCTAGGAGAGTTTAAGAAAGTGGGTATATGCACACTTGTCATAACTAGTCCTAGAGACCTTGCTTTCAGCCCTTGGTAAACCCTAGAAATGGTAGGAGCAAAATCCCTTGAGAAACCTCAGCGAAAACAGTTGAAATAGAGGGAGAAAGAGGCTCCGGACCACTCTGCTATGTGGGCGTCGGACCAAGGAGAGTGGTCCGACGGTCCCTGACTTAGGCAAAATCTCAGCTCGAGGAGCTCCGGACCACCTGTCTGGAAAGCGTCGGACCATAGGAGAGTGGTCCGATGGCTTGGTTCAGGAAGAGAGAAGGCTCTGGACTAGTCCGACGGTTAGCCCGACGACTAGTCCGACGCCTCAAGATAGGAGGTTGGGTTCATGCAGAGAGCCCCCTGGCTCCGGACCAGAGCGTCGGACCAGGGCACCGGACCAAGGAGAGTGGTCCGGTGGTTCGTTAAAGAGAAGAAGTTTTTCACTCAGAGAGCACCCTGGCTCCGTACCAGTGCGTCGGACCAGAGCGTCGGACCAAGCAGAGTTGTCCGACGGTGCCTGAGTTTGAATCGAGAGTGAGCTCCGGACCAGTGTGCATGGTCCGGTGGTATGAGCTCCGGACTAGTCCAGTGGCTTCGCAGAGAGAAGAAAAAGTAAAAAACGGCTAGTTTTGGAGGTGGGGACTATTTATAGTTGCCCCCTTCGTCCTTAGAGTTACTCTTGGCCATTGTTTCAGCTGGTGATACCTTGAGAAATCCTTTGGAGAGTCAAGAGGCTAGTGAGGGAGAGATTAGAGAGAGTTCATCTTGTTCTTCCCTCCTAGAGTGATTAGGAGTGACTTGTGTGCATCCATCCACCTTCCTAGCCTTGAGTTGGTCAAGTGAAGGTCTTGTGCTTGTTACTCTTGGTGTTCGACAGCACCTAGACGGTTTGGTGGTGTTCGGAGGAAGTGATCGTCGGGAGATTGTTGGCGGCTCTTCTCCAAGCTCTTGTGATCGGTTGTGGGCGATTCACCGAGCCGGAGTGGCGAAGAATCAGCCCGTAGAGAGCACTCTACCCTTGCGCGGGTAGAGGGGGAGCGATACCTTGCGAGGTGCTCCAACGAGGACTAGGGGGCTGTGTCGACACCTCGATACCTCGGGAAAAAATCGCTGTGTCACTAAGATTTTTTTTTTCCTAGCTCTTTACATTTCCACATTACTTTCCGCTTTGTTTGTATATCACCTACTAGAATTGTTCAGGTTGTTTTTAATTCCCATGAACTACTACCGCTTTCTAGCTAGGATACACGGATCGTAGGCACTAGGGGGTGATTGGCATTTGATAGGTTTTAATATTTGCTTTAGAAGTTTAAAACAAGTCCAATTCACCCCCTCTTAGGCATCTTGATCCTTTCAGTACTCCCCGTTGCCTTTTTTTATCTGTGATTGGGTAGAGAGAAACGTGGAGCTTATGTGTTGTGTGGCTGCATCTGCAATATCTTATACCGCTGATTTGTCCTCTGGAGAAATTAAGATCATGTTCCGCTTGTCAGTTTTCCTATGGAGCAACTAAGGTTTCGTCTGCAAATGCACCGTTGTTATGTGGGGCTATTTATATTATAATTATGAGTTATGTGTTAAAACTTAAAAGTAATACCACTGAAGAACTTGTCTTAGAACTAGTAACTATTTTATGGTGTGGATTTGATGTGATTAGCCTGATGATTACCTTAAACAGGACAGGTGCTGCTCGAGTCAATCTTTGCATCCTAGTGATCTTAAATGAGAGATACTACAAGTTTACATGGTACACAAGCTTGAATGCATATCTAGCCTCGTAAGATTTGCATTTTAGCAATGTGCAGACACTTAAGAATGGGGTCGCACCATTTTAAGAATTCCGTTATTTTCTCAGTAACAAGCTACAAATTAATATTGTTTAGGACAGAATTTGATGGCATTTACAAAATAATCCCCAGCATATATTTGTTCAGCAGCTGACTTTATATTCTTTATCAATTCTTATCGATGTAAACAAACAAATTCCATTCCAGATTTTCAATTCAGGTGGGCTATTTCCTGTATGAATCATCATTGCCGAACATGCAAATCCATTCAAATGACACATAGAACAACGTGGAAAACCACTTCTGAAGGGTTTCAAAAAATGGATTAAAAAACATAAGCCACTTTCTTTACATGCTCATATTGTACTACAAATAAAAAAAAAGGAATTGACTTGTAGCAATTGCTCCCGTGAGGTATCGTGGCAGCTATGCTAAGTTCATGTACAATGACACCGGAGAGGGATTGACGCGCCATCAGCCTTCCGCTTCTCCCTGATGATTGCCTCCTGAATCATTGGCAGTTTCTGGTGAATCTTCTTCCATATGTGATTCACAGCACCGTCAATGGAGGCCGAGCCTCTGCTGACGGAGTAACTGGTGTCATACTCAAAGATAGGTTGGACACGAGCCAGGTTTCTTCGGAACTCATCCTTCTGCTGCTTGGAAATATTCCTCAAGTAGCTTGTTAGCCATTTCGATCTCATAGCATTACTAGCAGACACAAAAATTGAGAATTCTGTGTAGTCTATCATCCCTTCGAAAGGAAGCTCAACCTCATCGCTAACAATGACTGGTATGCAAAGGCTGGCAATAGCATCAAAGAGGCGACAAGAAGTTGGGGTGTCACCAGCTGGGTGCAAGCAAAATTCTGATGTCTGCATCCCTTTTATTGATTGTTCACGTCCGGTGGCATTAGGGAAGCCTTCTTCCATTATAACATCAGGCTCATTACCTAGCAAATCCCACAGTTTCTCTCGCACTAAACCACCCTGAAAAAAGAAAATTGTATATTCAAAAATCAAAAGAATGAAGCCAATACAAAAGTTAAAAATATCATCTATATATCAAAACCACAATGTTTAATGTATCTTATTCTGACTAAACAATGCATTGTTTGTTTTGTCATTACTGGTCAAATAGTGAACATATTGAAACAATCATATGTGAAAACTATTAATTATGTACACTGTGAAAATTTTTCATAATGAACAAGATCGACTATCGTAGTAGAATGCTGGAGAAAGCAGCTACATAGAGCTCATTTCTAAAGATAAAATTCTGGCATAGCAAACTATAAGGTCATTAGGATCAAGTAAAATACATCTAGCATTGTATGTCTGTTCCTCTCACTTCCATTACATCAACTTTCAGATTACTGATAAACTTAAAAAACAGTACAAGTTTATATTTTCGACAAAAAACAAATAAAAAATGTACTGGTTGTAACAGTTTTTCATGATCTGTGAAATGACTGGTTTATTAGAATCCAGATTACTGATAAAGGATAACAGACAGGCTGAGTGCTAAATAGAGTGATAAAAGGCACAAACCCGATGCCTATGCTTCGCACCCTTGAAGTAGAGAAGGGTAGGACGATCTTTATTCTCTGCTAAGAGGAGTGTCGGAAGCAAATGCGTGTAGGGCACAATAACATCCTTAAGCAATGACACTTGTGTGTGCTGTATCATACGAGATGAGTTTCTGCTTGCAGACTTTGAATCAAGTTTATACCATCCTCCAAAATCAACCACCAAAAGAATTGCAGGAGCAATCTCAGCGCGAACGTGCCACATAGCCACAGGGTCTGTCAAAGAATGCTTCAGTATTTAACATAACCTGAGCATGCAAAAGAACAATAAGCTGGCACGCAGATAAATCTTCAGCAAGGCATAAACACAACACGTCATAGTTCAAATATATTTCCATTTTTTCAGGAAAAACCTCGGTCAACAATGGACAGAGTTGCATTAACATAACTGTTAAGTTTTGCATGTATACACAGCTCACAGCTGCAGGCATGGCAAGTTATAAACACAATATAGAACTGATGCTGAGAATGCATACAGGATGATTTGAAACCTTCACCAGCTTGTAAAATTGCCATAACATCTGGATTACCTGTCAGGACGAATATGTGGTCGCGGCCGCCGGACCTCCGCCACGCGGGGTGGGAGGTGACGCGGTCGACGACCTCCCGTTGCCGCCGGTAGTCCTCGTTGCCGTCCTTCTTGCGGAAGGCGCCCTTGGTTCCCCACCCGAGCTCCATCTCCGCAGACAGCGTGGCGAAGAAGGGGACGAAGACGACATCGGCTTCCCTCCAGTCCGCGACGACCCTCACGGCGGCCGTCGCCGTCGCCGCCGCGCGGAGGGAGGCGAGGAGCCAGTACTCGGCGCTGTACTGCTTGATGAGGGGGTTCTCGGGGTATGGCGGGTGGTCCTGCGGCGGCGGGTGGTCCGGGTCGGACGAGGCCTGGATGCGGGAGTCCGCGGCGCGGAGGGACCAGTAGCGGTCGAGCAGGCCGTAGTTGAGCGCGCGGGGGAGGTCCGCGACGTAGACCCTGAGACGGCGGTCGGGTTCGAAGGCTTGCCGCGAGGTGAGGATCGGTGGGGTGGTAGGCCGGAAAAGGAAGAAGGAGAGGGAGACAAGAAGCAGGAGGACGGGGACGGCCAGGATGGGGAGCCGCTTCATGGCCGCCGCCGCCGGTCAGATCTCGGATACCGGAGGAGCACAGGGGGCTGCATCGTCGGCTCCATTTCCTCGAGGCGCTCCGAACATCCACCAAAGTGGGCCCAATTTTCTTTCTCCTGCTATTATTCTCACTTCTCAGCCCATGTACCCCATCCTCTATGGCCCATGTTCAATTGTCATGGCCCATCGGCTCAGAAGTCGCGCACTCGCGCGTCGCGCCAGTGGGTTGCCGCCGTGGCACCGCTCAAGGTCAAGGCGGCAGCGGCGCAGCGCCACCACCTGGCCGTTGGCACCTCAAGCCACGTAATGCTGCGCGCCGTCGTCGTCTTCCCGTGCACCGTCCCTGAGGTTGCAGTATGATAAGTTCGTAGCAAGAACAGAGCAAGGCAGTGACCTGGAGCACGAAGGCGCGACAATGGAAGCCACCGCCGCATCTCTCCTCCTCCTCCTCCCAGTCCTAGTCGTCGCCTGCGCGGCGGTACTCCTCCTGTTACTCTCCGTCCAGAAGTCGTCAAGAGCCACCAAAGCCAGCGGCGTCCACCACTCGCTGCCACCGTCCCCGCCGGCTGTCCCGATCGTGGGCCCGCTCCTCTGGCTCGTGCGCGCGCGCAACCGTCTCGAGTCGGCCATCCGGGAGCTGCACCGGCGGCACGGCCCCGTACGGACGGTAGACTCATTCTGATTCGTGGGCCTGACAAACATCGTGGGATTAGTTCCAACACCATGGGTTAGTTCCTATTTTTTTCCTCCGTGGCGCAAATTGGTTGGTCATCCGCATGTTGGTTGGTGCGGACCGTCCGCACAGAATTTTTTTCCCCACCGCGCGCTCGTCCAGCGCGGCCCCGCTCTCGCCAGCCGACCGCCGGCCATCGCGCCCTTCCGCGTGCTCAACAGCGGCCAGAGCACCGCCAGCTCCGCGCCGTACGGCCCGCTCTGGCGCTCGCTGCGGCGGAACCTCACCTCCGGCGTCCTCAGCCCGTCGCGGGTCCCGCTGTTCGCGCCGGCGCGGCGGCGGGCTCTGGCGACCCTGGTCTCCGACCTCGGGCGCCGGAGCAAGGACGTGGTGCTTGTCGTGGAGTGCCTCCAGTTCGCCGTGTTCTCGCTGCTCACCCACATGTGCTTCGGCTGGACGCTGGACGCCGGCCGTGTCGCGGAGATCGAGGCCGTGCAGAGGGAGCTCTTCGCGTCGTACATCGGCTTCCAGGTGTTCGCCTTCTGCCCCGCGGTCACCAAGCTGGTGTTCTTCCGGCGGTGGAGCAAGGTGCTCTCCATCAGGCGGAGGCAGGAGGAGCTGTTTCTGCCACTGATCAGAGCAAGAAGAGATCGTCGATACAGCAGCATGGCCGACGACGAACACGAGAGCCTGTCGTACTGTTACGTCGACACGCTGCTCGCTCACCAGCTGCCCAAGGAGGAAGGCGAGCGCGCGCTCACCGACGCCGAGATGGTGGGCCTCTGCACGGAGTTCCTCACCGCGAGCGTCGACACGACGGTGACCGCGCTCCAGTGGATCATGGCCAACCTGGTGAGGCAGCCGGAGGTCTCGACGAAATCGACGCGGTGGTCTCGACCGCCCACGACCACGAGAACGGCATCGCCGAGGAGGACCTGAAGCGCATGCCGTTCCTGAAGGCGGTGGTCCTGGAAGGGCTCCGCCGCCACCCGCCGGCGCACTTCCTCCTGTCGCACGCGGCTGTGGAGGAGACGTCCCTCGACGGGCACCGCGTGCCGGCCGCCACGCCGGTGAACTTTTCGGTGGTGGACGTCTCCATGGACGAGACCGTCTGGGACCGCCCGGAGGAGTTCGGGCCGGAGAGGTTCGTTAACGGCGGGGAAGGCGTCGGCGTGGATCTTACGGGTAGCCGTGAGATCAAGATGATGCCGTTCGGCGTCGGCAGGAGGATCTGCCCAGGCCTGGGCCTCGCGCTGCTGCACCTCGAGTACTTCGTGGCAACCCTGATGCTCGAGTTCGAGTGAGGCACGGTGAGCGAGGTCGGCGTGGATCTCGCCGAGAGGCCGGAGTTCACCGTGACCATGGAGCGGCCGTTGCGCGCGTGGGTAACCCCAAGGGCGAGAGCACGCGCTGCCGTTTCGATTTGATTGCATTTGCACACAGTGGTTTGGTGACGTATAGAGTTTACGCCTGGTACAACTCAGCTTAGCAAAAGCAGCTCTACAGATGGACTTGCAGCTCTACGATGTTTCTCGTGTTAGGCCAGTCTCAATGAAGATTTTATAAGGGTGTCATGTATATTTATTAAGGTGACACATCAGAAAAAAAAATCTTTGTAT
Organism: Microstegium vimineum; assembly: GCA_022036555.1. Classification (NCBI taxonomy): domain Eukaryota; kingdom Viridiplantae; phylum Streptophyta; class Magnoliopsida; order Poales; family Poaceae; genus Microstegium; species Microstegium vimineum. Next base: position 56,880,217 of record CM039131.1, on the reverse strand, counting down.
GAAACTAAGAGGAGAGAGAATGAGAAAGTTTCATGGGGATGAAACTTATCAGCGTTGTTTTCAAGACGTTGGTAATCGTATAAAACTCTCATTGAGGACTCAATTTGTTTCATCACAAAATGATACTAAAATATAATTAGGACATATATGACTCATAAATGCTAAAATAAGATATGAAACCGTGCAATAAAACTTACATTGAGAGAGAGTCCTGTTTCATATCAAAGTTTCACGTGTTGGAAACTGCGAGATGAAACTTGTCATTGAGACTGGCCTTACACAAAGAATAATGTATTCAAATACCACATTTTTTTCTTTTCTTTTTACTTCTTCGTACTCAAAATATAATTATACAATCCGTGTCAGTCAAATTTGCTCAAGTTTAATCATGTTTATTTATAGTAGTCGCATTTATGTTTCTAAATAAATTTATTACAAAGATAAATTGTATAACTAATCTAATGATATTAATTTTAATGAATGCTAGTTAATTGTTTGACTTCTCATAAAACAACAATTACATTCCTTTTATAGACAGAGGGAGTATATCTCATTTGTTCTTCACAAAATTTTTTGTTGCGCTCCCTTGGGTTTTATAGCTTGTGGCCATTTCGCCCCCCCCCCCCCCACCCACCCACACATGAGTCTACCCTAGATGACAACCGTAGCCTTGACAACCCAAAGCCCGGACCCGTCTACTGACCCCCACCGCAACGCTGCCCTACGAACAAATCCTCCCATTACCATGGTAGGCTCACTTGAGTTGGAGGAAGCTAGATGAAGCTGCTAAGTTCAACTCCCATTGACATTCCCTAGGCATGTGAGAGCGTAATATGTGGGGCTTCAAGTGAGAAGCCATTCCACAAACACCCGTTTAGTATCGGAAGCTCAAAAACATCATTAGAAGTTGCTCCGAACTCTATACCAAACAATCTCTTAAAATGTGGCGTGATTGTAGTTGAAGGAATACGAGGTTGCTACGCTAGCCGGAAAACAAAACTTTTCGACCTCATAAACCAGGATCTACTGCTAGTTACAGGTTACGGGATTACCACTAGACGCGCAGGTGCAGCGGAAGACGACTTGATGTAGTCGTGCGCGTCGCAGCAGGCAGTGCAGTTGCGTGGTCGTCCGTCTCAACGTCCCCTTCGCGTGGTTCGTCCTTGTGCTCCAGATGCAGCACCTCCGAGGAATCCCACACGTGCAGGGAGGAAGCGTTGCGCCTCCGGACTGCTAGGTCCGCGAGGAGCAAAAGGCGCGAGCGTGGGGAGGCGACGGCGGCTGCCAAAAGGCGTGGATCAATTCGCCCCGCGCCCACCCCTTGCTTATATAGGCGTCCTAACGAGCTCCCACGGTGGAGGCCCATTAGAAACCCTAAACCTAGTCTAATTCGGGTCCAACCCGAATTAGGCTTCCAACCCCTTAAGCGTGCGACCCTATGGGCTCACGCATACATAGACATGGCCCAAGTACTCTTACTCGACCAATAGTTGATAGCGGCCTCTAGCAAGACGTGTCAACTCCTATGTATACGCTATGATCATATCAGACGAACCACTATGACCATGTACAAGTTATTCCCTTCGCCACTCGATATATGGTTCAACTCGTGGGTTAACACTTAACCCAAGCATGGCCATGCATTTGTTGATCCAATCACATGAGTGATCCAGTGATATCTCTCTCACGAAGAGAGGGGCAAATTCCATCTTGATTGTCTATGTCTCATAGCATGTTTCCCAACCACCCAAGGACCACCTTTATAACTACCCAATAACGAGTAGCGTTTGATAGTCTCTAAGTAGATCGTTTCACATCTTGAGTACATACCACAATCTCAGGTCTAAGGACATAACGTACATGACATGAATAGAGACTTTCTCTTGTTGGGTCAGTCCAGCCTACATGTCTCACATGTGCCCACATTATTAGTTTGACATCTCTATGTCTATGACTTGTGAAACATAGCCATCAACTAATACATGTGCTGGTCTAATATTCAAGTGTGCTCTTACAAGAATGCCGACCAGGGACTACTATTAGAATAACCATTCAGGTAATTGAGTTCCACAAACAATTCACATAATTGTCAATCAATACTAGTTGTCTATAATGGATATTCAAAGCACACTTTATTAATCATGGATACAATCGAAATATAATCATCTACATGATTAGCTCTAGGGCATATTCCCAACAGTAGTGTCATGCACTATGTTTCCACCTAGGATGCCAACGTATCTGGAACATGTCCAAACCAATTTGGATTGTATATTGTTTGAACGGAGTCAAGCACAAATAGCATATAACCGTACACGAAGCCAATGCAAAGGAGGACCCACGACACGATGATTAATAATATATTTAGACATAAGAGTATTGTTGATTTTTCACAACTGTAGTTTAACATCGTTAGATACAAATCTGACAATAGTGATGTGAAGAACAAAAAGTTCAGAGCATTGACACCTATAAGAATTCATATTTATTAGTGGCTTGTGTGTAATTACTAACCTTTTTAATAACATACATGTAAAAGTCTCATTTTGCATTGGTTGGGCCACCAAATACCTCCACCAAGGCATCCAAATAGATATCATGTTCCAACCAAAATCGCTGCAACTTCTTTTTGAGGGAACTCCATACTCCTTATTCACGGAGTTTATCATATGATTTACATACGACAACAGGCGGTTTTAACAGCCAGACATGCCTGCCTGTCTCAAAAGAAAACATACTTTTGCCAAGTTATGAGCATCGACATAAAGAAAGTCTTACCCTTTATCTCTTTTATTTACAACTTGGCCATACAAACACCATCCTCCAACAGTCTTGTGACATTGTGAAAGGATCAAGATGCCCAAGAGGGGGGGTGAATTGGGCTTATTTCAAATTTCTAAAGCAAATATGAAATCTTATCAAGTGCCAATCACCTCGTGCCTAACGATTCGTGTGCCTTAGACTAAGAAAGCGGTAGCAAGACAAGGAAAGCGAAAACACCCTACACAATTCTAGTATTAATTGAAGACCAAGAGCAGAATGAAATGCAGTATGAAAAGAGCTAGGGAAAGAGATTCTTGACACGGAGACGTTTTGCCGAGGTATCGAGGAGTCGACACTCCCCCTAGTCCTCGTTGGAGCACCTCGTAAGGTATTGCTCCCCCTCAATCCCGCGCAAGGGATGAGTGCTCTCTACGGGCTGGTTCTTCGCCACTCCGGCTCGGTGAACCGTCCACAACCGATCACAAGTCGATGGAGAAGGGCCGCCGACAATCCTCCGGCGATCACCTTCCTCCCAAGCACCACCGGACCGTCTAGGTAATGTCGATCACCAAGAGTAACAAGTCTTCATCTTCACTTAACTCACTCAAGCTTCACAACTAGAGTGGATGCACACTTGAACTCTTGGATGAACTAGAGGAGAGAAAGATGGATGGATTCGCAAATCATTCTCTCTCTCTAGGGCTCTTGCTCTCTTCCCAACCTTCTCAAGGCAACCAGCAAACCAAATGAGCAAAGGCGAGGTGGGAGAGAAAGGGAGGAGCTATAAATAGTCCTCACACAAAACTGGCTCGGGCTGGATTTAAGTTGGCGACGGACGCTCTGTCGCTAGGCGACGGACGCTCCGTCGCTTTGCCCCAACGACTAGTTATTGTGTACGTCAGCAGGCGTCGGACGCTCCGACGCTTGGCGACGGATGCTGCGCCTCAGCGTCCGACGCCAACTCGCTGCTCTCGGGTTTCTGGGAAAATATTCCCGGACGCTCCACAACGTCCGACGCCAATGCGATAGATGTGTCCGTCGCAAACTGGCCTTCTCTGAAGCTCTCTGCTCGCTCGACGGACGCTGCGTCATGCTGACGTCAGCGTCCGGCGCCTCTGGCCTTAGTGTCCGACGCCCAGAAACTGACTCTCACAACTCCGGTTTTCGTCGCGATAAAAATGGAAGTTGTTCTAGGCTATCTTACGGTCACCATAGGCTTGCTTAGAGCTAAGGAGGTCAAGTGTGCACCACACCTAAGTCATGAAGCTCTCCTAAGTCAAGCTACTAGTCTAGAGCCCCCTTGATAGTACGGTCAAAGATCAAATAAAGACCTATCTAATTCTAAGTGCCCTTCATCACCTTATGGCACAGCCTATCACTCTAGGGTCTTCATCATGTCGACTTTAAAATCCGAAACGATATCCATCTTGAGGGCTAAGTGATAACCATTGAAGCCCATTCATGTTGATCACTATGGCTAAGCTACGCATAGCCTCTGCAAAACACACATTAGCCATAATAATCTTTTACTTGTCGTTAATCATCGAAACCAATAGGGTCATGATTCTTCAATCTCCCCCTTTTTGGTGATTGACGACAATAACTCCTCGAGTATGGATATAAGAGATGAAAGGTTAGGATTTCAAATGACTTAGTTGGAATGAGCAAGGGTTAGAGAATAAGAGTGAACAAAACTTGCTCATCCAAGCCAAACCACAAACAAGGTACTCAAAGAATATGGAATAGAATTGGAGAACCACATGATATTCTCACATAAGAATCGGAGTAGACGCGGAAGCTCAATTATCATTAGATCATAGAGACATATCATGAAACGAGTGACAATTCACAGGATATATTAGTGATAAAGTCAAGAGATTGTCACACACACCACATATCACACAAGCATCAAACATATCATCCATCATACACACCACATATCACACAAGCATCAAACATATCATCCATCATACATAAATACAAGTGCATAAAAGTAGACATGATGCATGAGAACAGGGAAGTAAAATCACACAATTAAATCCAAAACCCTCCCCCTATATCTGATACTACTCGACTACCCTCTCCCCCTTTGGCGTCAAGCACCAAAAAGCCCTAAGCATCTAGAGCATCTGGAGCATCTGGAGCTGAGGCACCTGGCTGACGAGCATGGAAGTCGAACTGAGAGTAGTCGGGGCTCGAGTCATTGTCCTCAGCTGCTGCTTGACCCTCTGAAACTGGTGTTGTCTGTGTAGCGGTCTGGGTAGGCTCAACTGACGCTGACTCGGTGACAGACTCGACTGACTCTGGAGCAACTACTGTCTCTACACGCTCCCCCTGAGGCGCAACTGGTGCCTCTGACGGTCCTGCCTCTGTGATGGCGGGTCTGTGAGCCCGGCGAGTGAAAACATGAGGCGAGGGGGAAGCTGTCACTGCCAGGGCTGCAAGTGTAACTGCAGCAACTAACTCTGCTGGCTGACCCTGAGAGAGAGGTGGTGAAGGTACTGCCACAGTGGCTGGCTCTGCCTGCTCCTGTGACTGAGCTGGTGCGGGTGACTCAACAACCTATGCTGCAACTATCGTAGCATCTGACTATAAGGCAGTCAGAGGAGGAGTAGAGACGGTCTGAGTAGAACACTCTGGAGCAACCTCCGAGGAGGCAACTGAAGAAAGGTGGGTGCCCATCACCGGAGGATCATCCGCAGGAGGCTGAGTGCCTGGAGCTGCTGCACCTCTATCTGTGATATGAGTGTCAGGTGAGCCAAGGTGTGCTCCGACTGGTGAGGGCTCACCAGTGATCTCCAAGTAGGATGTTGTAAGGTCACGAGAAGCCTCTGCTATGGTGGTCCCCCGGGTAGGTATGAAATCGGTCTGGTACTCGCCGGGGGAGGCTAACCAAGAAGAGATCTGCGTCATTGGTGTCTGGTAGGCAGGAGAAGCTGGTGCCTAACTCTGAAGCTCACTAGGCTGTAAGGTAGGAGTCAGTACCACCACCACTGGAGGTGTCTGCTGCTATGAAGTATACTGCTGCTGTTGCTGGGAGACTCCGGGCATCTAGAGCTGTGGAGTGACAGATGGCCCAGAGCTCGAACTGAGAAGACGCTCAAGTAGTAGAGTCCGAGTCCTCTGAATCTCAGCCTCCTGCATCGAATATGAAAGGAACTGGCGCTAAAACTCGTCCTGACGAGGCTGTGCCTCAGCCTGAGCTGCTAGCTGCTGAGCGGTGAGTCTCCTGACCTCCTCAGCCTGTCTCCTCTGCTCCTCTGCCTATCAGGACTGCTCCTCTTGCATCCTCGTGAGGATAGTAAGTAGAGTGGCCTCTGAAGAACCTCAGGCTGGAGCTGGAGCTGAACCTGACCCACCGGCCTCGTGGTCGTGAGACCTAGGCACGTACTCAGGGATCGGTTTGTAGTCCTCATCTGAGCTATCTGAAGGAATATCATCATGATAAGTGTCATCTGCAGCTGCATCAATCTTCGCATCTAGCGCTGCGAGCTCGGCCTCTGCAAGGCCCTGAACTGTGGCCTCCTGCTGCTCCTCTGACGCGGGTGGTATACCTGTCTGCCTGGTATGAGGACCCTGACGCCTCAGACGACCTCTGCCACTGTGACTCACCAGCTGTGCCATGTTATACTCAGGGAACACTGTGTTAGACCGGGTGAGTGTGGTGAGGTATGATGCATAACCACCACGAGACACAAGCAGGAAGGATATCCAATGAGCATATTGAAGCTGCCAGTGACCTCTGAACCCTGAAGCTATGATATCCTCCATCTCACTGATGATCAAGTCCCACAAATCAAACTTCTCCATCCTGACAAGGTGAGCTAGAAGCCACAACTGAAGACGAGTAATGGTCTCTCTGGCTCCAACTTTGGGAAGGATAGTCCGCCTAATAACCCCGTTCAGGATCCGGGCAGTCGGCGTGAGGTCACGAACGCTGCGACTGGAACCCTCCCCAAACGGCTCTCTGAAGCACGGACATACAAAGTCCACTGACGGCACATTCCCCTCGTGAGGACGTCGAGGGGCCTCCTGATCCCCGTAGCACAAACTGTGAATCCTGGTAGCAGACTCCTCGAGGTGGAAGATCTCTCTGAACCGTGTATCATAGATCTTCACATCCTTGCCCTTGAAGGCAAAATGGATGAACTTGTGATCCGGAGAGACCCAAAGTGAAGCATAGAACTGTCTGACCCAGTCCTCCTGATATGTCTCAATCCTGCCAACCAATCCTGTCAGCACCTGAAGGTACTCGAGATGTTGGGCTATCTCAGGTCCACCGACCTCAATGATCGACTAAAGAGGGCACACACGATGAGCACGAAGCGGTGCACGGGTCTGAACATACCCTCTGTAAAAGTCCTCGTGCACGGTCGTGTAAAAGTCCGGACCGGCACGGGGGTCTCTCGCTAGTGGAAACCAGGTCTGAAAGTCTGCAAACTGCATCAGCTGGATCTGCTTCGCTGATAGAGCTATCACCTGATGCCTCACTGGATCTGGCAAGGTGGAGCGAGGCGGAGGTCTGTCATTGCACCGTGGACCATCGGGCCTAGGAGGAGGCTCCGAACCACGAGCGTGTGTAACTCTACGAGCCATGAGCTCCTGGACTGAAGAGTGACCCTGAGTCTCTCTCTGCTCTGTCTCCTCAGTCTTTATAGCCTCTGCAGACTCTGTCTCAGCCTCTAAACGAGCGGGGGACTCACGACGCGCTCCACGGCGAGGTGAGGAACCAATCCTCAAGTCGGCACGACGTCCACCACGCTCGGCGATCTCTGCTGCGTCTGCTGCTGCCACTGCTGCCGCTGAGTCTGGATCCATCATCGGCCTCTTCCTCTTGTTCACAATAAGCTTCTTCTTGCCCTTGTCCCGGTCGGTGGATGGATGACGTGGAGGTGGAGGGTCACTGCCACCACCGGGGATAGGGCCGACATTCTTCGTGCGAGCCATCACTGTCACAGAGAATCAATCTGCCAATCAAGAACAATTGACCAAGCCAAACTGTCGAGAGAATACCCAAAACAATCACTGCCACTGATCAAAACTTGACAATCCACTTACCATCTGACAAAGAGTGGCTCGACGGCCCTGGACTGTCCTTTCGAGGCTTTGCTTCGTTCCGTACTCACGGGCTTTGCCCCGAGTTTACTGACACTGCTCAAGCAAACACATGTACGATAGATAGGTAGGATATGTATCATTTAAGCATATACACTAGAGATGAGAAATTGTAATTTGAAGCATGAATTAGATAAGTGATAGATCGTTTTCTGCCATCCATACCTCTGACCACGGTGACACAAAAGAAGAGGATAAGAAGCCTCGGTCAATCTTTAACGCCAATCTGCAACCTAAACAAGGGATTTGAGAGGAATTAGGTCTAGGTGATGAATTCTAGAAAGAAGAGATTCACACCTAGAACGGAAATGCAGGGCAAACAATCACCTTGGAGGAACAGAAGAATGACCAAGGAGCCAGAGGGGGAACTCGGAGAGGATCCTTGGAGGGGCAGTCACCATTGCAGGAGGAACTCCCTTTGCTCGGCTGAAACGCCCAAGCCCAGAGGGGAACAAGAGCAGGAGAGTTGCGGCGGGCAGACTGGCGGTGGGAGCCCTCCGGCGAGCGGCGGCGGTGGCGACGCTGGGTGAGTGCGAGGGGAGCGGCGGCACTGGAGGAGCGGTTAGACGACGTAGGCGTACGGATCACAATAGAAACCGACCGAGGGAGAAGAAGGTTTTCGAAAACATATGCGCTCTGCAAGTTCGCGATGGACGCTCCGTCGGGACCGACGGACGCTAGGTCACAGCGTCCGACGCTTATGCAGTAAGGATCCAGAGAGCTCCAGTTGGCGACGGACGCGTCCAACGCCAACGCGACGGACGCTGTGAAGCGTCTGTCGCTCGAACAGAGAGGACCAGAGAGCTCCTGGACGCGCCAGACACGTCTGACGCCTCTGCGACGGACGCTAGCAAGCATCTGACGCCCCTTAGGCGAGCAGCTTTCAATCTACGGATGATTGCGATAGACGCTGAGGCATGGGAGGCCGAGCGTCCGTCGGCAGCGTCCGACGCCTTTTTAAATAGAGTTTTTCAAATCAGATTTTTGTGTTTTTTCTCCCAACCAAGTTCCAATCCCAACAAGAACCAAATAACACCTGATTGGACTTGATATGGGAACCATCTCTCAAACTCTCATTTGCAAGTATTTTGCCATAGGCTTTAACTTTAGTTTTCGCTCAAAATAATCGAATGGAAGCATGCAAGGAGACATCATATGGCCACAAGAGGGGTATAGAAGTGACTTGAGCTTGGAATGCTCCCCCTAAGTGGACGAACACAGCGGATGCTCAAACTTAACCGAAAAGAAATGACAAACAACACACATGCACATGCAATGCATTGCGGAATTTGAATCTAGGTTGCTTGCAAGTTTAAACCACGGTTAAGCTTTGTCACATGCTTTGAGGACGGTTATCTTAACCGTGTTAGCCAAGCCTATGTGCATTACTAAATTAAACATGTTATATTAAAAATGTATGCAAGGTTGGTTCACACAAGATCATCTTTTAGTGAAGTTAGAGTGATCAAGCACATTTAACTCGCTTCGCAACCTACAAAAGGTTGACTCATCGAGTGGTTTTGTGAAGATATCCGCCAATTGCTCTTCGCTTCTAACTCCAACTAGTGTGATATCCTTCTTGGCAACATGATCTCTAAGAAAGTGATGGTGAATATCTATGTGCTTGGTGCGAGAGTGTTGAACCGGGTTGTTTGCAAGCTTTACGACGCTTTCATTATCACACAAGAGTGGAACATTTTTAAGGTTAACGTCATAATCAAGGAGTGTTTGGGTCATGTATAAGATTTGTGCACAACATGCTCCCGCGACAATGTATTCCGCCTCAACGGTAGACAATGCCACACTATTTTGCTTCTTAGAGGACCAAGAAACAAGTGATCTTCCTAGCATATGGCACCTTCCGGAGGTACTCTTCCTATCAACCTTACACCCGACATAATCCGAATCGGAATAGCCCACAAGATGGAAGGGAGCTCCTTTGGGATACCAAAGGCCAATGCTAGGGGTGTGCCTTATGTACCTAAGGATTCTTTTAACCGCACATAGATGCGACTCCTTAGGGTTTGCTTGAAACCTAGCACACATACACACACTAAACATGATATCCGGTCTAGAAGCGGTGAGGTAAAGTAAACTACCGATCATAGAACGATAGAGAGTTTGGTCAATCGGTTTACCTCCCTCATCGAGATTGAGATGTCCATTAGTAGGCATTGGGGTCCTGATTGGCTTGCAATCCTCCATCTTAAATTTCCTGAGCACATCATGTGTGTACTTCACTTGAGATATGAAGGCGCCCTCTCTCAATTGCTTCACTTGGAAGCCAAGGAAGAAGGTTAGCTCGCCAATCATCGACATCTTGAACTCCTTGGACATCAATGCACCAAATTCCTTGCAATGATCTTGGTTTATTGACCCAAATATAATGTCATCGACATATACTTGGTAAACAAAGATCTCTCCATCTAGCACCTTGGTGAATAGTGTGGTATCCACTTTCCCGATCTTGAAGCCCTTCTCGAGTAGGAAGGCACTTAGCCTCTCATACCAAGCTCTTGGAGCTTGCTTTAATCCATAGAGCGCCTTGTACAACCTATACACATGATTAGGACAATTTGGGTCTTCAAACCCAGCGGTTGTGAGACAAAAACAAGTTCATTAATGAAACCATTTAAGAAGGCGCTCTTCACATCCATTTGAAAGAGTTTCATTCTGTGATGTGAAGCATACGCCAAAAGGATACGGATGATTTCTAGTCTTGCAACCGGTGCAAAGGTCTCCCCAAAATCCAAGCCTTCAACTTGGGAGAACCCCTTTGCCACCAATCTTGTCTTGTTCCTCACAACCACACCTTGATCATCTTGTTTGTCCCGAAACACCCACTTGGTGCCAATGATTCTTTCTCCTTTGGGCTTCTCCACTAGTGACCACACTTCGTTCCGGGTGAAGTTGTTCAACTCTTCATGCATGGTATTCACCCAATCCGGATCCGCAAGTGCTTCCTCCACACTAGTAGGCTCAACAAAGGAAACAAACGAGTGATGTTCAATATAAGAAGCAAGTCTAGATCGAGTTGTTACCCCCTTGATGGACTCCCTATGATGAGTTCTTGTGGATGAGCTTGAAGTATAGGTGTGGATCTTCTTGTAGTCTCTTGAGGAGAGGGATGTTGTGCTTCAACATTTTGAGTTTCCGCCTCAACTTGATCTTGAGGGATGAATGTATCTTCATGTGCTTCCCTCACTTGATCTTCCTCAACTTGAGGCGTGCAGGGTGGAGAAGGCTCTTGATTTGCATCATCTTCTCCTTCTTCCACCTCTTGTGGGTTGATAGCACCAACGGGCATATTCTTCATAGCCTCCCTCAAGGGTTCATCACCTACATCATCAAGATTCTCAAGCGCTCCTTGGGAGTCATTAGTTTCATCAAACTTCAAGTCATACGTTTCTTCAACTAAGCCGGTGGCTTTGTTAAATACACGGTATGCCTTGGATTTAAGCAAATAACCAATAAGGAAACCAATGTCACAATGCCTTTGAAACTTCCCCAAGTGTTGGCGCTTCTTGTAGATGTAGACTTTGCACCCAAACACCCGGAAGAATGAAATATTCGGTTTCTTCCCATTCACAAGCTCATAGGGGGTCTTCTTGAGAAGTCTTTGGACAAATAGCCAGTTGGCCGTATAGCATGCGGTGTTGATTGCTTCGGCCCAAAACTTCTCGGAGGTGTTGTACTCATCAAGCATTGATCTAGCAAGAGTGATTAGAGTCTGGTTCTTCCTCTCAACTACACCATTTTGTTGTGGAGTATATGTGGCGGACACTTCATGCTTGATGCCAACTTCATCACAATAGTCCTTAATCTTGATGTTCACAAACTCGGTCCCATTGTCACTTCTAATCTTCTTGATCTTCACATCAAATTCATTTTGTGCTCTAGTTGCAAACTTCTTGAAAACTTCGGTTGTCTCTCCCTTGTCTTGAAGAAAGAATACCCAAGTGTATCTAGAGTAGTCATCAACCATCACCAAGCAAAAAAGATTGCCTCCAAAGCTAGCATAAGTGGTAGGTCCAAATAGATCCATGTGAAGTAGCTCTAGGACTCTCCAGGTAGACATGAAACCTTTGGTTGGATGAGTGTTTGCCACTTGCTTACCGGCTTGACATGCACTACAAAGTTTGTCCTTCTCAAACACCACATTCTTAACCCCTCTAACCAATTCCTTCTTGACAAGTTTCTTCAAAGTTGACATTCCCACATGTGCAAGTCTTCTATGCCATAACCAACCCAAAGAGCTCTTGGAGAATAGACATGTTTGCAAGCTAGCTTCATTTGATGTGAAATCCACTAGATAGAGATTGTTGTGTCGAAACCCCTTGAATATCAATGATGAATCTTCAATCTTGGTCACAACTACTTCATTTGGAGTGAAGAGACATTGGAACCCGAGATCACAAAGTTGACCAACCGATAGCAAGTTGAAACTCAAAGATTGCACTAATAAGAAATTTGAGATTGATTGATCATTGGAGATTGCCACTTTGCTAAGCCCTTGAACTTTGCCCTTTGAATTGTCCCCAAATATAATCTTGTCTTGATTTGCACAATCCTCATCAAGTGTGGTGAATATCCGGGGGTCGCCGGTCATATGTTGAGTGCAACCACTATCAATTACCCAATGGCTACCACCAGTTTTGTAGTTCACCTACACACAAGCAACTTGGAGTTAGGCTTGTTGTTTGGGAACCCACACATTGCGAGGACTCATTGCCTTGTCAACCAACTCCTTAGCAACCCACAATACTTTAGGCTTGTTCTTCATGGGTGGACCAAGAAACACAACTAAAGGTCTACCCTTGGAATCCTTGTTGATGACAAAGTGTGCATCATGAGCAAATGGCCTTGTGTGCTTGGGTAAGGTCTTGGGAGGTGGTGCCTTGCATTGGAACTCAAGGTGATCAATTTGTCCACATCCAAAGCATTTTTTAGGCTTGGACTTTGGCTTGTCTTGATTGTAGCCATTGTACTTGTTCTTGTAGTAATTCTTTACTTCAATCTTAACCCTGGCTTTCATCACTTGGTTCTCCTTGAATCCAATGCTCATCTTGTCATTCTTCATCACGGTGTTCATCAAGAGCTCACTTTGAAGGTTGTGGCCCTTGGTGAATATCTCCAAACCACTTGCTAGCTTGATCTTCTCATTCTTGAGCTTTGCATTTTCTTCCTTAAGTGTGTTGATCAAGATAGTAGCATCCTTGTCATCATCTTTGGCCGACTTGATAGTGAAGGGCTTGTTTGCCTTGTGGTTGATTAGCTCTTCCTTGAGTTTTGAGTTCTCTTCCTTCATCTTCACATAGTCATCATACTTGTCGGCTTCAACAACCCTCTTGCCTTTGCACTTAGCACTTTGCTCAAGAACCACATCATCAAGCAAGGTATCACAATAGGTAGCACTTGCACACTTAGTACACGAGTTAGTAGCAACATGTGTAGCAAGATCTTGAGTAAGCAATTCATTTGCTACCACTAGTGTGCCATGATCACTTTTAACTTGGTTGTAGTCATCTTTTAGCAAGTTATACCTTGTTTGGAGCTCTTGTGTTGACCTCTCAAACTTATCATGTTTCTCATTTGCTTGCTCAAGAGAGGCTTTGAGTTTTCTAGTGCTAGATGTGAGATTTTCATTCTCAAGCTTCAAACCATTATTAGCACTAGACAAGGCATCAAGCTTAGCATGCAAGTTTTTTTATATCACAAGGAGTTTGTCATTTTTAACTTTGTACTTCCTTATGATGTCCGAGTATTTGTTGCAAATTTTAATTAGTTCATCATAGGAAGGTGCTTCTTCATCATCACTCTCATCACTGGAGGAAATATCACCATCAACCTCTTTGTGTACCTTCTTGTCACCTTTAGCCATGAGGCATAGGTGTGTAGAGGATGACCCCAGTGATGAAGGAGGAGGTGGCGGTGGAGTAGAAGAACCAATCACCAATGCGACCACCTTCTCTTCTTCACTTTCATCATCGGAGGAGTCACTTGAGTCCTCAATGTCGGTGAGCCAATCCCCAATAATATAAGCCTTACCATCCTTCTTCTTCTTGTAAAAGTTAAAGTTCTTCTTCTTCTTGTAAGGCTTATCTTCCTTCTTTTCATATTCACTTGAATCATCTTGTGCACCTTTCTTGTTCTTGTAGTTCTTGAACTTCTTGTTCTTGAACTTGTCTTTCTTCTCTTCGGTGCATGTGTGAGCTAGATGACCAAGAATGCCACAATTGTAGCACTTCATTTAGGAGATTGGCTTTCTTGGAGAGCTTCTGAAGAATTTCTTCTTTTTTGAGTCAAACTTGACTCCATTCTTGTTTAGCTTCTTCAACATCTTGGTGGTCTTCTTCACCATGAGAGCGATGTTGTCTTCATCATCTTCATCACTTGATTTCTCAACCACCAATTGGATTTTGCACTTCTCTTTGGTGGAATCTTTGAGGGCCAAGTCTTTCTTCTCCTCCTTCTCTTTGTATTTCTTGGAGGAGGATGAAGACCCGCCATCACCGATCTTCATGTACATCTCATGAGCATTGATCTTGCCCAACACTTGTGTTGGTGTAGATGTTGAGAGATCTCCTTGGTGAAGCACAGTGACGATGTGGCTATACTTGTCGATTGGCAAGACACAAAAAATCTTGCGTACCATATCCGACGGAGACATTTGGGTGAGCCCAAGGCCATTCAATTCCTCTACAAGAATGTTAAGATGTGAATACATCTCATTAACATTTTCATTTGAGAGCATGGTAAAGGAATTCAACTTAGCCATGACCAAGTGGTAGCGCTCCTCACGCTCACACTTGGTCCCTGCGAGGTGGGAGAGAAAGGGAGGAGCTATAAATAGTCCTCACACAAAACTGCCTCGGGCTGGATTTAAGTTGGCGACGGACGCTCTGTCGCTAGGCGACGGACGCTTCGTCGCTTTGCCCCAACGACTAGTTACTGTGTACGTCAGCAGGCGCCGGACGCTCCGACGCTTAGCGACGGACGCTGCGCCTCAGCGTCCGACGCCAACTCGCTGCTCTCGGGTTTCTGGGAAAATATTCCCGGACGCTCCACAACGTCCGACGCTAATGCGACAGACGTGTCCGTCGCAAACTGGCCTTCTCTGGAGCTCTCTGCTGGCTCGATGGACGCTGCGTCATGCTGACGCCAGCGTCTGGCGCCTCTGGCCTTAGTGTCCGACGCCCAGAAACTGACTCTCACAACTCCGGTTTTCGTCGCGATAAAAATGGAAGTTGTTCTAGGCTATCTTACGGTCACCATAGGCTTGCTTAGAGCTAAGGAGGTCAAGTGTGCACCACACCTAAGTCATGAAGCTCTCTTAAGTCAAGCTACTAGTGTAGAGCCCCCTTGATAGTACGGTCAAAGATCAAATAAATCCCTATCTAATACTAAGTGCCCTTCATCACCTCATGGCACTTAGCCTATCACTCTAGGGTCTTCATCATGTCGACTTTGAAATCCGAAACGATATCCATCTTGGGGGCTAAGTGATAACCATTGAAGCCCATTCATGTTGATCACTATGGCTAAGCTACGCATAACCTCTGCAAAACACACATTAGCCATAATAATCTTTTACTTGTCGTTAATCACCGAAACCAATAGGGCCATGATTCTTCACATTGGCATTGTCGGAAGCCAGACCTTAGTAAAAAAAGATTAAGAGACGAAAGCCAAACCCTGCGAATCCATTATAACGAGCGCTCACTCGTTTCTTTTTGAGCGAACGGTGCCGCACATGGTGTCATTTACTTTTCTATTTTGTCTCCTTTCCTTTTCCGTACCCCAAATTTTCTCCAACAAAGATTTGCGATCCGTTTCCTCTCTCCGGTTCCTCTTCTCCAAATATTTGCGATCCGTTTCCTCTCTCCGGCTCCTCGCCTCGGCTCCTCGTCTCATTTAGTTTTGTTTTATGTAATGTTTGCGTGTTATTTTTTTATTTATTTATATTTTTTAGCGTTGACACTTGACAAGTTGTATAAGTTGTATAGAATAACTTATATACACAAAATAAATAAAATAACTTATATACAAGTTGTATAGAGTAACTTATGTACATAGGTTGTATTTGATAACTTTTATATATAATAAGTTGTGTTTCATAACTTTTACGTTTTCAAGTTTTGGTATAAATTATAATTTCATTCTTTTTTTGTGTGTTTAATAACTTATGTGTTTTAAATATTCTTTTTCTTTTTATATTTTTCTTTTTTAATTTTTTTTACAACATTGGCAAGTTGTATAGCATAACTTATGTACACAAAATGTATAGATCAATCGTATAACTCAGTTATCTAAGTTATACTGTGTAACTCAATTATCTAAGTTATGTTGTGTAACTCAGTTATCTAAGTTATGTTGTGTAACTCAGTTATCTAAGTTAAGTTATACTGTGTAAGTCAGTTAACTCATCAAAGTTATACTGTGTAACTCAGTTATCTAAATTATGTGTGCACAATTCCAAAAAAAATATGGAAGCCATCTAATTTTGTTACGTTGATGCATAAATTATCATATATAAGTTATACGCATAACTTGTCATGTAAAAATTATATGTGTTATATGTTATACTCATAACTTGTATGTTATAAGTTATATATATAAGTTATATTTATAACTTGTATGTTATAAGTTAGTACACCTAAATTGTTATTGAAAAAAAATGTTTGAACCATATGCATGTGTGGTCTAGTTTTGTTCGTCTCATCGTGTAGAACAGTCCTGTGTAGACAGAATTTAAAATGGATATATGTTTTAGAAGTTGTAGCAATTTAAAATAAATGCTTTGCTTTTTTTACGTGTCAGTGCGACGTTGGTATGCAAGGCATTGAAAGCGTGTCCCTGCGGCCCGTTAAAAAAAATCGGGTGGGAATAATTACTTTCCTAAAACAGTAAATTTCATTGGTCGGAAATCGTTCGCGCGATTTGTTTTTAATGAACATTCGCGAATCAGTGAGCCCCAGCCAAACCCTCTCTGCAAACGATCGCCGCAACTGTTCTCACATAGTTGGTCTTCAACATGGCGCCCAAGGCCCAACACAGCAGAGAATTCCGTTTGCGATGAAATGTTTTAGGTAGCCCATGAAGGGAGCCCGCTGATGGCACGGGCTCTTTCTTCCCCTCCAAGCAGGTCCAGCCCAGACGACCCGGACGCACACACTCCCCATTCGTCGTCTTCATCATCCGGCACGTTTCCACTTCTCTCTTTCCTTACTTCACACTCCTAACCCACCCAACCCGACTTGACTCCCAATCCCACGCTCGCCGTCCTCCCACCGAACCCTACTCACCAACACCAGCAGACCGCAGGAGAAGAAAAAAAGAAAAATCCTGTCGAGGCGACTTCGCCGTCATGGCGGGCGATCCCCCGACGGCCGCGGAGAAGGAGACCCTGGTCTCCTCTTTCCTCGAGATCGCTGCCGGCCAGACCCCCGAGACTGCCACCCAGTTCCTCCAGGTCTGGTTTCCGCTCTCCTCCAAAACCAATCCCCGTACGTTCTAGTACTTGATTCAGTCCGGTCCGATGTGATCCCGGGGTTTCCATTCCGCAGACGACGAGCTGGCACCTGGAGGAGGCGCTGCAGCTGTTCTACATCGACGGCGAGTCCGCCCTCACCGCCGCGCATCCGGCGGCCCCGCCGCCTGCTGCGGCCGCGTTGGCGGCGGCGGCCGGGGTCGAAGAGGCGATGAGGTAGGTGGCCAGGGTTTGGTGGGTTTTGGGTTTTTGGTGGATCATCGAGTTGAAGGCATCCGATTCGCAGGTTCGCTCCACCCCCGGCGGCTGCACTGGGCGATGCAATGTTGCATGGATTTGGGGTTGGGGAGGACGACGACGTTCGCGCGCCTCTGCCTGTGAAGAGGGAGACTCTCTACGGCGAGGGCATCGTGTCTGTGTAAGTATTAATAACGGTGCTTCAGTCTGTCACTTTGCATGTTAGCATTGAATCCCGGAGCCATGCCGATTTTGCTTACCACCAATAGATTAGGTGTGCCTATAGAATATATGCCATCTGGCCAAATTTTTGGCTATGCTGTATCTGAACCTGCCGCGATGGAGAGTAGTCCTATGTCTCAGGTGCTTTGTGGCGGAGTCGCAGCATCACCTGGCGCCTGACACTTGGAATGGTCTTGTGTTCTCCTGTGGAGTCGGGCGCTCAAGAGCAGCACAAAAACCTGCCACATACAGACGGAGTACGTCTGTAAAGTATCACAGTCTGCATTGGAGCCGAAAAACGCTTAAGACGAGCGTTGCTATGCCTGCCAAGTGGCTAGAAATTAATTTTACCATTCTGGAATGTGGATTTAGCTCTTCTACAAACACGTGATCAGTGTTTTAACTTTTAAAGGTGTCGCCTAGTTGTCCAGGCGAGAAAAAAATTCTGGGCATTTGGGTTGCCTAGCTATGCAAGCATATGGCATCCGACTTCGCGTCCTAGGCATCTGCCTTTCGTGTTAGGCATCCGAGGTGTCACCAAGGAGGCTGCGGCGATCGCCTTACTCGTGAACTGCCTCGCACAGTCACACGAGGGTAAAAGGAAGTGCCCGCATGAGAAGAAATCGATCTGGAGCAATGAAATCCCTCCTTCCATCGTTCCCTATCTGCGGGCGGGAAAGATATTGCGAGGGAATAAGGCGTTTTCTAGCTTCTGCTTGCCCTTACAGTCAGTACCATTTTCTAGTGGCAACCAAGAACTCCTAAAAAGTCACTTGGTAAATCATTGATCGTTCCAAGAGCTCCATTTTTGCCTCTCTCTCTCTGATAATTGCTTCCTAGAAATAAAAAAACTGGGTGCTTGGAGAGAAAAACCGGCGCCAAGTACGGATAGCAGGCGTGGAACACACACAAATATCTGGGAATTGAGGGGGAGATTTACCAAGCTTATTCCAAGGGAGTCCAGATACAAAACTGTTGGAGGGCTGTTTCCTTTTTGCCAAAAACAAAATGAATTAGGGAGTTGTTTCAAGGAGCTCTGGGAGACATTCTAGGTGTTCTGTTATATCTACTCTGTTATCCCTAATGACTAATGAGTCATCATATGTCTACCTAATAGTTTGTAACCAGTGAATTCTTCATGTTTGGTTATCAAATCTCTCTTTCTTTCCTTGGACATGACTACAACATCGGTAATTCCACTAGGAAGCCAAATGTCGCATGGCATCCAAGTTAATTTTACCATTTTGTGAACAAGCAGTGTTTTTAGAGTGTTTATGCCTATATGGTTTACTGAAGCTTAAATAACTTTACCTGAGTTGACATCGTATGAGGCATATGCAAAACCAAGGGCTCGCCAAGTTATTTTTACATTAGCTGTTATTATGTTGGTGAACTACCATGGTTACGCTAGAACTTACAAAAAATTTGCATGTTGTCACTCCTATAGGCTATGCTTTTATGATTGAGCCTCCTTAGTAAGGAAGGTCCTTAAGATGAAAATGAATGCAGCCATTGTATTGTAATGCAAAATAATTACTGCTCCTTTGGTACATTATAAGTTTTTCTGTAAATGAATGATGCAATTGTGTTTTTCTGGATACCAATATTGCCCGCATCCATTTTGGCTCATTTAGCACCATGTGGCATCTCCCAGATCCATGTTTTATTTTCCCTTTAAGGTGACAACAATTGTACTACCACCAACTGACCTTTTGTTTTCCAGTGCCAAAGAAAAGGAGATGTATGCTAATATTGTTGTTTGTAGCAAGCATTAACCTTTAAAGATGTATGTTGAATAATTGATTAGAGATGGTTGTTGCTCCTCTTGCTAGCTAGATGTAAAATTATTTCCATGTTTGTTTTTTTCATTTGTAGTTAGCTTGGCATGGCTACATATTATAATTTATATTCTGTTATAAATTTTGTTCTGGATCGGCATACCTTAAGCATGCACTTGTTGCTTTACATGTGGCAATATATAATTTCATTTTCCAGACTACCGTGGTGTATTTGAACTTGTATACTATTACTGTTGATTCTAAAACTAGATTGTTCCATGAAATTTGAGTATGATGGCCTTTCTTTTTTTCACAGCATGAGACCTAATGCACCGGTTGCATTTCGTAACTTTGAACAAGAAGCAAGACAATCTGCTGTTTGGGACTCTGACCAGAATGCTACAACTAGTTCTGGTGATAATCTTGCTTCTTTATACCGTCCGCCTTTTTCTTTGATGTTCAATGGACCGTTTGACAAGGTAAGCTGTATATCAATTATATCAACACATTAGTTTATATGCTTGTGAAAATGTATGTGCACTATTTTGTTGTTTGCATATATGGAGAACTGCACAACATATAATTGCCACTATGCCTGTATCTCGGTTGGCCGATTGAGTTTCTTGAACAGCATAGCTATAGAGCAATTAGTTTGTTGTTAGTTGGTTAACTATTCTTTAAATTTTCCTTTTAAACAAATGAAATAATACCTTACTGTTGGATATTTTAGGATGTGTTTTGTTGTCAATATAGTGGATTGATGTCTATAATAGTATTTTTTTCAAATTTATTGTTCAACAACTTGTGCACATAAAGTACCTTTGAGCTGAAACTCCATGCGATCCTTAGATATTGCTGATCTTTTCTCATTCTTATGATTTCCCCCCCAAATGTAGGCAAAGTTAGAGGCTTCTTCCCTGGACAAATGGCTACTAATCAATTTGCAGTCGACAGAGGAATTTAGTTCTCACATGGTAAGCTCAGTCATTTTGTTGTGTAATGTTGGTCCTTAAGTTTATTACTCCAAGTTTTGACTTTTGAACCGGCCTTTATTTAAGCTTAATCGGGACACTTGGGGAAATGAAGCGGTGGCTCAGTTGATTCGGTCAAATTTTATTTTCTGGCAGGTTCGTCCTCCCTCTCTGGTTCTGTCTCTCAGCTAGTGATCTGATTCTCTCATTACATTTCTTTTTTTGACTCGTTAGGGATCCATATTGACATAATGTTGTCTGTTAAATAACTCCCTCCTCCCCAAGGTGGACTCATGTCTGTACACCTGTCTTTAATAGGTTTATTTTGACACCAGTGAGGGGAGGAAAGTATGCACCTACTACCATTTGGTGGCCATGCCTGCTATTCTCTTAATTGACCCTGTCACTGGGCAAAAAATGCATGCTTGGAATGGAATGGTTCACCCAGACCGTTTACTCGAGGTATTTTGATACTGTTCTTTTATTTCGCATACTGCAGTTTGTCTGTTGCCTGTATGGGTGCACACAAACTTGAATTATAAGATGTACTATAGTGTCGATGTTCCTTGCTGATTGTGTCCTTTACCTAGGATCTACTACCTTACCTGGATAAAGGTCCAAAGGAGCACCATGCAGCTCAACCTCAAAAGCGTCCAAGGAAAGTTGATCAGGAAGCTTCTACAGGCAAGCAAGGTAGGAGTTGAATTGTTCTTTTTAATCCACAGTGGTATTTACTTTTGTTTTTGTTGTTTGAAAACAGGCTAGTAAGATGCCATTTTTCATAACCATATGATGTAACCATATCAAATGCATGGACCACATAATTTATCATAAATTAACATTCATTGTGTTTTCAAATTTATGGATATCCACTTTTCGAAAACTAGCAAGGACGCTGCTTGTTGTTTTCATTGTATGATTGTATCATGCCGCTCTCTTATGCTATCTGTACACGATTTTCTGAACAGTTTTACCCTAGCTGCTAGCATCTGGCTACATGCAAGACATTTCCTACCGTAGCTGGTTACCAAGAGAACTATAATCACAATGCCTGTTGATTCCATTTTAGGCAAAATAGCTGTCGAGGATGAAGATGAAGAACTAGCACGGGCAGTAGCAGCTTCGCTAGAGGAGAGTAAAGAAGTCATTGAAGCTTCAGACGCTAGTGATGACATGGCTGAAGCTGAACCTGAGGTGGACGATGAGCCCAGCTTAAACATCAAGCCTGATTACCCTCCTCTCCCTGAAGAACCTACAGGAAGCAGGGACCTTCTCTGCAGGGTTGCGATTCGGCTACCGAACAATCGGAGGATCCAAAGAAACTTCCTTCGCACAGATCCTATCAAGGTTACACCTCCCTCAATTTTCATTTTTTTTCTTGTCTCATATCCTTGCCTCACCTCCTCACTGGTGTGCTCTCTCTGCTGCAGCTGTTGTGGTCATTCTGCGCTCCTCAGGCTGAGGATGGGGAGAAGAGGGCTTTCCACTTCGTACAGGCCATTCCTGGAGCATCCAGAAACTGGAGTTCGGAAGCGACCAAACTTTCAAGGAAGCCGGGCTGGCCAACTCAATGATCAACCTCTTGTGGGACTGAGCCGCTCCCATCTCGCACTTTGAGACGCTGTCGGTCAGTCGGGTTGTATTTCAGGATGGGCTTGAAGATGGTGCAGTAGCTATTTTCTTTCCTTGAGGATTAACTCTTTTATCTTTTGCTCCCATCACTGGAGCTTGGAGCCCTGAGGACAAAATCTGTTGTGCCCTGGGCTGCGTGTGAAAATGATTCTTTTGCCGTTCGTTCTTGTGTTCATACACATCCCTGTCTGTCCCTGGTACTAGGGCTTTAGCTCTATTTAATGCACATATTTATCACAGATTCAGTCGGGTGCATGCCATGATGCTTCCCTCCCCTCTGGCCATGTCAAATGCTGAAAGAGATGCAGGCAGGCAGCGCCGCAATCAGATTCACGGCTCGGTACTTGCCCCATGTGACTGCCGAACGCTGATCTGATCTGCTTTGGTGTTTGTTTTGTTTGGAGTGGCATGCTGCATTGATCAAGAACCCTTGCGTTCCGTCCATTTCTGAGCAGCGCTCCACAAGCACGCACGTTGCTGAATTCGTTCTCCTGCCTGCCTTAGCACTGACGGGGGGCCTAGCACTGTACCAGTTGTACCGACGTTGCTGAATTCGTTCTCGTGGATGGATTGACCGGAGAGCGTGCGGTCGCAAGACCAACTGTAGCGGCTGGACCTGGACCTGGATCCGACTCCGATGGAGCCATGAATGTGCAGACATGGGCCTTTTTGTGCTCCATCCTCCAACCGAGATGCAGATGCAGATGCAGATGCAGTGCAGGACTGCGCCTGTCTCAGCGCGGCGTGCTCGGCTGCGTCCGGACCGAGATTGCCGGCCGGCGGTCCGCGACTTGGTACACCAACACCAGTACTACGTCCCACGTCGACGGTAACATGGTGTGGTAACAACGGCCATGAATGAGCCCGTAAAAAAAAAAAAGACAAGTGCCCAGCTCGGGGATGGTTGCTGCTGGAACTTGGTACAGGCTACTGCCTCTGCTGTCTCTCTCGCAGACTCTCACCTCCTCTGCCGTTGGAGGTAGCAGGCAGGGAGACTGGGAGAGTAGAGAGAAGAGGCAGAGTAGTAGAGTGGAGGTAGCCCGGAATCAGATCCTCTGAATTCGCTCTGAGTGACTGCTGCTGCAGTCGCTCTATCTCTACCGTTCGCTGGCATCCAACGAAGCAGCTACGCCCAAACAATCTGTCTCCTCCTTCGTACAAGTTATGGCCCAATAACACGGCCTGCTAAGCGGAAAGGCAGCGGCCAGCCCCTGCCGAGAGCTCCCCAAATCGCCGCTGCCGTCTTCTGCTCGACCGCGCCGTCGCCATCGCGTCGAGGAGAGCCGCGATGTCCCCATCCCCATCCCCATCCCCTCGCCCACAGCAGCGTCGTCGCCATCCTTTTGTTGCGGGCCGCATCGTCGCCGTTCCCAGGCCGGAGCGTCTCGCCCCGTCGCCGTGTCGAAGCGCAGCAGCAGCCATGGGGACGGGCATGGACGTGGGCGGAGCGGGAGCCGGCGGTACCTGAAGAAGGACGGTATGTGCAGTGCGTGGGCATGGGCGCCCCCGTGTACCTTGCCGCCGTCCTCGCCGAGGTGCTGGAGCTGGCCGGGAACATGGCAAGGGACATCAAGAGCACTGCTGCTAACCAGCATATCTCATCCAGGAGCTTTTCAGCCAGGAGGAGCACGGCTGCTGCAGCAAGTTTGTTGTTCAGGAGGAGCTCTCTCAGTCTCTGTATGCAGAGAATGGGTAATGTGCAATTTGTGTAGAAGCTTGCAAACGGTGTAAATTGTGGTTGTATCCAAGGCATCAAAATCATGCAAGTTTTATAGATTAACATTTTGTTGTAAATTGTCTTGGAATTGAATAAAAAACATTGCTGAGTTTTGCAAATTTCAGAGATACACAAAAGTTTCTGCTGTTCTCTGGCATCCAGTAGGTGGATATGACCTTATTGATGGTCATATGAACTTTACAATTCCATCTAATTTATACTTCAACCACAAATGCAAAAGCTACTCCAAAATAGTATATGTTTCAGGAGGCAAAAGACATTTTTCCTATTGCAAATGCTCATACTACTAGAATTCACCAATAACACCATATGTTATTGTTCCCTATAGAATAAGAAGAAAAACAATTCAACATAATGACCATGTATGATTCAGAGAAACAATATATTAATTTGTAATATTAATTACCGTAAATAGTTGAGAGAAACTACTGATGACCATATATGATTCAGAGATCTCTTCCTGAGGTAAAGATGGATGGTTCAAGCTTGCATTTTGTGGTGTTGCGCCATCATTAACTAACATTTCTGTAGTTTGTTGCTCCTGATAAAAAACAAGAGAATCAAATAGTTACAATTGAAATTTTTTGTAGCGAATACAATTAGAGAGATTTGTGTTGTTAAATATATACCTTTGAACATTTTTGTTTTTTCTTTTTACAAACCTTTGAACTTTTTTCATTTTTCTTGTCACACACCTTTGTACTGGCTTCTTTGTTGTTACCTCTCTTTTTTTTACACCTGCGCTTCTTCTCATACCAAGCTCTTTTGCGCTTTGATGTTTTTGTTTCCACCTCCTTTTTCTTTAGGCTTGCTGCACTCAACAATTCATTAGGCAGAGACACATTGGTGGGAGAGATGATGGGATCCATAGGGTTGGTAACACCATTCATTTCTTCATCAATTTGCTTGCTGAGCATGTCAAGTATGTTGTTTACTAGTAAAGTACATTTGGGATGGCTTGCAGCTCGATGTGCCAAATTGAGAAATTTGCGAGACATATCTTTGTAGTTAAGCATATGATCTAATTTTGGATTCTCTATTATGTCTCGTCCTTTGTTGTCCTGTACTGTTTCACTGCGTGCTTCCCGTGTCCATCTCTTCAATATATAATGGGATGGGAGTGACTTGATATTCATCAAATCAAGGACTTTTAGAGCATGTCCACATAATATTCCGATTCTATCAAACTGTCCACAACTGCATGTGCTTGTCTGGTATGAAGGATCACCAGTAACTTTGTACTCCTTCTCAAGAGTAAAATTTTTATTTTCATCAAGACTCCCAATTGCTACAAGATATTCATTTTTTCCTTCTAATGTTGTGGTGTATGTTGCCATGGATTTCTCATACTCAGATTGAAAAGCTTCGAAAACAGTTGGTGTAAACAGCTTGCTAGCTTGGATTAACATAGGTGTCCTCATTTTGAGTCTAAGTAATTTTTTCCTTAAATCAAATTCAGCTTTCAATTCATTATTTCTTTTATATTCCACGACCCTTTCAAAATGCTTAAGGAATCGAATGAAATCAAAATCAGATTTGAAATGTCGCTTCAAGTCACTGTTAAGACTCTGACTCAATTGTGTACTTCTCATCCCTAATGTGAACACACCCTTCATATAACATTCAGCCCATTTTTCCCTCACCTTGTATATGCTATCCAACCAAGTTTGCTTCCTGACCTTTGTCCTCAATTCATTAAATGCTTGTTCAAATGTTTCTTCATCTTCATACTCATACATGCATGCATTAAAATCTGAGAGAATATTTGGTTCTTTGCTTTCTTCAACTTCTTGTTTTGGAGAAGTAGCTGGTTCTTGTTCTAGAACTGATTCTTCTTCTGGAGAAGTAGCTGATTCTTCATCATCAGTTACAGCTAGATGTTTAACAACATTTTGCATGATGTGAAAAGTGCACAGACCATGCCAAGACTCCAAAATTACAGCCTTAATTGTCTTGATCAGTATAGATTGTTTTAGGTTCTTTGCCATTATGTGTTTTCAGAAAAGTCTCAAATACCCACTTAAAGGATTCAAATGTCTCATCGTACATGAGAACAACACCAAAAACCACGATTTTCCTAAACTGATTGAACCCAACAAATATATCAAAAGGCCAACTCTCCTTGTTTGTTCCAAAAGTAGTATCGAAACTGACAACATCACCAAAATATGCATAGTCAGTGAGCATTTTAGCATCGGCCCAAAAAATGTTTGCTATTTGTTCTTCCTTGTCCATTTGCATAGCATATTGGAATGACGGGTTCTCAACAATTTTTTCTTGAAAATATCTAAGCATGCTTCCTGCTTGACCATATGTCATTTCTCGTTGACGCTAGCCCCTTAAATAGTTCTTGTGGTCTTAAAGGGTATAACTGAGATTAGCTGAGCCACCAGCTTAGATGCACGCCAACTCATGTGCAGCTTTGGGCCCAATTCCTGCATCGTCAGCCGTCTCAATTTCAAAACCTTGTAACTGTAAAATTTTCCTTTGGGACGCCATCAAGTGTGAAGTTTCTGGCAGGTGAAGGCTATGATTGTGTTCCAAAATCAGATCAGTCACTTTATAATTTTCCTTCTCCCGGTCCAGTATAAGACCTATGCGGACTGGACAATCAGTTCTAGTTTCAGCTCTCGGACGTTTTGTGAGATGATCCCTTTTATCTGGCACTCTATGACCTTCATTTGCACAAACAAATCTACAAGATCTAACTTTTCCATCAGATCTTTTGTTTGCATACTTTTTTCTAACATCAAAGCCTTTTTCACCTCCAAAGATAACCCAAAACAACCCGGCATCTTGTATGGTATTGAACTCCATGCCAAATTGAGGTAACGAACCAGAAATCAGATTCTCCCTACAACAGCAAAAAAATAAATAGTGCTAAACTAGCAACTAAAATGATGACTTTGTACTTGAGAGGAGCAAATAAACAATCATGATTACACACCTATTTTCGGCCATCCGAAACATGCAGGGTTAGTTTGTACGCAGACAAAAACTTCCTTCAATCCATTTCAACACATCTAGGGATGCCAATGTTGACTAGATTAGAAAACTGAAAAATCTAATCTTAGTACAGAGGAAGATCTATATATAGTGCAGAATACTCCACCAAGTTATCGCACCAATGGCAGTAGCACGAGCAGTCGATGGTCGCCGCCTCGATCCTCCGTCTCCAAGCTCTAGCCCTAGAAACGCGTCAAAAGAAGCCGCGTTCGCGCCAAAACCGTGAGATGTCGCGTCAAAAAGAGGGGAACGCCGGTCGCTGCTTTTTACTCTAGACGGCCGTGTTGTTGGGCCACGATACGTGCAAACTGAGGTACAATGCCTGGGCTATGTTTCGTTGGATGGCAGCCGACGGCAGCGATTTTGTGACTGCAGCAGCAGTCGTGGAGGCCGAATTGAGAGGACCTGAATCCGGTAGCCCATGATAGAGAGAGAGGGGATGCAAACGTCGTGGTACACGTACCAGTGCTTGTGTGGGGTTACGGCCTGCCTGCCTCTGTCTCTGTCTGCAGGCTGCCTGTGGGAATGGCGGAGTTTTGACCGGCCACGTTTGACTGCCCGCGTGGGCCCGGCGCTTATGATTTGCCTCTGGCCCGCATCCCCCCTGTTGCATTGGCCGGCCGGCCGGCCGGCCGGTGCCACCCCTGCTGCCACTCGCAAACACACGCCCTACTGTGGGCAGCCACACAGCCCAGAACCCAGAGCCCAGAGCTGCTGCCTGGCCCCGAATTATTGCACCCGACGGCCGTGTACTCTCTCTCTCCGCTGTGTTACCTCCTAGACCGCTTCCAACGCTTTAAGGACGTCTTCAGTTGTAAATTTAGGTGTGGTTAGCTATTTTGCTACGTGGCAAGAAAAAAAATAGGAGATAGAGTAGTCACTAGATACAAACAAATATCATATCTATTTCACATAACCTAAGACAATATAAGAAGAGTATGCGGATCCAGTACTATATATTAGTCTCTTTTATTGTCTCTCACCTCCACATCAGCTGACTATATAACTAGTACTAGCTATTATCATTACAGACGCTCTAACAAATCATTATATATCCATACAGAAATATGATTTTTTATTATTTGTGTATGTATATTCTCCCCAATAAATTAAAAAAACAAATATATTATAAAGATACCTTTCGTGTATACCCAAAAGAGTAGATCTGATCTTCTGCTCACAAGTTTTTTTCTTTTTTGACATTTCCCTCCCTAGCTACGTGACAATAAAATATTATTTTTTTACTACTCACTCTATCCATAAAATCATTGTTATTTTTCGTATAATAAATTTAACTAGATTTATATAAAATACATGTAACATTTATATCTATAAATAAATTTATTATAACATAGATTTCACGATATGTCTAATTATATTAATTATGCACTATAGATAGATATGCCGTAGGAGTGAGGGAATAACCTATTAGCCCTCGGAAAAAAAGATGCGGACGGAGGGAGGTTGGTTTGCTCGGCCGAGCGCGCATTTATTTATAGATGAGCCGTCGAGCCGGCACCGGCGGCATGCATTCCAATTACTTCCCCGGCCGGCGCTGGAGCTAGCGGCCGACCACCGTTCCACGCCGCAGCGCAGCACACCACCGTGTTCGTGTCCTCGTCGTGCTCTGAATGAACTGAACTCTCTGACAGCCTCAAGTTATTGGCATCCTCCTCCTCCTCCCACTATCCCAGTGCCACTCCACGTCCACGACACTCTACATATATACTCCACGCTGACGCTGGGCGCCCCCTGCGTTTGCATTGCTTGTACGTACTAGTCTGGAGACTGTAGTAGGCTAGTAGCCTAGCTACTAGGGGGGCCTGGACCGCCCTCCAGCATCCATCGGGCATTTTTTTTTTGGCCGGGCTCGTGCACGGAGCACAGCGACCAAGTACTGCACTTTTTGGCCGCATCTCTGGCCAGCCGGCTGAGTGGCCGGCCGGCCGGCTTTTGCGTTGCACCGGCAGCTCAGCTCGGCCGTCGAACGGGAACGGGACAGAACGGGACGACGACGATCCATGGGCGTGCGTGGCGCAAATGCGATCGGGCACTCAGTTTGCCCCGGCGGTTGTTTGATTTCCTCTTTTTTTTTCTTTTTTTTCCGGGCGGGTGTTTGCTTTTTTTTTTACCGGGCGGGTGTTTGCTTTCCTTGTTTTTTTTTCATCTTGTTTGTTCTTTGTTGACAGTCTAAAAAAGGACGCGTTATAGAAAATACTTGTAACATTTTTTATCTCTAAATAAATTTGTTAAAAAAACTAGACTTAAAGATCTTTGATACTAATCATTTAGTATAATTATTTATTGTCGACATTTTAAAAACGTTGATTTTTCGGAAAAAAAAAACAATGGACTTTTGGTAGTCGGGACTATGTCTTTTTTTTAGAAAAACCATGTATAAAGCGTTTCGATATTATATAAATGGAAAAAACCAAAAAAAAAAGCAAAACAACCGCCCGGCAAAAAAAAAGAAGATTGAACGGCTGGCCAAATAACGGTCCGGGCAAACGAGCGCACCATCGCCGCTTCCCGGGCGTGGTACGTGGAGGATCGTGCCTTTTACAGCTTGCGTTGCATGCATGCATGCGCGGGCGGGCGGGCCGGACCCGACGGGATCCCCTGCACTGCACTGCTTGCATGCCGCGCCTAGTTAGCTTTTACAGAGTTGGCCGGCTGGCTGGCCGGTGGCTGCTCTCAGTGATCAGTGGGTCTCTGGGCGTGTAGTGGAGCTAGAATCCAATGCTGAGGCCGGGCTGCACCTGCACCAGCTCCAGCTCCAGCATCACCAGTACAGTACTATACCACACCACACCACACCACACTGGATGACAGGACACACAGCTAGAGGGACTGGACTGAGGGAGGCGTTGTACGCTCGTGATGGGCCCCACCAGATGTTGTACAGTAAGCTACTACCGCACCAGGGTAGTGGCGGTACGTACAGTAGTCTGGAGATAGCACGCACTTGGGCTTCTACTTTCTTCATAAGCTGGCGATTGCATCACTGCACGCGACCCGGCTTTTGTTTTGATTTTTTTTTATAGATCCTCTGGGTGTTGGAGTTTCTTTTCCCCCTTGTGAAGTTGTGATGATGACAAACGAGGATCTTGAGTACAATGTACAAGTACAATGTTTTGTTTGCACATGCGTGCGTATATACTACTATGATCGATAGGGTTATATATGCTTCAAAACCCTATAGAATGAATGGCTCCCGGTAGACAGTACAGTAGCAGTGGACTAGTGGTATACTGAGTATGAGTTTTTTTGAGCAAGGTGAATTGCCGACAGAAAAGCCACACGTACGTACTACGACTACTACGGCAACAATTTTCTTACTCCAACTTACTACCATCACCAGCAGAAAGAAAGCCTGAACGTGAGTGGCATGGTGAAGTCCATACTACGAGCTGCTACTACTGTAACACAGACTACAAGCTACAGTAATACTCCGTACTAGACTAGTGGTACAGAGAACAGTTCACACAGGGAGTGAAGCTAGGGTTGGAGTATATGGGGACTGGGACTGGGAGGGACCCTACGGGAACGGCAGGGGCATTTTGGGGAGTTAGAGGGCAGCTACGGATGAATGAATGGTGATGGCTGGTGGCATATGCTGGCATCTCCGGTCCCTCTCTCCAATCTCCATCCGGTCAAGCAACTTTGACTACGGACGGACCTGAGAGCGGTGACAGCCGAGACTGTCAGGCTTTTCTGACACCAAATAAAAGGACACATCCATACGTTCACCACCGCCTGTGTCCGCATCCACCCAAAATCACCACTTCACCACCATGGGTACACAGTAGACACCTGGTACCAGTAAACCACGGATACACCACCTGATCCTCTCCTTTAATTTCAGATGTTAAGGCAGTACTACTAGTACCTCAGTGTTACAAAACTGCCATAATTTGTTTATAAGGAAATCAAACTTTTAGATTTAATGACTAAACACAAATAAAATAAAAATCATTATGATACATAATGGATATATAATTAAATTAATTTACAAATAAGTATCCACATGATCGGTACGTAATAAACATGTTTGAATTATAGAAATAATTTTTTATAATAATTATATTTACCGATATAATTGTTTAAAACTTATTTTTATGAATCTTGCTAATATCTTTTTAGGATGAAGAGAGCACAATGAAGCTATGCGCTATTATGTTAAACAACCTCACAAACTTTTTATATTGGTATATTTCTTTTTACTTGTGTATTGGCATTCTAGCCAAGATGAAGCAAGGCACTAGTAGCGAATACTACTTCCAAAAAAAAAACAGATGATTTGGATGATATTATAGCTGGCACCTATGTTGGGTCTTTCCTTTAATTTATAAAATAGCAGAATAGAAGAATATCCCGTGCATTGCTCCAGAAATTACATATGATTTAGATTTAGAAAGAAATTAGATGACTTTATATTTACTCACATGAAAGGATAAACTGTTATTATAAATAAATTTTAGTGGACAATGTGAGATGCTCAATTGCATATTAGTGGATCATGTGGCTGAGTTAAAGTGGATAGTTTTACATAAATAAATAAATAGATATATCATAATTGTATGTGTAGATAGAGGGCTCATAAATAAATAGATAATTAGTTTAGACTTGGGCACACGAATGATCAAATGAAATCTTGTCAAAAAAAAAACTTGTCAAAAAAAGAAGGATCAAATGAAAGAGACTAGTGTAAAACATCGGTATTCATTTTTAAAAGTAGATGCGGGCGTGGGAAAAATGGATAAAAACTACTCCTGGTTTTGTCGAGAAGTGGGACTGGGACATCATGATTTTGTCGTTCCAGGAACAATCCGTCACTGGTATCAGAAATCCCAGTTTTCTCCTGAAAATTCGTAGTAGGAGTATAGTATTCGGTAGTAACCACCAACTAGTAACCACCCCGGTCCAGTCCAATCCAATTTTCCATCCAGTCAGCTGGTGCGGAAAGACCAGGCTGCCCCTAGTCCCTACACAGAGAGGAGAGAGAAAGGCCGAGACGAAGGGTAGTAGAGCCGGATCGGGACAAAGAAATGGCCCACCATGCCTGGTCCGTCTCCTCCTTGGGCTGGGGTGGTTGGACAGGGCCGGCTGGACTGGGAGATGAGATGATGGCCGGAAGCCGACAACGCAGCGGTCCACCCGTCTCCCTCTCGTCTCTCTCTCCCCCCTCATGTATTACTGGCAAACTCGCAGTACTACCATGACCACGCTCCGGGCTACGGCCCCACGTAGCAGCGCTAGATCCCCTGCCGCCACCCGCCCAGCGAGGGCATTCTCGTCATTGCATCCATGCACACCGCGCCGCGCGGATGCAGTAAAAAACTTTTTGCATGCCTCCTCCTGCGTGTACGCACGCGTGTACTGTAGTGTAGGACGTGTATTCCACTGCGCCGATTACAGCAAAGGCTGAGGAGCTCATGCATGCAGTCAGTCAGTCAGTCAGTCAGGATCAGCGCACCAGGCCAGGGCCAGCAGAGATGGGGACTTTTCCCGCTGCTCGATCCTTTGGTAAAGCCAACAAGCCAACTGGCCAAGTACATACAACTGCTCTTGTTGTCTGAAAAGAATATGGAATTCAAAGAGTAGTATGAAGTTATAAACACTTCTACTAGTTACTCTCTCCTTTCCAAAAAAAATACAATTCTAATTTTAAATCTAGATACCAGATTCAAAGCTATAATTATATTCTTTTATACTTATGTCTGTATCAGGATCAAATCAAACTGAACGCATTTTTCACCATTTTTTTTGCACATATAGGAGTATTTATATTTTCCGAAGAATCAATTTATCTGAGAAGCTTTAACTATATCCTAAACTTATATACAATTTAACTAATTATTGTATAGTTTGACTTTTTTCTCATATTATGAAATATAATTTTGAATTCAAGACGGATGATGGAGTACTAAATAAACATCATTAAGTTTATATTTGATTATATTTTATATCATATAGTATTTTTTTAGAGTTGACATTTTTTTAAACTCATTAAATTCAAAACAAACCAACTTTGATCAAACAGGACATAAATTTGCATCTTTCTTGAGACCGATCGAGGTGTACCAGGTAGCGGTGGACGGTGGTACGTAGCCTAATTACGCTTACACCCTCCCGGATGGCCGGATCCATGCCGCACCCGGCCGGTCAGCCAGCAAGAGGTCAAGATCAGCCACGCAGCTCGCACTACAGATCATGCATCCGACTGACCGAGGAGTCAAACTTGACACCAATATATAGCGACCGGCGCTCTTGGCTTGACAACAAACCCAGAAGAGGAATTAAACACGCGGCAGGCAGCTGGTGCAATGCGTGCGGTCATACGTAGTACGCGCTGGCCGGCCTTATGAATTGATCGAGAGCTCCCTTGTTGGTCTCCTATCTCTATCCAGCATGCATGAGCGCCGAGTACGTACGTACGGAGAGATCGACAGACGACAAAGGTGCGTGGCTAGGGTACATATTGGTACGGGGATACACAAGTCAAGTCGCTGATACACTTCACGTACAGCACACAGCAGTCAGTCAGCAGCAGCCGGACGCTGGTGGCGATAATTCCATCGATCGTCCACAGCCACAGGTAGGAGAGGTAGAGACGATTACCTGTAGTACGTACAACCAAGTACCATGCATACGGAGAAGTACGTACTCCGTATACTAGCACATGAAAAGCATGCATGCACGACACCACGAGGGCAAAAGCGCCATTCCGTCCATGAGAGCTACTTACTACCACTAGACAGCATGAGCTAAGCTTTTGATTCCTTGCCGCAATACCATGCAGGAACGAAGAAAGCAATGGCATGGCAGCCGTGCAGTGGAGTTCCTGCACGCGACCCCCGCAGCGAAGGGAGACGTCCAGGCCCCACGGGCCACGGCTGCCTCGGTGATCCTCCCCTCACCGTCTGATCGACCCCGGCCTGCATGCCATGCGCCGCTAATGATCGCCGTTCACGACAAACCCGGAACCCAAGAAGGCAGCACGCACCGGCAGCGGCCAGCCTCATTGATCATAATACCCACACCACACCATGGCAGCTACAGCAACAATGTCCACTGATCCTGATCGCAAGATGACCCAGCTCAGTCCCAGTCAACGACTAGTCAATGCACGCATGCAATGCAAGCAAGCAAGCGCACAAAAAGAAAGGGAGCTCAAAGCAGCAGACACCTAGCAGGACACGTTGTACATGCATGCATGCGGCATGCGAGACAGCGAGAGCGCGCGAGACCAATGCAATGCAATGCAATGCACTTCTACCTAGCTACAAACGCAACGCACCTCCAAAAGAATTTCTAGTCACAGGAGCCACCAACAATGAATCACACAATCACCTTATTTACATCATCTCTCGGGCCGTCGTCCCTGGATCGTCGTCGGAGCTCAGCTCGCCGGCCGGCCGGCCACATTGCACAACGCCGGCGGGTAGCTAATTAAGCAAGCTGGGAGGAAGATCGATCACGACGAAGGGGGGTAGCATGCAGTAGCAGCTAGCAGCTGCGGGATGGGGTCAATACTGGCAGGCCGGCCGGCCGGACCAATGCAACGACGGTCACCGGGAGGCGGAGTCGCCGCTGCGGTGGTCGGAGACGAGCGCGTGGATGGCGCTGGAGAGGCTGTTGACGGCGGAGACGACGCCCGCGAAGCCCTGGCGCCGCACCTCCGTGCGCTCCTCCTCCAGCCGCAGCCGCCGCTCCTCCAGCTCCAGGACCTCCCGGTGCCGCCGCTCCCGCTTCTCCTCGCACGCCACCAGGGTGCGCGCCAGCACCGTCGCGCTGCGCACCACGCTGGAACCCAGCCGGTTCAGGCGCCGCCGCTTCGGCTCTGGCTCGCCGCCGCCGTCCGACCCGTCGTCCTCCCCGGACTCCGACGACCCCGTCAGCTCCTCCGCTGCATGTTACCATCATCAAAACGTTACAGCAACACAGGCTAACATAAACTAGTACACAGCATGCATTATTTATGGCTTTTTCTATATATAATATAATATAATTTAATTTACTAGGAAAACAAACAGACAAGCTGGAGAACAAAAGGTGCTTTGTTAGTTCGTTTGCATGCTTGCACAGTTGCTCCAAGCTTTCAGGCTTTACAATTGGATCCTGCCAATGCCTTTACAAAGTGAATGCAACCTTTGTTACTTTGCATTGCTTCAGTTCAGCTGTAGGACTCATAGCCATGAAAATGAATGAAATATCTTTTTTTTTATCTACTATCTCTGCAAGTAATTAATATAAAACCCTCCCTCCCCTCCATATATAAAAACTACTATAGGATTCGCCGCCTACTTTGGCGAGCCTGCATGCATGCATGAGCTGCACTGCACTCTGCACGCAGCTTTATTCTCATCTCCCAGCATTATTACCACTGCCACGCCGCCCAGGGAAGAAGGCACAGTAAAAAGTTGCGTAAAAGCCAGCGAACCCACCCCGGTGAGGTAAATAATTACACCAGGGTCGCGGGAGCATCTGATCTCCCCCAATCATAACGCCCGCCTGGCTGCCTCTAAGCATATAAATAAATAACCTCGTGGCCATCTACGGGCCCACGTGTCAGTTGAGACTTGAGACGAGACGAACAGTAAATGGAACGGGTAGATAGATCATAGATGTAACAGCAGCTGGAATTAAGTACGGGCGCGCCGACCATACCGGAAACCGACGTCGCCGGCAGCGCCACGGCCGCCGGAAGTGGCAGCAGCGGAGGAGGAGGAGGCGGCGGCGGAGCGCGGGGCTGAACGAGGGGCTTCGGCGGCGACGGAGGCGGCGGCGGCGGAGGAGGAGGAGGCAGCGCGAGTTGGGGTGGCGCCGGGGTGACCGCGATCGCCGCGCCTCCTCGCCGCGCGGCGCGGCGTGAGAGCACGTCCGTGAGCGCATCGAACACCTCGGGCGCCAGGTTGGTGGGGAGGTTGCGGTCCTTGCGCTCGTGCCGCTCCATGGCCCAGTAGGACGCCGGGAGACCACCACCACCACCCCTGATGCCGGCGGTGGCCGGCGCGGTGGAGGTGGCGTTGCCGGCGGTGGTAGTGGTGGTGGTGCGGGACTCGTAGTCGCGGACCTTCTTGTAGTCGCGGAGGAGGTTGTCCCACTTGTCGTTGCACTGGTTCTGGCTACGGAGGCAGCCGTGGTTCCAGCAGTAGTTCTCCACCCACTTCCACCGCTGCTCCGCGGACCGTGGCGTGGTGGGCGACCCCGCCGCGGCGGGACCAGGAGGCACCCCGTGACCGTGGTGGCCGCCTGCGCGGCGGTCGTCGTCGAGGCGCTTGGCCGTGATGAGGATGAGCGTCTCGTGGAGGGTCCAGTTTCCCTTGCGGTAGTCCCTGGGCGCGGCAGACGCCGGGGACGGCGGCGGCGCCGCGAGCGCCGGCGACGCCGAAGCCGGGGACGGCGGCGTCATGTGGCCGTGCGGGTAAGGGTGCTGGTTCGGGCGGAGCAGCGCGAGCGGGGACGCCCCGGCGCCGGACGAGGACGACGGCGACGGGTCGGAGGAGGCTGCGGTCGTCATGGGCGTCGCCGCCGCCGCCGCCTTGGCTACGGTGTTGGCCGACATGTGACGGCCGGCAGGAGGGCTGCTAGCTGCTGCTACGGCGGTGTCTGGGTCGGCGCGCTGGCGCTGGTGCTGGTGCTGGGCATCGGGACGGAGGCTGTGTGTGGTTGGGGTTGGGGTTGGGGTGCGCTGCGGTTCAGACGCGCGGCGCGGGCGAGGCCACTGGGCAACCCCCGTCCGTCCCCGTATTTACATGCCCAGGCAGCCCACGGCGTCGGCGTTGGACTTGGCTTTGGGTTTAGTGGTGCTGGCGTTAAGCTTTTAACCCAGGAGCCAGGACGGGACGAGTGGGAAAGCGCTAGCGAGGTGCACTGCACGCTGGAGGCAGGCGTTTCGTTTCAGCTCGGGCGTCGGGGTTTGTGAGTGGGTGAGTGTGCTGCTGTGCAGTGCATGCAAGGCTTGGGGGTTGTGGCAGGGCGCTCCATGTGGGTGAGTGGGGGCTGCGCTGCGCTGCTGCGCAGAGCACCTCCACCTCATCGATCGGCCGGCCAGGCGTTCACGGCTGCTCATCACTCTCCTCCTGTGCGCATCGATCTCCTGCTCATTTCCCGCGGCTTCTTTTCAGTTTTTTCCCCTCTACTAGTAGTATGTAACCTTCATCTCAATGCTTGCACGCTATATTGCTAGCCTTGTGTTGGCTTCAGTTATGCCATTCACCGCTAGTGGCCGCCGGCCGGTAGGCGGTAGCTAATGGCAACCGTGGCTGAGTGACTGACAAGTGAAGTGAGCGCTTGTTGTGTGTTTGGGGCTTGTCGAGGCGAGGGCACCGCCACCGGCCACCGGGGTGTCCCGTAGCTGCCGGCGTGCCGCGTCGTCTCCTCATTTCCGGGCCGGGCCGGGTCCCCTTCCCAGCAGTGACCCGGCCGGCCACGCCATATCTGAGCGCATTTTGTTGTTGCCCTGTTCCGCCCGCCTAGGAAAGAGGACTCACTGTTGGGTGTTGGCCGAGTGATTGTGCTTTTGCTTGGACATATGCGGAGCGTGCTGCGCCCGGAACAGTCGCATCACAATTCACAGCCTCGTCCTCTCTCTCTAATCTAGTAATTCGTTGGACGTGCTCCGTCCAACGTACTACCAGTATAAATACAGCATTGGTACATACGTACAATCTAAATTGTGAGTGTATATGTGTGAAGAAAGGGGATTACTATGAGCAAAGAAAAAAAAACTATTTCCGGCCCCAAACAGAATCGTGGGCACCCTGCCTGGGGTATTGGATGTTCGTTCTGGCGGCCACCTGTTGGGTGTTGGGGATTATTATATATGTTTATGCATTGTATGCATGTGGACATGATGAATCTAGCTAGTACTAGTACTATTACAATTGCAATCCCTACCTATAAAATATCTTTAGTAGCAGTGGATCGAAGAAGAAGAAGATTCAAAGTATGGTTCCACGGCAATCATTTACTCTAGTCCACCATGTACAAGTGCCTGTGATCACCACACCGGGAGCAGCAGAATGAAGCACAAGCACCCGCTGATGACCTAGGCCGAGGTCCACTACTCCTGAAATTCTACTAGTATTCTGCTAGCGACGCGGCGCTTGGGCCTGTGTTGCCACCTCCTTTTTCAGCGGCAGTGTGTGTGGTCTCTCGTGTTCCTTCCGGCCTCCTTGGTCACCGCGGCTGGCTGGCAGCCTACGGAACGGCCGCCGAATGATCGCTGATCCCTAGCACCTAGCAGCGGAACGGGAACCCCACTCTGCGATGCCACCACCCTAGCCTAGCAGTAGCATTTGCATTCCTCACCGAATCGCGGCTTTTTGCTACTGGCAGCCGCAGCATACTAGGCTGGAAGCTGGTGTTGGGTTGGGTTGCCTGTCTTTTGTGGCGTAAAGAAAAGAAGGAAATCCCCTGCCATTCCATGCTGCGTCTGCGTTTCTGCTGCTATAACTGAAGTGGAGCTCAAACGCAGCAGCAGGACGGAGTGGAAATGGACTGCGTGCGGTGCAAAAATCGCGTCCTGGACGAGAGTTATGCCGGAAATCGCGTCCTGCACTTCTTCAGCCGCCGCCCTTTTTTTGTTTCCAGTTTTCCGGAGCCTAGAGCGTTGCAGTTCGCCAGTTGCTCCATGCGTTGGATGAATGGACCCAGAGAAAATACATACTTACTTAACAACAAAAAAGTGTGCTAAGAAAAACAAAAAAGGAAAAAATGGAGGTGCGGGGAATCGAACCCCGTGCCTCTCGCATGCGAAGCGAGCGCTCTACCATATGAGCTACACCCCCGACTGTGATGCTGCGATGAAATGGTCATTCATAACAGGTATTCAAAGTTCGCTACTCACCTGGATTCACAAGCAACTGGATCACTCCACGTAATTTCATAATCTAATGGCCATAACAAGAACACAACACACACACACACACAAAAAGTTAGATTGCACTGATTCACTCATAGATTTCATCAACCAAGATTTCAAGTTCTAGATTAGAGAAGGAAACGAAATATGAACCTAGAAGCATGAAGTTTGGGTCGTTGGAGAATGGATCTAGGAGAGGGGTACTGTGGCGTTGACCACCTATGGTTTTAATGTCGTTCGCTATGCCGTTGCACGTTGGTTGCCGAAAATCAAGTCATACGGACAATGTAGCTAGGGGAGGACCGAGTGGGAGCTAGGGAGGGGTGTTGACTGCACTGCGACCGCACCTCAAGGACTATCAATCCTGGAGTTACCCGGCCCATTGCAAGGGAAGAGCAAGGAGTGCTATCTTGCCTTCCTTTGGTGGTGAGGAAAAAGGAGTCAAGAAGAGTTTTTATCTTACCTCAACACTGACCTATGTCACATGCTCCTGTAATTATCTAGGTACAATCCATTAACATATACATACAATCCTTGAATATTTCTCTCTATTCCAAAGACTAGTGATTTCTTCTCATGTCCAATTAATCTGATAGTTTGCACGATCGAAACGATGGTCCACCACACTAACTTGAACGCCAAAGACGTATGTCAGAGTTTTTTTTAGTAGAACCCAACGCGCGCAGCATCATGGGTATTCTGTATTCTCACCAAGACAATAATCGACTCTCATGACCCGGTGGCCAAGGATATACTCGTTTTCAGTTTGAGGAGTGTAGAGCGCTGCACCAAATGCAGAATTCAGTTTGTGTTTTTTTTCGTGTGGGATGAGCCCAGAGAAGAACACAAACATGAGCCCGCTTACGTTTCTTTTGTAATTCCTAAAAGCATTAAAGAAACATAACAGTTCAGCTGCTGCTGTTTCATCGGTATTCAGGATCCAGGATTTCATCAAGACTAGGGCATGTATCTAACGGTGACATCTATTCAGTACCATACACAGAAAGGTTCTACTAATATCACGCACAAAAATAACTAAAACAAAATAATATGCAGAGCAAACTAAAATTATTAAGATGATTAGTTAATAATTAATTAAGAAAGAGTGAATTATAATATATACCAGTCACGTAACAGAGTAACAGACTATGAAAAAGGGTCACAAATATTTGTACAAAACATGAGGGTTAGTGTTACTTAGACAAATGACTAAGGCCTGCAGATCCGCCGCTGTCCGTATTCCCACATGGAATCTGATCGTCCCACTAGATGAGGTATGAAAAAAAAAAGTGGACGCCGCTATGGCGTGTTATATTAATTTTTTTTTCGCTATCTTAATATAAAGACGTACAAACCTTTTGTGTGATCAAGAAAAAAAAAAGTGGGCAGAAGGGAGAGGTTAGACAGCTAGATTTGGAAAAACACACTTCGATTGGCTCATGTAGCTTTTAGAAACACAAAATTAAGAATCTCAGCATCCTCACTGGGAAAAATTCAGTGATCGAAGGATAGTGCTGGAGCAACTGATTATACACAGATGACTTGCCAATTTGCTCTCTTCAGTTGCAGGTGTCCACTGTCTTGAACCTCCTGATTTGGGCGTGATTCCTGTCCACATGCCAAGTTCAGACTCATCTGTCTCAATATGTAGGCGCCATAGTGACTCAAACATCATGGTGCCATGTAGGGACACCTGCGCACTGGGTTAGAATCGCAGGTAGATTCCGCAAGGCAAACATGCCTTCATGAGATCATAGTCACACATGTTGCAATGAACCAGCTGACACCAAACAGAGTGATGCATGATTCCTCACATGCAATGTACTTCCGTATGTGGGTAGCAAAAAAGCTCATCACATACACGAAAAGCTTCAATCATATCCCCAAGGTTTCAAATGCTTCTGGTATGCACCTCTTCCAACAAGCACATGTATGTTACAAGCTACAAATGAATGTCTCGACGTTGAACAATTATTTCTTGCCATTTACAGACCTTCCGTTCGAGGATAACAACCAGCACATCCATCGATCTTGCCCATCGATGGTCAATCTACTATACAATTGAGTGATACGCCAAAATAATCTGGACCGTAATGGACTATGCTTTCTAAAGATATAAGTATAAGGAATGCTCATCAATTGACTAACTTTGACATTAGCTACAGATGTTTAATTTAATGTGCATTCCTAAAACAAAAAATCATGCTGCTGCAGATCTCTTATTGTCGGGGTCTTCTATGTTCAAGGCTCGCAATAACTTCGGCCATGATTCGGGTATTCCACCAGGTAGATTGAACTCTAAGAGTTTCCCACGTGCTCTGTAGAATTCCTCCACTGGTTCAGTCTGCAAAGAAGACAGCCCACTTGGTAAGGGAATGGTGACACCATAGAGAACATGCTACAATCAAACTTAAAAGCAGTCAAAACTTATAGTGATAAATGAAGGAAGAATCATTTGCGCATTTTTATTATAATATATTGGTGCATATGCTCCTTACTAAGTCTGAAAAAATCCTCACAACTTTTAAATGCCAAATTAATAGCGGTATAAAAATGCAATGCATGTTACATTATTTTGTATATACAAATCATAGTTATATATAGGCTTTTTTAATGCAAGAAAATATTCTAGCTGACCTATATATTGATAACAAACTCATTTACTAAAAGTAGCACAAATTGTGTATTCATGTCGCATAAATAGATATTAAAAACTGCAAGTTAGAACTCTCAAAAGGCAATCTCAGGCAATTGGAACCTACCAAATCATGGTACACACGTAGCCGCTCCTTAACCACTTCTTCAGTATCATCTGCTCTGGTTATTAGCTTCGATTCACATTGTGGAGGAGGCAATAGTGGAGGCATGTACATTCGAGCCCCACCATTTTCACCCTCAATATCAATGGAGGCCACATTGAAGTTTCCTCCACACTGGCTGCACATCCTTCTGCCAAGGCATTTTGCAAGCAGAGCTTCTTCTCGGAGCTTGAGATTGATCACCAAATCAATATCTGTGACTCCTTCAAGTATCTCCTAATAAGGCACATGATAAAACAACATTAGGACCTAGCAATCTACCCCCGTGTCTAAGGTTCAACACAAGTTAATGTTAAGATAGACATACAAGGATACCAATCCACTGCTCATTGCTGAGGGCTACAGCAAAGGAAATCTATCCAACTGTAACCAACTTGTTCTTGGCTAAGGAAATTTGATTTGCTTGCTTTTAGAAACTATTAAGTTAAAATAAAAAGAAAGATAACAAGGTACCAGTATACTAAGAGTCTAAGACCGCTACTGTGATCAAATTACACATTATTGGTCCCAAACAACACATAAAGCATGTAACTCCCCAGCTCAGATATGATAAAAATTCAAAAGAAAATGCAAGTGAAAAGGCGTCCTGATAAGTGGCAAGTATGTGTTTTGCATACTTATAGTCAGGTCAAATAATTAACTCACCGCTTGTCTTATGGTTCGAGGAAAACCATCAAGGATGAACCCCAATTCACCCTTTTCTTCTCCCTCTTCCAGGCGTCTTGACAGCAGATTTATGATGATCTCATCAGACACCAGTTTTCCATTATTGACAATTTCAGCAAGCTGGAAAAGAAGCATACAAACAACACAATCACGAAAATGTATGTTGATCTCATTAGACATTAGACACTAGTTTTCCATGACTGACAATCTCAGCAAAGCTAAAAAAGAAACACAACCAACACAATCAAGGAAATGGAACTAACAAGTAGTCAAAGAGGAGAAGGCACAACAGGGGCCTCTAATGGTCTATTCAGAATTGTATCGACAATGTTATGGACTTATGGTCTAACTACGACTACGACTAAGCTACAGCCTACAATCACATGCCAAATGATTAACTTCATCCTTACACCGGGCTTTTATTTAAACCACAACCTATGTGCAGCTTCTTATAGAGTTTATAAGATTCTTAATGGTTATGAATTTACCCAAACACCTTTTAACAGGATTATTCTACAGGTCAAATAATCGATTTAAGCAATGTGTCGTGAAAAGCAGGTATAGCCAGCACCTTCGTGAGCTGCAGTACTTCCTAGCTATGCATTACCACGGTTTGTCAATATGAAATGCTAGCAGAACGCATGCAAGTGCAATCAGTAGAGACCCTAGTTTCAGTGGTGACGAGTTGGTTAAAGTCTGCGGGGACGATCCAATGAATGGTACAGCAGAGCAACAATGATCCATGGCACACGTAACATGATTATTGCTTGGAGGTTGAAGCTTACAAGTTACAAGCGAACTAGAACATGACGCACCGGATCCATCAACCCAACCAATCACAGGACCAGGTAAGGTAATTCACTGAGGCCGAGATTTATACCTTCTTCGAGAAGGGGCCAGGGGAGGCCAGGGCGTCGCGGACGAGGTCGCCGGTGGCGATGTGCGGAACGCCGAGCAGCTGCGAGAGGCGGCTGGCGTAGGTGCCCTTGCCCACCCCGGGGCACCCGAGGAACACCCACTGCACGCGCCTCCCGTCCTCCTGATCCCGCCCCCTGCGCCCGGTCGCCGCCGCCCTCAACCCCGCCGCCGACTCCTCCTTCGGCAGCGCCGCCCCCGAAGCAACGGACAAGGTACGCCGGTACCCGGCGGCGCAGGCTCGGATCGCGCGAGAGATCCCCGCCATCTCGCCGGCTCGGCTCGGGGGACCAGACAAGCAGAAGCAGGGCCGCAGAGATATTTCTCGGGTTTTTTCTTTCTTTTCTTGTCGCGCGTTCGTGACTTTCGTGTTCGACTTCGACCCGGAAGAGAGAGAGAGAGAGAGTGGTGTGGTGTATTAGTCCGAGTCCTACATGTGCTTTAAGCCAATGACGAGTGGGCCACATATAGTGGGACCCGCGCATCGGCTCGGACCGGTAGTGTCACGTGCGAAATTGATAACTGTCGTTGTGACGTCGTCAGGAGGACCGGCGGAGGAGAGAGATCCACGTGGAATATTCCAGATTCTGCCTGTTCCATTGTCCAAACCAGATGGACGCGCAGCAAGGAAACAAGAAAAATGGAATTTCGGCCTATACTATTAAAAAAAGATATACGTTCAATAAAACACATGATGTATATAACTTATTTAAACTTATCAGCTATAGTACAAGATGATAAGGTTGAAATTATCTTACACCGCGTGTCTGCAACTTAAACCAAAATTATACTCCCTCCATTCTAAATTGTAAGTCATTCCAAAAATCTTGGAGAGTCAAAGCATCTCAAGTTTGACCAAGAATTATAGACAAAACTATAAAGATTTATAACATAAAATAGGTATACTATGAAAATATAATTGATAACAAATCTAATGATACTTATTTGGCATCATAAATATTATTATATTGTTATATAAGTTTGGTCAAACTTGAGAAATTTTGACTCTTCAAGATTCTTGGAATGACTTACAATTTGGGATGGAGGGAGTACCATGTTTGGATTGTAGAGCTAAAAATTACTTCACCCTACAAAAATAGATTAAACATGGTCTAGCTATGAATTAATAAGGGCTAATGAACTCTAACCACCCATTAGTCCTTATTAGCTCTTATCAGTAAAAAAAACCCACCAATTTGTCCTTATTAGCTCTTATTAGTAAAAAAAAGCTCATATTTAAGGGTTTGTTTGGTAGGGATCTAGCTCGTAGAAATATTTCTAATCCAGATTTTCTTAATTACTAGACAATTTGGCTATAGAATCAGAATCACTGTGAAATCATATTTTAAGGGATTCACATCTACAGGCAGAAAAGGACGAATCATTTAGAACCGTTTCTGACAGAAATGCTTGAGTTGTAAGGTGTTTGGCATCGTTTCTTCCGATTCCATCTTG
This sequence comes from Microstegium vimineum, assembly GCA_022036555.1. Taxonomy (NCBI): domain Eukaryota; kingdom Viridiplantae; phylum Streptophyta; class Magnoliopsida; order Poales; family Poaceae; genus Microstegium; species Microstegium vimineum. The sequence continues at coordinate 56,835,541 of CM039131.1, read as the reverse complement.
AATGTGAAACGTTTCATTGAGTCAAACGGTGCCTTAGATTCTTATTTGGTATTCAAAATCATAAGCTAATTATTAGCTCCATGATCCAAACACCTCATCTTTCTATAATGGCCATGCTTCCTCCCATAATGATCATAGGTGAAGCTAATAATTACAATTATATAAACCGAGTCAAATACATGCTTCCTCCCATAGGCAGAGCTTCATTTGGACCATAATGTCCATGGCTGCACCTCATTCGTTGGCCCCTTCTAAATTTAACCTCAACCTCTGCCACTGCTTCCTCCCTGGTAATTAATAGACCTTTTTTGATGCAAAACTTCACTAGTATATCACTTTTGATTTTTCAATAGACCTCAGTTTTAAAACTCCATTAGAAAAAAGGGACAACAGTAAATACAATGTATTTTTAAAAAAACTAAATATCTTATATAATTTTAAAAGGAGGAAGTATATATGCTACAATTTCAAAATCTACCGTGTCTAAAACTGAGCCAAATGCGTGCTTCCTCCTGTGAATTTAGGACATGTTTGTATACTATGAGTTAATTACTGACTAGCTAATTTTAACTCAAATTAGTTGTAATATATCCAAAAAATTGGATCAATAGTTAGGCTAATTTTGTAGCCAAGTTCATAACTAGTTGTTAGCCAACTAGTTAGTCAACCTTAGCTATTTTGAACTAATTTTTAGCTAACTATCTTATCTGTTTTGAGCTAATTTTTAGCCAACTAGTAACTAGCTCTAGCCTATCCAAATAAGCCCTAAGTAGATGTGTCTTTTCTTCTAGAGCAAGACTTTAACTCAAAATTACAATGGAAGGTCGAAGTTGACATGGACAGAGGCGGTGAATAGGGATTTAAAAGCTTGGGATATATCTAGAGATCTATGTTTGGATAGGATTGCCTGGAAAACAGCTATTGAAGTGTCGAAACTATGACTTGGGTATCTTGTTGGGTTTCAACTCTAGCCTACCCCAATTTGCTTGGGACTACAGGCTTTGTTGATGTTGATGTTGATGTTGACTTATATAAGATGCAATGTCATAATCATAAGCCACGTACAATTTTTCAATGCAAATCTGATATAAACCAATTTGCATTACAAAAATCGAATATATATATATATATATATATATATACGTCGACATTTTATGGTCTTTGGGTTACAGCTATGCCTATTATTTTTTAATATTAAAATATAATTATGATATCTAGAAGCATGATATTATGAAACTAGCTTCGAAGTCAAATCTATACATGACACTACATTATATTTCCAAACTAAATATTTTTTGAAACTATTAAAAGTTCAAGTAATTTTGATCAAAACAACAAAGTAGTATTTGTGACCAGAGGGCACATTCACTAACAACAACTGAGAACTCATCTAGAGAGTGGCTGCTCTGTCCAAAGACCAAATCTTAGCCAGCAGGTCGTTTGATCAGGCAGACAAGGACAACACCAAGGGCCTACCTGAATCAGAGGAGTTTGTATCCAAATCTCTCCCCAAAATTCGAAGAGTAACCACTTTCCAAGCACCTAAAATATTCAGCTTTATTGTCAATTCATCAGGTACGGGTCGGTTGGTTGCGCCTAAGATTCTCGAGCTCTGGTTGCTGTTGCTCAATTTTACAATGCTTCATGTAGTACATATACACGAGCATACAACAAATGACAAAATTACATGGGCAAGAAATATGGCACCTCTGTCTAATTGAGATGCCGACATCTTACGCAACACTACATATACCTTCAAGACGCAAAACTAGACACTAGACGCAAAACTGCAGGAGCAACTGGCTTCAGAAGCTTCACAGCTGAACCCAGACCGGCTCCAAGCAGGACAACAGGTCCAGTCGTCCAGAAACAGATTATTTCCTTTGTGGCCATACCTTCAATGATCAATACAAAAGCTGAATAATGTGGAGCATCCTGTAACACGTCTGCAGCATAGAAGCCTCATTTCTGCAAGTCTATGTCCAGCGTCGAATCAGAATCAGTGCGGAGTCTTTTTGGCTCCCGTTCTCCCAGGTTCAGAGCAATAGAAATACCATCAGGTGAATTTTCCAATTCCAAGTCCACCAAGTCATTCAAGTCACCATTGCCTTCTTCACCGTTGCGCATAGGAGACATCAGGTTTAGCTCTTCCACATTCTCGTTGGGTTGGTCTGTTGATATGGAAGAACCATCTCGAGGAATGATGTTGATGCCAAGAGGCTCATAGATTTTGTCGATTTTATCATTCTCTTGAGGGCCAGCAACAGGTGACGATTCTGTGGCAGTTGAATTAGTAGCTGCAGCGGCAGCAGCAGCTAGAGTTATCCTTTGTTCGTCCAAGGCAGCTGTGTACAGAAGAACAATAACCATCAGAGGAAATGAAGATGATAATACAAACAAGACTTAACATATTTAAATTTCATTGAGACTTCTGGCTGGGGAAAAAACCTTGGAGCCCTTCACTTGTTGTGATCAGATCTAGCTCCAAGAGATCAAGAAGGCGGCCAAGATCAACTCCACTTGTCCAGTTCTCCGGACCCTGGCCACTTTTAAGCTTCAACCTTCCCCGATTAGCTGTACCACCCCATATAATCCCTATAGGCTGCGGCTTCTCACCATCTTGTCCTGTTAAGATTATGAGGCTTCCACTGTCCCCTTCAAGATCAAACGTTTGTTGGTTCTCCCCAACGACAAGGAAGTCAGTGAAGAAGCATATTCCCTTCTCATCATTGTACTCCAGTGCGTATGCGACAACAGTCCCAGTCGTCAGACCAGAACTTCTTCCAACTTTGACAACTTGTCTACCGATGAGACTCCCAATTGGGGATTGCAAATCAATTGCCTTTACATCACCAATGACTCCAACTCCTTTAACCGAGGTGCTGACACTAGTAATGTCAAAGTCATCAGCAAACGGTATAAATGCACCATCAGCTCGGACAAAGGTTTCTGCAGCCACATTACAACGTAGAGGACATGAGGATAAGGATATCAATATACCCTGAAGGAAAAAATATATAGCACAATAGAAGTTGAAGTAAACACTGAAATGAGCAGTGGGGAATGCCATAAAGTGCAAAATTGTAACCAAAGTTATTATTGACATCTTACCTGGGTTTGTTCCTGCGTAGATCCCGTACCAAACATCATCGGTTATAAATGATGTTGCTCTCTCAACGGCACCTAGGTAAACTCCAGGTCCAAGATTAGGAGGCAGCGGATGGAACATCTTTTGGTTGGGATAATCCAGATCAACCGCAACATGCCTGTTTGTAAGGAACCCAACTTGCATATTGCCAGTTCGACTCTTCACAATGGCACCCAAAGTCCCATAGGTCTCAAGACTAGCCACCTAAAGATTGAAAAAAAAGACAACTCTTAGCTGATGTCCAAGTGAGTTTGACGCATAAGAAAACACTGCAGACCTGAAGTAAGATTGGTCATTGTATGATTATAGCAAAGCATGCCATTTGATTAAAAAAGAAAGGTGGTCAAGTAATGAAGCAGTCCAAACAAGATGCAGCATAAGAGAACAAAATAATGTTACCTGTGAACCTGAGCCTACAATAGGGTCGCTACCACGCAATCCATCAACAAGTTCATCATAAAGTTGTTCCTTTGGTGTTGGGGCTGGTGCACCATAATAAGAAAATTCAACAACATCAACATCACACCACACCCCCCCAGGTCCCTGTTTATGGAATGCAACGAAACTGAATGTGATTTCAGATGGCTTAAATAACTTTGTAAACTACATGAAACAAAATCATGCCTACCTCAAGGTGAGCTGGAAGACATTGAGTAGGGCTGAGCCACTTCCTGTGAACCTTTCGAGCAACAAACACAAGGATGGCAGGTGTGTCGGTCAATGTTCCTTTCCTGATTCTAAAGCCTATTGCTGTACCAAGACTAAACCGGCGGAGGATCTTGCTGTGGAATGCTCTTATAATCATTAAATCAAGTAAGGTTGTAGCTTGCTGGCCCGTTGGCAAGCGACCAAGATGTCCTGGTAGTACACCCTTTTGTAGATTCCCAAAGTAGTTAGCACGGCCTTCAGCTGAGCCGTGCATTAGAGTAGATGTAGGCCAAGAAAAGTATGCAGCGGTGCTTTCAGAGTGCTGACCAGCTGAGGCAATTGGTTGGAGAGGAGATGGACAGCAGTTATGATTGCATCCGTTCCTCTCCATATCCAGACCCGAACCCTCTGACTGTGATGAACCAGCATGCGCCTTCCAAATATCTGAGGGCTGCATTATGCAAGTATCATCTAGTTCTGTATATTTTTGAAGCCTTCAACGTTGTAAAACTGCAGCATGAAAGAGAAGAAACCTGAAGATGAAAAAAATAGGTATCAACTTTGTTTTAAAATTGATGCAGGACTGACCACAGTAAAAAAAATCCACAGCTCATCAACAGAAAATGGCTCATCAAGAATTAAACCTACAACTTCGCGAATCAGAGAGAATATAAAACTAATATCGCAGCACCGCATCGCATTGTCTCAGAAAACAAGTAAAAAAATGGTTGCGTGCAGCCAGCACCAAAAGGCGCTGCAATAGGAATGATGTTAAAAGAATAAAGTTATCTTTGCAGTACCATTCCTCCCAGTGGAATAACAACAGCTGGAAGAATGATATATCAAGAAGACTATAGTGGTAAAAAAATTTCATACTGAAACCAGATTACCAGTAAAAGTGCACAAGGGAAGCATGAATTCAGTAGAAACATGCAGAATACCAAGGATCCACATCGTCTCCTATTCAGCAGATTAATCAATGTTCAACTTGAGAAGATACGGCATGCAACAAGAGCATATCTTATCCTCTTTTTTATTAATAAAAAACTCAAAATGGAACTAAGATACCTATAACATCGGAGGGTAAAACAAATGGACAGGTGCCGTGATAGACCAAACTTTAATAGATAACTTGTCCAGAGAAAATTGAAAGGTATGAATACATATACTGATGAAAAATTGATTGATATGCCTTGAATACCTACAGTACTATTGTAGACCATATTGGAAATGCATGTATCTAAGGCGGAAGGATTGATGAGCTGCAAAATGGAGAAACTATACGAGTTTTAAATTCTACACAGAATATTAAAGTTGGCAACAAGCAAGCTCCCACAAAACAGGAAAGACATTGCACCAGTAAGTAGACGCAGGATCCTTAACAATCGTTTGCTTGTATTCCCTACTCCATAGCACATATCTTTCCATGTGGATCTCCACAACACAAATCACAGCGTAATAACTAATTGATGTGCCTAACCTCAACATTGATCTAGAAAACTAGTGGTAGTCAGTGTCTCAGTGTTCCAGTTATCAACTTATCATAACCCCAATCAGAAACAAAAATGAGCGTCCACTTTATAAATATACTTTTACGCTACAATGTAAAAAAAGATAACACCCCCCCCCCCCCCCCCAAAAAAAAAACAAAAAAAAAACAGGTTCCTTTAAAACAATAGACAAGAAAGGTGGAACAGAAAAGCTGGGGTCCCTGTAATTTTCAGTACTTGTGTGCACATGGGGAAGTAAGCTGAAGTTAGAAACCACTGAAGGAAGCCTGATGGTAAAGCAGAGCATGATACCTAATCAGTAAATGAACACCCTAATCCAATTTCCTATACAGAATGTAATAATCCTGACTAGCACAAGGGAATGGAGTAAAAGTTGACCTAAATCCTACATCATTTTTTTAAAACCCATTTTTTTTGGAAAGCTGCACTAGCTCCTCAGTCCCCAGCTTAATTGGGTTCCCATGGGCAGCATCAACTAGTATCGATTTTTGGTTCAAGAAAACAAAACAAAGAATATATGGAACTATGAATGAGTGGATTCAGCCTAGCTGTCACACATCACCTGTGCAGCACACAAGTTCACAAACAACAAGGGGAACACAGGTTAAAGATTTGGATCTGATTGGGAGCACCAATCCAGCTCTTGCACAAGCTTAAAGAATTCATCCAAGACAGCAAAACTAGAATGGAGTGATTAGTCACCAGAAAAGCTGAACCCAACTCAAGACCGCACCGACAGATCTCCACCATCACACCACACGACGACAAGAGGAGCAGCCACAATGGTGGGTGGAGGATCAGCAGCAGCGAGAAAGGGAAGCCAGGGACCTCCCTCTCTGGCCATCTCATATTCATAGCTCTTATACACCTTCCCGACCAGTCAGTCTCTCCTCTGCGCTCTTGGTTTGCCTTGAGAGAGTGCTACCTGGGACTGTGAGCGGAGTGGCGCCAGGCAGTGGAACACTATGGCCAGTGGAGGAGCCGAGAGGATTGCTAGTGGTTTGTGTGAGCGCATGGAGACCACCAATCAAGCGACCAGTAGGAGTGCAGGGCAGCCTTGCTCGTTGTCTTGTCCCTGTCCTCTAGAGTCTGGAAGAGAAACGAGGGAATGGCGAGGAGAGAGAGTGGGACAAATTTCCTGGATTGTGACCAAATTTATGTTTTGTAGTATTATTTGAAATGTATTTCCCATAGTATAGTTGTAGTATCATGGTTAATCAAGTGCTACTGCCACAAGTTCATTAGGTAGTATAGTTGTAGTATCAAGTCAGATGGTTCAGGTTATGAGACTTCGGGTTTGTAAACCTTAGACGCTAGTGGCCTGCACCAGTGCTGCTTCTAGTCTTTCACCCATTTTGCTAATGTGGGTAACTGCACTTAACTCCTTACTAATAACACTCTAGCTAATTTGGGGATCCATAATTCAATAACAGGTCTGAATGCCCGATGACCATTATTGTGTTGCATCCTTGTAACCAACGGCTGCTAGCATTTTTTCAGAGCAACCCTAAAGGAGACTAAGCGAGGTACAGAACGAGCATGGCTTACCTTGCTGCTCCGGACTCCGGAGGGATGGCGTGGCCGCCTTGCTGGCGCTCCAGCAGATCTGCAGAAAGAGAAGGAAGAGGTCAGGACGGAGAGGATCTGGGCGGAGGACCAACCAACCCTGGTGTCCACTCCACAGTCGACGCCGCGAGGAGAGGGAACAAGCCGGCGGCCGGCGAGGACGGCGCAGATCCGGCCGCCGGATCGCGAACCGCGTCCGCAGAGCGCAGCCCGGCAGCGGAGGGAGGGGCGCGCCCAAAATCGATCGATGAGGACGCAGCCGGAGGAGGAGGAGGAGCTGGCGACTCACCTGGGACAGCGGAGGGAGCTCGCCGGAGCGGGCCCAACTTTCGCTGGAGGACGAGTGAGGCGTCTGGAGGGGCCGCGGGGCAGCAGAGGAGGCCCGCGTGCTCGTGTGGCTGCGGACGGAGGCGTGGTGGCTGGCGGCCGGGCGGTGGGAATCAGGGAGAAGGAGCCGCATGGGGTAGGCCGAGGCGGCCAGGATGTGGAGTCATGCTGTGGGTGAGCAGCAGCTCGCCGGCGGCGGCGGCAGCAGGAGGAAGCGCGCCGTCGGGAGGAGGAAGAAGAAGGGGGGGGGGGGGGGGGGGGGGTGGGAAGGGGGGCGGAGGAAAAAGGGTGACGGAGATAGAATAGAAAAACACACCAGCACATGCACCAGCGAATTTCGATCGCCAGAAGAACGAACGAAGAGAGAAAAGAAAAAAAAAAAGGAAATGCACGAGTGGCTCTATAGATAGATACTGGCTACTATTGGCATACCTGGGATAGTAGACGTGGAGTCGTGGCATCAGCAGGAAGGGGCATTGCGAGTTGGAAAACGATGGCCATGCAAATTGCAAGATACTCCCTCCCCAATTGCAAGATACTGGCTACTACTGTAGATGCTAATGTGCCTTCTAATGAATTTGAATAAAATTATATAAGTTTGACTTGAACACCCTTCAATTCCAGACGGAGGGAATGCAGTCTTTCATTTTAGTAAATGCTAAGTATTGTATTCTCCGAGTCGAGTCGAGTTGAGAATGAATTACTAGTATTTGTTTTTCTTCCAAAAAATGTAAAGTATTGAACTCCACTTGGTCAGAACCGTTCTCTTTAGCTATAAACTTGTCGAGAATGAATTACTATGTGTTTAGTATTGAACTCCACTTTTCTTTAGCTATGTATAGACTTGTCACATTTTATTATAAAAGTTAGTTTATGCACAAATGTAGCAAATTTGATTTTGCCTTCCATTGTGATAGTCTACTGTTAAAATGGTATTTTATACCATTTTTTTCTTAAACACACAAGAGAATTGTGTGATTTTATATTACTATAAGAAGCCTAATTGGTACAGTACGTACTACAGTACTTGCTAATAACCAGCTGCCGATCAAAACAGAGCTGCCACGGCTGCAGCTGTTTCTGGGGTGGGTGAGAGCAAGGTACTGTTCAATGGCTGCCAAACAGCCTTACAAACAGCAGCAGCCGAAGAGGTTGAGTGCAAATGCAACACGGACAAACGGAACAAAACAAAAAAAAAAGCGAGAAAAGAAGACGACAAAACATCCCGGCCACCAGACCTACTACTGTTGTCTTTGACCTGGATATTGGGATCGGAAGGTGCACATGGCTGCGGCCAAGGTTGGTCGCGTGTAACGTTAACATCTAGCTCTCGCTCAACACCTCATTTTTCTAACACAAGTAAAGCACAGAATAACGACAGAACGAACAAACACACATGCAGGAGCATTAAGTATTTGGATTAGGACTCGTATTTTAACTAGAAAAATGCAGGAGCATTAAGTATTTGGAGGAGTAAATAACGTAATAACACCTTAAGTTCAGTGTCAGTCGATCTTTTCCAGGCAATGGTCAGGAAGCAGCGAAGCGATCAGACTTCAGACCACTGCAAGGCAGCCCACTGATCGGAGCTCACTCAGGTCCTGCAAATCTGCAGAGCAGCTCCGGGCATCTCCTCTCACGCCGCGACCTGGACCAGTGGACCAAATCCGGGATGCCCTTCAGCGTCAGGAGGCGCTTCTGACATTCTTCGGCGGCGGCAATGCTCGATGAGTGCGCGCCGTGCACCGACCCCGAGTGCTCGGCGCTGTCCACCTCGCCGGCGAAGTACAGGTTCTCGATGGGGGCAGCAGAGAACCTCGCACACATGTCGCGGTCGCTTCCCGACCAGGTCGCACGAATAGGACTCCAGAGAATTGGGGTCACCATGTACGGCGTCTGCAACAAGAGAAGACAAATGTGTCAGCCACATGGACAAACATTCAGAAATCGCCAGCATATATTAGATTAACGACCAAGAAGAAACACCAATCGCAAAATGCAATAGTCATGCGCAGCGTCAACTAACTAGTTCAGTGGTATCTGGAACTGGAAGCATCTTCTTCAGGCGAGAAAGGACCAAGCTGATGCCTTCCTTATCTGACAGTCTCTCTACTGCAGATGAGGACCGAATTGCCAGTAGATTTGTGCAGGTTCAGAAGTACTCCTACCCTCAGGCTCTAGACTTAGTTATAATGAATGCCCTCTCTGCTTAATTAGATTGGGTTAATTTGATGCTATCAACTAATTTTTGTCTGATCTGCATTATATAGCCTTCTAAAAAAAACTTCAAAGATGATCTATTATTGGTTTTGTTTGCTCACAAGCTTGCATACTTCAGTGTCCATGCAAAGCGATATTGGGAAAGCTTGTGCATCACCACAGAAAGGCTAAAGTTTTGGTAGTTTTTTTTTTTGGAATATAATTTGACTTCATTTCGATTTCCATCCATAATCTGACTTTTCACATGCAGAAACTGTTTTTGTTCCTTTCAGCTCAGTTCTTCACCTGCTGGGGTGAGAGTGAGACTTCAACTCACAAAGTTACAATGCAGGAGGCCTAAGTTGATCGAGTTCTCCAGGGCAAGATGCCTCTGATAATGTAAATTCTATTTCAATTTGGGCTTCCTTTCACACCGAAAGAAAATGCATGTCGTCGAGGCATGCTATGCGCTGTATGACTTGTTAGATTTCAGAGCTTGGTTAACCAGAACAGGTCTATATATGGTGTGCCGTGAACTTTTTCTTTATCGTATTTGCAGGGGGAGATATGCAATGGGAATCAAGGTAGCTGTTCAAATGTGAAGTCAGAACTTTTTCTTTATATGTTTGGAGCTTTGTATAATTTGTTGTGTCAAATGATCCTTAGATTTAGATGGCTTGTGTTAGTTCTGGCAACGTAGAATTTTAGTCCACGTAGCAACGTACGGGCACAAATCTATAACCTAGTAAAATATTGAGATCGTACAAAGAAATGAACACTCATGGACTAATACACATGTTCAAATTTAAAATTTAAAATCATCATGACATTATTGGTTCCTGTTACAGCGCACGAGGATAATCCTATTCTAAATTAAAACACGTATGCTTGCAAAAGAAAAACATAGAAGGGACAGAGGTACTAAAAAGGTAGTAAAGGCCACGAGTTTGCTACCGTGTTGTACACTACAGCAACATCAACGTACTTACCATCCACTGCACTGACTACGGGATATCACCGCCCGACGTGTTAGGCCTTGTGGTGACGCCAGCTTGGAGAAGCAACGCCCAGACGAGTACATGTCGCTGCTCCGCTTGACCCGCACCTCCTTCCTCTATCGCACAATAGGTTCTTCACTTAGTACAACCTAGACATCCCACCACTAGTTGGTGATTCATGTAATGTGTGTCTTCTCGGATGGCTACGGCCTCTCGCCGAGTTGCCCGTGGAACGTGTAAAGCTCCCACTTCCACTTAATGAAATACGTGCTAATGCGCGCTTTCAAAAAAAAAAACTCGCCGCCGCGTGCCATGGCCTGGACGTGGCCCTTGACATTCTCCGACGGCGCCACGAAGAGCACCATCTCCGTCCAGAAGTCGGCCAGGATGCGGCAGGCGGACACCTCATTCTCCGCGTACTTTTCTACCAGGTGCCGCCCGAGCTCCGCGCCCCGGCGCAGCATCCTGTACCACGAGTCCTTGCTCAGCTCCGCCAACACCCGTTCATACCTCTCGGTAGTTGACTCGCCGCCGCCATCCGCACCAAGCGCGGCGCGCACGTCGTCGGACACTTCCCTGTACCTTCTCTTGGTCCACGCCGCCGAGTCCGGCAGCAGCTCCGGCGCCACCGCTACCAGGTAGGCGCAGTAGTAGGAGAGGTGGCAGGCGGCGATCATGTCCGGCGATGCTGGCGTCGACTTCATCTCGAAGAGCCTCGTGGCGACGTGCCACACGAGGATGAGTTCCGTGTTGCTCCTCCCGGCGTTCCCGTCAGCGTCGTCCCACGCCCAGCTTTTCTGGGACTGGGAGCCACCATACATCGCCCAGTCCACCTTCCCATCATCACCGACGACTCGCCGCGGTGCCGCCGCCGCCGCTGCAGTGTCTTTGTCTCTGCTCAGAAGTGACCGGAGCACCGCGTCTTTGACTAACGGCGACACCGAGATGGACTTCATGAGCCCGGAACTGCCGTAGAATAGCTCCAAGAGAAGCCCGGTCCGGCGGCGGAAGCGGCGAGGCTCCAGCACCGAGTTCTGCCCGAGCCTATCCCGCCAACGCCTCGCCGGCCTGAGACGCAGCACCGCAGTGAGCGCCGCGTGGATGCAGCCGAATCGGCGCCACATCGCCTCGTGCCTTATGTAGTGGCCGAGCAGCGCCATCTTGGTCCAGTTGGAGCACACGCCGGCGACGATCTCCCTGCCTCGACGAGCACGACGGTGAGCAGGAGCGAGTAAGTGATGACCTGAAACGACGTGTAGCCTACCACGTCCTCGCTGTGATAAAACGCTCCCACGACGACGGCGCCGACGATGATGAGGAGGGAACACGTGTAGTTGAGCGCGGCGCACCACCCGCCGAAGATGCACAACGGGATAGGGGAGTAGTAGAAGTCACTTGCGAACCAGAGCTCGTCCACCAGGACACGGAACACCCTGTCGGCGCCGCCGGCGCCACTGAGCACGAAGCTAAGCGCCTCGCCGGACCCAGCGTCGGCCAGAGGGTACCCTGACAGTCTCCGGCGCAGCATCTTGAAGAGCGAGTAGGAGATGCAGAGGTCCCTCAGCTCCACCTTCTCGGCGAGGATGCCATCCCCGTGCTCAGCCAGCCTCCACACGTGGTCCAGCGTGACGAGGCCGCTGAACCTGTCCTCCAGGGCCTCGCGCTTCACGCGGTATCCCTGAGGGCTCTCCTCCACGTGCTGCTTCTTCTCTCCCATCACTATGTAGCGCGACACCGACACTTGTTCCTGCCGGCCGTCGGCGACGACCTGCTCCATGTAGCCGGCGATAAGGCGCTTTCTTGCCCAGCGCGAACGACCCGCTCGCGCGGTAGAAGGCAGCCAGCTTGAGCGCCAGCTTAGCGAGGCCATGAGCACTGAACACGAAGAAGACGGCTATGTTGAAAGGACCCAGCCATGTGTCCGCCACCGAAATGCAGAGCACGATGGGGTAGGCCAGCCAGGCGTACTCCGCCAGGTTCTCCACGGGGGACCTGATCCTGTTGCCGTCGATGCTAGCGTCGCCGTCACTGGGCGAGGAGGACGCAGCGGTGACGGCCGTCGCCGCGATGTTGGCGTTGCACTTCATGGCGAGCATGAGCACCATCCACAGGAGGACGGTCCACATGTCATGGACGTCGGGGTTCTTCCCACCGCTACCTTCTTCTTTGCCTTTCAGCTTGATGGCCTCCTTGACCCGACTCAGCAGGGCGGAGAGGATGCCGGAGGAGAGCGGGAAGAATACCATGGATGCACTCCACACGAAAAAGCGGACCGCTGGGTGCCGGCATAAACGACGGCCGTACGTGCTGAATGCCACCAGCAGGACGGCAAGCACAGCGGCGGCGACGATCCCGCCATTCGCGAGACCTTCAAGCGTTGCGTCGTCCAACATTTTACACCACGTTACCACCTCTGTAGCTGTAGCCGAGTAAAGTTGCTAGTCCTCCACTCTCCTGCTGTGAGCATCGAGCAGGCAGTGCTGGGTGCACATATATGCCAAGTCATCGAGGAAAGTTCAAAGAACCATACATGTAATTGACTTTATAAAGTTATGCCAAAGTCAAATCACATTGGGCACGCATGCATGTAAATAATCGTAACCTACCATACGTATAAAATGGGAATTACAATATATCGCACCTGTATAAAAGGTCCTTCACCGCGGTGGTTGAAGCCCAATATCCACCAAAACACATGACGTACGTTTAAATCCCACTTGTATATATTTGTAAAAATGGTCCTACACCGCGGTGGTTGATGACAAATATTCATCAAACACATCATGTTTGACTAGCTAATTACACAACCAATCCCCTTTTATAACGCAAAACTTTGATACGCACGTATCCTCTCCCCCTCAACCGATAGGAGATATGGCACCCACCGAAAAATTGGAGTCCTATTGTAAGCAATGTGATGCACGACTAAGGGTTTGTTTGGATATTTATCTCTGAACTTTAGAGCTAAAACTCCAAATAGATGGTCTAAAATTAGTTCTAAACTTTAGCTCACCTCACATTAGAGTATTAGATATTAAAAATGAACTAAAGTGCTCTAAAGTTTAGCTTTAGAGGTACAGATCCAAACAGGCCTTAAGAGTCTGCTAAGAGCAAGACTAATAATACAGCCAGCTGCTGGCTGTAAGATTTCCTTGCAGCCTGCTCTCAGCCCACCCATATAATAGTTAAGTCTTCAACATTGATATTGGGTCCACCTGTCACTCTCACATACTTTCTTGGTTCCTGTGCCTGGGTTGGCTGTATGCTTACAACCCGCTTTGCTTCTCTCTCTTCTCTTCTCTCCTCCACATCACCATTTAGTCGGCTTACATCCTGCTACTATATTTGCTCTAAATGTATGGACCTCTGCAGACTATCCGTGTAATGATTAGCTCTTCACTATTAATATGTAACTCACTTGTCTCTTACAAAAAAATTTTGGTTGGTGTGGCTAAGCCGGCTGTAAATTTACAGCTCGCTCCTCATCTCATTAGTAGAGAAGCGACCTTTCGTTGATGGCTAAAAAATATTTAATCCTAATTTAAAATTACAAACCAAGACAGTTTATAATACAAACTGGAACTAATTCACCCTTTAGTCTCGATTGTAATGTGTCAGTGTGGGAGGCTTTAGTCTCAGTTTAAGACACGATCCTGTGCCTCCAGAGTGAATTTAAAACAAAACCATATCTTATGTAAGTTAGATTTATGGTGGAGTTGAGTTGGCAATGCGCGCAATGGTTGATCTCAAAAACTCACCTTTTTTACCCAATAATAATAAACATTTTTAATCCTAGTTATAATTGAGGCATTAGTCCGGAAAAACTCCAAACATGTAGTTTTGACTTCAAAACTCCATAACCTCACCTTTTTTTTACCTAGTACAAACATCTTTAGTCACGGTTATAATTGAGACATTTAGTCATAGTTGGGAATTGTGCTATAAAAACTCCCATTGAAATAAGGTGCCATATCACGAGCAACAAGTTAGGCGTTTTATAGACATAATTTAATCTTAGGAATATATTGATGTGATATATGTGCAAACTCCTACGGCTCCTCCTTGTAATGGGTCCTTTGATGACTTCATCCACCACTATAGGTAGGCAACACCAACCCCTCCCCACATCATGTCATGACTGAAATAGAGAATATAGGATGTGGTGGTGTGTTCTATTGTGTCTTGCATCAGGCTCTTAGGTGGATCCCTGAATTTATACCTAAACATATGTGAAAAGTCAGAGGGATGAGAGAATGCACCTAGACGGCGACATTACTAGAAGACGCACCTCACACCACATTATGTCATGACTGAAATAGAGAATATAGGATGTGGTGGTGTGTTCTATCATGTCTTGCACCAGGCTCTTAGGTGGATCCCTGAACTTATACCCGAACATATGGGAAAAGTCAGAGGGTTGAGAGGATGTACCTAGACGACGACATTACTAGAAGACGTCACTCCATCCCAAATTATATGACATCCCAAAAAATCTTGGAAGTTAAAGTATCTTAAGTTTGATTAAACTTATATGATAATATAATAACATTCATGATACTAATTAAATACCATTAGATTCTTTATCAATTATATTTTCATAATATGTCTATTTTGATGTCATAAATCTTTATAATTTTCTCTATAATTTTTTGTTATACTTGATATGCTTTGACTCTCTAAGATTTTTAAAATATCTTATAATTTAGGATAGATGGAGTAATAGACTCCTCTAGCGATTAACTGAACATGTTTTACCTCCTCCCAGTGTATGCTCCTTTGGTGACTTCATCAATCAACCCAGATGGCTAAACACCGAAACCATGACCACCATGCACCACATTATGTCATAGCACCAAAACCATGTCCACCGCACACCATCAAGATGGGAATGGGTCGGGTCGACCCGTTGGGTAGTTGACCCGACCCATAAAAGCAAGGCCAATGAGCTACGAGGGCCGGCCTCAAAGTTTAAAATGGGTCAATAGGGCCGGAACCTATTGACCCAATGGGTATGATGGGTCGACCCAACTATTATATAAAAATATTTTTTCTTTTATTTTGTTGGTGTTTTTGGTGTTTGAAATAAATATGATGCGGTAAGGCTTTTGCATCCAGGATGCAGCAGCATCGTCCTTACGGCAGACTCATGCATCACCATCTCAGAGGACAGAGAGGTGGTGTGGTATAGTAGCTAGGAGGAGGAGGTCAGCAGGCTGTTACACTACACACTACACTACATACTGCTAGTATATGGAATATGGATGACACTACTACAGTAGATAGGAATGGGATGAAATAGGAGAGGCACGCATGCATGAGTAAAATAGAATGTTGATGGCGACAGACAGAGCTCCGCCCTGCACCCTCCGCCCATGACAGCCTCTGCCTTTGCCCTGCATGCATCAGGCATAGGCATGGCTGCATGCATCCGTCCGTCCATCGTCCATGGCCAGCAGTTG
Organism: Microstegium vimineum; assembly: GCA_022036555.1. Classification (NCBI taxonomy): domain Eukaryota; kingdom Viridiplantae; phylum Streptophyta; class Magnoliopsida; order Poales; family Poaceae; genus Microstegium; species Microstegium vimineum. The sequence continues at coordinate 56,819,685 of CM039131.1, read as the reverse complement.
AGTTTTGGTTGCTACATGCATGCATGCTGTGCAACGCGAGAATAAATGCAGTTGAGTTGATGAATGCAGAGTATTGTAGAGAGAGTGTAGCAGCTTGCATATAGATATAATAGTATATATAACTGGATGATCCCTTTATCTTTGTAAATGTTTCTAATTTTATCACAACATTTCTAAATATGTTGATAATATTTGTAGTCTATAATAGTAGAAAAATATTTGGGTCGACCCATATTACCCATTGGGTCAATGAGACCATAAGCTCTACGTGAAATGGGTCGACCCATGGCCTCTAAAATTAGCCTTGAGGCCGCGAGGCCAGGGCCGGGTCGGCCCATTCCCATCTTGAGCACACCACATCCTGTCGTGCCACATGTAAGAAAAAAAAACTTACAATAAACGGCATAGCTAGTATCAACTAACAAACACACAATTAATTTAGCTAATATAATTTTGATATATCAGAACACTGTATCTTTGAATTATAAGGTCTTATAGAAAGACTGAAAGAGTAAAGTCATAACACTTAAAGTTCAGTACCAGACGATCTTGACTTATTCCAGACAATACACACGTTCAAGATAATATAACATCATTACAATATAAAATACTTCGCAATCGTCACGAAGCAGCGAAGTGATCAAACCGACAGCCACTATCACTGGTCGGAGCTCACTCAGGTCCTGCAAATCTGCAGAGAAGCCACAGCTCCGGCCATTTCCCATGCCGCGATCTGGACCAGGTCCGGGATGCCCTTCAGCGTCAGGAGACGCTTCCTGCATTCTTCGGCAGCGGCAATGCCCGACGAGTACGCGCCGTGCACGGACCCTGAGTGCTCGGCGCTGGCCGCTTCGCCGGCAAAGTACAGGTTCTCCACGGGGGCAGAGAACCTCGCGCACACATCGGCCGGCTTCCCAACCAGGTCGCACGAGTAGGATCCCAAAGAGTTAGGGTCGGAGCCCCAGCGTGACACCAAGTACTGCTTCTGCAACAGCAAAGACATCACCAAATACAAATGTGTCAGCCACATTCAGAAATCGCATCCTGTTAGCTTAAAGACCAAAAAGAAACCCCAAACGCAAATGCAACAGTCATGCGCAACGGCAACTTACTGGTTCAGTGGCATCTGGAAGCATCTTCTTAAGGTGAGAAACAACCAAGCTGACAGCTTCCTTGTCCGAAAGCTTCTCCACTTCCTGGGCAAACCTTCCAGCAGCCATGTAGACGAGGACCGGATTGCCGGTGGCTTTGTGCAGGTTCAGGAAGTACCCACAGGCTTTAGGCGTCGGCCCAACCATTCCCAGCACCTCAACGTTGGGCCAGAAGACCCTGTCGAAGTGCATAGCGATCTTGTTCTCGGTACCGACGCCAAGGTCTGCGATGGCAGAGGTCTTCCATTGGGGCAGCTCAGGTTGAAACTTTATTATGTTCGCCTTGAGCACACCAAGTGGCACGGAGATTATGCACGCGTCAGCGAAGTAGCTTGTGCCATCTTCAGTAGTGACCTTGACTCCATTGTATTGCCGGGTAATTTCGGTGACCCTGAAGATCATCATCATTCAAGTACAGTAAGCAAATCTATTTATCACCGGATAAAGTAAAGAATAGAACTGTGGTAATTCCTTTCAAGACAGAATGAAGATTCAAATGCTTATATTTGCTAGTGCTATGAAGATTCAAATGCTTATATTTGCTAGTTCTCTGCTCACCCACTAAAAATTCCCTGGAACCATGAGTACCATGCTTGGCAAGAGTAAAAATCCATATACAGTAATATAAGATGTGCGAAAAAACAAACCTTTGGTTAAGCCTGATGTCAAGATCTTGAGCAAGAGCTTCAATAACAGGATAGTATCCATTTACCATCAGTCCATGTCCACCAGTAAGAACATGCTCCTGCAGATCAAAGAGGGATGAAAGGTTAGCCCGACTGAAACAACTTGAATTAACCTGCCAAATTTTTTCCTATAGAACTTAAATTTCTAACAAACCTGATCCCAGTTCTTCAGAGATATTTCATCTGCATCTGCAGCAAACCATGCCTCAAGCCGGCAGACACACCATTGCAAGACCTGATCATGTAGCCCTTCTAACCTACAAAGTGGCAACCATATCAGTCAAGTACGTACTATCCAGCGAGCAGATTTCATGAATCATATCCAATTATAACACATGCCACTGTGGTATAAGAAAAATTACTTTAGATAGGGGTGCCTCTCAAACACAATAGAAATTGCCTGCAGAAGTGGCATGTCATGTTCCTGCTCATCACGCACTTTAACTGTCTGTAATGCAACAGATACCATAGAGTGAGCTAGACATGCTTAAAGAAGTAGCAAAAAGGCATAAACGCATGAAAGAATTCACTATGTACCTCTTCAAGAATTCTCTCGAATGTTTCTCCAACTTTATCCACTGTCTCCTTTGGGACCAGATTACCATCCTTATCGAAGAGAGCATAGCTGCACAGGGATCAACGAATACAATGAGATGCAAGAACGAAATAACGTGGGGAAAAATTTAAGGTGTACGTGATAATAGGTAGTACCTTTCTAAATCATGATCATACAGAACTGAGTTGTCATCGCTTGTGCGATATAACCTCAGCCCAAGATAGGCGATCAATGGTGCCAATGAATTCTCATTACACACGCCGTGCAGCCTGAATTTGACAAAAAATCAACGGAAAGGAGGTTACACAGGCAGAAACTTCAGTGATATGTGTTAAGCAATTTGAGTGAAGGCAACAAACCATGAGGCTCCCATATCAATTGGGCATCCAAATGAGTAATCAGTATGAACACGCCCGCCAATACGATCTCTCGACTCCAGAACAGTCACCTGATCACGATCACGCGGAATCGAATTCAATAACATAGGTAATTAGCACGTGGCCCCCCACATGAATGAGCACGCAACACTACCACATATACCATATATAATGAATCACTTGTAGATGAAAATCCGTGACTGGTATGATTAGTTACCTTGAATGAAGAATTGGAGAGGGCACGGGCAGCTGCAACGCCCGAGATGCCACCACCGATGACAATGACGGATGGAGGCGTCGTGCACCGCCTCTCAATGGTCGGGAGCAAAAGGCCTGAATTTTCATTTATTTGTATCAGCTCTCAATTCATACGGAATCAGGTGAGAACAAACAAAATATCTACGAGCTCATCGTAACGATAACAAGCAGAACAGGACCAAAAAAAAAATCCCCTTTCTGTCCAGGACAGTATATATATACAGAATACAAACAGAGAGATAAATTTCATAAATAAATAGAGAGAGATCAAGCGAAATTTCAATACCTCCAGTTTTGAGGCCATTGGGATCCATACCCGCCGCCAGCGCCGCCGTGGAAGGAGAAGATTAGGATGATGAGAAAGAGGGAAACGCAACCACAGAATCGAAGGTCCCTCCGTCCCCGTCCCCGTGCACGCAAACGCAAAGGCGAACGCAGTTTACAAGAGATCGCTACTACAATTACTACTACTTAAATTAGAATTACTACTACTAGGTATGGGAATCGAGAGGAAGAAGACGAAGACGAGGAGGCCGTCCTGGCGGCGGGCGACGTCGGAGCAGCGGCGGTGCGCGAAGCAGCTCATACCCCTATCTGGCTCCAAACCGGCAAAATCTCGGCCCCCTTCAGGCAGGCACCACGGCCTCTCTCTCCCTCCCTCTCGATTGATCGGTGGATCTCCTCTGCTCCTACAACGAACAACGAAAGAGAGGAGATATTTCTCTCTGTCCTTCGGTGGGCGGTGGTGGGCGGCTGGTCCTGATCTGGGATGGAGTTAGGCGATGAGAGAAGGTTTAAGCAGGCGTGTGGGCTTAAATAGACGCGGGGGACGAGGAAGCCAAGTTTGACACGACGCGGCCACACGGCTGCGGGACGGCCAGGCGCGCCTTTAGTTGCTTCTCCGTGCCAGCGCCAGTATTTCGATCTCATCCACGTTTTTTTTAATTAATATATATAATTCTTTGTCTAATCGTCCCTCCGTCTCCGAACTAAAAAAATAAAGTTCGTGCCACACGTTTGACTTGATTTATACAAAATATAAATAATATTTATATTTTAAAATAATTTTATTAAAAAACTAGACTTAAAAATCTTTCCGATGATACTAATTATATAACATAAGTATTAATATTAATATAATTTAATATATATATATAATCAAAAGTATTTCTTGAGAAGCGAGAATGATAATTATTTTGGGACGGAGGGAGTACAATACACATGCTTAACATGCACGTGCACTCACCCATATAACCCAATCCTTATGAGCACATTTGAAGAATTGAGTCGGCAAATTCTTGGTAAATCCTGAATGTGGGGTGCCGCTCGAGTGACTTAGCCAACTAGACTAAGCACCTTTGAATACCTAAATATAGATTAGCCGAAAATAAAGGGTAATGATGATATCTTTGTAGACTACACACAAGATATATAGAAGGGTATAAATATAAAAATAGTGATTTTTTACTTAAATAACTCTCTCTAAATGATAATTTAGATTCTTAGAGATACTCTAAGAAGAATTTTTTTAAGTTAATATATATAGTTTAAAAAATGATGATCCTTTGTCCTTTTTCTTCTCCTCGTCCAGTCGTCCTCTACGTGATGGTTTAAAAAATGTTTAAAGGCGATGAAGGGAGGTTGGGCGAATACTTGATAGACGTGGGAGTGGGACGAGGAAGTCGGCAATGGCATGGCTGGCGCGGGGGCTGCCTTTGTGCATGGATGGGTCTGCCAGGTCGGCAAGGCAGGGTCAGTACTTCGGGCGTCGTCTACCACATGACCGTGGGCGTATTCTCTTTTTCTATTCTTTCTCGCGAATTTTGCTTGGCTGAAGAATGTTCCTCGCTCAAGAAACCAAGACCGTTAATTGTCTGGTTAATAATCTGCGCGCGATGGTGCTAGCTGGAGAATAGAATAGGAATTATAGCTGCAAGTTGTAAGTTGTGCAAGTTAGATGTAACAGCGGATTGGATGCTGTTTCATTTGGTTCACTCGATCGCTGAATTATTGCCGGATAATCGGATATGCACAAAGATACTCATAATACACCAAATTGATTAGTACTAGTACACCGGATGTTTATGTCTCCTTTATTAAAATACAGAAATAATTTCCTTATTTTTCTTTCACGAGCAAATATGCCCGCATACATGATCAAGTGGAGTAGTAATTGGCAGTTCAACGAGTTGCCAGAACTACTCATTCCTGTTGACTGTTGTCTGCTGGCACGAGTGGTCCAGTCTCCAGTGCCCAGCGCGACGACGACGGCTACCTGTAGCTGACAGATAGGCCACCAGCTAGCTAGCTACTGTATTCTTGGTACGTCGACGTAGCATCTCGCATTCTCGCATACACGCAGAGCCAAGGCCAAAATATAAGCAGGAGTATAATGCTGGAACGGAGGCATGCAGCATGGGCCAGACGGACGCGCACCAGGACGGAAACAAATTCCCCTCCCGGCAGAGGCGCGGAGCCACCCGCCCAGCCAATAATTCTGCCGGTGGTCGGTACGGTGGAGGGAGGTCCTCATCAGCAACAAACGGCGCGCTAGTTGCTGAGTGGCTGCCTCATCTGGCTTAGGTAGCCGAATAATAGAAAGCTCCGTATGACGACATACATTGGGGTGACCGGAAAGCACAAAGCAGCTAGGTAGCGCGGCGTCTAGTGCTCCACTCCAGTGCTGGCTGCCGCGTCGCCGGCTGAAAGGCCGCTATGGCTTCTTGTGTTTTGTTTGGTACCCTTTTTCGGGTTTTATATACAATCAGGACCTAATAAACCAATAAAGTTCAAAAAAAGGACCTAAACAAATACTAAAGTCGCTGACGAACAACAGCACCCATAGAATATTCCAACATCAAAGGTCTTACATTATTTTAGAACAGAGTTACATCAAACAACAAACTGCAGGCGACAGTACAACAGTTTTGAAGGCAATGTAATATTGTTACAGTTAACCTTCTCTGCCGCCACTTCAGGATGACACGACACAACACAGCACAGCACAACACGGTGTTTCAGTTTCAGCAGATAAATTTCTCTCTTTACAGCCTGGATATCTGGAAGGGAACCATGACTTCAGTCATCTCCTCCCTCACAATAATCTTGCCGACCTGGAACAGGTCGGAGATGCCTAGCTGCATTGACAGACGACTTCGGCAGTCCTCTGCGGCGGCAATGCCTGACGAATAAGCTCCGTGCACTGACCCAGAGTGGTCGATGCAGGCGGCCTCCCCAGCGAAGAACAGGTTGCCCACCGGAGCACAGAATCTTTCATACAGGTCAGCTGGTTTCCCCACCAGGTCGCACGAGTAGGAGCCAAGTGAGTTTGGGTCACTGCCCCAGCGTGAAACAAGATACTGAACCTGGATAAGAGAACCCAAAAAATGTCAGCTGGTGCTACGAATCATCCATCATACAGAATCTGGAACTGAAATTATGTGTTTTTCTGTGCTTGATTTACCGGTTCAGCTGCCTGCGGTAGCATTTTCCTGAGCTGTGACATAACAAAGTTCACGGATTCTTCATCCGACAGCTTCTCCATCTCGTATGCGAATCTTCCAGCTACCATGCATACCAGAACTGGGTTTCCTGTGGCTTTGTGAAGGTTCAGAAAGTAGCCACAGGCATTTGACGTTGGGGCGATCCTACCTAGCACTTCAACGTTGGGCCAAAATACAGTGTTGAACTTAAGGGCTATCTTGTTCTCGATGCCGACGCCAAGATCAGCGATTGCTGAAATCTTCTCTCTTGGTAGCTCAGGTTCAAACTTGATGATATTTGCCTTGAGTACCCCGAGAGGGACGGTTATTATAGCAGCATCTGCAACAAAACTTGCCCCATCTTCCACACAAACAATAACCTTATTATAACGCTGTATGATTTTTGTAACCCTGAGCAACCAAAAAAAAAAAAAAGAGGTTATGAGCAAACTATTTGGGATTCAATTCAATTTGACGACGGAAGGATCACATGCATGGTTCTTCTGCACACCTGTGGTTGAGGTGAATGTCAAGACCTTGAGCTAGAGCTTTGATGACAGGATCATAGCCATTCACCATCAGACCATGTCCACCGGTAAGCACATGCTCCTGCAAATTTGCAAACCTCAGCATGTTTTTCATGCAAGTGTGTGCTTGCTGATGTATTTCATGATGCAGCTCTGATCTGGAGAAATATGGTTTGGCAAATAATTTCATCCTTGAAGTGATTCTGGCAAAGAATAAAACATGTCCTGTATAGGCATGTGGCTATCTGGAAGTTCTGCACTGCATACCTGGTCCCAATTTTTCAGAGATATATTGTCCATGTCAGTAGCGAACCATGCCTCCAGTCTACATATACACCACTGCAGTACTTCATATTCCAGGCCCTCCAACCTGTGAATGTAAGTGCACGTCATCAAAAGACCTGACAAACCCCTGTAACACAATCAGGTGGATCCTAAGTTCCACTTACTTCAGATGTGGATTCCTGTCAAGCACAATTGCCATGGCTTGAATAAGAGGCATGTCATTTGCATGTTCATCTCTTACTTTGACAGTCTGAAATATTAACAAGAAGTAAGCTTATCAAAGTTCCACAAAATCATCGAATAGATAATGTGCAAGTGCTAACAACTGCAGTACCTCCTCAAGAATTTTCTCAAATGTCTCCCCAACTTTGCTAACTATCTCCTGGGGAACTTGCTGACCATGCTTATCAAATAGAGCATAACTGGAAAAGAAATAGAAAAATGGAATTTATAAGGGAAGGAAAGCCAATCAAGTGTAGAGAGTGCACACGTGCTGTCCACAGTGGCGGAACCAGCGTTACGAGAAAGGGGGGCCGGTTCCAGCTAGACAAAATACGAGAACCGACAAAATGCATACATACATACATAATATATGTATATATACAATAACTCGCCGGCCGGATAATATATGTATATACGTACATACATATATATACTGACCATCTGACGGATGCCCCCCCCCCCCCCCCCCCCCCTAGTTCCGCCTCTGGCTGTCCATTATGGATTATCTATTACCTTTCCAAATCATGGTCATACAGAACAGAGTTATCACCGCTTGTGCGATATAATCTAAGCCCAAGCATCCTAATCAATGGCGCCAAAGAATTCTCATTGCAAACACCATGCAACCTGAATCACAAGATAAAAGCATAAGATTGTACTGCATAAAATTCAAAACACGGTGGATAAAGGCAACTAATATGCAACTAACCATGATGCTCCCATGTCAATTGGGCAACCAAAAGAATAGTCAGTGTGCACACGGCCACCAAGTCGGTCCCTGGACTCCAAGAGTGTGACCTGCAATTATTTAACTTTATGTAAGAATCAAACACCTGAGCTGCTTGTGGAATGTACTAAACAAGAAATTTACCTTAAATGAAGCATTCGACAAAGCACGTGCGGCTGCGATGCCTGAAATCCCTCCCCCGATTACAATTACAGAAGGGGGAGAGCGGTTTTGCCCATCAATGTGCGTGAAAAAACCTGGTGGCAAACAAGAAAGGTGAGCTATGCATAAGAACCATCAACTTCAATTTATAGAAACTTCTATAACATATATAAAGCCAATTAGGCATTAAAAACTGTAACTAGCACCCCATGTTTCTCACCCATCTACCCGAATAAGTACATAGCAAATTCTCCATTCAGGGCAATTATCTCTAGCATTTTCCTTGACCAAGTAATGGTTAAGTTATGAGCTGGAAAGTTTGGCTGTCTAGGTGAAGGGGATTGTCTTGTCTTCTGGGGGTCAGGATAATCTTAGGAATATATGTCAGGGTAAGTTATCATTTCTGGTTAATCAGTTAGTGACAAAAGGTGTGACGATTATATTTTGGACTTCGATAAAATGCTTGGCCGTCTGAAGAACTCTTCGATGCGTATCATTTTGGATGAAGCGGTGGAGATGATATTCTGCAAACATACAAACAAGAACAAGGAAACAAGTTGACGTGGATGCTTGTGGAGCGCAGAAGTCCATTTATTTTCTTTGACAAATGACAACTTAGTGGTATCTAGTTTGGAACCTACTCATACGTCCCTTTCACTTGCACGTTTCCTCGTTCCCTATAGGTGTTCCTTGTACTATTCTCCATTCTAGATTCTTGCAGTTGCAGATCGACACATAACTTTTTTTTTTTGAGGGAACCAGGAGGGGCACGCCCTACTGAAATCGACACATAACTTTTCGGTATGTACCCTACATCGATTCGATCAGGTGACTAGCCCCCCCTGTTTGCATAATTATCTTGTTCCCCAGCCCGGACCTGAATTGAAATATCTCAAGGGTCCCCACGAACCAATATATATTAATAAAATAGGTAACCAAATCATAGTTCTTCTTCTCGATCCCCATAGTCATCGACCGTTTGCACTATTAAGCTGTCACAAGACAGTGAACAGTCCAAGGATTAGGACAGCAGTCTGTGACAGAGACGTTTTGCGTAACTCAATTAACTTATTGCTACTGCTACATACCAGGACGGATTTTGTTGCTCATCGATGCCACTCGGAACACTATCAAATTGCGTTTCAGTCTTTGCGGGACGTCAAACTCTTTTTGACTCCTAACAACAACATAGATACGATCGTATCTAGGTGCATAGCGAACCTAGATAGAAAAGCCAAAATGTCCCATAATTTGGAAGAGGGTCATCAATCTCAACCATCGCACGCAAATGGACGTAAGTACTAGATGAAGCGTTTTTCAGAAGGAAATGAAACGAAGGCAAAAGGGGGGGAAATTAGAAGTGATGTGGTTGATCCCGCACGGTACGCACCTCCGGCGGCGAACCCATTCGGTGGCTGATCCATCGATCCTGATCCTGATCCTGATCCTGTGTGCGAGGCTGGCGACGGCGGCGGCGGCGGCGGCGTGCGTAGACCGTGGACGAGGCGATCGAACGAGAGCGCAGAGCTTCGAGGCGCGCGGGCCGAGCGATGGCGTGCCGACCGGCGGCGGCTAACAATTAGTGGGAGAGATTAACGAGTGGTCGCGGCCGCCACGTATAGGCAGCGAGAGGTAGAAGACGAAGATGAGGAGGCCGTCGTCCATGACGAGTCGTCCGCGGGGGCAAGGACAAGGGGCGGTTGCGGTGGGCGGCGCCGCGTCTGTCATACCCAAACCTGCAGGTCGCCGCCGGCGAGTCGCCTCGCCGTGCCCGCGCTTGCCGCCCTCGGAGCCACGCCGCCCGAGCGAGCGGTGGAGACAGCAGGCAGAGAGAGGGAGGGAGGGAGGGAGGGGCAGGGACAAACAAGGAAGCAGCGGGCTGTGCAGGTATTGGGTGGGTGGGGGTGCTTCCTCTTCTCGTCTCGGTTGGCAAGGAAGCAGTGCGGTGCTGTGCGGAGGTGGCGTGCAGGAGGGCGCGGGTTTTATAAGCCTCGCCTCGCCCCGGGCGCTCCTTCGCCGCGCTCTGAGGCGCCGTGGCCGCTTGTAGTTGCAGCGCAGGGCAGGGGTGGCCCAGCTGCATTCCCCTCCCAGCTCGATCAGGTGCGCTGCGCTGGGCCGAGTGGTCGAGACGACGAGCCAGGTTTGCTCACGCCTGCCTGCCTGGCGCGCGCGAGAGAGAGAGACATATGGTACAGGCGCTTTTCCGACCCGGGCCACCGGGGTGGGGCTGCGTGCGTGGTCCGTGGGTGGCGATCGAGCCATCGATCGAGGGATGTGGAATTTCGTGGGTGTCCCGGCGGTTTTCATTCCAATTTTGCGAGGTGGACCGGCGCGTCGTCCGTCCATCATCTATCGCTCCTGGATGCGGCCTTCGCCGGGTCTTTTGATTTGATCGCGGACGAAGGATATATCGGAGAAGCAAAAAAAAGGGTTAGCTTGGGAATACAAGGAGTTTAGTTAGTTACCAGGCGGCGAGAGTTTGGTGAGTGGGTGCATTCCTTTCCTTCCTTCCTCCCTCTGTGTGATGACGCGACGACGGCCAGCTAGCGCGCCTAGCTAAAGAAAGAGAAATCTTGCCGTTGATCTTTCCGGCGTCCGACGACGACGACGAAGATGACGGCGGCAGCAGCTCCTCTGTTACGCCCCAAGATCGAGACAGAGCCTGCAGCTTCGTTCCGTCGTCCAACAGGCAACAGTACGTGGCCCGCCGCCGTGTGCGCTATGCTTAGCTGTGTGTACGTGTAAGTACGGTACAGTGTGCGTGGTCGATCGAGGCACCTGATGATCGATGCGATGAGCCAATTAATAATACCTCCGGCTTTATTTATACATAGTAGCTGCTAGCGTCTCGATCGATCGGCCATGGCGGAGACGCGGAGTACTACGTAGTTACAGCTAGCTAGCGCCGCCCTTGCATTGCTTGCTTCTTGCGTGACTCTGCCGTGTTGGACGTCGAGAAACACATGTCGTCGTACGACGTCTCTGCTGGTCACTCCGGACAAGCAGCACGCGCAGTATGCGTGGCGTGATGGCGTCCACTGGTACGGTGTTTCCGACAACATGCAGGGCGCGGGTTTCGTGGATCCATCTCCGTGCTAACGACCTTTGCTTTGGGGTCGTCATCGCAACTATATATCACATATATACGTACGTGTATGTTTCGTGTGGTTCTCAGTCCAGCTTCGTCGTGCATAGCAATCACTACCAATAGACACACTCTTGCCCTATATTGGTGATGATATATCATGCATACACGATTTAAATTATGCTTTGCTCAGTCTGAAACAGATAGACTATTCTGCACACACACACAACAAAGGACCACGTACTACTACTACTCCAACTAGCTGCGTGAATTATACGCATCGGATCGGTCTAACACGTGAATTATATATATGCATCGATCGGATCATCGGTCATGGATTTTGGAGAGCTAGCTAGATTAGCATGCACCAGATCAGCCGACGATGCTGATCAGTCACCGGACGGCGGTGGGTGGGTCGACTCCACTGCACTGCTGCACGCACGTACGCTTTCTGATGAGGCACATCCATCGATTGGGTTCACGTCACCTTTGTTGCATGCGGTTGCGGCGGCGGCGGCGGCGGCGGCGGTAATTAGCTAGCGTGTCCGGAACCGGAAGCCAAGGTCATCAGATATGGCCCTCCGAATTGCCAAAAGATCTGGAACAGTAGTGTGGCCAGAGTATCCGCTGTACTACGTGCATGGGCCTACACACAGCTTGATTGCCACACAGAGCAGACAAAAGCGTAGTACTACGTTGCACGTGGCCATCCCTGTAGACAGACAGTAGGGTACGTATATTCCGATGTGCTTCATTATTATATTATTATATTTGGCCAACACCAACACAGGCCGGCAAAAGCGTGTATGTATGAGCTGGTGCTATATTCCATCCCGGACGGAAAAGGATGGCTGTTTTCGCTGAGCTTGCACAGAACCTGTACGGTGTTAAAGGGTTGTGCATACTCTGTTGTATTGTCCGTGCCTTTGTTTGGTTGGATGGGGAGAATTGGTTGGACAATTTTGTGTTTTGGTTGTTTGAGTTATATATATATATATATATATATATATATATATATATATATATATATATATATATATATATATATATGTGACATCAAACATCAAACTATCATGGGAAATCCTTCAAATGCGCTCATCCATTACAAGAAATCGTCGAGTTGCCCAGTGCTAGGGGCACTCGGCAACTAGCCTTTTGTACTCGGCAAACGGTTTGCCGAGTGTCGCACTCGGCAACTAGCACTCGGCAAACAACGAGTCGGCAACTAATTTAGTTGCGAAGTGTCAGATTTCGGACACTCGGCAACTAATTTGCCGAGTGTTAGGTCAATCACTCGGCAAAAAAAATTGGGCCGTCAACCTTGACGGATTAGTTGCCGAGTGTCAGCTGTCTGACACTCGGCAACTATTGACAGCTGGAAGGCACTCGGCAACTAATTTTTTTTATTTTTTTCTGTCAAAATTTAGTTGCCGAGTGCCAGGTGGCTGGCACTAGGCAACTAATTTTTTTATTAATAATTAGTTGCCGAGTGCAATTACCATTGCACACGGCAACTCTAAAAACTGACATTTTTAGGCTCTCTGTTTTCCAGAGTTGCCGAGTGCAATGGCAATTGCACTCGGCAACTAATTTAGTTGCCTAGTGTGGCACTCGACAAATAACGGCTATTTTTTTTGTTTTTTGGCTTTCCAACAATACGAAGACAAAAATAGACATATATATATATATATATATATCACATTCAGCATTCAAATCACATATACATCACATCCACCATTCAAATCACATATATATCGCATCCACCATTCAAATCACATATATATCATCACATCCATCATTCACAATCCATCATACACATATAGCATCACAAACATCCATCACAAACGTCTATAATACATCACATACATAAATGTCGTCCATAAATCTATCACATAGAATCCATAATCCATCACATAGCTATGAATATGTCACAAGTCTAAGTCGAACACAAGTCTATGTCTAATACAAGTTCGGGCAACATGAAAATAGACAAGGGAGAAGTACCTAGGGCCATCCTGACCAGCCGGCCCGTGAAGAAGAGCCATCTGACAACCCGAGTTGTGGAGGAGTGTCAGTTGGGCACCCCTATTGTGGAGAAGGACCACCGCCTTGAACCGTCGGGTTCGAACTCATAGACACTTGCTGCACAAAGAAGAAGTCAATTCATTAGTATCTGCATCAAATTCACACAAGCTAAAGGAATAAACCACCAGACATACTTATCGGAGTCCCGAAAACAAAAGGTTGTGAAGGAGTAGCCACAACTGGACGGAGAAGCGACTCTGGCACGACCACACCTGAAATTGAATTAAGGTTGGCCATGAAGCTGAACATATCCTCCAGCCTCTTCTCCTCGGCCGCCCTCTGTGCTTGTACAGCTTCCGTCTCCAACCGCCTCTGCTCCTCAGCCGCCTCCTGCGCCGCCTCCAACCTCCGTACGTTGGCCTGCAACATGCCACCCACAATGTTTAAACAATGTAAATGCAAGGTAGATGTGTAAAAACAATGAACGAGTACTAACCGCGAGATCCGAGATCTGCTTCTGTGAGCTCAGCTGCCGAGATCCACAATAGTTCACTAAACACACACAAAAAATTGGGAGCAAAAAAAACAAAAAAAAATTAAATAAGTTGTCGAGTGCCTCGGGGTGGCACTCGACAACTAAATTTAAGTTGCCGAGTGCCAAACGACAGACACTCGGCAACTTAAACGGAGCGGGATGTCGTTAGCCGAGTTGCCGAGTGTATTTTTTTTGCCGAGAATTGGCACTCGGCAAAAATAATTAAGTCGCTGAGTGTTTTTTTTTTACCGAGTACCAGACACTTGGCAGTTAATTAGTTGCCGAGTGTTTTTTTTTTTGCAGAGTGTGACAAGTTGCCGAGTGCCCGATATTTAGCACTCGACAACTAAGTTAGCACTCGGCAAATCGCCGTTTTCCTGTAGTGATCGCGAGATCTTGGATATACCGTGAGGTTGCGGAGCGTCAAGTAGGGTGTCGACATGTGTTGCCACCGCAAGTGTGTTACCTCCGCATCAAACCACTTCTTAGCATTTTAGCAACCTCAGTGACAAGGAGTCAAACGTGGGGGTATGTCAAGTCATAGAAAGATAGACTCCTGACCGAGAGACCTCTGTGACCGATCCCTTCAGAATCGCTCAAGGGTTATATACATAGGGTATGCTCGCACGTACCCTTGGATCAAGGATCCGGCAGAGCCCAAGCACGCTCACGGGCGCTTGTCCAAGCCCAGGCTGCTGGCCAATGGAATCTCCAGCCACATCCTCACCTCAACTCTAGCCCGAGCTAGCGTGTATCTGAGCAACGATTCAACTTTAGACGAATGTTGCTTCGCATGTATGCAGTATAACATTGCTTTATGAATCCTGAAGATGCTTTAATACCATGCTGAGGTTGTATACTTGTATTGTTGTATGCAAGAGTTGTTGTTTCTCGTTGCAGAGATCGTTTAGTCTTGTACTCTTGTGAGACAACTGTAGGTCCTGCAGCATCGGTGGATTCAAAGAGATATTCTCTGTATTTCTAGAAATATCCAACTATTTTGGTACACTTATATGTACATACATATATATACTTATATATATTTATATAGAATGTCATATTCTATAGTATTTTTACTCATTGTAGCATAAAACAATAAAAAAAAGAATTCTTTATAGGTTATTATAAAAGATTGTATTTTCTTATATGTTATTAAAAAAGTTTGGCGGTCTTCAACGCCATTGCTCTAAACTTTTTTTTTCTATCACTACCATCAGATTAGACCATAACATCGCCAGACTACGTGCATGTTTGGTTACAGGGACTAAAAAAAGTCCTTGTCACATCGGATATTTAGACACAATTTAGGAGTATTAAATGTAGACCGCTTATAAAACTAATTTGTCAGCCGAAGACTATTTTGCGAAATAAATCTATTGATATAAAAGTCTATGATTTGATAATATAGTGTTACAGTAAACATATGTTAATGATGAATTAATTAGGCTTAATAGATTCGTCTCGTGAAGTACTACATGGCGCTGTAATTAGTTTTATAATATAAATTATATTTAATTCATTTAATTGGTATCAAACATCCGATGTGATAAGGAACTAAAAATAAGTGAGGCATCCAAAGTAAAAAATCGAAAATACTCCAAACTCCCGCAGCAGTTTTTTTCCCTTTTATTACGAGTTGAGATCTTTAGATATTTTCACTACAGTAGCACGTCGCAGAATGACAGAAGCGAGCTTTCAGAATTTGGGTACAGATTTTGTTCTGCCGATTAGATTCATCGTACAGACGGCATCCATTTGGCTAGCTTTTGCAAAGAGAAAAGCGAGGCGGCGGTGTCGGTCCCATCCACATCCAGATTTCCTCGCTTTTGCAAAAGTCCGGTAGAATTTAAAGTTCTCTTTTGCTCTCTCTCTCTCTTTCTGTGCTGTGGAGTGTGGACCGTGGACGGGAAAAGTTGTGGAACCGGGCACGGGAAGCGCGATGCGAATATTCATCTGCATCTGCCCCAGCAGCAGATGGTGACCTGTGTACGACCTGACCTGTCAGCTGAAAATCTGAAGGCGACGAGGATATACTAGAACACAGTGCCATGGGCAATTCTATTTTCTACGGGGTGTTTTGTTTTTTCGAACGAGTTTTTTGAGGGCTTTATTGTGCCCTTGTGCCTTTGTTTTCTGATGAATAGCGAGGTGTTTTCAACTTTTCGTGCTTTTGTTTTGTTGCTTGAGTTATTAGTTTATTACCTGTGCAGCTATATACACTGATTATTTTGGTTGTTCATTTTTTTTTTCTTGGGCTGGTCTATGCAGATCTAATGGAGTACAGTAATTGAATTGGCAGTTTAACGAGTAGCCTGAACTACTGTAGCTGACTACCGAGTAGGAGTAGTAATTTATTGGTGTAAATTAATTGTGTTCAAAGCTAATTTCCGAAGATGGAGTCCTGAAAAGCTCATGCCGGCCGAATTCCATCCTACTCGTAGGTTAGGTGCCGAGCCTACTCTAGAACGTCCTTTGAAGGCCACGTCTCAAGTCTGACGTGGGCGAGGAGGCGTATCTTGCAGTTGCAGCTTTTACCCATGTCTGTTGTCTGCTTGCACGAGTTTCTGCCCACCATGACCGAGTTGACGACTGACTGTACAGTACCTCACATATCGATGTCACAGCTGATGTTCACTGAAACGATAAGCCGTGAATGGTCAGATTACTCCCTCCATTTACTCCTTCCATGTTCTAAATCAACAGATTTTTAGAGTTGTTTTGAGTGATTTTTCCGAGTCCGTCCGCCCTGCGCGCTTAAGGATGCGTTTGGTTCATGGGACTGGGTGGGATAGAACCATTTCATCCCAGTTTCTAGAGTGTTTGGTTTCTGGACACGAGAATGGAGTCATTCTGATCTGAGAATATTCCCTTGCGATGCTGAACACCCACGCTCCCGAAACCGAAAAGTGGCCGGACACGCTCGCTCCCGTTAGCTCCCGTCTCGCGTTGTTTCTCTCTTTCCCGTGAGCAAGCAACTGGCAAGCGACGGTGGCGCGAGCTCGTGCAGATGGGCGGTGCGGGCGAGCGGCGACGCGTGTGCTGGGTGCACAGATGAGCAGTGCGGGCGAGCGGCGGCGGATGGGCGGCAAAGCGACCTCATACAGGCAAGCGGCGGCACAAGCTCGCGCGTGCGGGGCGGCGGCTTTAACTCGCACAGATGGTGGTGCGGGTGAGCGGTGGTGGTGTGGCGGGTGTGCTAGGTGCAGCAGGGAGAGCTTGCCGGACGGACGGCACGACGAGCTTGCTAGACGGACGCAGAGCGAGCTTGTGCAAGCGGCGACGCGAGCTTGCGCAGACGTGCGGTGGTACGAGCTCGTGCGGGTGGACAGTGGCGCAAGCTTGCAGCAGGTGTGGCTGTTTTTTTTGTTTTAACTTGGAAAGCTAGTTTCCATAAGGCGTGGTTGGTTGTGGTAGCTATGCCGTGTGAACACTGAGCAGGGGCCGGCGACGTTCGAGTACTAGAACGGAGGAAGAAGAAGCTACTATATTTCTGACATGTGGACCCTATAGTTGGCGGTGTTAACTGATCCGTTATCCTATTCATCTGATCCCTACAACCAAACATACAAATAGAGCAATTCCATCCTCCCAACCAAACATAGAATAGAGCCATTCTATCTCTGAAATAGGAATGGAACCATTCAATTCTATCTCGCTCTCCAACCAAACACATCCTAAAGCAATAGAGCCCGTGACTGCTCTGAGGATTGACGGTGAGGCATGATCCGATCGTGTGTGTGGACCATGCATGCGTGCACCAGCATCTCCGTCCTGTTCTCCTCCCTCATCAATCGTGTTCTGATTGATAGTTTCAGTAGTAGCATCGATCCATCTCTGTGTATCTTCACAGCGCCAGGATATGCATGCATGCATGTTCCAGCTAGCAATAGGCCGCTGGAGTCCAGCAACTTGTCAGATGATTGGCCTGCGATGCCAAGGCACCGTACGTACCCAAACAATGCCGGGGCTCTGTTCATCAGAATTAGCTCCACTTTTCAGTTATAAAATAGTTTTTTTTTACAATAAATCAACTCTAGTACGAATTAGCCGTAGCCGAACAGAGCCGCGCGGACTAGGGAGTTTCCGTCCTATCACTCGATCAGTAGAGAGCCGCCCGGCGCCGGAAGGCCGGGGGAGGAAAGACGACGTACTACTACGCTTTATTTGTCTTCCGGCGCGGCGCGGCAAAAGGCGACCGATCGAACGGGGGATGCGCATGCGCAGCTAGCTAGTACGGAGTGCTCCGTCCGTCCGTAGGTGCCAGTTGCTGAGTGGCTGCCGCATCAGTAAGTGCCATGGAGTATGTATGATGACATTGGCGCATGCTGCACTACACGTAGCGCGGCGTCTAGTGCTGGCTGCCGCGGCCCCGGCCCCGGCCGGCCGGTGCCAGCAGCAGCCACGACGCCTGCTGCATCTGCATGTGCCCCCCCCCCCCTTCTTCTTTTGGCTTCTTGTGGTTTTGGCCCTGAATGGAAACCCTTTTCGATGGGGTACGTTTTCCGTCGGGATCGATCGGATTTGCTTTTTCAGAGTCATTGCATGTGCTTTACCTGCCGTCGACCTAAACCAATACTAACTGCCTAGCACTACTTTGGCCGCCGGCCTAGCTAGCTTGCTCCAAGCACCAACGTGGCGCGCGGCGGCCATGAATGAATATAATGGACCGGAGATTAATTAGAATGGGTGAAGCTTGCGGCTGTGCTTCCCTGACGATGAACTGGCCGGGATCGTCGGAATTGCATTGCAACGTACTACGTGGTGCGGTGCTGCCACTTGCCAGGCACAGCAGACACACACGCACAGTGATAGACGAACATGCTCCGCTGCCTCATGGAGTCATAGGAGGCTCGATCTCGAGGATATTTTTCTTGGTTCATTGTACACACTTCTACGTAAAAAAAAAATTTGCTCGAAAAATATTTCTTGAAAATCGAATATAGTTACTTTTGCAAAACAAAATGTCATGTGTGTGAGAGCGCATCAAGAGGGGCACAAAACGAACTTTCTTAGTGAAAGCAGCATCATGATGCGTCTTTTTGTGTTCGACCACCCACCAAAAAGAAAAAAAAACAGCTCTCTTTTTCGTTTTGAGGAAAACAAAAGCAGCTCTCTTACAATAATAATGGCCGGCGGCCCAAGTTGGGAGCGAAGGCCCAGTTCCGTGAGACAGCACACAGCATGTTAGCAACAGCCTATATACCATAAGAGATCAGATCATTTCTTTAAAAAAAAAAACAGAGATCAGACCAGAACTACAGAAAGCAACGAGATATGTTGTTCACCATCAAGCAGCAGAATTGACGACGGGTACATTTCAGTTCAGTGGAGAGTTGATAAAAATCTAACCGCTCGTACATACCGGATTAATTAACACACAGAATATAAGCCTTTACGGTCAGATTAGTAGCCCAAACGACAGAAAAAATGACACAACAATGACGACGAAGGGTTGAGCTTTATGCCGAGCAGATCCATGGACTCGGGCCAAGTTTTTTTTTTTTTTTGCTCCGGCTCTTTTAATATAGCAGCTTCCGATGTACCGAGGAAAGTTGAAAATAGTAAGGTTCGTTTCGCTAAAATTGAGCTTATGCTAAATACTATTTTGTTGTGAGAGAAAGTACTACTAAAGCATTACTAATGAATACGGAGTAGTGCCCAGTAGCCGCGTTTTCATCACACCGTCAGGTGCTCCAGCAGAGCAACTCCCTCTGCCACGGACACGCTCGGAGCTCCAAGCAGCAGCCGAGACGGGGGCTGTCGTGCCAAACCTAGGACACTGACAGCACGCCTTAAGATCAGATCCTCCAAACTGATAAATCGCTCCTGACGCCTCGACTAGAAATAAACAACAAAAACACGTAGCAGTATACAATCCTTTACTTATTGTTTGAATCCGGAACCAACAACAAGAAGAAGAAACAACATCCGTCATCCGTGTTAAAGTTACACAGCGGTATGGAACCAAAAAGGGTAAGCCTGAAACTTGCTGTGCATGGATCATGGATGAGATGCAGCGGTCGCTATACGTGTCATATGGTGCGTCCGTGCGAGTGCGTGTGTGTTCTCTTCTGTCTGGAAACAAAACAAAGCTAGGCCACCAACTCCATGAGCTCTTTCAACCTTTCAGTTGGGACTTCAGAAGGAAACCTTGATGCCGAGCAACGCCATGAGCTGGGACACGAACTCTGGGTGCCCGGGCCAGGCTGCGCCGGTCACAAGATTGCCGTCGGTGAAGCATCGGTGGATCGGGTCGGGCTCCAGCCAGGTTCCGCCCCCAAGTACAACGTTGAGCTTCACGGCTGGGTATGCAGTGCATTTCTTCCCCTGCATGTCAACCAACCAACCAACAAAGGAAGCGTCAGTGCTGTGCACACATCAGCCAATCCAAGTTGTCGAAACCAGACACATTTACTATTAGTGTAACTAAGGACTCAGGAGGATCCGTTGGTGGACAAATGGAGCAATCATTAATCTGCGTTGACTACCACCATCCTTTCTGGACCCATAAAACTAGCAAGATTTGTAATGTTCAGAGCAAAATTTGCGAACAAATCTTGCTAGGCCACAAAGTAGAAACATCAGATCATAGAGCATATCAAACTGTCAATGGAAACAAGAATCTGCAGAACACTGACAGAGATGTACCTTAAGGACTCCAGCAGCAGATAATATCTGTTGGCCGTGGCAGATCGATGCAATTGGCTTTTCGTTATCGGCGAAGGCCTTCACCAAGCTGATCACTTTATCATTCAGAGCCAGATACTCTGGTGCCCGCCCACCAGGAATCACAAGCGCATCATAGCTTGAAGCATCCACACTTTCAAACGATGCTGTCAGAGTAAAATCATGGCCAGGCTTCTCACTGTAAGTCTGATCACCTTCGAAATCATGAATTGCTGTCGGGCACTTTCTCCCCAGCTCCCTTATCAGGGCAAACAGCATCGACTTTGCATCCAAGAGCTTGAAGAGACTGGAATGGGACCATAACCTCATAATCCTCCATGTAGTCCTATGAATCACGCAATTAAGAAAAAACGATTTCAGCAGGGCAGCAACTACTTGTGATACATAAGATATACAAAAAAAGACCAAGAATATGAATTAGGTTGTCTGAGCAAGCCTGTTTGACTTCATCCCAGTCATTGAGTGTGTGAAATATAAAATAAAGATTAAAAGGCGTATAAGAATATGGAAATACTTAAGAACATGTTTTTTCTTTCAATACATACCCCACAGAGGAACAGTATTTTCTTGTCTGAGCCTGTCACTGAACCTCCAAGTGCTTTGACAAATAGGCTGATGAATTCAGGATGGGAATCATAAGTCGCTGCAGTGATGAGATTGCCATCAACAGTGCATTTTGCCATTGTATCAGGTTCTTCCCACTTAGCACCAGCAGCAACCAAAACTGGTTTAACAGCTGGATATGCTGTGCAGGTACGGTTCTCAACTACACTTGCTGCTGCTAAAATTAACTGTCCATGACAAACTGATGCAATAGGCTTCTTAGCATCAGAAAACTTTCTGACTAGGTCAAGCACCTTTGTATCCATTGCAAGGTATTCTGGTGCACGTCCTCCAGGAATAACCAATCCATCATATCCACTAGCAGTAATCTCTTCAAATGAAGCATTTAGTGTGAAATTATGACCTCTAGTCTCAGAGTATGTCTGCGTGAAATATGCAAATGAGACAATGAGGGTCATCTTGTCAGAGCAACAATAAAGAATAAGGTAACACGGAACAAATAAAAAGAGTGACACTACTGTTTACTTTTGCAGCTGTTAATCCAAACCATATCAGTGTAGATGCCACAGGAAGTAAGCAAGAGAAGCATGACAGAGCAGTATTATTGATCTACAGTACTACCAGGGCCTCAAGGACAATTATACTATACAAAGCAACACCTTTTGGGAACAGATTCAGCAGACAGGAATATAAGCCAGATAACTATCTCCTAGACAGGTGTCCAAATATGTGATCATACATGAACTCCAACAACTACAATTCAAATACCTGGACAAATCTTTGTTATGGTCACTAACTATGTGGAATCTTACATGACAATGGTATATGGAAATCAGCAACACGCATGCAAGTTTGGAATCCTTTTACAATTTACAATGTACCCTGCAGATTTACAACACAGTCACAGTTCTTCCAATGTTTAAAATGCGATTAAATTAAGAGAGACCTTGTATATCATCTAAATTTAAAGTGCAGGTCTCCAGCAGCTGCGTGTTCTCAAACTAGTTCATCCCGAAAACGACCTCCAGAAGCAGCTACTTCTAAACATGCAAAAGGTTAAAAATATTTTCACCTACCCTGGCTAAAGAGACACGACTTGCCTATACAGTTCAGTCACAGCAGTAACTACACTTCCCTGAACTGAATATTATGGAGTAGTGAACAAATCAGATGCAGTGTCTTCGCTTTCAAAAAAAAAAACGATGAAGTGTCCAATTTAGTTTATGCAAGCATCCACTCTTCACTGTCAATCTAATAAACTCTTAACAAGTTTTCTACTCCGTCCATCCCAAATTATAAGACATTCCAAGAATCTTGGAGAGTCAAAGTATTTTAAGTTTGACCAATAATTATAGAGAAAACTATAAAGATTTATGACATCAAATAGATGTACCATGAAAATATAATTGATAACGAATCTAATGATACTTGGTTGACATTATAATATTATTATATTATCATGTAACTTTGGTCAAACTAGAGATACTTTGACTCTCCAAAATTCTTGGGATGTCCTATAATTTGGGATGGAGGGAGTACACAGCTTCATTGTTCAAGCTTATTATATCACTAGAAGCAAGACAACATAACTAACCTTAACCAACGGAACGCGACCACGCAAAAAGAAGAAGAAAAAAAAATAGAACACAGGGAGATCAATCCGAGGTACCTGGTGGCCGATCCCCTGATGGACGGCGGTGCGGCAGATGTCGCCGGCCTTCTTGCTAGGGCAGACGGCGTCCACGGACACCCCATACGCTTGCAGCGCTTGGAACGGGACCATGACCTAACCCAGCATCAATTCAAGAAACGATTTTTGTTTCAGGATACACCAATCCAGGGCTGATTCTCGATCCAAAGTCCAAACACAAATAGTTCAGCAGGAGGCGAAGCCAAAAAGAGGGGAAGAAAGAAAAGAGACCTCGTAGTTCTCCATGTAGTCGCCGCAGAGCATGAGCACCTTCTTCGCCGCCATCCCTAATCCCCGAGGCGAGACGCTTGAGCTTGTTTCGTCGAGCTCGGAGTCTAGAAGCCTCTCCTTCGTCTCTCCTGCCTCTAGTCTTTGGGAGTACCAGTAGCAGTGTTTTATATAGATATGCCACTGGAGAGTCATCCGGAGAACACGCCTGCCTCTCATTTGTCTTCTACGCCTGTTTTTTTTTTCTTCTTCTTTTGCGAACTTTTATTTTTCAGAGAATATTTTCATAGTTATCTGACTGATGATTTTATAGTAAAAGTGTTCAATGCAACAGTTTCACTCATCAGCAGTCATCAAGATTGTAATTTTGTTCACGCGATGCAGCTAAAGTACTACTAGGCTCTCTTCGAAATGCGGGAAAGTTAACTAAAATTACAATCTCATGTTTTCTCTATAAAACTACTCGTCCAAAAAAAAAAAAAAAACCTCACCGATCGACTTTACTGGCTGGCAAAATTTCTACCACGAGGCAGAAAATAGGCGCATCTTGTTAGCAACGTCGGAACTGCTTTTTCGATCTTTTCGTGATGATGAAGTACAGATCGTGCAAAACTGCAAATCGTTTACTTTGATGAACTTGATCTTGCAAACGCCATATCTTCCCTGATCTGCCAGCAGATATTATGCAGATCAGGCAGCACACACCACCATGTGATTTCGAGAACTACGTGTTATAATAATGCTCCCGTGTGTAGCGAGGCGAACCTTTTGCACCTACAGGATCCCAATGTGGTGGTAGCCCGTATCCATTGTGTATTTCTTTTTTCCAGAAACAAGATTTCAGGAAGTTCAACTGTACCTCGGCATCTCTATTTGTTAAAAAAAAACTCATCATACACACAAGTCAACTGCCAACAGCAAAAGATCCAGATCTTGTTGCACTTGGGAAGTTGGGAGCTCAGATGACGATGCTAAAGCCTAAACGACACCTTGCGCATTGGTTCAGCTCTTGTTGCATTCAACTGTGTCCAACTCCAGCACATAATTTCATTTTCACGAAGTAACATAAACACATCTCACTGCAATGCAATTTTGCAGTCAAAACTTGTGTTTACTTGCCTGAAAGAAGCAAACTATCATGATTCATGACTCGCGATTGAAGCCAACAAGGCAACCACCACGGTATCTCAGCATAATGCCAAAATATATACATACGGAACTCATGCATAAATGCATCAAGCAAAATCCCCCTTTTGGGGTTGATTATATTTCACTCCGGGCACAAATTGATCAAGGAATATCCTGCTGTTAGTAAGGAAACTAATACAATACAAATGCTGAAGATAGGTCAGATATGCTGAACATCACAGCTGTTTACATGCAAACCTCAAATTGAATATGGAAGCTACCTCGATTCTTATCTGACCTATAATTATCAGTAATCAGCCTCACAAAATAATAGGCATTGGCACTATCAAAATAAAAGGAAACATAAAGTGCCAGATGGAGTCACCCAAAAGATGCACTAAGCAAAGCAGGCATTTGAGCTTTGCCTCAAGCAATAGAACCAATGACAAAACCTAGAGCTCTTTGCCTCAAGCAACAGAACAAATGATAAAATCTAGAGCTCTTTGCCTCAAGCAACAGAAGCAATGACACCATAGCGCTTAAGAGAATACAACCCCTACTTTCTGAGCGAAGTCATCATCATCATCATCATCAAAATCTTCATCATCTTGGTATGCATTTTCATCTTCAGATTTGTAGTCACGACCTTCAATTGTCTCATAGTCGTCAGACTCACCCTCTCTCTCGCCATAGTTATCCGCCTCTTGATTTCCTTCTGCATCCACTTCAGTAGCATACTCAACCTCAAACTTATCACCATGAGATGAGGACTGCCTGTGTGCATCCATAGGGACATGATCTTCCTCTTTATACTCTTCGTCACCTGAACCACTCTTGCAATCTGCAGAGCTGGCAATATTGTCACAGCCTTTCTTCTCTGCTTCAACCAGAGAACCTGTCTGCACGACTGCAACCTCAGCTAATTTCTCATAGTTGGAAGAAGAGTTATTGCCATATGCTGCCTCTCTTTTTCTCTGTAAGATGACACTGAGGGGTTTCGGACCCTCAAAATCAAGGGATGCTTCAGATTCCACAATTCCATTTGCCTTCCTTGGCTCTCCCAAGTTTCTGCGAGTAGCAAAATGAGCTGAATCCACTGCATCTCTTCTAGCAGAGAGGCCATCAGCATGCCTGACAGTAGAGACAAGCTCACTTGACCTCTGGTGGCTCCTTTCTTGATTCTGTCCAGCCTCCCGATGCCTACCACCATGAAAATCCATACGTCTAACTGGAGAAAATCTTTCCCGGAGTCTCCTCCTGTCCCGTTCATCCTCAAAGCGAATATCAACTCTATCAGGTGATCTTCGAGGAAGCTTTATTCTGGCCTGCAGACGGGAACTCAGAGTGCTTCCTCGTGGGCCCTGAAAGCGATCTCTGTGTGTGTGGTGACCACCATGTGGCCTTTCTCTGTAGCGTTCATCCCTCCAGTGCCGGTCCCCATTAGACCGTTCTGGGCTAATGGCTGTTGAAGGCCCATTTATTCTTCTCCTGCGGAGCTGATGACGTAAATCTGATCCATCTATCTCGTTGCGATCAAGCTCTCTGTGGAGAAACCTTCTATCTGGATGGTAAGGTCTGTCTAAGCTCCTCTCAGATGAGGATCTATGACGTTTCCTCTCATAGCCATCATACTGTCCAATCCGTCCGTTCGCACCCATTCCATTGTTGAATTGCTCACTTTCATGATGGGACCGAATATCAATATCAGCTGGAGCATATTCATAATCTTCTACCGGGTACATATCCCTTCCAAAATCCTCCTCATCATGTAAATAAGCAGCACCATCTCCATCATTGTCTACAAGAACATCAAAACCAGGAGAAGACTCCCCTAAAAACTCATCAGCCTCCCTGCTATTCTGTGGCAGGTCATCAGTAGGAGGCATTTCAAAATTTTGGTTCCAGTCTTGGATAGGATCACCCTCCACAGGAACCTGGTTCTGATAGTGCATAGGATGATCCTCAGTTGTGAAACTTTTCTTTGCTGCAAGTGTATTACTGGGTGCCAGCTCTGAATTGGGCCCAGACTTCACTGCATTGGAAGCTACATCAGCAGGAGTTGCAACCGCACCACTCTTGGAAATATGAACTGTAGTCCTGTTTTCAGTTATTCGAGCCTCTAGCTGCATTGAATTATTTGGAGCTGCAGCCTCTTCATTCTTTTGAGCCTGGGACGGTTCCAAAGGGAAGGAAGAAACCTTCGCCACCAGCTCTGCAGGATTATTACCAGCTGTTTGTGGTCCATGATAAAAAGAGCATCTATCACCCTTCATGCAGTTCCCTTTCTGGAAGTAATAGCATGGGACCATCTGCTTGCTCGAGTTATAGGCACCATAGTGCACAGAAACTGGAGCTACTCCAGAAGTTGGGGCACCAAAGAGACCATCGATTGGCTGGAGAAGACAAAAGAGGAAAAACCAAAGTTCAGAAAATAATGTTAACCGATAAAATGTACTAGTTATAAAAATGATAGTCAATATTGAGGAAATGCAAATAGACATACCGGATGGCGAAATGCACATTTCGGATTCAAACAACTGCCATTCAACCAGTACCAACAGTCCCTAGGGTTCATCCGGGCACCCTCGCTGTGACGAAAATCACATTCATTACCCTAATGGAAGGAATAGAGAGAACGATTAGTTTCAGGTTTGATTGGAAGGTCATAAGAAACAATAGCAGGTAAACATGCATGATAATTAGAAATTCAACAGTGGGATAGTATTACAAATGGGGTAACATTATATAGTCTAATCAAGCCCAACCATGAATGAATATAATGTGACACGTTTGATGGGCTAACAATATGTGAACCAATACACCCAAGAAGCAGAGGACAGCCAAGCATGAAGGTCCACTGACACATATCATGCTTTCACATTGATATGGAGCAAATTTCTATTTGCCTTTTTTCACGTATACACTGATAGTTAAGTTGTTAGATTGACATGCTTTCGCATCGATATGGAGCAAATGTCTATTTGCCTTTTTTCACGCATATATATACAAGTGATAGTGTATACAATGAGTTGTTAGATTGATATATTGTATTGTACAACATGTTTTGTCAGAGCATGATAGCAAACTGTTCCATAAAAAAATCGCCAGGATGTACCAATCCAGAAAGACCAGTGGGGTTTAGGCACCAGAAAAAAACATCTCCCGCGGCCTTCTTCAAAAGTCTAAGGCCTTGTTTGGATGCGCATGTATCGACCTCAAACCACATTGATTGGGGTGTATATTAGTTCAAATACACTCCAACACATGTGGTTTGAAGGAGATACATGCACATCCAAACAAGACCTAAAAGATTGTATCACTAAATCCATCCAAGGGTGATGTGCCAGTAAGCCTACCCGATGACAGATGACACAACTTTACATTAGCCTGGCTCAAGGTAGCATCACAGACATGGGAAATGGGCGCGCTTGGACCCAGGGGTTAGCAATTTATCAAATTCCCGAACGCTGCTCAAATCGCGATTCCACGTATCGCCCCTCAACAGCACATGCGCCAAAAACCAGAACAGAATTTGACACCAGAAAATTATCAGGTAGGAGTACCTAGCAAAGAAGCCCTACCGAGACCCTATTCCCAAACCAAATCCGCCGCCGCCTCGAAGGGAGGAAAACAAAATCACAAGCCATAATAGCGTAAAACAGCGCCCGGAAGGCCGGAACCCTAAGGAACTCGCGCGGCGTACGTACCTTCTTGCAGGTGAGCGGCGAGGCGAGGAAGTAGACGCAGTCGGTGCTGCGCCGGAGCGCCTCCTCCTCCGGCGTCAGCGGCTTCGCAGCGGCGGCGGGGGCGGCCGCCGCCGCGCCCGCGGCGCCGTCCACCTCCATGGACCCCGTTACGAAGGTGGCGGTGGGCCGCGGGATCCTCGTCCCCTGCCCCGGCCCGATCGGCGGGAGCTAGGGCTACTGGCGGCGGCGGCGGGCGGGGGATAGATCTACGGCCGCCTCCGCTCCGCGGGAGAAGGCTAGGCTAGGGTTGGCGAAGGCGACGGGGAGGGAGAGAGGGAGGGATGGGCTCGTCTCGTGTGGACTGGATTGGATTGGAGCCGCCTCTGCCTCCGCCTGCGATGCGGGTATATCAATATGAGACGGGAAGCAGGGGACAGACAACGAACCAAATCGACGGGCTCCCTCCCGTCCCCTCTCTCTAGCCGCTAGACCGCTAGAGAGGCGGCGAGCGAGAGGCCCGGCCGCAGCGCAGTGTTGCGTCTGCGTGCGCGTGCCTGCTCCGATTGGGGTTCGCGGCTCTTTCCTTTCCGGCTCTCCAGTTTCCGCCGCATTGACACTTCTCTCAGGCTCGGACGGTAGATTTTTTTTTATTAGTATTGTGTAGTGTTCTGTCTATGTGAAATTAAACTGGTTTTGTAAAAATTTTATATATTTTGTGATACCCTTGCATTTCAAATGAAACAACCTGTGTATAAAAATAGTAGGAAAAAAAACTACTCTAAATACTTGCCAATACTTATCTAGGCCGCCGCCACCATGGACCTACTGTTGACAGCTCTCCTAAACCGCTCACCAACCATTCTCAACCCCGACCTATGTACCTCCCCTAACTGGCCATTCTATAGCCCATCAGAGTTAGAAAAGATGACAAAGAGAGCTTGCTGGAACCCTAGCTCACCCAAATTGGGGAAAGAGGAGGAGGCCTACCTGACGCGGATCTGTTGTCATCGTCGCCGCTGCTAACGATCCGTTGGATCCACCATGGCTGGCGCGGGGAGGAGGACATCAAGAGGAGCTCGCCAGTCGCCATAGAGGGAGAGAGAGGCCGTGTGGGCGCTTTTGAGTGCGGACGCAGAGCAGCTAAGTGTGGGAAGCATGCAGACCCATTGGATAACGCATACACGCCCCCGGTAAATCATTTCCCTTCGAGCACTATTAAGGAGGTCCAATACATCCCACATCAATCCCATCTAATTTGGATCCAGTTGGTACGGATTCAGATTATCATAGAAACTTTTCGGATTCAGATTCTTTCAAGCAACATTTCAAATGGCGAATTAGAATCACTAGACTGTGTGGCTGCAAAATCATAATCACTACGAAATCATGTTGTTTGGAAGCAATAAACGGCACCAAGGCAACAAACACTTTAACCGTGAAAACGATTTTGTTGTGAAATGTTTCGGCTGATTGTGTGTTGTTTGCTTGGGCGAGTGAAACGGCTTTTGGCTTGTTTTTGGAACGATTTTGTTGTGAAATATTTCGGCTGATTGTGTGTAGTTTGTTTGGGCAAGTGAAACGGCTTTTGGCTTGTTTTTGGATTCTGTTTTAGGTTTCTCCCGTACAATAATGACATTTTGTTTCTTCTAATTATGCTTTTTAGGTGCGACAAGTTAAAATATGTTATATTGAACATATTCTTCAACTAAAAAAGTCTAATTTTTTGAAGCATTTTTATTTATATGATTTTCATATTTATTTTTGAAATTAGAATTAAGCCTACCAGTCAAACGGTTTCATCTAGAGATGTTGGCTTCATAAAGTGATTTTGATTCATTACCTAAAGCGTTTACTGAAAGAATCTGAACCTGAAATGTTTTTTTTTTAAAATCTAATTCCCTACTAAACGGCCCCTCAATTGTTCATATTCATAGACACAGAAGTGAAAATCACTTAGAACCGTTACCACTAGAAACGTTTCATATCTAAGTCATTTGGCACAGTTTCTATAGATTCTCAAAAGAATAGGAACTGATTCTACATACCACCCTTGTTACTCCTATAGAGGAGTGGAGCACTCAATCCATACTCAGTGTGTTTGGCAACAACTCCAGATCATGTGCTCCACCGTGGAGCAACTATACGGTGAAGTTAAGCTACCACAAAACCATTTTGTAGAGTTCCTACACTAAAATGGACTCATATACAATTATTAAAATATAAACAAGGGCTAAACTGAAAAAATACATATTGACCTCTTCTTCCTGACGGGCAGGCAGCCATGGCAGCGGAGGGGAGCATGGGTGTGGCCGGCCAAGGGGCATGGCACGCATGGCCGAGTGACTCCTTGACATTTCAAAATTCTTGAAATAACTTATAATTTAGAATGGAAAGAGTAGTATTTAGCAGCCAATGCCAATAATGAACCAAGTGTTCGAAACAGGAGCTCCAGGTAATGCATAGATCCACATACATAAAATTCAAACATCAACAAATGCCAGTTGCACATCTGTGGATGATTCACGTTACAAAATTCAATGAACTTCAAAGGCAAAATTAGTTTACAAGAATCACATTATTAGAGCCCTTGTTTGTAATTCCTAATGTTCATTGGTTTCTTCAGGTGCAGCTCTCTGTCATAAAGGCAAAGCATATCCTATATCACCAAATACAAGACCAAGTCAGGCCACGGATACAAGATGTAATACCATATGCTGCCATTATGTCAAATGGAGTAATTTTGCACACCTAAAAGGAAAACTGAAGTGTTTTTATTATAAGTACAAGTTTTTTTTCTTTGGCATCGATCATGATCAAACTGAAAATAAGAGCCAAGCAAGTTACAAAACAATTTTGCATGCACCATTCTGAAGACATGAGCAAACACATAGAGCAACAACCAAAGAAGTACATGTTACAAATATCTGCAAAAATAATGACTTTGTTTTAACTCAGTGTCCTCACTTCTCTTCTGCTGAGCTCCTAGCCATGATCAGATGCGCTTGTTTAAACCTATAACAACCACAGTTAAAATATAGAAACTCCATCTTTTTCAATGAAAAAGAAAAGAGAACTTTTTTCTTCAATTGCTTGATCTAATCAACAAGCATGAAGGATCTCATAGTACTAAGACTTGCTAGCTGGAACTGATAGGTTCAGTAATTCATGGTCGATCAGATTGCACAACTAAGGAACAGAAATCCATGTTGTTGAAAACATTAGATGAAAATACTATTCGTTCAACAATTTCAAGAACCGTAAGAAAGCCAAAATCATTCCTAAGGTACAAAACAGAGAAATGCATTGAAAAGGTGGAGAACAATAGCATCTCAGGCATCAAAGACAAACAAAACCTCTACTATTATGTATGGGACAATGTTTCAACCAGGCATCACTTTTCCACAAGAATTTAGAGAACCACAATCTTATAGTTGACATGTAAATTGCAAGTCTATATAGCTAAAACCAAATCATCTTCGTATTTTAGGAATAAAGAGGGCCAATAATGGAACCAGTGGATCAATCAACACGATTGCAACGGCTAGTCCTAAAGAGACTCTATTCTTTCTATTTATAACTACGATGCTGTTGTTGCACCATGCACCCACCCGGCAAAGCCAACCAAAGTTTTCACTTAAATACAAAAAACAATACATAACATAATTTATAGTAACAAGTTATACTGGCATCAAGCTACTATAAAATAAAACAATACAATGCCTGCAACTAGTTTTGATATGAACTGCAAGCATTTTAAGTTCTTCTCACTAGTGTAACTCTGAAAGAGTGAAAGGCATGTTGAATAAATTCATTATTGACATGCGCTATTTCGCACTGAGAGCCAATAAGTAAAGGAATGCCCTAAAGCGGTAGCCCCCATGAACTTGACCTAAAACAGTCAATTAGTTGGTGATAACTCTGCTACTGGACCAGCTAAAACAGCTTCTTTCACAACCATACACATCCACAGTATCCAGAGCTCGAAAATAGGTCAATAATTTTACACCAAAAGGGCTCCCTAAGATCATGACTGCTAAAAAAAAACTAATACCTTACTGCTAATACAATGAACAATTGAACATAGATGTAAAACTAGATCTGTAGAGAAACAATCGAGCACAATTGAACTATTTGCGACTAAACCACAAATAGAGAGGAATATCAACGTGTATTTCAGTATAACAAAGGTTAAAAGGAGTTTCATCAGGACAGGATTCATTCATCTATTAATCAGTCATGAGTTTGGGGGTTGACCTCATAGGTGCAAACTGCAAAGCACAGCTGGAGGGAGCTTGATGCACGAGTTACTAAACTAGCCAGTTCACTCACATGACTCCTGTATCTTGGTTTATATGGTGTATAAGTAGAACAAACAAATTACCTGATAAGTTGTGTGTAATGAGTTCAGTTCACGAATTGCATGGTCCAGTGATAAATTGATTAAAAAAATGGTGAAGTGGCCATGCTGGCAAAACGTTATACTTAAATTAGCGATCTGACGGGGCTTAGGACTTTTTTTCTCGTTCAATCTTATCTGAAACCCGAAAACCTCAAACTGGACAATCAAATGAAAATGTTGCAGAGCATGCAGCACCCAACAGCGGATCCAAATATTTGACAGCATGCCGCTATCCCATCAAATGGTAACAGCCCAGAACAAAGAGTTACCTTGCGAGAGCGAGCTCCAGCAGGTGGAGTCGACGGCGATGCAGCATCTAAGCCGCGCGGCCGCCACCGCGCTATGCAGCGGGATTAACGTCTCCAGCCCCGCCGACGCCGCGGCCGCCGACCTGCACCGAAACCAAACGGCCGATATGAGCGCACGCGCCGAATCCCATCCGGATTAATCGCCAGGGAGTCAGTTAGCTACCTCCGGAGGATCCGGGCGGACCGGGCAGCGGAAGGCGAGGCAAGGGAAGGCAGTGGCGCTCCGAGGATGCGGCCGGTGAGGGGTGCGGAGCGGACCGCCGACCTCACGGCGATGGCGGCTGTGCGGGATAACGATGCCATTTCCTCTTCCCCCTGCCGTCTCGCGTCGGTGTCAAAGCAAAACCTCGTGAGGATAGAGAGGCTAAACCCTAGACGCTACATGGTTTGGGCCGACCGGCCTTCATCAGGAGGACTTTGTATGGGCCGGAAAAGGAAGAAATTTGGGTAGCCCATGGATGGATTCATGAAAGGTGAGAACAGATTTGTTTAGTGTTGTAAAAAAAAAGGAAAAAGTCCTCCTGAGTATAAATTTTTTAGATTTAACTAAGTTATACATGATCCAATGAATATAAAATGTTTACTACAGTTCAAGCATACATTAATTTGATCGCCATTAAATTTTACCATAATTAGACCATAGAAACTATAGTTCCCAATTATTCTAACAACATACCATATTATATAATCATTGTGTAGATCTACTCATGTGGAAACCAACAAAATTGAATTTTCTATTTTATGATTTTTTAGTGATTTACTATGACTTTTCAATAATTTAGTTGAAATAATAATAATAATAATAATAATAATAATAATAATAATAATAATAATAATAATAATAATAATAATAAGGACAAAATCACCTTTAAAACTGTTTATAACCACGCCAGGAAGGTAAAACGCACCTTTAAAACTGTTTATAACCACGCCAGGAAGGTAAAACGCACAGTTTCAAAAATTGGGGGAGGTGATTTTCCCGATTTAGGAACTTAGGGAGGAAAATTGGATTTTTGCAAAAGTTGAGGGAGGAAAAGTTAGACAGGGCAGCGCCAATGCAGACATCTAGTATGAACAGTCTCATAAAAAAAGTGTTGATCTATGTAGAAACCAATGAATTGAAACTAACATGTAGCCAACTCTAGACGCACCTCATACATAACAAAGATTCCAGACCAAGGTACCCGGGAGGGATAGATAGGCATTAGAAAACACATGCTCAAGTTTTCAGCAATTCGTCAAATGAGATATCGACTCCTTTTGCGGGTTGCTTTGACAACATGCAAGACCACAATCTCGTCGCTTTCATGAAAACATGGCATCCGAGCCTAACTGGTTCGATGATAACATGTAGTGTTCGACTATTGGGGCAGCTCTTGTTAGATCTAGGACAACTTCTATAACGATATTAACTCATAGCATTGATAGCCCCACATAACACTCACATATTCTTAAAATATGTGCATGAGTCTAATTCTTTATCAAGAACTAGATTTTCTCTCTTCTATTGAAATATTAAATAATATGTTTTGACCTAGCTCATTAGTCACCATTGGAGCTACCCCTAGTAGCCTAAAACATGAAACATAAGCCTTGTCCAACTTTCTAGAAACCTAAGCAACCCTTAAACGTTGTCCCCGTTCGTCCCTAACCATTTTGCCCCCTTGTTGGCCAGTCAGCTCTCTTGGCTTCCGAGTGTCGGTTTGTTACAAGATGCTTACATGTAGAACATCGTTTGCAAACAAAAAAAAACATCATGAAACATTGATTCTTGGACGCTCATAAATGTAAATTCCTCTTCTCTCATTTTGCATTTAGATTATATGCCATATATTGCTTGTGTAGATGTGTAGACACTAGATAAAATCATAACAATTAATCTACAACAATCAACAGAACAAGTTCATACATGTTATTTCAAGATGCATTACTAAGGGTTGGTTTGGTTCAACTACAAGTTGTGGAAAAATTAAAGTGAGCTATTTAAAATATGAAATACATAGTCAAAAGTATGTTTAAGGTACCACGGAAATTGTACTTCTAGAAAAACAACTTCGGCTTCTACCTACTTAATAGGTGACATGACGTTATATCTTTTGACAACAGAAACACTTTCCAAAAACTAAACAAAACACATACTCTATTTTCAGAGAACTATAAGCCACACCCCTCTACGTATAGAGAGAAAAGTGGTGCACTCAGTCCATATTTGACTAGCAATAAATCAATAGAAAAAAATCAAAGGGTGTAGCTCTAGGAAATCTTGGATGTAAAGCTAAAGACACATCAAGAACATTTACATTAATCATTCTTACCATTTTGAAAAGTTCAGAACAAATATATGTAGGACTACAGACTACAAATCATACAGAAATCTTGGCAAATAATATTTCACTATTTACTGTTCTTCTTGTGAGTGCATAGATGATTTGCATATTCTTAGTAAAAAAATCATAGCTTTGCTTCCAAGAACATATAATGCAATGAAACATGGATCAAACCATCTCTCTCAACACATAGTTTTATTCCTTTGTTTCATAGACATTGTCACCGGTTGCTGACATTGCCACCAGTTGCTAGACCATTTAGTCAAGCTTCTGGAGGACGTCTGCCGTGACAAGAGTTCAAAGGTCTGAGAAGACAAATTCTAGTCGACGGTGTAGAAAAAAGAACTTGTTGTTTGTCCTACGTTCCCAATGCACAAGTTTGTAACACCAACCCTCTCACCAGTTACAGGCTGAGGTTCAAAAGTTTTTTCAGGCTGAAGTCCTCTATCTTAAGCTACAAAAAGCTGAAGGGTTGTCTAAACCCCTACGGCCCAAGTTTTTTTTTTGTTTCATAGACATTTAACATTTAATTATATTACTCATCTTTAGTGGGTAACGGAGCCATAACTGAGCCAAGAGAGCTTCCTCTCTAAGAAACAAACTTCTCTCTACTAAAAAAATGCTTATACATATAATCCATGCACAGTGAATAATTTTACAAGTAGGCACACAATTGAAGCCATTACAAGTGATGCTGATGTAAGTTCACCTAGAAAAACACAGTGATTTGGAATTGCAATTAATATTTAAACATCCGATGAAAATAATGAACCAACTGTTCGAAACAGAAGCTGCAGATAAGTCATGGACCACAAATAAAATTCGAACATCAACAAATGCCAGTTGCACATCTTTGGATGATTCAGGTTACAAAATGTAATGAACTTCAAAGGAAAAATTAGTTTACAAGAATCACATTATTACAGCCCTTGTTTGTAATTCCTAATGTTCATTGGTCTCTTCAGGTGCCGCTCTCTGTCACAAAGGCAAAGCATATCCTATATCATCAAATACAAGAGCAAGTCAGGCCACGACTACAAGATGTAATACCATATGCTGCCATTATTTGAAATGGAGTAATTTTGCACACCTAAAGGAACAACTGAAGTATTTTTATTTTAAGTACCAAGTTATTTTTCTTTGGCATCGATCATGATCAAACTGAAAATAAGAGTCAAGCAAGTTACAAAACAATTTTGCATGCTCAATTCTTAAGAAATGTGCAAACACATAGAGCAACAACCAAAGAAGTACATGTTACAAATATCTGCAAAAATAATGACTTTGTTTTAACTCAGTGTCCTCACTTCTCTTCTGCTCAGCTCCTAGCCATGATCAGATGCGCTTGTTTAAACCTATAACAACCACAGTTAAAATATAGGAACTCCATCTTTTTCAATGAAAAAGAACTGAGAACTCTTTTTCCTTTTATAGCTTGATCTAATCAACAAGCATGAAGGATCTCATAGTACTAAGACTTGCTAGCTGGAACTGATAGGTTCAGTAATTCATGGTTGATCAGATTGCACAACTAAGGAACAGAAATCCATGTTGTTGAAAACATTAGATGAAAATACTATTCGTTAAACAATTTCAAGAACCATAAGAATGCCAAAATCATTCCTAAGGTACAAAACAGAGAAATGCATTGAAAAGATGAAGAACAATAGCACCTCAAGCATCAAAGACAAACAAAAACTCTACTATTATGTATGGGACAATGTTTTAACCACGCATCACCTTTCCTCAGAGTTTAGAGACCCGCAATCTTATAGTTGACATGTAAACATAATTTACAGTAACAAGTTATACTGGCATCAAGATACTATAAAGTAAAACAATACAATGCCTGCAACTAGTTTTGGTATGAACTGCTAGCATTTTAAGTTCTTCTCACAAGTGTAACTCTGAAAGAGTGAAATGCATGTTGAATAAATTCATTATTCAATATTCATCACTGCATACATAAATATCCCTATTGATCAATTTTTGTTAACATTGCCAAAAAAAAAGATTCTACAAAATCTAAACCACTATGGAAGTTCACGAGTTTCCAAATTGACCTGCGCCATTTCGCACTGAGAGCCAATAAGTAAAGGAATGAACATATACAGTCCTAAAGCGGTAGGTCCCATGAACTTGACCTAAAAAACAGTCAATTTGTTGGTGATAACTCTGCTACTGGACCAGCTAAAACAGCTTCTTTCACAACCATACACATATAGTATCCAGAGCTCTAAAATCGGTCAATAATTTTACACCAAAAGGGCTCCCTAAGATCATGAATGCTAAACATACTATACAGCGTACAATTGAACATAGATGTAAAACTAGATCCGTAGAGAAACAATCTGGCACAATTGAACTAATTGGGACTAAACCAAAAATAGAAAGGAATATCAATGTGTATTTCAGTATAACAAATGTTAAAAGGAGTTCCATCAGGACAGTATTCATTCATATACGTCAGATAGCTAATTTAAGTATAAAGTTTTGCCAGCATGGCCACATCACCATTTTTTGAATCAATTTATCACTGGACCATGCAATTCGTGAACTGAACTCACTACACAGAACTTATCAGGTAATTTTGTTTGTTCTACTTGAACACCATATAAACCAAGATACAAGAGTCATGTGAGTGAACTGGCTAGTTTAGTAACTCGTGCATCTTAGTTCCCTCCAGCTGTGCTCTGCACCTATGAGGTCAATCCCCAAGCTCATGACTGATTAATATATGAATGAATACTGCCCTGATGGGCTTAGGCCTTTTTTCCTCGTTCAATGTTATCCGAAACCCGAAAACCACAAACTGGACAATCAAATGAAAATGTTGCAGAGCATGCAGCACCCAACAACAGATCCAAATATATGACAGCATGTCACTATCCCGTCAAATGGTAACAGCCCAGAACAAAGAGTTACCTTGCGAGAGCGAGCTCCAGCAGGTGGAGTCGACGGCGATGCAGCACCTAAGCCGCGCGGCCGCCACCGCGCTATGTAGCGGCATTAGCGTCTCCAAGCCCGCCGACGTCGCTGCCGCCGACCTGCAAAACCAAACGGCCGATATGAGCGCACGCGCTGAATCCCATCCGGACCCATCGCCAGGGAGAGTCAGTTGGCTACCTTCGGAGGATCCGAGCGGACCGGGCAGCGGAAGGCGAGGAAAGGGAAGGCAGTGGCGCTCCGAGGACGCGGCCGGTGAGGGGTGGGGAGCGGACCGCCGACCTCACAGCGGCGGCGGCGGTGCGTGACCAAGATGCCATTTCTTCTTCCCCGTCTTCTCGCGTCGTTTGCGATGACGATGCGTCGGTGTCGAAGCAAAACCTCGTTCGGTTGGAGAGGCTAAACCCTAGACGCTACTTGGTTTGGGCCGACCGGCCTTCATCTGGAAGAATTTATGCGGGCCGGAGGAGGGAGAAATTTGGGTGGCCCATAGTCCATGGATGGATTCTCGAAAGGTGACAATAGATTTGTTCTCGTTCACTTTATTAGTGTACGTATGCAAAAAAAAAAAAAAAAAAAAACGTGGACCAGCTACCATATTTTGTTCTCACTTATCTGTGTCATCCTAAACGCTAAATAGTAAACACAGTAGATGACCCTTTGTTTGTTTGGCATTTAGGCCGTTTAGACCGCATTTAAACTGCTTGAACAGTTTGTATAGTAATACTAAAATATAAATTTTTATGTATATAAAAGTAAAATATGCTATAAAATGTATATACTGAATGCTTGTAAAAGTAAGTATTCTACTTAAATAGTTATTGTTTGAAGAAAAAAAAACACTTTTCACCTCCTACACTTGTGGTGTTAGTTATTTTGGTGTCAGTATGGTAGTTGAAGTCCTCTTATTGACTAACCGATGAATTAAATGGTTATTAAGATCATTTAACCATGTTTACCTCGATTATGTTTAGACTATTTAGACGATTTAATAGTTTTAGATTTAGACGTTTTTAAAAGGATCAACTATTTAATTCACCGTTTAGTGTCTAAATGACATGGGTGACTTTCATTTACCATTTAAACATTTTTTAAGAGATCTAAATGATGGTTTAGGCGAGCAGAGCCCAAACTCACTCTAGATTTTTTTTGTGATTTTTTAAAAGCTTAGACTCACTGGAAAAATGGTGGAATTCACCAGGTATTCTTAAGTAGTAATAAAATATTATCACTAGTCATACTATATAGGAATCCTCATTAGGAGAAGTTTAGTAGAAAAAAATTTATACTAAATGTTGAATATAATAAAATACTAAAAAAACTCTATTTTACTAAGAGAAGTTAAAAATTCTAATTGTGACTGTGGTATAAAAAAACTTTTCAAGTGGTTATTGAATTTTTTAAACTAAATGAAAGGACAAAACTACCTTTAAACTCCAAACCAGAACAATGATGTTATTTGAACAGTTTTGAGAGTTTAGGACAATGTCTGGTTTTAATTTAGAGGAGCTAAATCAGAATATATCGTGAATAAAGTTTTTTTTCCATCCGCGAAAGCTAAGAACAGTTTTGTTCTGTTTAGTACAAAACCCTCTTGTAGACGAGGTACCACGAATTAACTGGAGGCACGCAGAATAAAAACTCCGATCCGCAACCACTCATTACTTTCTGTGAAAAACACTAGTACCTTCTATTCTATTGAAATAAGGCTACTGCGTGAACGCGAAACGAGGCATTTCAGCATCAACCTTATGCAGTAATGAAGAACATTGCCGTCAATATAGCTTCACCTTTCTCATAGTAAACCTTATTAATGCCATACACAGTATATACACTAGTTTTCGCACCATGCTTACGTCGCATATCGAAGGTGCTAGTGACTCGTGGTTTGTCCACCATGCTAATATCGAGTAGCATCATCGGTGCTAAGCTGCTAGCAACTCGTTTCTCTGTCCATGCTAACACCGCATAGCATCATTGCTAGTAACTTAAATCTCTACCACTGTTATTATCACCAAGTAGCATCGACACTAGTAACTCGTTTCTTTGTGTTTGTCCTATGGCTCGTCAGCACAATGGGATTATGCGCGACCGCGACACCATGGCGAAACAGCTAACTCACCATGCATAAAAAATAGTTTCACACAGAGCACCTGAAACGCCATAACTCATACTCTCATAGGCTAGACGCGTCAGGCGTGACAGCAACCTAGCAAACCGGCAGACACAAAACAGAATTCAAACAATCACGAGAACAGTTCCTCCTGCATTCAAATTATTGCAGTTCATCGTCGAAAGCATGTCGAGGAATCCTCAAATACATAGATAACTTACGAATCACGTAGAACAGTTTCAACTAAACATTTAGTCTGAAGATTTTGATGCGACAGAAGAACGAGTGCCGCGCGAGCTACAAACCAACTACGATAGAGTTGCTGATACTGATTCCTAAGTGGAACCTACAAAATATCAGTCCAGAGCGGTGGCCTGCACCGGATACAAGTAACGGGGAGTTCTGAAGACGTGCACGGTGTACATGCAAGATATGACACGGGCGAACATGCGAGCACAGTAGAGCAGACCGTCATGAACAGTGCTACAGTGTGCCGCAGAATCGTCATGGGAGCCTGTATTGTAACCGAGCCAAGATCTTAGGAAGGTAAGTCAAGGAGTATAATCAAGTACGAAGAACAAACTAAATAAAGTAATAGGATCACGCCACAGAGTCAAGAGCATGGCGTCACTTTTACCATTTTGATCAAAGTATTTGATGAAATAAACGCTGCGGATTAGAGGGATTTTATCCCCTACGAGTTAAAACCCCTTCAATTGCTTTCGATTGAAAATTAACCGAAAAAGCCCTTATGTGGACTGGATTTCTCAGCAATACGAATTGTTCAGCAGTATCTAATATTTTACTGATGATCAATTTTCAGTAATCACCAATTCTATGATAGGATATATCCACTTGTTCGTTTCTCTTAACCAGTTACTATTCCTGAATATTTTAGATTTACGTTTTACTTGTACTTCTAACCTGTTAAATTTCATAATAAAGATGGAAATCATACGTCTAAACTGGCTTTCTGGGTACTACAACATCATCTGCTTAGCTACAAGAAATCATTGGCTTGGATTTTTTTGGGAAAATGCAGATAAATTTTAGTTACTACTTCACCACAATGGCTTTATCTGCAATTTGGGTTTATGCAATAAAAATACAATTTCTTATAGTAATTCCAGAGGGTTAAGGTTTAAGAATAGCATATAAGGACTCTTTCTGACTATTAATCTGCCAGGGAACACTAAGTCATTTCTTCAGTAATGGGGGAACTGTTGCACAACCTATACAGATATAATTCCACCAGGAAGGTATCATGGAAAGTCATCATATATTCAGTTAGCTCTATAGTTTTCACGTTTAGGTTAACACCGGACAGGCTGCTCCAGACAAAACCATTTAATTGGATAACTGTGTCATCCCTATACCTTACATAAACTTGCTGACATAACAACCCAGCAACTAAAAACATCAAGCAAAAATAACTGTATCAACATCAAATCACAAATGGAGAAGCAGACGTGTGGACTATAACAAAATAAGAGGGTCACAAAGGGTTACCAGAAAGAGCTCCATTCATCAATTTAAGATAGGTAGCGTGGATCGTTTCCTGGCTTTCCCATCTTATGCACATCCTCTGGTGAAAGTATCTTGATATACCATACACTATTCACAAATGACCTGCATCAAGTGAGTAAGCTCAGTTTCAGGCGACCTACAATTGGCATGCATAATGATACACATACTAAGATTTATATGTTACATGCATCACTTTACATAAACCAGAAACATCAATCCATATTACAAAGTAAATTATATTTGGTATTGAAGTAAAAAAAATGATCCTGGGAGGAAGACCTCCCCCCAGGTGTTGCCCTAAGATGAAACAACTCATCCGCACGACTGAGATGACCAGCTGAACCCCAGTTGCCAGACCGTGACACAAATGACAGCCCATGCTAATATTGCTTCCTGAGTAATCAAGGGCTATGAATTCATCATTTTTTGTAACTTGGATGCATATAATACATGTATGGCAGAATCAAGCACATGTAGATCTGTTTGAGATCATGAGGAGCTATTGAACAGTATGAAGATAACATGTAGG
This sequence comes from Microstegium vimineum, assembly GCA_022036555.1. Classification (NCBI taxonomy): domain Eukaryota; kingdom Viridiplantae; phylum Streptophyta; class Magnoliopsida; order Poales; family Poaceae; genus Microstegium; species Microstegium vimineum. Next base: position 56,777,475 of record CM039131.1, on the reverse strand, counting down.
TCCATTAAAATGCAAGCAACAATAGATATTGACGAGGAGGCCAATGGGCAGTTGAGTAAAAAAAAAAACTGCCTATGCAAATGAAGCTAAAAAATTCAACTTAGTTGAAAGCATAAACTATGCTGTATGATTTTTTCAAATAAGTTGTACAGAGTCATGACAAAAGCCAAATGTGTATACTACTGAGAGATCACAAATTGAAACTAGAATGCTAGTGATGGTTTCTTACTCCCACGGGTCGTCTCCAAGGAGAAGCACATCGTTCTCCCTGTCGACAAATACAAGCTGCCAGCCTGATCTATCAGGGTCGTCCAACTGACCCTTAATGCCGAACATCTGACCCAGTTCCTCTCGAAGTTCAGCATAATTAGAGAACCGGGTGATGTCCAAGGATCTCCCCACTGATCCTGACTTGTAAACCTGAATTTAATAAAATGGTTACATGAGGAGGGGCTTACATTTGCTTTTAGTAAACTCAATTATACTCACCTTAACGAAAGTTCTAGTTGTCGGATCATTCTCTCCTGTATTTTGCAATAAACCAGAAGAATCATCCAGACAACCATACATTGGACTTTGCAGATATGTCGATCCAGAGGGAATCGCTGACATATTATTATCCGCAACGTTTGAAGTTATATTAGGTACCATATTGTACAGTACGGAGGAAGAGTCAACTTGAGGGCTAAAAAGGGACTGGTTCTGCACATCACGACCAATTTTGTTGTCAACAGAACCATCTTTGCTAGTGGGTGAGTTAAGTGAAACCGAGCCCCCAAAAGACATCGATTGTGAGCCCATAAACTTTTGCTTCCATGCCTGTTGCTGCTGCTGCTGCTGCTCGCTCACTACGGGTTGGTTGAATCTAGACAAATCCACAGATTTTGAACTTCCCTGAAGGAAGTTCGATTCCAGCATGTTTTCATTGCTGCTAGAGCTGATGAAGCTGGAAGAGTTGACATTAGGATCGGAAAAGCCAAATTTTTCACGCAAATGGCTTGGTAATGATGTTGGACTCGGGAGAACCGCACTGCTAGGAACTTGATACGGTTGATCTGGTTGAATCTTCTGCTTCTGGTCACTATGAGCATGCTGCATCTGCTGGAGTTGGTGGAGCTGCTGCTGAATAGCGCTTGGGTTGAGCACAGACTGAATATTTTGAGCATCAGGACTAACCATCTGCTGTTGACTCGCTTGCTGTAGTATTTGTTGCTGCAACAGCGGATTGAGATTGCACTGCTCCTGTGGGGACTGCATAGGCTGTTGAAGGTGTAGGAATTGCTGCTTCAGATAACCGCCTGACTGGGAGGCAGCTGCGGCAGCAACCACTGCTTGATACTGATCATGGTCGTTGCTAAGTAAGGATGGATGGAGTCTCTGTTGTCCCCAGGAACCTATACCAGGTGACTGGAAGTTCAAAGACTGAAAGCCCCCTTCACCAGCAACTCCTCTCAGCCACATCAAAGCATTGCTGTCATCTTAAGTGTAATATTACAATCAATAAAGACATAATAACGGCAATGAAAGGCAGTGACAATAATGACACAAGTTGTCTAACACATAAATAAAAAGTTTCAACAAATAAATGAAATAGCATGTTCTATCATGGTGCCTCAATGCTGCCAATTTGACATAGATGCTTAGGTTCTGTTTGGATCCATTGGCTGCTAATAGTTAGCTAGCTAATAGTTCAAGCTAATATTATCTGCTACTAGCTAGTTTGGTTCAACTAGTAAAATAGTTGTTAGTTGGGTATTCAGCCAACAAATTGCTAAACTATTAGCCAGACCTGTTTAGATTCAAGCAGCTAATTGTTAGCAGTTAACTATTATCTCTGTGGATCGAAACATGCCCTTAGAAGATATCCGTATTTCAGTTGTAACACAGTTTTAATTCTAGTTTCCATTGAAGCAAGATGGAAAATAAGAAAACCTCAGTCACTGAACTGCCAGATTACTTCTGCTAACGTCAACAACTAATCATTATATCAAGTTTCCTGAGCCAATTGTTGGATCTAAAAGCATCTATGTAACTTTTTTCCCTAGTAGCGGATACGAACAGGCTTATACTATAAAAAAAAACTATTGCTCTCGCTGGCTGCTTTCCAGTGTAATCTGGCAGTGCTACAAATACCTAATTTGTAGCACTAACAGCAATAATGCATGAAAATAGCCCAACACCAGAGATGCTGGACTCATCGTGATAGTAACAAGCATGAGTATTTGAATGTACCATGAAGAGCAGCAACTCCTGAATACCAAGGATGCTTAACTCGCAGTGGGAACAGGGATGGATACATAGGAAAGGTTGTCAGTGGCTCAATTTCCCACAGAGAAACTCTAGGTGGCCTTTCTCCTGCTGTTGATTCATCCCAACCAACCTGTGTTAATAATATCAGTGACAAGTGGTTAGGAATACTTTGCGGTATCAAAATTCCTCAGTCTGGTGGAATGGTGGGAGTAACCAAATATGTAAGACGGTCATTATGACTATAAGCTTAAAGGAGAACAAAGAGTTTTGTAGGAAAAAAAGGAACCAAATATGTAAGACAGTCATTATGACTTTATGAGCTTATGGCATAAAGGATAACAGAGAGTTTTGTTGGGGAAAAAAAGAACACAGATTTCACAAAAGAAATTTGTTCTCTTGCCAAAGCCAAAGAATGAAACTCTGGGTAGTGCAAAATACCAGAAAGTGATCAAAGTCACAAAATTATTTGGTTGAGAACCAGAAGAGCGGATCAGAAGAAATGGCAACAAAAACATGAAACAGGATTTATGAGAGTAGATATTACCAATTTGAAACAAGGAGTATGAACCACCATGCAAACGAAGAGTAAAATCGTAGAGGTAACCGAGGCAGCTAACAAGGAAAATGAAGAAGAAAAAACTCTTACCTTCACTGATCTCCAATAGGAACTAGGCCAACGTATTGGGTCAGCATCACTCACTTCTGTTATCGTCCCCATGTACCTGAAATTATTTAATACCTCGTTTATGAGTTTCTTTCGTAATTCTTGAGCATAAAACTGCAAGTCTCATGGACACATATTCTTTTGCCAATAATCAGAAGGAAATTTTGGTACTGCTGCCTCACCTGCGGACACTAGATTCCTCAGTCTCAAACAGCATCCTGAATCGCATCCCAACTGATATCCGCGTGTGAAAAACAGCCTTGATGTATTTCGAAAGGGGTATAACAAATTCTGACGGACTTGCCCTGCAAGCACATTTTTTCGAATCAAGTGGAATATAGGAAACATATAATTGTCATTTGCTAATCAAACAATTACCTAGGATTAAAGAAAATTGTGAAGCAGCTGTTTGTTGCAGCAGCATGAGCTGCTGCTGCAAGGAGTCCGATGTGCATGCTGTCACTCGAAAGAACAGAAGAGGGCATCACAGTCTGTGGACGGCTGGCACGCCTGATTCCAAGCAAAAGCTGGTTTTTCTCATTCCTAAATTAGTGGGAAAAGAGTAAGTCCTACTCATCAGGGAAAAAATAACTAGTGGTGCGGCATTGAAACAATGGAACAAACCATATGAATAGCACAGAATCTCCAGCAACAAGTCTCTTAGCACTGACAAACACACTCCAGCCAGTAGTCAGCAGGTGTCTTTTGGGCTGGCCTGTGAAAAGAAACCTATTTAGTGAAAAGATAGCAATATTGATGTCAAATCATTCAATCTGCCAGCAACAACTGAAGATCTGGCAACCCCATTACACAATCAGTATAGCAGATGGGTCCTCGTTCGTAAATGAACGGATGCTTCCACTTGGTCATCATAGACCAGCAAATCCATTTGAGAGCTGTCTTTATTTGTCCTTGATGGTAGTTCTTCACGCTCACCATCTCTGCAGAGCTTAACAAGATAATCCACGCCAACAACCAAAGCCAACAAGCCTTCGCTCAGAAGCTCTTTCTTCATCTAAGCTTTTAGTAACATTAGCTGTCATCAATAGGGTGGAACGCATTAACCAGTAGAAACCTTGCTTCAAGGTAGATTCTTACATGTTTGGAGTTTTGTCTGGATCCAGGTACCTCAACTATTGGCCTTACATGGCCTGACATGGGTATTCCATCTTTCTAGTCCCACTCTTCTCCAACCCTCACTGAGCGAGCATTCGGCATTCCTAGTATGCTCCACTCATTCTACGCCAAGCACCCAATCACGGGATCAGAATCACACTCTAGATCATACCTTTCACGAAAGAAAAGGACAGGCAGCCGCTGCTAAACCAAGATCTCCATCTCTTGACTCCGTCAATCAATCTTACCTTATAGGGCACAATGGTATATTTACCATACCATATGAGATGTGTGCACCTACTAAAGGGGATAGAAAGATCTTGGGCACAAATACTCCACTTTTCACGAAAGACATACAAGAGATTCACCAATGATTGGTTGGACTAAATACTACATTTATTTGCTCAGAAGAAGGAAAGTTGGCTGTGAGAATGATTTCTCGTACGTAGTCTTTCCTAGGACCATTCCAACAGGATGCTCAGAGGTGGGTGGAGAAAAAGCTCAAAAGGGAGTTTGAACTTCCTGCGCTGGATCTAAATCAGTCTTCATCCTTTCGCTTTTCCCTCGCAATAAATATGTAAATTCGTTTCGCAGAAATTCAGAGATTTTCGATCTCCTCGAAAGAAAATGAGTTCGATCAGCAACACCGGTCTCCGCAGCACCAGGATAAAGAACTTCTTTTTACCCATAACCCTTCTCTGCAGCATTGGAACCAAGATCGGGCTTGGCATAGTTACGAGGTTCCCGTTCTATTTAACTAACACTAACTGAAGGTAACCGGAAGCTTTCTTCTCATGCGACTCTTGGATCGAAAAGAGGCTGCTGGACTGGACCACGGCTGAAACAAATATTCCCTATTATCCGATACCTGATCAGTTGGTGTGGACCAGTAACCCTGAATCAGGGCTTGGGCAGTCGCTCTATATGCGAAAGAACGTTCTTGCTTTCACTACTCACCTTGCCCTTTTGCCCTTTCCGGACCGCTACCTGGGTTTCCAGTCGTTTCGGCTACTGCCAATATTTTAGGAGGAAATAGCTGTTGTCCCTGGATCCTTCAGTCGGGGGAGAGCCTTTATTACACCTAGAAATAAGGTAACGGGGCACACCATATCCTCGATATTTGAGGGCTTGGAAGCAGGCACAGGTATCGTCACTTCAGCTTTAACCTGGTATAAAGCGTCTAACTGATCGATAAAGAAGCATTGCGCTTGTCAAAGGAGTTCAATGCTCACTAGACGCATAAACAAAACTAGATAAGATAGTCTTACTTAATTGAGTATATCAAGATGTGCATCGCTTACTTTCACCCTCATACCTTGCTTTAGCAGCAGCAGGCGGCTTACACTACGTATAGGCCTGATTCCAAGGAGCGCAAAAACCCTGATTCATTCTTCCAAATAGTCTTTTGAACTCCGTTAGAGGGAAGATGTCATGACAAACCTAATAGTATAGTGAAGTTCGATGACTATGCTCATAAAACTCTTCAAGGGTATTGTTTGTCTGGATCCTCTACATCAGTTTACACCTCATAGAGTGTACATTCTCTAACTCCAAAAGCTTGTAGGCCAGACAGGGTTGACTCTCGAGAACCCTATGGCAATGATTCTCTGGTTAGCCATCAGCCTGCCTGTATTGATATCTTGCTAGATAAAGAAAGGGAAGCACTAACAAACACCTTGCCATTTTATACAGTCAGATGCTATGGTTAAAAGGTCATCTCTACTCTGGTGACCCATTGGATAATAGCTCTACTAGACGAGACAGACTCCTTAGTGAGCTGTCAACTGCTCTAGCTCTTCTCTAAAAAATAGATCGACTTGTCACCTTTAGTTATCCTTCGACCCACCCCTTTCCTTTAGGTTATGCTCTCCATTGTATGGCTATTGCTCTGTTTGAGGAGGGCACACAAGAAAAGGTCTTTCAACTGATTGATAGCAAACACGTACAGATGTAGTAGGGTAGCCAGAGCCTGCCAGTTTTTCATTAAACAGGCATGATAGTCTTCAATGGCAAAAAAGTAGTGCGGAGAACTAGTAAGAATTGTGTCTGCCATCCACGTGGATGATCCGCCAAATTCATTGCGGAATCGATTAGGTGAAACGGCTCTGCAAAGTTTGTTTTTTCATAAAGGCTGCATGCAGCCATGCAATTCGTACTGCATGGCGATATTACTCTACCACTCTATAAATGGAGGCTCGATAAGTGTCTTCACTTCATCACAAAGAAATTGAGTACTAGCACGTATGGCTATGGGTGCTACAAACAGGCTTTCTGCAATTACTGCCGAAATGGGGCAACTGCAAAATGAAATTGATTTTGATACATAGAGTGCTAAACTTCCTTTTGATAAGTGTTAGAACAATAGATCCTGCAAGGAAAGAAGCGCGCATTCGCGCTACCAGAGAGCGCATAGAGGGATGCTTCTACTTCATCAATTACTGGGATACTAAGTATGTTCTGGACTGATGAATCAACCACAAACAAACTAAAACACTGTGGAAAGTTAGGTCTTTAAAGACATAAGAACCAAGGTGTGGTACACTTGTACCATATTGAGAAGTAATGCACATCAGTACATCCAGAGGCCCATGTGCAATTTTGGAGCACCTAACTCCTACACATTCAGAAACATCTGAGGAAATTTTCCTGTCAATTGAAACTTGGCAACTTAAACTTAATCCAGTACTGCACTATCCTGGCATATTAAAACTGAAAAGGTTTCAATGTACTATACAAATTAATGCCTTTGTTTTTGTAGTTTGTATGCCCTTGACTGTACTAAATAGTCACATGAAGTGGTATTTTTCACTGAAAACTGACAAATAGTCACACTAGCCACTAAGTATCTTGAGAATATGTTTCAACTTTTAATCATCAATCAAGAAATAAATGACTAGCAACTGATAACATATCAAATCAAGATTTTGAAGAAAGAGAAAAAAAGAAGTTTAAATAGTGATGTTCATGGATTTTGTCGAACTTGCCTCGGAAGATATGCCTGAACTTCCACTCGACGTCATGAATGTCCCGTGCAATAAGCTCCTGTGCTGGAGGCTGCTGTGTGAAATCCTACAAACCACACTATACCACCTGTTATTGGCAACAGCAAACCAAACAATCCATGCAGGCGAACAAAAGCAACACCACCCAAAATACACACTCATCACACCAGTGGGGGAAAACGCGCTCGGCCGCACGACGGGGCACAGAGAACCCGCCGTGCGTGCTGGTGTCGCTCGCAGTCAGCGTCTTGCAGAAGTAATTCGTCGGCTGCTTGCTCATGATTCCCATCTCCGCAGGCAGGTACGCGTCGTTCTGCTCTTGCTGCACAGACGAACACAGCCGACACAGCTTAAGAACTGAACAAAACCGACAGCGACGGAGAACCATCAAAACCCCGGTGCCTTACTGGGTTGAGCGGCTGCAGCGTCATCTGCGCGTACACTTCATCGGTCTCCACATCCGCCTGCACGTATATTTGAGCTTAGCTTAGCGCCCGCATGAGGTAGAGGGGACGACGAATCGCCGCATCTAAGGAATTTCTGAGGGAGAGAAAATCGCGCACATGCATTGTGACATCATGGAGCTGGCAGATCAGTTGCGGCGGAAGGTTGGGGTAGTTGGGGATGTGCCCGTCCACCTCCTTGTTCGTCGACGCTGCCACCTTCACAAGGCGTCCGTCCACACGCATTAGCTCAAGGCAGAAACGGAAGCGAGAGCGATCAAAGCAACCGCACCCGACGAAGTGGGGCAAGGCAAGGCAAGGCAAAGCAAACAACACCTCGCATCAAAGCAACCGCACCGGCGAGGTGAGGCAAAGCAAACAACACCTCGCACGCAACGCAAGGCAACTCCCTACTCCCTAGCGTATGCGTATGCGTATGCGCATACAGGTGGTAGGGCTGGCTGGTATCCCATCACCAGCAGCAGCCCGCAGGCAGCAACGAGACGGCACGATGAGTTTCACTAACCTGCTCGCTGTGGCCCTGCGGGAAGTAGACGACGCGCGTGCCGACGGTGGGGAGGCAGACGAGCGGGCCGGCGCACGCGTGCCACAGCTCCGAGTTGAGGCACTTCTTCTCTGCACATCACACACACACACAGCACGGGCAACGTAAGCAACAAAACCGAATCGATTCCGAGCCTTAACCCTTAAACAGCACAGGGAAGCTAGACAGCCAGAGGCACCGACGACGCGACGCACCTTCCTCCGGCGGCGGCGCGGGCGGCGGCTGCCCATGCTGGCCGCGGACGAGGAGCTCATCTCCCACGACCGGCCGGGCCGGGCCGGGCCGGGCGGGGGTACACCGAAACCTAACCTCTACAGCCTGCTCGCGAATCCGTCGGAACCCGAATCCATCGCGCCCTCCGCCTTCCTCAAATCGGCCGCATTCTGCACCCGAGACGAGCCGACGGTCATTCACCAGAGGCAGGCAACGGTAGTGGGTACGGGCCGGGACGGGACGCCTACCTCGTCAGCTCACCCAAGCTCGGAGATCGCCATGGTGCGTCAGTGCGTGGGGGAAGAGAGAGAGAGAGAGAGAGAGAGAGAGAAAGGTGGGGGTGGGGGCTCGGAAGAGGGGGCACGGAGAGAGAGATGGAGGGTGGTGGGAGGGAGGCGGGGCGGAGAGGGGGGAACTGGTAGGAGAGGAAGGAGGGGGTGGGAATGATTAGGTCTGGGGCATTTAAGCGAGCGAGCGGGGGCGAAGAGAAGCGTCAGCGTGTGCCCGTGTGCGTCCGGCGAGACTGCGAGTTCGTCGCCACAGTGCCGCCTGCCGCGCGGAGTGGACCCGCTGGCTGCGCCCAGGCACAGAGGCAGGCAACCCAGTTTTTTTTTTTTTAATAAAGGAGTCGTGGGAGGGGAGAGAGAGAGAGTGATGAGTGCGTGCAACGCAGTAGCAGCAGCAATAAATAAATAAAAAAGAAAGCTGGAAAGCGAGCCGTGGGAGTAGCATTAAAAAAGCCGTATTTTATGGGCTCATGTAAGCGGCTGTCGGGGCCGCAAGCGACCCGACCCGACCCGGTCCGCTGCAGTCAGGGGGAGAGTAGCCACGGACGGACCACGGTCCACGGGCACGCCAGCCAGCCAGCCGGCCGGCCGTGATGGACTACTAGACGCACGGCACCAGCAGCAGCAGTCCAGTGTCCACCACCCCCTCCATCCAATCCTCCACGGACGGGCGGATGGATGGATTGACTGGTCACTGGCGACTGTGTGGGCCAACTCTGTTGCGTGCCAGTGGCAGTGGCAGTGGCACTGGCACTGGCACTGGCACTGGCAGTGTGCCCAGCGCCATCCCGAACCATAGGTTTGCCCTCTGCCTCGGGCTGGCTCCTGCGTCGTGTTTGTCCAGGTCTGCCCTCTAGTAGATTCTGCCCCAAGGTTCAAAACCCCCGTCGGTGTCGGTTTAGTGTTTCGAGACAACGTAATTTACTCGCGGATTCGCGTGGGTTTCAGCACTGGGCGCGCGATTAGCTTCTGCTTTGCTTTGCTTTGCTTTTTTTTTTCCCTTTCGTTTCATTCATGTGGAAAACTGTGCGCGGAATAGATTCTGTCCACGAGCGCGAGCGATCCTCCGTTCGTTGGTGCTGCTTCTTTGTGTGCTACTAGTCCTACAGCATACTAGTGCTGGGGCTAGGGGTAGTACTACGTGTATAGGAGTATGCTTGGTGGTGCGGAGACCGATGGAGCAGGATCTCGTGAGGCTTTCTTGGCACACTATCATCTGCGTGGTTTTGTTTGCCGCACCGCACAGCGAGGCCAGGCCCTGAAGCGGCAAAGCCCCCACCGTGTTTTCCAAGCACTCCGCAGGCCAAATATCTCGGTAGGCAGTCGTAGCCGAGCCCCCCCGGTAGCTTTTCTGTGATCCATCCATCCGGCCTAGGAGTACGCCTTTTCTTCCCCAGCTGGGGTAATCGCGTTGCTTTTAGCGGCGCGCAGTGCGTCTCGGTTTGGCCTGCTTGGCCGCTTGGATCGACCACCCAGGAGGAATCATATCGTGCACGTATCTCCGAGCAAGCTCATTAATAACAGTAGAACCAAGTGCATAGCTATAATTACAAGTGTCAATCTATCTTACTACTGTAGTACGTCTCTAATCTATCTCACGTCTCTATCAAGACCCACCTTGTTGTTGTCTCTCCTGCTTTCTCTTACACATCAGTAAAAAATAATAATTAACTTGACATAAACCAATTGTTATACTTGCTATACGTGTACAGGGTTACTTGGACTGTGGCATTAGCGGTGAGGGCCCTGTTTAGAATGATAACTACTCAATAACTGCACTTTGTACTGAAAAAAATAACTTTTCTTAGAAGCTTTTTCACAAAGCTACTCTAAGAGACGTCTTCAAAAAAGCTACGGCTCCTAAACAGAGCCAATATATAATTTATATATACTATACTAATAATGCGAACACTTACTTGCAACACTCTTTATCAAAATTCCATTTAGGAGTAGTAGATAACAATTTTTTAATTCATTTCTAATATATAACCCACCTAATTCTTCCCCAAAATGTCTTGGGAGTCATCTTGCTGTAAAACGTACAACATGTTTATTTTCTTTCTACTTACATCAGCATAAATCTATGTTTTACCGCATGTTTATTTCAACTTATTTATATTCTCTTATAAATTGTTTATGGTCAAAATAAATTGAAACTAGAATTCTAGAGACGTATTTTTCTATAACCTTTTTATAGCCGTGTTTATCTAATTTCGGCTTTGTTTGGATCTTGCTCATAGTTTAAAGTATAGCCGGCTACTAAATTTTAAACCACTTAAGCATAATAGTATTCTTGTGAGGTTTACTAAATTTTAGATATCACTTTAAATAATATGGTTGGAACCTCAAGAGTTAAAATTTAGTGACTAATAAACTTTGGACCATGTGGAACAAACAAAAGCCTTAATAATGTTAGCCTTCTTTGTTAGGGCTTCGGCTTCTCGCGGTTCCTTGCAATAGCCCTATCGAATAGCCATCTACAAAACTAACTCTTTACGAGAAACCCGAGGAGTCGAAGTCGTTTTTATAGGAGTTAAAATGTGCTTTTTTTCTCTCTTGCAAACTTGATACAGATTATTTTAAAACTACCATAATGACCGTATTTTGCTAAAAGTTTTCTAGATGGCTTCAATTCCACACATGAAGGCAGAGACAAACCTAACTCTGGTTTGAGGAATTGAAGTCCAGCCAAATTGGCTTCAACAACATTTTCTCGTTAGGACACTTCTCAACAAATTAAGGCCTCTTTGACACATTTCACAAGCAACTTCATGATGTGTTGTGTTAAATCACTCATTTCTAATATAGCTTTACGGTTAAAACTACTTTTCTTATCCTCTTACGAAGACATGAGTTAAGATAAAATTAAAAAAATAAGTTTCAGTTCTCTTCCTCATTTCCCTCTTATTAATATAAAATATATAAAGTTATTGGTGAAACTATTTTAAAATACAACTTAGTTTTATCTAAAAAAAAATAGCTCATAAAATTATTTGTTTTCAAAAAATAGGTTCACTCCACCTGCACTGCTCGGTCGACATGACCGCGGCTGTCGCCTGGCCCCGCCTCCTAAATTAACTCGCGTCACCTGCCGCAACCAAACGATCGCGCACCACACACGCGGTCACGACCACACGGCCGGCCGGTCAGCTCTGAGGCTCCGACCCGGCCGCGCGAGCGGCGGACACGCACGAGCTAGCTAGCCCCGCCGGATCACGCACCGGGACCGGGGGCTACGTGACACCGACCCAACATGGGGCCGGCACTAGAAAAAAAAATGGACGGGGAAGTGTACGGTGATAGATATGTTGTCACATCAGGTTTGCGTGCGGGACATGCATGCGGATCGTACCGTGACCGACGAGAGCAATCCAAGGGATGGAGTGCAACAAAAAGATCTACACTACCGGGCCAATCAGATATTTGGCACTAATTTGATGGGTCAAATATAGATGAATTATATATCTAATTATATAGATTGAGGCTATATGATACGAATCGACTATGTCTAATTAATCTATAATTTAGCAATGTAGTGTTGCTGTAGGCTTCATAGATTTGTCTAGCTAAGTAGTCAAATCTTACATCATTAGTTTTGAAATTAACTAATATTTAGTTGTTCTAATTACCATCTAAACGTCTTTCGAACTTTTGATGTGCCACGGACTAAAATTCAAACACCATGTTCACTTCTAGAAAATAATATTCTTTAGATTTATTATAAAATTATATATTCAGTAATATCTAATACTCTGTAATATTTACAATACATCATAGATATATTATTTATATGTGTAGTTTAAATTGAGACTGGTTGATTTCTTGAGAATAAAAATTTATATTTTTCCTTTATAGGGAAGGGAGTAACCGTGCAACCGATTTATTTCTCCGTCTGAGCTTTTATTTGTCGACGACTTCACACTTCAGAAAAAAAAAAGTAATGGAGTGACAGGCATGGTCATTCGGCGACTTTTTTTTCTTTTTTTTTTTGGGAAAGGTTGCTATTTGGGCGACATGGAAAACACATTTGACTCGCTCGTACCTACAAGACGGGACGTAGCAGAGATATTCTCCGCCACGCTTTCACCTTTTACTTCCAACCGCCGGTCGCCTTGCGGTGAATCCTTGCTACTATGCGTACGTACTGTACTCCTGGTGTACTACTACGGCTTCCCCACCCACGTGCTAACTGCTACGGCATCGCTGCGTGCACCTGCGCACTCTAGTTACATTTCATGAAGAGATTTTTAAAAAAAAATATGCAGCCTCCAGCCACATTATTAACGACGGGTTTCTTATATATAAGAATGCACCGTAGGTTCATTAACTTTTGGTAGTGTGTCATCTAGGTCCATCAATTTTCAAATTGTATTTTTGGGTCCATTAACTTTTGGTGGTGTGTCATATAGGTCCATTAACTTTCAAACTGCATTTTTAGATCATTAACTTTTAGTGGTGTACCATTCAAGTCCATTAACTTCTAAATTACACTTTTGTATCCATAAACTTTTTAACTAGTTCATCACAGATCCGAATAGATGTGACATGATACGCCAAATAAACGACATATGTGGAGTAGAAATGTGTAAAATATAATATATTTTCTATTATGTTCTTTCCTATATATCATTCCATATTACTCTATTTCATTTTCCTTTCCGTTCATCAACATTTGATTGTTATTTTTCTTTATTTAGTGTTTTTAATGTTTTTTGTTCCGCTTATGTTTTGTTTATTCTTTATTGACTTATTTTCTATTTAAGTTATTTATTTATTTATATAAATTCATAGCATATTATTATTTATTTTATATTTTCATTTTTTTCTATGCATCACGGTGGCAGTCATTGTCAGATCTATTTGCTAATTGAAAGAGTATGGACATGTGGTGAATTAGTTAAAAAGTTAATGGACCTAAAATGCAATTTGAAGGTTGATGGACCTGGATGATACACCACTAAAAGTTAATCGACTTAAAAATGTAATTTCAAAGTTGACGGACCTAGATGACACACCACACAAAATTAATGGGCCTATGGTGTATTTAAAAAGATGAGATGATCATGCTTGTGCTTCGTTATCAAAATTTGACATGTTAAAAACTTATTTTTAAAAAGCAGAAGTTGCTAAAACTTAAAAGAAGAACATCTCCTATAGATTTGGCATGCTAATTGCGTGAAACATTGGCATAGATTTAGGGAATATTAAAATTATCTTTCCGAGAATGACATAGATCGTTGATTTTGATGCAAATTTTTAAAGGCTATTTTATGTTTCTTCTCCATAATGGCAAAAGTAAATAGTTTTTTTTTATAGAACAGAATAGACCCAACGACCATTGAATTAGTGTATGATGATTTAAAAACCAGGTGTTAATGACAAATTTAAGGACATGCATTTTCTTAGTGCGTCTAGATTTTCATTGAGCCTCGAATTAGTAATACCACAATATTCTCTTTATGGAAGGAGCGGGCAAAGAGTCCCTGCCTGATATATATTGCCATAGATGTCGTGCTATGCATTGTTAAAGAGAAAAGGATGCTGGAGCACAAGTGTGCCATGATATTTTCATTGTTCATGTGTCTGACACTGGATAACCCTGAATGAAAAGTTGATTTATCTAGGATAGATACTTTGTGGTGCTGTACTCCTACACGCTTAGTGCCTCGTGACACAATCGCTTTGATCAAGTGTATCCCAACAACGGACAATTGGTGGACCCGTACAGTCCAACAAGATAATTCGAGGCCTTTATTGGCTTATAACGACCCTGTAATATATATGTAACAAATGCCACAACTTTACGACAAGTGGTCTCTATATATAACACTGTTAACCCACTGTGCAAAAACAGTAGCAACGAAACAGATGGCTTCCCTTGTCACGCGTCTGTTCTGTCACCGCCTTTGTCTCTGTAGCCCGATGCCGAGACTGCTAATGCGAGGTTTGTTGTAGTTTAAGCCTCCTCCCATTGCATGCTAAACTCCCAACACATCCCAAGATCTTGGTGACGGTGCTAATAATGGAGTGCTCCTTTGTAGCTATTCCTTTGAAAAGGAAATGTTGCGTATACAGTACAACCGAAAAAGAAATGTAAACAAGCCCAGCACAAGTGGGGTGGGCCCACGGCTTGCATAATTGCATCGAAGCTACAAACTGGGGTTGGTAAAAGCCGAGGGCACACACACACCGGGGAAAAAAAATCCAAAGGGCCGCCCGCCGGGGGGGAAAGGGGCGTTCATGTGCTCCCAAGCCCAAAACGAGCGGTGGTGGTGCCATCCGTACCCGTGGCCCACACCATGTAGGAGTTGTAGGACAGGCAATTTTAGTTAAGTGCGGGACTGGAGGTGCTTTGGTGTGCCCTACCGCTCTGTGGCGACCAGGGCATGCCACTTTCCATTTTACCATGCATGATTTATAATTTATTGATTTAATTGCATTGGGTAGTGCATCTATCAGAGTCAAGAAGGAGATGGAACTCATCCTTTTCCCGTGATTTTCTACTGTTTTATCGAAGTACTGTACGTATATGTCCCCAGATACGTACGGCCGGCGTGTATCGCCGGTACAATATGCATGGCGCGCAATTGGAAACCGTACCCTGCTCATGATCGAGTTCACCGCACGTACTCGAAGGAAGCAAGCACACATGCATCGTGTTTGCGCGCCTGTTCCCTCTGCGGCATGCGCCCAGGCATGGCCCCACTCGCGTGCTGACGACACGACGACGGACCAGGGGTTGAGAGGACTCGAAAGACCGATCGAGCCGCCTTTGGTCGCGTCTGTTTGGTGAGCTAGCTGGACAATATGCCGAAACATGTTTGGAACAGCTTTACGAGTTCCTCGCTGTTACGTTCTATCTAGTCGGCTGCTACGACTATTTTTTTTCTTATTTCTTTTTACAAAGAAGAGAGAGAGAGAGAGAGAGAGAGAGAGAGGCCACGTGCGTTTACGTACCACTGCTGGTGCCATGCATTTTGGATGCATGCGTACGCGCAGCGCAGTGCACGTACGTTACGTGCACGTGAAACAGTCGTCGGTCGTCTTCACAGTACCTGACCATGCATGCGTATATGCATAATGCACAGCGTACGTGCAGAGTGTGCCCCAGGCCCAGCTGGCGGCATGCGCCGTACGTATTGCCCCATGACTACAGTAGATGTTTGCATTAACGACCACATGCGTGTGAGCGTGTCCGTCTCGATCATCTCGTGATGTCCGAGGTATGGGCCGGCGGCGCCGCGTACTACACCTACTGCAACCGCAAGTTGCAAGAGCTTCATTAATCAAGAAAAATAATTTATGTCTTTTTTTAATTGTTCTCAGTTTGCCTCGTATGTTGTGTCGACGTACTACGTATGTCGTCGTGACAAGATCGATGATAGTACGTCTGGTACACGTACAGAGACCTATTACTTCGGTTTTTTGACGAATTAATTAAACACAATCTCAATTAAATATAAATTGATTTTTTAACTGCCTTAAGGGAACAACATTTTCATTTTTATTGGAACGGAGGAGGCACATGCATTGTAGAGTTGTAGTATAGCTAGAGCTTCACCAGCCCCCATTGCGGCGGCAAGCCGGCAACTGCGGTAGCAGGAGCCACATCAGCTGCAACCAAACACGTCATTGTCAGTTTAATTAAATTTAATTAAAAAGATATTATTTGAATATTTTGCATTGAAATAATTTGTATCTTTTTTTAACCTTAAATGTTAGTTCAGTCAAACCTAAGACACCCTCTGACCAAGCTCATAATTCTATCCTTCACTCCACGTGGATGTGACGACGGACGGAGGGCGGTAATAACTAATAATAACCAGCGCAACCATGGCCAAACTTATGACCAGCTTTAATTTACTGGTGCCTGGTGACGGAGGTCGGTAACGTTAGTAGTGTCGTTCGGCTTGCAGGCGGGGAGGGTCGTGGACCGTCCACCGGCCACTAAGCTAGCCGCGAAGATATTAAACGGGATTTGCGGGAATCCATAAACCGCAAAACTATCATCGCGAAAAATCAGTGGGATTGACGGGCAAGCCACGAACATCCACAAGCGACCGCAAGCAAGGATGATCGCTTTCTAGAACAAGCTAATATTTTATTTTGTTAGCAGACTAGATCAGAGATAGCTGGAATTTGGGAAAAGGTAGCAGGAAGCCACACCATGCAAATGTACTAGAAGATAGAGAAGAACAGAGGAAGCTCAACTCTTCCTTTAACTGTATTGGGTTCAGGTTATTTCCGGCCCCTCGCACTCCTCGACTCTTCCTTTAATACATCAGCGTGGCCATGGTGTGACCGCACAGGTGCAGCTGTTTATAGCCTACGGTCACACCCACTCAGACCCCCAGTAGTCAGCAAATTTGGATGCCTGGCTGGCATGCTACGTCTTGACTTGTGATCTGAAACTTGGGTGTCTTCTGCCAGCATGTCTTCGTCTCCAGGCGGAGGAGCAGTAGCGCTCTTAATATATCTCTGATGGGCGAAATAAAATATTAAAAGAATTCGCAAATACTTTGCGGGTTTCTTGTGGTTCTAGCGAGCTTATCGCCTTGTTCAGTGGGCTTTGCGGACTAGACAATATTAGACCGTAAAAAATTTACAGCTTAGCCACATAGGCCACTAAACACACTATCGCGGGGCGGCTACGCGGGTTCGTGGAATAGCCCGCCCCGCTTGCAAGCCTAAGTGTCGTACACGTTACACATGGGCATGGGCGCATGGCCGTACTACGCCAAGGAAAAGGTGCTGCTGCTCCGAGATCCGGATGGGGTTTGCGGTAGGAATGGTGGTGCATCAGATCGAGAATGAGATCGATCAGGTGGAGGCCGTCGGCGGCGTCCACGGCGCGCAGGGCCACCAGGGGAACGACTGAACGAGAACAACAACACCGCCTCATTTGGCTTTTCGATGCGCGGGCGGAAGCGGAACAAAACAGAGGGCAAGCTGCAAGCAAGCAGGTCGACCCATGCGTTGCGCCAAAAGCTAGAGGGGCTCGGGGCTCCCCCACTGCCATGGACGCAGATTCAGTAACTTTCCTTCAGCAAGTTGCGTTGTAACTTTCTCTGCATCTCCACCGTTGACGCAAGATCGAAGGGCTTCAGACAACGCACGAGCTAGAGCTCAATGCAAGCCGGTGCAGACGCCGCAGGCCTGGCGAGCTGCGCTCGACGGCCGCGCTGCTGCGAGCGGACCTGGGCGTGGCAAGCGCGGAGGGCGATACAACGAGCTCGTTGATGGCACAGAGGATATCGCTGGCCTGGAGCGAGCCGAGCGAGTGCGGCCATCACGGAGAGCGACACGGCAAGCGTGCACGGCCAGCGCAGCGGCGCGGCGAGCTAGCACCCAACACTACGAGCATGCACGTCGAGCTCGCAGACGGAGCTCCAGGGCCAGCTCGTCGGGAGCTGTAAGAGGCGCGGCGCGGCGTAGCGCAGAGGAGCACGGAGGTGGCGACACGGTGGAGCTTCGGCCTTCGGGGATGAGAAGGAGCATAGTTGCCCTAACTCGCATGTCAGCCAATGCCCAGGTCAGCTGCGGCTGCCGCGTCAGTCGCCCCTGAGTGGAAGGCGACGAAGGGGAGCAACACGGTGGAGGCGGCTGCTGTCCGTCGGCTAGTCTGCATCCGCGTGCTCGTGCTCCCGTTCGTATCCCACATCAGCAAATGAATCTTCGCCTCCATCGCTTCGACCTCTGTCTACACATGCTTGCTCAGGACACTGGCTCTGCGCTCCCTGAGTTCGTGCATACGGAGGGCGTGCCTCGCCGCTCTAACCGCTAGGGCAACAGCCGAGACGACGGCGTCTGTTAGTTACCGCGGCGGTCGGGATTAGCGCGTTCGCAACTAGAGTGACGAGTCCCTCCGCGTCGAGGGCTGACGCCTCTTGCTGCCGGCGCCTCTGCCGAATTTCTCTCCCTCTCAGGCGAAGTTCCACGATAGCGGACGACAGATGTCGGTGTTATGACCCGGGGGTCAAGACCACCGGCTAGTAAATTTGTATATTGCGTGCTCTGTCTCCCAGATGTGATGCAAGAAGGACACAAGATTTATCCTGGTTCGGGCAAAGAAAGCCCTACGTCCAGCGGGGGAGGATGACTTCTATTATCTTGCATCGAAGTGCTCGTACAGGGGGGTACAAGCTGGTTTACACGGGTTGCTCAGAATGAGTTGAGGCCTAAGGCTAGCAGGGCTATCCTAGGCGGTCGGTTGGTTGCTCGAGGGGTCGATCAAACAACGGAGTGTGTGGAGTGTGAGGATCAGAGCTGAAGTCTAAGTGTGAAGTGTCCGAGAGAATGTGGGTTTTAGCGAGAGTCGCCCGAAAAAGACTGTCCCCCTTCTTCTACCTCGGCGTCCCCTTTTATAGACCAAGGGGAGGCCCGAGGGTACAGGGTCCTAAACTGTTGTAGTATGGGAGGCGTGTCCGCGGCATAGTGTTGGCGAAGGGACGTCGAGCACTGTGGCGGCGTGGCCTTCCCGTTCTTCCGGCGCTCCAGGGCATGGTGACAGTAGACTAGACGTCGCGGCACGTCGCGGCACAGCAGGGTCGTCCTTCCGCAGACGGGCGCGAGTCCCACAGTTGAAGCGGGACGGGGCGGATGGGACGGGCCCCATACCGGAGTTGTTGGAGGCAGGGGTCGAGCCCCCTGGTCGAGGGGAGGGGTCGAGACCCGTGTGGCCTTGTCGTATCCCTGAAGACGTCGTCAAGGGCCGTCCTGTTCACGTCTCGAGGGGTGCCTCTGGAGTCCGTACCCGCGATGTGGTTACAGCGGCAGCACAGTTGACGGAGATCCGGGACATGGCGGTGAGTTGATGGATTTGACTACGGTCATGGGCACCCATGGTGTTAGGCGGATTCCCTTAAACCCATACCGGGAGCAGTTGGGCTGATCGAGCTTCCCGTCCGGGGGTCGTTCGTTCGACCCCTTTCCGTCAGTTAGAGTAGAGGCGGAGGGCTCGTTCGTTCGACCCCTGGTCCGTCATTCGGCGTCGAGGTAGAGGCGGAGGGGTCGTTCGTTCGACCCCCGGTCCGTCATTCGGCGTCGAGGTAGAGGCGGAGGGGTCGTTCGTTCGACCCCTGGTCCGTCATTCCGCGTCGAGGTGGAGGCGGAGAGGTCGTTCGTTCGACCCCTGGTCCGTCATTCCGCGTCGAGGTGGAGGTGGAGGGGTCGTTCGTTCGACCCCTGGTTCGTCATTCAGCGTCGAGGTGGAGGCGGAGGGGTCGTTCGTTCGACCCCTGGTCCGTCATTCGGCGTCGAGGTAGAGGCGGAGGGGTCGTTCGTTCAACCCCTGGTCCGTCATTCGGCGTCGAGGTAGAGGCGGAGGGGTCGTTCGTTCGACCCTTGGTCCGTCATTCGGCGTCGAGGTAGAGGCGGAGGGGTCGTACGTTCGAGCCCTGTTCCGTCATTCGACGTCGAGGTGGAGGCGGAGGGGTCGTTCGTTCGACCCCTGGTCCGTCATTCGGCGTCGAGGTGGAGGCGGTTCGACCCCTGGTCCGTCATTCGGCTTCGAGGTGGAGGCGGAGGGGTCATTCGTTCGACCCCTGGTCCGTCATCCTTCCAGAAGCAGGCCGGCCCACGACTCGTCGCTATTGCCGACGCAGGGGACCTTCGTGTGATGGGCCCTTCTTCGCTGTCTTGAGCGGTTGGTTGGTTCGTGTCTTAAAAATGATTGCTATGTTAAGCGTTAAATTATCGAAGGGTTTAGGGTACTCCTTACCTTCGTACCCGACAGTAGCCCCCGAGCCTCTGTGCGGATAAGAAGAATCCGCATAGGGGCTTTTGGCATTCACCTGCAGAGTTAGTAAGAGATTCGATTCTCCGTGGGGTGCGCGCGAGCGCACCCCGCGGGGGTAGCCCCCGAGGCCCCAGAGGAGTGATTAAGAACTCCTCTGGGGGCTATGATATGAGTTTTCTCGGGGGGAGCAAGGATTACTCGGAGCTTTTGCCCTTGACCTGTAGGGTTAGTAAGAGGTTCGATTCTCCGTGGGGTGCGTGCGAGCGCACCCCGCGGGGGTAGCCCCCGAGGCCCCAGAGGAGTGATTAAGAACTCCTCTGGGAGCTATGATATGAGTTTTCTCGGGGGGAGCAAGGATTACCCGGAGCTTTTGCCCTTGACCTGTAGGGTTAGTAAGAGGTTTGATTCTCCGTGGGGTGCGTGCGAGCGCACCCCGCGGGGGTAGCCCCCGAGGCCCCAGAGGAGTGATTAAGAACTCCTCTGGGGGCTATGATGTGTTTTATCGAGGGGATTTAAGGTTACCTGGAGACGTGACGCCCTACCGAGGGGCCGATTTCGTTTGCCAGGCTATGAGCGTTCCTTTCCCTGAAAAGAGAGGTGCTCGAGGGCGGCTGTCGAACCCTTCCGAGGGCCAGCCTTCGCTCCCTCGAGCGTTACTGGAGTCACAGCGCCCCTACCGAGAGGTCAACTCTGTCTGCCAGGTCACGAGTGTTTTCGACCCTCTTTCGTCGAGGGGTGTCGTGCGTAGTCGGGCCCTCGAGCCCTTGCGTGGCTGGGCCTTCACTACCTCATAGCGTCCTTCCCACGGATCCTTGTGTTTGGATTGCGGGGCGAAGAGCATCGTGCTATCCCCGTTAGGACGAGCCTCGAAGTCCTCTGTGAGCTGGTGTCGGGCATGTGTCCATTAGAAATGGTGCCCAGTACGGGTAAAAATCTAAGTGAGAACTCGTGCCCCATTCGAAGGGGTTGATTAGGAGCCCGGAGGCGTTCTCATTAAGCAAGACCGTATGGCTTACCAAGGTGCCAACTCCATTCGATGGGAGTTGGTGGCTCGATGCCTCCCGGCGTAGGGATCCTTAGGTATTCCTTGGTTATGCCTCGGATATGTCCCATGGGACCTCGAGAGTTCGTTCTCGAGCTAGGGGCACGCGCCTGGCCCCCCCGGGTTATCCCTGACTCGCATACTCGAGGGCGGCTGTCGAACCCCATTCATGAGGCCAGCCTCCGCCCCCTCGAGATTTTAGGGGTGGACCGGAGTCCGTAACCATGGGTCCTTCCTAACCTCAGGTACTCGAGGGCGGCTGTCGAGCCCTATGTAAGGGCCAGCCTCCGCTCCCTCATGATTTGACGGATGGTTCGTCATCCACCGCTAGCCTCCAAAGGTGACGTCCTATCCTGTGGAATGCGGAGGGGGGAAGTTGGTAATTGTATTGAACATGGGGACATACCTGCGCCTTTGTTGGATCTGCCCGTTGGGCTCGAGTCCTCAAGGGAGGCTGTCGAACCCTGTGCAAGGGCCAGCCTTTGCCCCCTCGAGACTTGGGAGTGGACTGGAGTCGATAACCCGAGGCCTCCCCTGACCTCAGGTACTCGAGGGCGGCTGTCGAGCCCCGTTCGTGGGTTGGCCTTTGTCCCCTCGAGATTTTGGGGGTGGACCGGAGTCCATAACCCGGGGTGATTTCTGTCCTCGGGTACTCGAGGGTGGCTGTCGAACCCCCTTTCGAGGGCCAGCCTTCTCTTCCTCGAGATTTTGACGGACTGGTCGTCGTTGGTTGCCTACCTCCGAAGATAACGCTTACCGCCGCGCGCCTTTTCAGGAGACGTCCGTTCGGTCGCAACAGTGGCAGACGCAGGACGGAGTGCGGTGCGGGGCCCGATGATGGGACAGGACGCCTTACCCTGGGGGAATACGAGGAAGCGGTATGCACGCGCATTAAATGCAGAGATTCACTTGCCTGTTTGCGGGATCCGCCCGTTGGCCTCCCGGTTATAAATACCGGACGTGAGGAGTCAGCCGCTCCTTTCTCGCATTCGCCTTCCCTGCCTCCTTCTTCCCGTCGTTGCCTTAGACGCCCTTTGAGCCAGACTTCTGCGCACGCGAGAGAAAAGAGAGGAGAGATTGGGAACGTACCTTCCGCCCCCACACTTGAGCGTGTCAGCTTCCTTGCCCCCATGGCCAAGTACAGCCTGCTCGGACCCGATGCCTGGCTCCCGTCTTCGGTGACCGCCACGCGCCTGGGCGACCTGGTGGAGAGCGGCCTCCTCCGGCCCATCACCTCCGTCGACCGGCCGGAGTGGGTGGTACCGCCGCAAGAGCACGCCGAGCCCAATCCGCCGGAGGGTTATGTGGTGAGCTTCGAGGTCTTCCACCGGGCGGGGCTAGGCGCCCCTCCCAGCCGTCTTCTGCGCGGGATCCTCCACCACTACGGCGTGGAGCTTCAACACCTCACCCCCAACGGTATCTGTCACGCGGCGGTCTTCGCCGCCGTGTGCGAAGGGTACCTAGGCGTCGAGCCGCACTGGGAGTTGTGGCTCCACCTGTTCGAGGCGAGCCTATTCCATGCGTCGATCGGCCATGGAAGCCGCAAGACGGTGAGGGTCGGGTGCTGCAGCATCGCCCTCAAGCGGACAGACAGCCAGATCCCGGCGAAGCTCTTGTCGAGCCACTCCGGATGGCATTTCGGGTGGTTCTATATGAGGAACGATGATGACTTGCTTCCCGCCTACATTGGGAGGACAATCGACTCGAAGCCCGACCACTGGAGGTATGGCGTCGAGAAGAAGCAGTCGCGCCTCACCCACCTGCTGGACGCGATCGACCGTCTGAAGAAGGCGGGACTCACAGCGGCGATCGTCGCTTCGGTTTTCCATCAGCGGCGGGTCATGCCGCTGATGGCTCGACCTCTACGCCTCGACGAGATGTGCCCGGGGGTCGACCTCACGGGGTGTTGCCTCATGGGGGACGAGCTACCCCGTGAGAGGGTGGCCCGCCGCGTACGTGCCTCCTTCGCGGGCGTGTTTGAGGTCACGAGCGTCGCCAGCATCCCCATGATGCCGGACTAGGGATACGTCCAGCTGGTAGGACTCCCTTCCTCTGTTAGTGTTCCTGTATTTGCCTTGTTCACCTTCTTTGCTTGCGTCCTTACTGCCTTGTGTTCCTCAGGGGGACGTCGTCTTCCGGAAGTCGCCTTCGCCGGTGAAGGAGGAGCTGGGCGACTCCCAGGCAAGGCGCCTCCACGCCGAGCAGGACAAGAAGGCCAAGGACAAGGCCAAGAAGGACAAGGACAAGAGGGCCCGAGAGAAGCAGGAGCGGGAGCAGCGCCGGGCCCGGCAGAGGCGGGCCGGCCTTTCCGAGGAGGAGTCGCCCTCGGAGGAGGATGAGGAAGAGGAGGAGAGCAGCGAGGGCGAGGTCGAGCCGCAAGGAGGGCTCGACGAGGAACAAACGGCGCCCGAACAGCAGAGGGTGGCCGTTGGGACCGGAGGAGGAGAGGGGTCGACGTCGAGGTCGGCCCCTACTGGCGAGGTCGAGCCGCGGGGGGAACGCCCCGTGGCTCCTCAAGGCGAAGTGTCGCGGCAGACGCGCGGGCAATCGTCACGATCCCCATCGAGGGGTCGATCGGGTACGCCCCCAGCGCCTACCCGGTCGAGCGCACGGGTGCCGGGCCCGTCGGCGCAGGAGGAAGCTAGCAGGGGACGTCGGCAGCGTCGTCGGCCCCTACCCAGAAGACAGCGCCGAGGGTGGCCTCGACCCCCACCGCGGACCGCGAGAGGAATGGCTCTCGGCGCGTTCCGTTCAAGCCCCCGAGCGGTTCGAAGTCCGGTGGCCGGAACCCCATGACCCCGAAGGGGTAAGTTGCTTTTCTGCCGATCGAGGGTATTTTTTCTTTGCTCATGACTCGTGCTTACCATCGTGTACGGGCATCTTTTTCAGGTCAAAGCACTTGGCGGAGGACGCGTCCCTTGCCCCGGCCAAGAGGCTGAGGACGGAGGATGCAGTCGAAGCGACCGTCGAGGCCAGTCCCGCTGCTCCGTCCCCTTCGACACTCACCTCCGAGGCAGCATGGGCGGCCAGGGCCCGGGAGGCGATGGGGCGAGGGGTGGCGCAGGCTGCCGCGGAGCTGGCCCGAGCGGGGGAGGAGCAGGGTCCGCCCGCGGCGCCGGCGAGGTCCGCCGATGCGGCGGGTGAAGCCGTGCCCGCCCACCTGTCGGAGGAAGGCGCACCTAGCGCCTCGGAAGGCGCGGGGCCCATGTCTACGGCGGTCGTGACCGAGGGGGTCGAGCTCCAAGCTGCCGCAGAGGTGGAGGTGGTGGACGTGGCCTCCGCAGACGAGGAGGAGGCCCTGGCTCGCCTGACATCGGGGCGGTGGCCCGAGAGCCTCGCTTCGTTGGAGGCGCGCCAGCAGCGTGGGCACGGGGGTGCTGCTGCTGCCGCACCGGAGGTGACATCGCCGGTGGAGGAGCCCACCGCCGAGGAGGTGGCCGAGATGGTGGCCGAGCTGGTGGGCTTGGGGGAGACGGCCGCTGTCGCAGCCCCTCGGTCGGAACCGGAGTCGGCTCAGCCTCACGTCGAGGTCGGGGGGTCATCGTCTCGAGGTAATTCGTCCTCCGACTTAGTCGACCCGTAGTGGATCTGTGGGACTAGGTACTAACCATTTTGTCTTTTTCACCACACAGGGTTGTTCTCCCGGCCGGGACTTCCCCTGCCCGGGGGTGATGGCTCGGCGGGACCGTCGACGTCCTCGCAGGGTGGCCTGGAGGCTGGGAGAGCCCAGCTGGAGGGGGCTTCTCCCTTCTTTGCTTGGACGGAGAGGGATGCATGCCACGGGGGTAGCGCTGAGATGCGCCGGGGCGTTATGCGGGAGGTCCAAGAGAGGATCGACCGCCGCAGTGGGTTCTGGGGACAGGAGCCCCTCGAGCTGGCCGACCCTCGAGACCCCGAGCAAACCCTCCTCAAGCTCGACGACCAGGCCGAGCTCGGGATGTGGGAGCACCTGGAAGAGTTCCAGGTGTGGTTCAAGCACTCGGTGTGCCTGCCGCGGAGGTTGCTGCCGTGGACCTGCATCGGTTGATGGAGGTGGGTTTTGTTCTTCCTTTGATTTTGCTTGGATTGCGTGACTGTTCTTTTCTGATGATCTCCCTTTTCATCCTTGTCAGACGTTGAGGGCGAGGTCGTACGACAAGTCCCAATTTATCCTCCGGACGCATGAGCAGCTCCCCGCCCTCCGTGCTTCGCTGGAGAAGGCGGAGGCCGAGGCCGCCCAGGCAAGAGCCGAGGCGGCAACCGCGCGAGAGGAGGCCAAGGCCGAGGTCGCCTACGTGAGGGACGGGGTGGCCGCTGTGCAGGAGGCAGCCCGGGCCGCCCAGGAGACAGTGCAGTCGAAGATCGACGACGCCCTCCAGGCGGTCATCAAGGTCGGGAAGCAGTGGGATGCTGCCCAGGAGGCCCAGCGCCAGGCGGAGGAGTAGGCCGCTCGGCTGAAGGAGGAGCTGGTCCGGGCATCGGAGAGCATCCGGGGGCTCCACGGGGACGTCAACGTCGTCTCCTGGGAACGCATCGCAGAGGAGAAGGCTCGAACCCGGATGGCCTCTCTAGGGGTGGTGGCTGCCAACCAGAAGAGAGCCCTCGATGACGCTGGCAAGGTCATCGAGGGCCTCCAGGCTAAAATCGGCGACCAGGCCGCAGAGCTTGTCGACGTCCACCGCCGACTCGAGGGGACCGAGCAGGGCTACGCCACCCTGGAGGTCCATGCCCAAGGTAAGATTTTTTGAAAGTGTTGTTAAGTTCGCCCGGTCTCGACCTTTTTCCTACTCTTTTGGTTTTGACTGAGTTATGTGCTTGTTTTGGCAGAGCTCGCGGCAGAAAAGGCCCGAGCCCACGAGGACTCGACCAGTCTTCAGGGCCTCCTCGGGGCGGAGGCGGCCCTAAACGAGAGGCTCGAGGGCGCCATCTCCTCCTTCTGTGAGGACCTCGGGGTCGAGCTGGAGCCGACGGTTGAGGGCAACGCTTGAGGAGAGTCCCTGTTGCGCCGCTTCTACTCCATGACGCAGGAGGTGACGGAGCAAGTCCGTGCTGCCCTGCACGTGGGCGTGAAGCGGGCGCTCACGGTCGTCCGCTCGAGCTACGTCTACGACCTCAGCGTCGTCGCCAGTGGGTTCGTCACCGACCCGAGGCTGACTGACGAAGAGAATGAGACGAGGTGCCACGAGCTGATAGAGCTTGCAGAGGTGCCCGGAGGCGAGCTGGCGAACCTGTTCGAGCCCGAAGTGCTCCCTTCGGCGGACGAAGATGGCGCCGAGTAGCCCTAGGCCTGCGAGCCAAATCTGGACAAGAAGGTCCATGTAATAGTTAGGCTTTTGTAATGATACAATGTCGAGCCCCCGAGGGCTTCTTATATCTAATGCATTTTGTTCGAGATGCGTCTTGTTATTTTTATTTCTCGAGTTGTCTCTGCTTTTCTTTGCCTAAGTCGTCGCTTGTGGACTAAGTGTTCGACACACGCTCGTATCCCTAGACGGGGGGAGCGAGTGGGGATACCGTAGCCCTGAGGCGTAGGAGAGTCCCTGGCTTGATGGCCCGCGACCCTTAGGGAGTTCGAGGCGTCTTTACTTAGTCATGAAGCGTACTCGGGGAAAGATCGAGAGGGAAAGCCGAGTCTCGAAAAAACATTCGGGTTTTTAGAGGACTTAGGAGGGGGGTCCCCCCCTTGTTAGCCCCCGAGGGAGGCTTGACTTTGCCGGGGCAGAGTCGAGGCTACCTTAAAGTTATGAACGAATGTACAATGTATTTCGAGAACATTTTATTCATCCATGATGTGATAAGTGTACATAATGCGGGAAATGTACAAGGCGCCGAGGCCTTAGGGATAGAAACGACGTAGTTGTTCGATGTTCCACGCGTTGGTGAGGATCTCGCCCTTTTCGTTCTTCAGTTTGTAAGTGTCGGGCTTCAGCACCTTTGCCACGATGAAGGGTCCCTCCCAAGGTGGCGTCAGCTTGTGACGTCCCTTGTTGCTTTGTCGGCGGCGCAGAACGAGGTCGCCAACGTCGAGGTCCCTTTTGCGTACATTTTTGTCGTGGTAGCGCCGCAGCGTCTGCTGGTACTTTGCCGACTTGAAGAGGGCCACGTCTCGGGCTTCCTCGAGCTGGTCGAGGGAGTCCTCTCGGGCTGCTGTGTTGGCTTGCTCGTTGTAGGCTTTTAGTCGAGGGGGCCCGTATTCGAGGTCAGTGGGGTGGACGGCCTCGGACCCATAAACCAAGAAAAACGGGGATAACCCCATGGCTCGACTTGGTGTCGTTTGGAGACTCCATAGGACAGCGGGCAGCTCGTCGACCCATCTCTTGCCATGTCTGTTCAGCCGATCGAAGATCCTTGGCTTGAGGCCCTGCAAAATCATACCGTTGGCGCGCTCGACCTGGTCGTTAGTTCGAGGGTGGGCGATTGCAGACCAATTCACCCTGATGTGGTGGTGGTCACAGAAGTCCAGGAACTTTTGGCCGGTGAACTAGGTGCCGTTGTCGGTGATGATGACGTTGGAGACCCCGAAGCGATGGATGATGTCGGTGAAGAATAGCACGGCTTGTCGAGACTAGATGTTGGCAATGGGTCGAGCCTCGATCCACTTCGAGAACTTGTCTACAGCCACGAGGAGGTGGGTGTGGCCACCTTTGGTTCTCTTCAGGGGGCCAACCATGTCGAGCCCCCATACTGCAAACGGTCAGGTTATAGGTATCATCTAAAGATCTTGGGCGGGTAGGTGGGTCTGCCTAGCGTAGAATTGGCATCCCTTGCAAGATCGGACGAGTCTGGTGGCGTCGGTGACGGCTGTCGGCCAGTAGAAACCTTGTCGGAAGGCGCTTCCTACCAGCGTTCTCGGCACCGCGTGGTGGCCGCAAGCCCCCGAGTGTAGATCCTTCAGCAATGCCCTCCCCTCCTCGAGGGTGAGGCAGCGTTGAAGGATCCCGGAAGGGCTACGTCGATACAGCTCGAGGCCGTCCCCATACAAGACGTAGGTTTTGGCGCGTCGGGCTATACGGCGGGCCTCCGTGCGGTCCTCTGGGAGCTTGCCTCGTGTCAGATACTCGAGGTAGGGTGCTCGCCAGTCTGTCGAGAGGGTCGGGGTCGCGGCCGTTCCGTCGATCTCCATGACTTCTTCCCCGTTCGAGGGGGGATCGGTCGAGGGGGGTGGATCGACCCCTTGCAAGAGGGTGGGAGCCCTCGAGCCTAGGTCGATGGATGGCTCGTAAAGGTCCCTCGAGAAGACGTCGGGAGGGACTGTACCTCTGGTTGACGCGATTTTGGCCAGCTCGTCGGCAGCTTCGTTGTACCGGCGGGCGGTGTGGTTGAGCTCGAGACCGTAGAATTTGTCCTTGAGCCTTCGAACCTCCTTGCAGTAGGCTTCCATCTTGGGGTCGTGGCAGCTCGATTCTTTCATCACTTGGTCGATCACCAACTGCGAGTCCCCCCGCACGTCGAGGCGTCGAACCCCGAGCTCGATGGCGATGCACAGGCCGTTGACGAGGGCCTCATACTCGGCTACGTTGTTGGAGGCGGGGAAGTGGAGACGGATGATGTAGCGCATGTGGACCCCTGAGGGTGATATGAATAGCAATCCGGCGCCCGCCCCCGTCTTCATCAACGATCCGTCGAAGTACATGGTCCAGAGCTCGGTCTAAACTTGCGCCGGGGGTAGTTGGGTGTCGGTCCATTCTGCAATGAAATCTGCCAATACCTGAAACTTGATGGCCTTCCGAGGGGCATAGGAGAGGGTTTCCCCCATGAGCTCGACCGACCACTTGGCGATTCTTCCAGATGCCTCCCAGTTCTGGACTGTCTCCCCGAGGGGGAAAGATGAGACCACAGTAACCGGGTGGCCCAGGAAATAGTGCTGGAGCTTGCACCGAGTGAGGATGATCGCGTACAACAGCTTCTGGATGTGGGGGTATCTTGTCTTGGTCTCGGAAAGTACCTCGCTCACGAAGTAGACATGCCTCTGAACCGGCAGGGTGTGTCCTTCTTCCGCCCTCTCGACCACTACGGCGGTGCTGACCACCTGGGTAGTCGCTGCGACATAGAGTAAGAGGGGCTCGGCCGGGCTCGGGGGTACCAAGACGGGTGACGAGGTGAGAAAGGCTTTGAGCTTCGAGAGTAATTCCTCAGCTTCAGCGGTCCACGCGAAGTGTTCTGTTTTCTTCAGGAGGTGGTAAAGGGGTAGTGCCTTCTCTCCGAGCCTCGAGATGAATCGGCTGAGGGCGGCGAGGCACCCTGTAACCCTTTGTACGCTTTTGAGGTCGTTGATCGGGCCCATCCTTGTGATCGCGGTTACCTTCTTGGGATTGGCCTCGATCCCGCGTTGGGAAACTATGTACCCTAGGAGCATGCCTCGAGGAACTCCAAAGACACATTTCTCAGGGTTTAGTTTTATGCGATTTGCCCGGAGGCACCCAAACGCGATCTCGAGGTCTCCGACCAGGTTTCTGACTGTTTTGGACTTGACCACGATGTCATCGACGTAGGCCTCGACGGTTGGCCCTATGTGTTTCCCAAATACATGGAGCATGCATCGCTGATACGTGGCCCCAGCATTTCGCAAACCGAAGGGCATAGTGAGGTAGCAAAACATGCCAAAGGGGGTGATGAAGGAAGTCGCGAGCTGATCGGATTCCTTCATTTTTATTTGGTGGTAGCCAGAATACGCGTCAAGGAAGCAGAGAGTTTCACATCCCGCAGTGGAATCTACTATTTGATCGATACGTGGTAATGGAAAAGGAACCTTGGGACATGCTTTATTTAAACTAGTGTAGTCTACACACATCCTATCCTTCTCATTATTTTTCTTGACAAGTACGGGATTTGCTAACCACTCAGGATGATATACCTCCTTGATGAATCCGGCCTTCAAAAGCTTATCCACCTCCTCCCCGATGATCCCACGCTTCTCCTCGTCGAAACGGCGCAACCGTTGCTTCACCAGTTTGGACCCGGCTCGGATGTCCAAGGAGTGCTCGGCGACCTCCCTCGGAATGCCCGGCATATCCGAGGGGCTCCATGCAAACACGTCGGCATTCGCACAGAGAAAGTAGACGAGCACGGCTTCCTATTTAGGCTCGAGGGTGGCGCTGATCGTCAACACCTTCCCATCCGCGTGTCTGGGGTCGAGCGGGACGGTCTTGGTGTCTTCCGCAGGCTTGAAGTTGCAGGCGTGTCTCTTGGGGTCAGGGATCTCCCTGGACAGGTCGTCGAGGGCCACGAGGACGGCCGACTCTTCGACGGCTTCAGTGTTTTCCACGCACTCGACGTCGCAGTCGTATGCGTGCTCGTAGGAGGTGCCGACGGTGATGACCCCCATGGGCCCCGACATCTTTAGTTTGAGGTAGGCGTAGTTTGGGATTGCCAGGAACTTGGCGTACCCCGATCGACCGATGATGGCGTGGTAGACGCCACGAAACGCAACCACCTCGAAGGTGATCTCTTCCTTTCGGAAGTTCGAGGGGACGCCAAAACAAACGGGTAGCTTGACGCAGCCGATCGAGAGTGCCTTCTTTCCTGGGACGACCCCGTGGAACCCTCCCACGCTGGGCAAGAGCTCGGTCCTCGGGATCCCCAGGAGGTCGAGGGTCACGACGTAGATGATGTTGAGGCTGCTTCCCCCATCCATGAGTACCTTTGTGAGGCAGGTATTGAGTACGATCGGGTCGACGACGAGCGGGTAGACCCCTACGTTGGGACGTGCTCGGGGTGGTCGTCCTGGTCGAAGGTGATCGGCGTGTGTGACCAGTCGAGATATTGAGGAGCCTGGGCTCGAACGGAGAAGACCTCTCGACGCTCCCTCTTGCGCTGGCGCGTGCTGAGTCGAGTCAAGGGTCCCCCGTAGATCATGTAGCAGTCGTGAATTTCGGGGAAGCCCCCGTTCTTGTCGTCGTCTCTGTCGTGCGGATCCCCCTTCTTGTCGTATTTTTTGAAGCCGGGAGGGTTGAAGTGCTTTTTAAGCATGCGACAGTCCTCGAGATGGTGGTTGGCCGGTCCCATATGATAGGGACAGGGCTCCTTCAGCATCTTGTCGAAGACGCCCCCATCGAGATGGGGCCCTCGAGGCTTCTTCTTGTCTACTGCAGCGACAAGATCGTCGGGCTCGACGTTGCGTCGGCCCGGCTGATTTTTCTTTTCTTCTTCTTGCCGCCGTTGCCATTGTTGTTCCTTTTGGGCCCATTGTTCTTTTGGGCCCGTTGTCCAAGCCCCCGGGCTCGTCCGCCTTGCCCTTTCCCTTGTCTGGAGGTATCTGGAAGAACGCACCAACGTCTTCCTCGCCGGCTGCGTAGTTGGCGATGATGTCCATGAGCTCGTTGGCAGTCTTGGGGGTGTTCCGTCCCAGCTCCCGCACCAACTCCTTGCAGGTCGTTCCGGCGATGAACGTCGTGATGACGTCGTGGTCGGAGATGTGGGTTAGCGCGGTACGCTGCCTCGAAAACCGACGGGTGAAGGCGCGGAGGGTTTCCCCTGGCTTCTGCTTGCAGCTGCGGAGATCCCAGGAGTTGCCTGGCCGCTCGTAGGTGCCTTTGAAGTTTCCCTCAAAGATCCTGAGCAGGTCGGGCCAGTCATGGATCAAGTCCGGGGGTAGCCCCTTGAGCCATCTACGAGCGGTGTCGGAGAGGAAGAGTGGGAGTTGCCGAATGATGACGTGGTCATTGTCAGCTCCTCCTAGCTGACATGCCAGCCTGAAATCAGCAAGCCAGAGCTCTGTCTTGGTTTCGCCGTTGTACTTGACCAGGCTGGTAGGTGGACGGAAACGGACAGGCAAGGCGGTTCGCTGGATGGTTCTGCCGAAGACTCGGGGCCCTGGTGGCTCCGGAGATCGACATCGATCTTCGTCGCTGTCGTAGCGCCCACCTCGGTGAGCGCTGTAACCTCGAGCCTCGGCGTCGCCGTACCGGCGTCGATTGTTCTCCAGTGGTGGTCGATCGTCGACTATGCGGTCTCGAACTGGTCGTCGCTCTACTCGGCCTTGGGGCGCTTTGTTCTGGTGGACGGATACCTCTCGATTTTGTCGAGGGGGTACTTCCTGACGCTCGGAGGCAGCTCCTCGGCGCCTCGAGGCCGAGCTCTCCGCCTGCTGCACGGCCGCAGTTTGGAGTAGCCCCTGGATTTCGTTCCTGATGCGCTGTGCTTGGGGTGTTGATGGCGTCGGCATGTCGCGGAGCAGCATTGCGGCCGCAACGACATTTTGGCTGGTGCATTTGTAGAAGAGGGTTTCGTTTGCCCCCTCCTCGACGATTTGCCAATGGACTTCCCGGACCCGCTCGCGAGCCACTCCACCCTGTGGGCGCCCGCGATCTCGCTCGAGGGCGTGCTCGACCTGCTGAAGTCGTAGGCGTTCCTCCTCGAGCATGCTGAGCAGCTCTCGGACTTGTGTGATCTGGACGTCCAGAGGTGGATCGGCTTTGTCAGGACTCGGGGGGTCAGCGTCTTGTGCTGGTGTAGCATTGCCCCCTCCTCCTTCATCTGTGGCTGCGGTGTCGTCGACGTCGTCCTGGGGGTCAGCCTGACCGTCGAGGTGGAAACATTCCCGGGTGGGATCGTAATCCTTGTCGGGGGAGTCCGAGTCGGGGTCGTCATGGTAGAAGTGGGCGAAAGATCCCCTGCGCTCTTCCGCCAGGCGTCGCCGCAACATGCCCCAGGTCGGGGCTTGTCTTGGCTCCGGTTGCTCGTCCGGTGGAGGGGTGGTGACGGGGTTGACCGTCGCACGCGGCGAGGTCCTCGGAGACCCACAACGTGTCTGTATCTGCAATCCTGCGAGGGCAAAACAAAGCCTCGCGCTGTTGTGGAGCCCGTGTGGGAACGGGTTATGCGGTAGTGGCGGGGTCGAGTGTGTCGGAGAGGCCACAGGGACCCTCTGGGGTGACGATATGGTGGAACCAGAGTCACACTCAGAGAGGTGCCGACCCCCAACCCGCAAGCATGGGTCAAACAGGCCCCCGAGGGGAGGAACTGTGTCGCCAGCTGAGGCCGGGGAAACGGCATCCGGCGTCTCGGAATCCGCACGGTGACGAGTGCGTCGGAGTCGCTCGCGCCTCCTCCTGATCGCGGGCCAAAGGCGCAAGCGGAGGGACCGTCGCCTGATCCTCCTTGGCCCCGGCGTACCGGAGCTGCTGCCGTCCATGCCACGAGCAGAGAGAAAGACTATGTAGTGGCCCTGGCCCGTGGATATGAACTCTAGACTGCCGTACCAGACGATGGTGGCGAATGGAAGTGATGGGATCGCGAAATCCATCTGAGAGAGTAGTTCGGAGTTGATCGACACGCAAAGCCCCCTTACCTGGCGCGCCAACTGTCGGTGTTATGATCCGGGGGTCAAGACCACCGGCTAGTAAATTTGTATATTGCGTGCTCCCTCTCCCAGATGTGATGCAAGAAGGACACAAGATTTATCCTGGTTCGGGCAAAGAAGGCCCTACGTCCAGCGGGGGAGGATGACTTGTATTATCTTGCACCGAAGTGCTCGTACAGGGGGGGTACAAGCTGGTTTACACGGGGTTGCTCATAATGAGTTGAGGCCTAAGGCTAGCAGGGCTATCCTAGGCGGTCGGTTGGTTGCTCGAGGGTCGATCAAGCAACGGAGTGTGTGGAGTGTGAGGATCAGAGCTGAAGTCTGAGTGTGAAGTGTCCGAGCGAATGTGGGTTTTAGCGAGAGTCGCCCGAAAAAGACCGTCCCCTTTCGTCTACCTCGGCGTCCCCTTTTATAGACCAAGGGGAGGCCCGAGGGTACAGGGTCCTAAACTGTTGTAGTATGGGAGGCGTGTCTGCGGCATAGTGTTGGCGAAGGGACGTCGAGCACTGTGGCGGCGTGGCCTTCCCGTTCTTCCGGCGCTCCGGGGCATGGTGACAGTAGACTAGACGTCGCGACACGTCGCGACACAGCAGGGTCGTCCTTCCGCAGACGGGCGCGAGTCCCACAGTTGAAGCGGGAGGGGGCGGATGGGACGGGCCCCATACCGGAGTTGTTGGAGGCAGGGGTCGAGCCCCCTGGTCGAGGGGAGGGGTCGAGACCCGCGTGGCCTTGTCGTATCCCTGAAGACGTCGTCGAGGGCCGTCCTGTTCACGTCTCGAGGGGTGCCTCTGGAGTCCGTACCCGCGACGTGGTTACAGCGGCAGCAGAGTTGACGGAGATCTGGGACATGGCGGTGAGTTGATGGATTTGACTGCGGTCGTGGGCGCCCATGGTGTTAGGCGGATTCTCTTAAACCCATACCGGGAGCAGTTGGGCTGATCGAGCTTCCCGTCCGGGGGTCGTTCGTTCGACCCCTTTCTGTCAGTTAGAGTAGAGGCGGAATCGGAGAGGTCGAAGTAGAGGCGGAGGGGTCGTTCGTTCGACCCCTGGTCCGTCATTCGGCGTCGAGGTGGAGGCGGAGGGGTCGTTCGTTCGACCCCTGGTCCGTCATCCTTCCAGAAGCAGGCCGGCCCACGACTCATCGCTATTGCCGGCGCAGGGGGCCTTCGTGTGATGGGTCCTTCTTCGCTGTCTTGAGCGGTTGGTTGGTTCCTGTCTTAAAAATGGTTGTTATGATAAGCGTTAAATTATCGAAGGGTTTAGGGTACCCCTTACCTTCGTACCCGACAACAGACCTTCTCCGTCTCCTGTTTACTTCAGCACGGCGTGGGTGAGAGCGTGAGAAGACGAAGGAGTCCGCGCGACGAA
The DNA here is from genome assembly GCA_022036555.1 of Microstegium vimineum. Taxonomy (NCBI): domain Eukaryota; kingdom Viridiplantae; phylum Streptophyta; class Magnoliopsida; order Poales; family Poaceae; genus Microstegium; species Microstegium vimineum. The sequence continues at coordinate 56,742,508 of CM039131.1, read as the reverse complement.
GATAGAAAGCCATCTGCTTGCCTGACCCGTGTCCGCATGGCGTGAGAAAAGCACAAGTCCCCACCGTGTTTTGTTTTGACTCGGTAAAATCCGTTGGATTCCGAAAGAACGGCCACGATGAAGAGAAAGTTCCACGGTGACTTGCTCAAGGCAAGTTACTCAATCCCGCTCCCACTGCCACTGCCTGCCTCTGCATGCCTGCTGTGCCCGTGTCCATCGCTCTCTGCCGACGACCACCACCGTGCGGCCACCCGGGCCCGGCGACCTGGGGGCTAGTAGCTGCGTCGTCTGCGTGCCGTGCAGTGACGCCGCACCGCACTGCACTGCACCGCACGCCTGCGACGGCGACTGCGACTGCGACTGCGCGAGCGAGACTTGTGCTCAGGCTGTCCGGCCGGTCTCCGCGCGCGAACGGACGGACGGGTGCGCCGTACGTGCGCGTGCACGCACGCGTGACCCGATCGACCGGCCTGCTGCTTGCGGCGCCACCGCACTGTTCCGACCAGTAGCTAGCTGCATGCTGGCGGTGGCGGCACTGTAGGCGCGCGGCGCGGCTGCCTGCCTGGTGCCAGAGACCGATCGAGCTGCACGCGGGGCGCTGGCTGGCTAGCTCGCTAGCTTGCCCCCCGTGCGTACAGTACAGTACGTACCGACCCCTGCGTGACCTGCACGCACAGCTGGCTTCGGTCTCGGCTCGTGGCTCCGTCCGCATATGCACCACCAATGCAAGTACGGAGTAGGAGGAGTTGGCGCGGAAAATATCGGCCGCTGCTCTGCTCTGCTCGCATGCATCGTCGCACCACACGGCCCCACGGCGCACCCCCGAGAGAAAGCTTCGATCGAGATCCACGGTCGGTCCCCGGCACCCCGGCCGGCCCCCAATCGAGGCACGATAGGATCGATCATTCCTCCATGATCTGAGCTGTGAGAGGTGAGGCCGGCCGTGCGCGTGTGGTGTGACCCCCTCAGCTCCCTTCGTGTCCGTCCGCCCAGGTGAGGTCCAGCCGTCCAGGGCAGGCCACAATCGAGCGCCGCCGGTCCAGGCCGGACCAGGACCAGCCTTTTTTTTTTTTGGCCATGCCAATGCCAATGCCATGCATCGCTGCGTGCCTAGCCTTCTCTAGCAGTGGTACATCACATGTACTGAAGCTGAACCTACCAGTAGTGGCAAGTGCCGGCAGTCCCGCTCCACCCGTCCGGCCGCCGAGTCGCAAAATGCTCCTCCTGTTCCGACGCGTACGGCGTACCGGATCTCGGATCCTCTCGACTCTCCTCGTAGTAGTAATCATCAATCATCAAGTTCGAGGTCTCCCAGGAATCCGCTGTGCGTCGCAGCGCGAGACGTCACGGCGGCCGGCCGGCATCGTTTGCCAGCTTTGAGCTTTTCTTTTGTGCCGGCGATGCTGACATTAGTAGGAGTACTGTACAAGTAGTAGCTAGGGGTGCATACATGGTCCTAGCCTAGTGCTGGCAACCTGGGACATTGCCTGCCTGCCTGCACTGTACTGTGCGTCACAACACAGTGGGTCTACTTTGACCCTATGAACATGTACGTACAGTACAGGGTCTTGTCCACTTTCCTTCAAAATTCTAAATTTTCTATCACATCTTCCTCCCATCGAATCTTTAAACGCATATAGTATTAAATATAGATAAAAAAATATAACTAATTACACAGTTTATCTATAATTTACGAGACAAATCTTTTGAGTCTAGTTACTCCATGATTGAACAATAATTATCACATACAAACGAAAGTGTTACAGTGTCAAAATTCCAAATAATTTTGGATCTAAACACTCCTTAGGTAGAGATTGTTTGTCCGGCTAGGATTAACGGCTTAGAACGCTGGTCTGTGTACGGAGTTGTCTGGTTGCTCGATCGATCGGCACAAGTCCAGCGCAGTCTCGGACTCTCGGTTTGCATGGGGCGCGGCCGGCAAGACCTGTGGTGGTCGACTGGCCGTTTCTATTATTTTCTTTTTTTTTTGGTCTGTCCTAAGAAAACGAATGTGTTCTGTGCGTGTCATACATAATCTGCTCAATTCTAGAGGTCACTTCTACATCTTGAACTCAATATTAGCATATCTGTTTCTTGTTGATACTGCATTATCTATTATTTTTTTTTCCTTACGATGGCCACCTTTAAAAAAAACGAAATGATTTTGTAAGCTATGCCTGATGATCCTGCAGGCACATTGTCCGTACTACTTTGGACAACATCCTGTTCTTCACAAAATTAAAGAAGCAAAGGGAGACATGAATGCATGATGTGCCCCCCAATCCACGGATCCACAGCTAATACCCTGTCTTAATTTAAATTATTGGTGGGTGTTGTTTGGAGCCCAACATACTCACTCTGTCCCTAAATATCTGTCTCTAGAAAACCATGTTTTCCTCACAGACACGCTTCTCGGACGATAAATATAAAGGGACGGAAGGAGTAGTGTGCAATCTCATAAAGTCCTCTGCACTCATCACTCATCTCGCCCAAAAGCGAGTCGTCGCCATCCCTAAGAAACAGGGGGGATCGGAATCACTGGAGCTGTCCCATGATGCATCCAAGCCCACAACTACTCATAAACACAACGTACACACACGGTCGCTTTCCACGGCTTCGTTATCGACCTCGGCATCTTATTATACTTAGCTGACGCGATGCTTTCGGCTTCGGCTTAGTTTTAGCATCTTCATCCCTCGCTTCCCTCTTCCTGTCCCCTTGCTGTCTCCAGTCTCCCTAGCTACACGGCGAGATTTTATATAACCGGTACTCTAACTTGTTGTAGCATCCGTCATCTTAGTTTTAGACTCAAAATAAGTATATCATTTTGGTCCTTAAATTATGTTTGGATCTCATAATTGTACGTGGCCGTGGCCTAAGGCAGCGGCTCGCCCGCACATACTTGGCCGTGACGACGGTGTCTCCTTCGCGTGCCTGCATGGATGTGGTGGCGGGGGCGGCGGCTCGCCTGCCCGGCAGCATCCACGGTAGCGACACACTTGTGTGGCTTGGTGGCATGGCAGTGAGATCATGACCGAACGAGAGGAAGAAGATGATTTTTTTTTTGGAAACACTACCTCGTGAAGTTTATAAATATCAGTGTAATTTTTGTGTTTGGGTGATTTTTTTTATAATCCCCTCAAATCTTCTATTATAACAAACCAGGTTTTATCTCGCTACGCAGGCGCAGATCCATACCCGTTTTGATGAATATGAGACCCAAACAAAATTTAAGGATCGAAATGACACACTTTCTGAATTTAGGAAAATAAGATGACACACTAAGTTTAAGGACTGGCAATTAACTTTACTCTTATTCTACCTTTGTCCCTAAAACAAATAAATTATAAGAAGTGTGCCGGTTAAGTTAGCACATATTTAATCAATATTATAAAAATAGTATTAGCATTTATATCTATATAAATAATTTTTATTATAAACATATATTCTATAACTAATCAATGATATTTATTTTACATCATGAATTTTAGTCTTTTTTTATTAATTTAGTTAAAGTTGAAACCATTTGATTTATTTTAAAAAAAACAAGAATTGTATTTTTTTACGGAGGGTTATATAGCTTTACAGTAATAAACAAATGAAACAGAGTGGTGGTGCAGCTGCAAGCCCTGCAACGTGCGGCCACAGGCCACAGCGAGTTCAATCCGCCATGGGAGACCACGCTGCCAATCTGCGCGCAGAGTTGCACAGGCACACGCACGCACGCACGCACGCACGCACGCACGCAGGCATGCGCCGGCGCGCCGCTGCCCGCTGCTGCCTGGTCTCGATCGGACTGGTCACTGGCGTGGTGCGCTCTGCTCTGCTCCGCTCCGCTCCCGCCCGTGAACCCGTGACACGCGACCGAGCAAGCTGCAAGCGTGCATGCATGCATTTGCATGCACGCCCTGGCAAAGAGGCAGTGGCAGTGGGCAGTGCGAGAGGTGAGGTGCGGCCGGCGGCGGGGGCCATGCGCTTTGGCCAGGTGCGCGCGGCAGTGGGACGTGCACAGCCGCGGCGCAGCCTTTGTTCGCCTCGCCTGGCACTGCCGGGCCGGCCGGCAACTGTGAGCCTTGCCTGCTTGAGGCCCTGCTGAGCCAGCATGCCACGGACCACCCCCCACGTCCCCGAGCTAGTATGAGGAGTCGACTCCCGGGGGATTGGGGCCGGCGGCACTCGAGATCTGATCACCACATAGAGATGAAGCTAAAGAGCGTGTTTGGTTCTCGGGCATGGGATGCCACGCCTAAGGTTTGGCTACGCTACAGGAAAGGGTAACATGTTATGGCAGCCACAACTTTTTTCAGTTGCTTTTGGCTGTGGCGAGTGTGGCGGCCAGAATGGACGCCGTAGCTTAGGCGGAGGCGGTGGTGTGCTTTGGCTGGCAACCAAGCACGCCCTAAAACTTTTTCGACTCTAGTAACTCTGTGATCGAAGAAGACAGAGAGATAAAAATAACTCTTATAAACAATATATAATAAATGTATCAGTTATAGCCGGTAGGTAGATCCTCATCTGGCCCCTCTTACTATTAGCTTTGGCTCTGCCACTAATAGCGAGTAGTGTGAGTGAAAGAATTTTGTGGTGCAGAGGCTAGAGACGTGGCTTTGGATTCCCAAAGCGCGTAGGTTGGTGCGCCATTAGAATTGCTCCGAGTACCAAACTTTCCCATGACCCATTAATAGCGAGTAGGACCGACGATCACTGGTTTATCTCTAGAATAGGTTTTTGACTAACTTTAAGCACGTATATTTTAGGTTTTTTCATACGTATTTCATGTTTTATAGATGAGGCTTTTCCTAGTCGTATAGAAAAAGCCCATCCCGTTGCAAGACTTTGAGGTCCTGTTTGGAACGCGGGAAAAATTCCCCGTATATCCTGTATTTTCTCTATAAAAATGAACCGTTTCATACGTAATTTTTACGAAATTCCTGCGTTCCTGCATCTAATACCACGTAAAGAAAAGGGGCTCTTAAACCTCGCAGTGTGATAAGGGTTTGAATGCAAGTGATTGGCTCATTGGCTGGGCAGGCATGCAGCAGTGAGCAGGAGCCTGCCAATGCGCTACTCGTGCGCGTAGTAGCAGTGGGTGGGGACGCTGACGCTCCACGAGTGACCCACAAGCACACACAGTGTCAGTGGGTGTGCAAAGTCCTCGCTGGTAATAATGGTGGCCGGAAGAGAGTGTGAGGTGATGAGCTGAGCTGATATGAGATGACAACGCGCTGCCCCCACTCGCCAAGTACTGCCGCTCCCACTGCCTCTGCTGTGTGTGTGCTTCGGCCTGCTTGCCTTGCTTTCTGCTCTCGATTACCCCCTCCGTCCGAAATGTCCAAAATAGAAGTCGTTTCAAGGTTTTTTACTTGACCAATTATATATAAAAAAATATTAATATTTATAATACAGGGTCATTGTATATATTTATATAATAAAATTATTTAAGGGAATGAATGTACATGAATATATACAAATCTAGTTAAAATTGAGAAATTTTGACCGACATAATTTCTGTAGCAACTTCTATTGAAACGAAGGAAGTATAGTCATATGGGAAATTTTCCGAGACCCGAGAAGAAGATGATGTGATGAAAGAGAGATGCTAGTGGGCCTACCAACATGTGCTGGTTGTACATACTCTCTCCGTCCCTAAATCACTGTTGGTGTCCGTGTTACAATTTTAGCTCTATTTGTAGAAAAATACGTGCAACATTTATATCTTTAAATAAATTTATTAAAAAACTAGATTCAAAAATCTTTCTAATGATTCTAATTATATACAATAAAATTAATATTTTTTAATATATATTTAATCAAAGATATTTTTTCGAAGCGTAAATGACATAATAACCTCTAAGTCTTTCTGGATTTTCTTTTGAGAATTTTCTTTGGTTGGGGAAATTAGACGGCTCACTAAGAGTGATCCGATGGTTAGAAAAGCAAAAACACCAAGTACCGGGAGACACCAGATGCCTATTAAATTGGTGAAACAGAGGCACCCGATGTATACTGAATAGGTGAGATGAATAAGAGTAAAATAGTAAATCTAATGGAAGAATAATATTTTGAATAGCCTGATGGACGATAGAGGTAGTATAGTTAAATATTCCTCTGATCACACTAACCCCAGCTACTATCTCTGTTCTTTGTTCGATACAGGCCTCCCCGCTGATGGAGACAGATGTGCCGACCAACAGTTGCGGCGGTGTGGTTTTCGTGATGGTGTTTGTAGATGAATCACGTTTATTAAGGGTATTCACAATATAAGAAATTATTAGTAGTTTTTATAGCCTAGGATATTGTACCAAAAAATTATTCCTCCCAATGTAAGATTTTATATAGCATATGACATATGTAGTAATATAAACTATGTTTGCTTTTCCAATGTTATTATAATAATTTCTTATCAATCGATAACCGTGAAGACGTGGTTTCTTAGTTAGATTTGGTTTCTTAGATTTCTACTCTCTTCTCATTAAATCACTTGTCACGTCAATACATTATCTATGTGACAGTGCAATCAATATCTATGAAAACTATCGTAGAGTTTGCATTGTGAGTGCCCTTAGGTTCGATCTTTCTGTTTACTCTTTTTGTCCCAAATAGCTACTGTACATAAATACTTCATGATTAATTCAATAATACTTATTGTATTATATATATATATATATATATATATATATATATATATATATATATATATATATATATACTAACTTTGTTTAAATAAATCTGCTTCATTTCTCGATAAGCGAGAGAGACGAAGAGACATATATACGCAGGACCTGTTTGGTTCCCTGCCAGCCAACCATGTGCCAGACCTATGGCGGCCAGCAACAATACACGCCATAAATGTGGCTAAAAATACTATTGATTTCTATACAAAAGTATATGGTTTGATAAAGTTAAATGCTCAACCAAACACTGTGCGGTAACCTTCATCTTAGCATGGTGGCCATGACGACCAACGAGACACACTTGGAGTATTTTGGAAAATAGTGAGCCCAAGCGCAATACGGCCGGCCGGGGTGGCAGGGTTAGATGGGACGCGAAAAGAGTTGTGGAGTCGTCCGTACTGGTACCACTGGAACAGGAGATGGGCGTGTCTTGGCAACAGGGTGCACCGTACCGGATCGAGATCTGTAATCTGATCATTCGCCAGTGGCATGGGAAAATGGATACAAGAGGATGAAGGCCAAGCCTAGCTAGCCTCCGCCCTCCGGTTTCATTGAAACGGTGTTACGTGCTGGTAGGAAAGATGCTTCAGCACAAATAGAGCAAGAGCTACATACGTACGTACCCGGACGGACGGACGGCGAAACAAGACCAACATCACTTTGTACCGGAGTTCATAGCATGCAATGCATGCATGCAGAGAGTTCTGCTACTGAAACTGAGAGGAAACGAAACGAGAGTACTGCTAGATCGCTGTACCCTTCACTCGTGGCTGATATTGGGCAGAAACTGAGTTTGTATTCCTTTCTGTGCAGAGCAGCACGACCACTGTGGGCCGTACCCGCATGGCGCCTTCAGCATTTTTGGCCCATCTAACACTGCGACTAGAGAGGTGTCCTCCCAGTGCCTGTCTATCTGGGCGCGGCCTGCCGCCAGTTTCGGACCGGCCTGTTCGAGCGAAGCAACAACAGCAGCATTCACAGCGAGCAGAGATTGCTTCAGTTCGTGAGCCACACAAGAGTTTTTAAAAAATCTGGACTCTTCAAAAAGAAACGGTCCGGCTTTTGGGCCCATGGATTCGAGGAATGATGATGTACTACTACCACCAGTCAATGCCATCATGATCAAGCAACCTTTATTTTTCTTTCTAAAAAGGGGATAATGAGCAATGTTAGCCGGTGCCTTGAGCCTTCACATGTGTATGAATGAATGCTATTCTGCTAGAATTCAGGCAACTCGGTGAGGGATGAGACCATCAAACTACTACAAGCAAAATGCAACCCTGTAGAGTGCAGAGTGAAAAATAAAAAACATATTTGCACCACTGGTTCCCTGCATCAACCACACGCTACTATTTCCAGCGCTAATGGACCATGCCTAGCAAACAATATTCTGCAGATTGGAAGAAGACGTCCCTGAACATAAAGAGATGCAGGGCTAATGGACCTCACACGAAAACTGCTGCAAAATCTGTTCCATACGAGTAATTGAAGTTACAAGGCATGCCACAAACTTGTAGGAAAGCTGCTCATATCAATGCTAGATTATTGTACTGAGGGTAAGCCTACAAAGCATTTTTACACTCTGGTGATCTTGCAACCACCTTATATGAAGTAAAAGAAGATGTTCATATCATTACTTGAGAGGAGAGCAAGACAAGAGAACTCTCGGCATATCACTCTATGTAAAATATTATGTACACAACTAATCATTCTTAAGAAGCTATAACTGGGAACTAGGATTGCAGTAGACCTCAGCCCTCTACGATGTTGTCGAGCCATGCGACTAGCTGCTGCGATGTTGGTCTTGATTTCGGAGCAGCAGTCACACAAAGGCAGGCTATGTCAAGGATTCTCATCAACTGGCTTTCATTGTCCTTGTGATGTATGCTTGGATGGAAAACTTCACTTTCCCTGCCCTCCTCCTTCATCTGAAGCACCCATGACACCACATCCCTGGTGCCTTTTGGCCTGCACATGTCCACAGGCCTCCGACCAGTGAGTAGCTCGAGCAGAACAATGCCAAAGCTGTATATGTCACCCTTGTAGGTCGCCACGGGTGATTGCCCATATTCAGGAGGAATGTACCCCAAGGTTCCCACGACATCTGTGGTGACATGTGTCTCATATGCACAGATGAGTCTTGCTAAGCCAAAATCGGCCAGATGGGCCTCAAAGTTCTCATCCAGAAGGATGTTGCTTGATTTGATATCTCGATGCAGTATGTGGGGATCACAAGACATGTGCAGGTATGCCAGTCCCCTAGCAGACCCCTGGGCAATCCGTAGCCTCTTCTGCCAATCCAGCAGCATCCCACTATCAGCCCTCTCGTGAAGCCAGTAATCCAAGCTACCATTCTCCATATATGAGTAGATCAACAACCTGTCATTGCCGACCTTGCAATAACCTTGCAGCAAGACAAGGTTTTCATGCTGAGCCCGTGAAAGTGTCTCCACCTCGGCTTGGAATTCCCGTTCGATCTGAGAGTAGTCGCCTGAAAGCCTTTTGATTGCTACTCTCCTCCCATCTGGTAGTGTCGATTTGTAGACAAGGCCAAAACCACCACATCCGACTATATAAGCTTGATCAAAGTTGTTGGTGGACTTCAAAATGTCCTCGATGCTGAATTCTTTGTTGTTTTGGAAAAGCAGCACCAGGCAAGAGTTAGAAGACTCGTCTTCAGCATTTGCTACAGCCTTTGGATTACGCTCCTGCATTCTCGAATGAACAATCCTTGACACAATCACATAAGCACAGAACAAGAAAAGGACAACCCCAACTGCAGTTCCCAGTCCAATGGCGACAAGGGTAGCTTTGCTTTTCTTACTGTGTCCAGCTCCCACAGAAGAATGCTTTTCTACACATGAAGAATTCCGAAGGCAGAGGGTAGGGTTACCATCAAAATCCTCAGGTGAGAATGTAGAGAACTGACCACCAGTAGGTATATCTCCGGTCAAATTGTTGTATGACACATCAAACTTGGAGAGGAAATTCAGCTTTGTCAGAGATGAAGGTATTGTCCCATTGAGATTGTTGTGGGCCAAATTCAGAACTTCCAAGCTCGACATGTTTGACAGTTCATCAGGGATTGGCCCTGAGAAGTTGTTCCAGCTTAGGTCCAGGACATGGAGCTTCACGAGATAACCAAAACTTGACAAGATCGGCCCAACAAGCAGATTGTTCGACAGTATAAGTGACGGTGGGAAGCTGCTGACTTGGTTGTACTGCAAACCTTTGCCAGTTGAATTCCTCTTAATGAACAATGGAAGATCCTCTGTTGGTGACCGCTCACTCGAGCCATTAGTTGAGATCAAACTCCTCATCTGTGTGAAGCTCATAGGAAGCTCACCACTGAAAGAATTGTTTGACAGGTCGATGTAGAAGAGGTTGTCCAGCTTCCCTAGCCATGGCGGGATGTTCCCATTTAACTTGTTCCACGAAATGTCCAGCACATTCAGGCTTCCCAAGCTCTGCAGCCAAGGCGGAATTACGCCCGTGAGTAAACAGTTTGCCAGGACGAGCACCTGCATACTCTTGAACCCACTGATGCTATCTATTGGCATTTTCTCACCACCACGGAAATTCCTGGTGAGCACCAAGCCTGTGAGGTTGGGCAGGTGTTGCAAGACCTGCAATGCCGATGCCAGGTTCACGAAGCTATTCCCAGTCAGTGAGAGGTAGGACAGGGATCTCAGCTCCTTGAAGCTCTCCGGTATCTCCCCCACGAGCTTGTTCCGTGCAAGATTGAGCGTCCTCAGCTCGGTGCACATGGCGATGCCAGAAGGTATAGCACCACTCAGATTGTTGGTTCCAATATCAAAAGTATTCAGCTTCGGCAGCAAGCTGAAGTCGATAGCAATCTCACCAGACAGCGAGTTGTTCCTCATGCTGATGACCCTCAGCAGTGGACAACTTGACAGGGAAGCAGGCAATTCGCCATCCAACTTATTGGTGGCCAAGTTTACGGACTCTAGCCACCTCATCTTTCCAAAGACATCAGGGATGGAGCCTGTGAACCTGTTATAGGACAAGTCAAGCTGCACGATCTGAGAGAGGTTACCAAGGTCACTGCCCAGGTTGCCGGTGAGCTGATTTTCCTGTAAGCTGAGTCTCCTCAGGTTGGGCAACGTGTACAGGTCGCCGGGGATGTTGCCGGTGAAACAGTTGCCGTCGAGAGAGAGCTCGGTGAGCGCCCTGCACCGGCTCAACCCGCTGGGTATCTCGCCGGAGAAGGCATTCCCCGAGAAGCGCAGGACCTGGAGGAGCGGCGGCGCCGCAAGGCAGAGCGCGGACGAGTTGACGCCGCCGGAGAAGTTGTTGCCGGAGACATCAAGCGACGTGAGGTTCGCCGCGGCGGGGAACGCGGGGTGCGGCCCGTCGAAGCTGTTGAGGGAGATGTTGACCTCCTCGATCGCCGGGAAGCCAGCGCCGGGGAACGGGCCGGAGAGCGCGTTCGCGCTGAGGTCGAGCACCCGCAGCCTCGGCATGCGGGCCAGGTCCTCCGGAACGCCGCCGCGGAGCGCGTTCCGGGAGAGATTGAGCGTGGCGAGGCCGTCGAGGGAGGCGACCGCGGAGGAGATGCCGCCGTGGAGGCTCCAGTTGGAGAGATCCAGCGCGACCACCCGCCCGAGATCGCAGGCGACGCCGGTCCAGGAACAGCAGTTGTTGGCGGCGGCGGTGCCCCACCCGACGAGTCCGGCTCCGGCGGGCTTGGTGTCCAAGCCATCGGAGAAGTCGAGGAGCGCCCTCAGGTCGGCGGGGTCGCACGCCTGGGACTCGCCGGCATGGACGACGACGTGGAGCAGCGCGGAGACGAGAAGGAAGTGGAGCAGCAGCCTGCGGGAGCCTCCCATCTCCGGGGACAGGCGGAGGCGGCGGCGGCGGGATCCGGGATGGAGGCTGTTTTCCTGCAGGGCATGAACGACCGCGAGCGCCGCCGCAAGGGAAGCAGGCAATTCTCGCCGGAGCTCACTCACACCACCTTGCTTTGCTACGCTGCATGCATCGACCGAGCACCAAGAACAGGAGCGGCGATGGATGACGACGAGTGCAGAGCGCAGCAGTCGTCGCAGAAGGTCCAAAGAAGAGGAAAGGACCGAGCGAAATCTAGACGGACAGGCGGCAGGGTCAGAGGAGAAAGAAGCGCAAGCAGGTTTGCATGGAGGAGGAGGATCTCGTCGACCTCGTCATCCCTTCCTCTGCTTGTTGGTCCGCGCTGGATTGAGAGTGAGAGGCAGCGCCGAAAGGGGAGAGGACGACGACATCACAGGGACGGGAAGGGAAGAAGTGGTGGGTGAAAGTCAGAAGAAAGACAGGGACGGCTGGTTTTGACTCCGATGCGCTCAGCAGTGCGGATCGGATTTGTTTATCTTCTTTCCCTCCGTTTGCTTGCGTTTCTTTATTCAGAGAAGAGAGAGATCCAATTTGGCAATTTCTGTTCCTCTCTCTCTCTTACTACTACTACTACTTTCTCGTGCTCCCTCTCTCTCTCATCGGAGAAGGACATCGACGGACGTGGTAGGCGCACCAGTGCTGGTTGTGCGCCGCAATTAATAAGCGGGAGGCAGGCGTTGTAAAACCAGTGGAGCAAATGCAAATGGGTGGGCAGATCGAACAGTGTGCTGAAAATAATAAATGCTGCTGCCTGCCGTCGTGTTGTGGTGGGCGGTTGTTTGGACTTGGGAGAGTGAAGACTGGGTGGAGTCAAGGCGACGGCGACGGCGACAGTTTTTCATCATCGATTAAATCCAGTCAATATAAAAAAAATCCAGAGTGTTCTTCAAGATTGTGTTAGTAAATGAAAAAGATATAGCTCGATTTAGTTGATATAATTAAAAATTAAAAAGTTATAGAATATATTATTGATTTTTTATATAAAATAGATATACTAGAAAAATATTCATGATGAATCTAGTGATATAAAGATATCATATTATTTTAAATATTGGTTTTTCTATAATTTCGTTAAAATTTAATTAAAATAATTTCACTCGGTACTAGTTTTATGTTAGAAATAGCATTTATGTTAGAAATAGCATTTTTCTAGATGAAAGGACTACTTGACAACTCTCTCTACGAATAGATATTAGTTACTGTACTTGACGCTAAATTTAGACTCTGTTCGAATGTATCCAGCTAACTATTAGCTACGCTCGCCAAAAGAAACTATCTAATAGCTACAATAATTGTTAGCTGGATGTTAGGTAACACATTAGCTGGATTTATTAGCTAAGGATCTAAATAGGTTCTTGGCTAGTAGTCATCTAGATTTTAGTAGGCTCTGTTTGAATTTATCAAGCTAACTATTAGTTGTAGCCGGTAAGGATCCTTAAGCAACTTGTGGTTTAGTAGTATGTATAAGATAGTAAAGTAAAGTAAAATTGGTAATTCCTGATTAGATTGCCGGCCAAAAATAACTCTCTGGCTATCTATGTATGTAAACATTTAGTTATTTTACCAATATATTTAGTTTTCATCATGAATCCAATTTTTTACGCCAAACCTTTTACCAATATAGTTATTTCTAGAGAGGTTTAGTGATTATTTTATCATATGCTTATTTTTGTGATGATACATAAGTGTAATCCTAAATAAGTTGCTTTCAATGTGAATATAAGCATATAAATTGAGTAAGTATTGATTAGGAGTAAAAGCCTGCTCTAACTAATAATAAAAAACAGCATGTGATTCTTGTTTTATTAGTTTGACCAATTTCTAGAACATAATATCATAATTTATAGCATAAAGTTACTATATTATAAATATGTATAGAATGATAAATCTATCGAAATTTAAATCATTGATGTTTTTTAAAATAAAAAGTTTAGGCAAACTCGGACCATAGTATATATTCTTGAAAGGAATAATAATTTCTAGCGTTGATGTGGATGGCGCCACGCCACACCCAGTAGGATTCCATGACTAGGCTGTGGAATCATTTTGGATCCAACCAGCTAGTAACTATTAATTGTGTAGTTAGAAGAAATTAGTTAATAGCTAATTGCTAGCTGGATGGTAGGTAAAACACTAGCTTAACTTATTAGCTGAGTAACTATTAGTTGTACTGATCCAAACAAATCCTACATAGGACAATAAAGTAAAAGTGGCATTTTGTAATTAGATTGATGACTAATAACTATCGGTCTACGAATGTAATATGTATTTTATTTTTCTAGAGAGGTATTTTATCATATGCTTATATTGTGACGATACATAAGTTTAATCCTAAATAAGTAGGTTTCATTGTGAATATAATAGAGAGAGATTGAGTAATAATTGGTTAGGAGTAAAAAAGCCTACCCTAATGAGTAATAATAATTAAAAAAAAATAAAAGCATGCAATCCTCGTTTTATTAGTTTGATGACCAATGTGTAGAACATTATAATATAATTTATACCATAAAGTTGCTATATTATAAGTATATATTAAACAATAAATCTACAGACATTTAAATCATAAATATAGATATTTTTTAAAGGAAAAGTTTAGTCAAGGATGCGAATTCTAAAAGAATCATTTTATTTAAATTGCTAGTAGCGTTGATGTGGACGGCACGGCACGGCACGCCAAGTACGACTCCATGGACTCCTCCATCGCACTTCGCAGATGTGTAGAAGCAGAAGCGGATGCAGAAGCGCCGCGCGTTGTGACGTCTGACGGTGGACCTCTGCATGCAGCATTGCACTCTCTTGGATTCGCTTCGCTCGCATTGGTGGCCTTTTATGAGCGATGCAGAATTTTAGGTAGTGTAGTGAGCTCATCTGGCGGGTCGTTGGTTGGTCGGCAAAGTCAAAGAGCTGGAGTAAAGAGGAAAAGGAAGGGGAGAAGGGGGAAAAAAAAAAGAAGAAGCAAAGGGAAAAGCAAAGCAGCAGGGAAGAGCTGAGACAGCGGTAGGCCCTATCTTGCCATTCTGGTCCGGTACGTGTACCGTGTTGCCTGCCTGTTGTTGGTGATGTGTGTACAGCTGATGACGACACTCGGGCACGCATGCATGCATCTCGCACGATCGGTCGGTCTCCGTGGAGATGGAGGCGAGGCGCACGTCCTCTTCCGACGGGGGGCTAGGCCGGTGGAGAGCAAGTGGCACGTCGTCGGGCGGCGCATGCATGGGCGCGGCGGCACGCGGTCCCATCCAGCATATCCATCCCCGGCCCGGAGCAAAGTGATCGCGATGTGGCTGCAATGCAATGCATGCAGGCGCGCCGCCGCCGCCGCGACACGGCCTGCACGCTTCACAGCCCATCGAGCCGGCCGGGGGCGCAGCGCATGCATGCAGACGGAGACGTACGGCCGGCGGCCCTGGTCCATATGGACACTAGTGGAGTGTAGAGATGGATGGCATGCAGAAGCTTTCGCCTTCGCTTAGGGCTCACGCCATTCCCACTACGACTCCCCTCTTCTGGCCTTTTTCTCTAGTCTTCTCCTATCCTAGAGTTATATTCCTCTCTCCGCTGCGCAAGCAAAGTGGCAGTTTGGCTGGCTACCTTTGGTTCGGTTACATAGCTGGATGGATTGCGAGAGGCTTCGTCTTTGGCGATGGTTTGTGATCAACGTCCAAAACGCAGGTGCGCAGCCAGGAATTCAACATAGGGGACAAACTTAGAACTAGAGGGGACCAAAGCTTATACAACTACTATATATATATATAAGTACATGATATGGAAATATCCAGCTGTTAGGAGAGGCCAGGCCCCTCTCAACGCCCCCCCCCCCCCCCTCCGCCCCTACCGGCAGGTCCAGAGCGCCCAAGAATACAATAATCAGACTCATCTACTAGCGACGTCTTGGCTACACATACAGTGAACACAATGGAGCCCCCTAGGTAACCCTCCTACAAAATTTGAACATAGATCGATGAAAAATTAGTAGTAGAACGAAGAAAATGGATTGAGATAGGGGGAGAAGAAAAGGAGGAGGGGATGTGCCCTTCCTGTATTGTTAGTCTACGATCCCTCCACTAGAGAAGTAGAGATGCAGGCGCTTCATTTGGCTGTTTCTCTCTCCTGGCTCCATCCTACACATGTGTTTGATTGAGACCATGCATGACCCCCTTTGGTACTGATGCACTATCTTACATTAGAGTACAATGAAAAATACTGATATGCCTTATAAAAGAACACACACAAATGCAGTTGGTTCTTCCAACTTCATACTGTCCACCAAACCGAATAAGCCGTGTTCGTTTCCATCGGATTGACCCATTCCAGGTGACATTCCGGATGGATTGTTGCGGCTCGTTTTCAATTTGGATGAGAACTAAAATGTACGCTCGTTTTATGCCGGTCCGGAATTAAACCGTTCGAAACAAAAACTTGCTTCTCTTTTTCTTATCTACATGATCCAGAACAAAACCGGACCTTTTTACCCTCTAAAATTAATCATGGGCTGGAATAAATGACAAAGATGGATTCACTTATTCTTGACCCGGAATGAATTAGCTCTTAGATTGAATCCTCCGCAAACGAACAATGCCTAAAGCAATTCTAAAGTATCGATCTTGAATTTGACTAACTATGTATATAAAATATATCAATATTCTTTATTTGGTCAGAATTTACATATTTTGACATAAAAAATACATCTAAAATTGGTTTTTTGGGGGATGGAGCTGCGATAGTCTACTAGTCTATAGGTATTAGGCTTTGTCCAAATGCGTACACTCAAGTCAAGTGGCTATCTTACAGGAAAAACACAAAGGTCAAGTGGCTATGAAGAAATGGAAGACTAGCTGCTGAATGCTATGAAATGGAAGTCAAGTGGCTATATATATATAGTATGCTCGTTGTTGGCGTTCACACTTTGAATTCATTTATTGTATATAAAAGGCGACGCATTTTACTCGGCCTCTGACTGATGAGCTTGCTTTGCTTGTGTGTAAAGGCCGATGTGTGTGTGTGTGTGTTAGATTAGATTACTACCCTTCTTAGACGCTTCGAGTGCACCCTAGCTAACAAAACGGCCATTATCTTATCTCCGGTTGATGACTCTTCGATCCGGCCAGTCTCCACTTGTGCTAGGAGCACGTAGCACCTGCTCCTACATGGCACATAGCACAACTGGCAACTGCACAAGCAAAGCTAGCTAGCTACACTCCTACAGTGTCGAGGTAAACCAGCAGCTAGCTAGTGTCACTGTCTCAGTGATGAGCTACGGGCATCACGAGCTAGTGATCGATCGAGTACTAGTGGTAGCTAGTAGCTAGCTACGCAAAGTCCTACTGTGCTGTGGCGAAGCAACGGCAGCAATGGTCAACTGCGGCAATGCCGCACCCTGCCGTGCCGTGCCTTTCTCGCAAGCGGACGCGCGTGCTACGGCACGCAGTACAGCAGCTACAGGAGACGGCGGAGACGACGACGCATCCAAAGCTTCTAGTCACGCTTCTTGCTCAAGCTAGCTGCTAGGCCGCACCTCTAGTATCTCGGTGCTCTGCTCTCTGCTACCAATATGGGAGAGTACCCCTATGCTATGCTGCTAACGTAACGCGTACTGAAAGCCACTGTAGCACCCATGCTGCAGCCAATGAGCCAGAACAGAGATGGCACGTGGAGACGGAAAAAGAAAATACACTATACTCCCTCAGTCTCATTAAAAATATCGTTTTTAACTTTTAAATTTCTCGTTTGAACGTTCATCTTATTTAAAAAATTTATACAAATAATAAAATAAATAAAACATTATAAAAATATATCTAATAATAAACTAAGTTGTAAATTTTTTGAATAAGACAAACGGTCAAACAAAAAATGTTAAATTCTAAAATGACATTTTTAATAGGACTGTGGGAATACTTGCTAAAAAAATACTTTTTATATGAAGATTATATAGTACCGAATCAATTATTAGTCTTGAGTTGTGCTCAAGTTTAATAGAACATCAAATACTACCTCTGTTCCAAATTACAAAATATTTTGATTTTCTATATTCATAGTTCTTCGTATCTAGATATGCATTGTGTGTGTATATCTAAAAAGGTAAAAACATTTTATAATTTGAAACAAATGAAATAAGGGGAAATTGGCTCCTGGACACTCAAAGTGATCACCTTTTGCTGTTGGACACTGAAAATGAAGCGATTTGCTAGAGGACACTCTGGTTCTTCGCAAATTTGCTAGTGAACACAGTGCCCAATAAAATATTTTAATAAAATAGATATAAAATCATATAAGTGCAATTACACTATAAAACTTTCTATGCTCTACATGATGAGAACTATATAGTAAAAATGTTGTTTTACAGTAAAATGATTATTTTGTCCCTCTTTATAAATAGACAAATTTAACCATAGTTAATTTTTTTCATATATTTGTAGGACACTATTTTTTTTGAAAAAATCATAGAATATGTACATCACCAAATTATGACTATGCTAAAAAATATTAGTTCAAAATAATAAAATTTAATATATCAATTAAGCTTGACAAGAGATAAATCTATAACTCATTGATGTTAAATATATCATTATAAACTTTATTATTTTGAGCTAATATTTTTAGCATAGCTATAATTTAGTGATGTGCGCATTCTATGATTTTTCCAAGATTTTTAGTGTCCTACAAATATATATAAAAAATTAACTATGATTAACTTTGTCTATTTGTGATGAGGGACAAGACGATCATTTTAGTGCGAAACAATATTTTTACTACATAGTTCTCATCATGTAGAGCATAGAAAATTTTATAGTATAATTTTTGGACACTTATATGATTTTATATCTATTTTTTAAAAGTATTTTATTGACCACTATGTTCACCAGCAAATTTACCAAGAAATAGAGTGTCCTCCAGCAAATCGCTCCATTTTGAGTGTCCAACAGCAAGGGTGGTCACTTTGAGTGTCCAGGAGCCAATTTCCCCATGAAATAAATACCATTAGAATTGGCCTGTAGTATATTCTCATAATACATTAATAAACATCGGTTTTCGATAAAAACTTTAGATATCATTTTTGCAAATGGAATGGAGACTTCTATTAAATCTTGGCACGATACATCCTAAATTACACGTGAAAAAAAATCTGAAATGAAAAATCATAATATTTTATCAATACTCTTCCATCATCTTCTTCCACAATAGCTTCTCTCGAATGCCGGAGCCAAGGTGCAGTTCTTATGCCGAATCCAATGACCAATCCAAAATATTGGACATGCTGCAAGATTCAACACTTTGGAACCAGGCAAAAACACATCTAAATTCCTAAAGAAAATCAAAGTTGCATCGTCAGGTACAACATATGATGTAGAATCATCACCTCGATACCTTGATTTCCTCTTCGTGATCATCAACGATGAGATTGATGACCCGGAGTTGTTGTCCTTGTAGGGGGCTCCCAGACCACCCCCTGCAGATAAAGGCCACAAACTAGCCGTCCACCGATGAAATCGACGCCTGCAACAATGATCTCGTTGTGGCGGTCACCAAAGTCATCGCAAGAAACACGACCCCATCGAAAATCATCCAAGTTTGTGCTAACTGAAATTTATTAAACTTAGTCAAAGTTGAGAAAGTTTAACCTGCACGTATCCCATAGTGTCATCTTTTTTTGGGACGGAGGGAGTATACATGATTGACTTAAGACTAAAATATGTCTTTAGTGAATTGTATAACAAATCATTAGCATTGACTTAAGACTAATCCTTGATATTCTACTCTATGCTGAGGCTCATTAGTCATTACATGTTGTGGCCGTGAGGCTGCAATCCAGGCCATAGCACATATATATTGACTATACTAAAAGTCTAGAAAATATATCTTATAAAACGAAAAAAAGTAGGGACCTCCCCTCCTTACTATGGTTATATAAAGGAGGAAGGGAAGAATCCAGTTATCCATGAACATGACATCTGCCTCGTCCTCATTGCTGATGTTCGTGTGCCTTTGGAGAGGCTACAAATTATATATGCCACACTACATCACGTCGTTGGACCCCAAAATATCACCCGCTTATGGATCCTGGCGGCCTGCCTGCCCTGCTATCGAAGAGGGGCTAACCCTGATCAGTCTACCTGCGCCGTCGAGGAGGGTCTCTCCCTTGGCCCTCCCGTACTATCTAAGGGGCTCACAACCGGCCTCACAAGCTTCGTCGGAGGAGCATGGGAGCAAGAGTTGTGTGTGTGTGGGGGGGGGGGGGGGGGGGAGAAGTTAAGTGATATAGATAGTGTGTGTGTTGTGGCTGATTAGGGTTTCGTCTGCCATTTTTTCTCGGTTGTTTTTTCTCTATCATTTCTATCCATCTATCTCATATAAACGGCCATAATTTGGTCGCCCTTTAGGGTTCTTTGTTGGGTTGTGCGATGTGTGTATGTGGGTTGAATCTACTGGTTGTGTAGTTGTGGGCCCGATGCCTTTTCATTTTCGTATTTTCGCTAATGGTTCACTACCGATTTTATTAAACCATCGGTGATTTTATTGTTGGTTTGTAATACACCTGGAGCCGATTATTTTCACTTTAGCTTTATCCTAATAATCCATAAAATTAATTTTGAAATCCTAAGTTTGATCAAAACTGAACGGTGATGTAGTTGCGAATAAGTTTATATACGAAGCTGTGTGAGTGTGTGTGGTGGTGGCGCGACGTACTGTTAGGTATGAACATAAGAAAATCAAAGGAAGCAAGTTGATGCAATTGGGGCCTCCTAAAACCATGCTTAGTGGCAGTGGAGACATGACCACCAAACCAACTCGGATTTTATTGGTTCAGCCGCGTTGAAGTCAGCTTTGAGTTTGTGCGGATGGGCAGGAACCCTTTGCTGGATATATAATACAATAATACACATATCCATAAATAAACTAGGAATAATCAAAGTCTGCTGCTGTCTCTTTTGTGCCAAACGAGCACCAGCCAGCACTTCAAACGAACTTGATGGGACACTATGATTTTGAGTGCGATTCTAAGCTGTCTTAACGTACTAGCTAGTGTATGGTGCGTAAGGCCTCTTATTAAGCTATGATTACCAACACTAAACTATACATGCCCGATAATGGCTCTGAGTGCAGATGCCGGCGGTGTATATCATGCATGCACCTGCGAGTACGTCTGACTGTCTGAGTGGTTTTTTTCGTAACTAATGAACTAGAGAACGATGATTAGTTAGAGCCCGTCTGGTATAGCTCACATCTTATAGGATTTAGGATTTAGGTGAGCTGTTTTTTTATCAAACATCTCTTTTCAAAACAGTTTCACCCATAAAACTGTTTTTTTCTCTCTCATAAAGATATAAAGTGGAATGAAGCTGAAAAAAGTGACTTATCTTAGCTCTCTCTCCCCTCCTTTTCTCTTTTATATCTATGCATAAAGTTATTGATGAAGTTATTTTGCCAAATACTTTTCCAAAATAGCCCAGTTTTACCTAGAGAGGTGCTCATAAAGCTATTTTCTAAAAAAAACAGCTTCACTAGTGAAACTGAGCTGTACCAAACATGCATTTATACATAATATAAAATAAGCCATGGATCAGT
This sequence comes from Microstegium vimineum, assembly GCA_022036555.1. Classification (NCBI taxonomy): domain Eukaryota; kingdom Viridiplantae; phylum Streptophyta; class Magnoliopsida; order Poales; family Poaceae; genus Microstegium; species Microstegium vimineum. The sequence continues at coordinate 56,721,380 of CM039131.1, read as the reverse complement.
TACAATATTACCACTTACTAATCACTACCGGAAACAGGACGTTTGCCGAGTGCCCGAGACTTTGCCGAAAGCTTTTTATCGGGCACTCGGCACAAAATTCTTTGCCGAGAGCTGCTCTCGGCACCATACAGTACTCGGCAGAAAACACGGTGGCGAGAGCCGGCTCTCGGCACAGGAAAACTCTCGGCAAAGAAATCCCTTTGCCGAGAGCTAGGCCGTCGGCAAAAGATTCCTCTCGGCAAACGAAACGGCAACCTCCTCCGTTATCCTTTGCCGAGAGTTGACCGTCAAGCTCTCGGCAAATCTTTTGAACGGTGTGCTGCCGTTCTCCCTTATAATTCCTTTGCCGAGAGCCATGACGTCAGGCTCTCGGCAAAGATTCTTTGCCGAGAGCTTTAGGGTTACTCTCGGCAAAGCATTTGAATTTTTTTTTCTTTTTTTCCACTCATTTTTTTTCTTGCTTCTTACATTGCTAGTGACCTAATCTTAGAATTTGGTATATTTTTGATTAGTTTTGCTATATTTCTATGGTTTTTTAATTTAAATTGGTATTCTTTTAAAAAAATAACTTTGAACTGTAGGTGCATCGAATAATGAAATTTGATGACTGAAAAAATGATATTCGTGGTTTGTAGCGCACCTTGAGTCAGTATCCAAGGACAGACGCGGAATTTTAAACATCTTATTCACCAAACTTGACCAACAACTTGCGTGTGACTTGTTTTTAAAATTGTATAAAATACAAACGAATTCCAAAAATCATAAAACTTGTTGAGTGGACTTGATATCACATGTGTAGGCTTGGGAAAAAAATTGAGACGATTTCAAAACGTTGGTGACGGAGGATAGTCATCACATATGATATCCAACACATATGATCATATGTGATGACATGAGATGTATAGTTTTCTTCAATCCTCCGTCACCAACGTTTCAAAATCGTCTCAATTTTTTTCCCAAACCTACACATGTGATATCAAGTCCACTCAATAAGTTTTGTGATTTTTGGAATTCGTTTGTATTTTATACAATTTTAAAAATAAGTCACACGCAAGTTGTTGGTCAAGTTTGGTGAATAAGATGTTTAAAATTTCGCGCCTGTCCTTGGATACCGACTCAAAGTGCGCTACAAACCACGAATATCATTTTTTCAGTCATCAAATTCCATTATTCGATGCACCTGCAGTTCAAAGTTGTTTTTTTAAAGAATATCAATTTAAATAAAAAACCAAAGAAATATAGCAAAACTAATAAAAAATATACCAAATTCTAAGATTAGGTCACTAGCAATGTAAGAAGCAAGCAAAAAAAATAAGAGAAAAAAAGAAAAAAAATTAAATGCTTTACGGAGAGTAACCCTAAAGCTCTGGGCAAAGAATCTTTGCCGAGAGCCTGACGTCATGGCTCTTGGCAAAGGAATTAATTTTAAAAAATAAAAAATTCTTTGCCGAGAGCCCCCGATCTAGCTCTCGGCAAAGAAAATTTCCAGGACTTAGGCGTTTTCGGTCGTTGCGCTCACTCTCTCACTCACTCTCTATCTCCCTCACCTCTCACTCGCACCGCGGCCGCCCGCCGCACCCCGACAGGCCCTCCGCGCCGCCCCGGCCCCCCCCCCCCCCCCCCCCCCCCCCCCCCCCCCCCGCGCCCCACGCGCCGCCGCCCACTCGCCCCTCCGCGCCGCACCCTGCCGCCCTGCGCCAGCAGCCGCCACCGACCCACCGCGCCGTGCCAACCCCGCCGCGCCAACCCGCCGCGCCGCGTCGTGCCCGACCCGCCGCCGACGAGGAGGAGGAGGCCCTCCACCCGGCGCCGTAGTAGTAGTAGGAGGAGGCCGGGCCCCACCCCGGTGTGCTGGCCCCCACCGCACGCCGGAGAAGAGGACGAGAAGGAGGAGGAGGAGGCCATCGATCCGCCCACGACCGCCGTCCACACCACCGTTGCTTGCCGTTCATCGTCACCGTCTTGCTAAGGTATGTCGTTTAGCTTAGATTTAGGTTTAGTTAGTTAGTAGTTAGAGTTTAGTTAGTTAGTAGTTAGGGTTTAGTTAGTTAGTAGTTAGGGTTTAGTTAGTTTGTTAGTTAGGGTTTAGTTAGTTAGTAGTTAGGGTTTAGTTAGTTGGTAGTTAGGGCGGAGCGGTGGTTGTCGGCCATCGAGCCGTTAATTGTTATATGTGTGGTTGTCGGTCATCGAGCCGTTATTGTTTGCAGGTTATTGAAATGTCACTGTGCAGCGGAGGTTATGCCAAAAAATTTAACTGAACTTGTATGGTTATCTCTTGTAGGTTGTCTTCCTCGTCGTTGCAGGTCTTCCTGCACCGCATCGACTCACCACAACCCCGACTCGCCACGGCACCACCAACCTGACTCCACCGCCACCCACGGTATAACTTTTCTTTCCTGCTTATGGTCGTAGGTCACGTAAATCAGTTAGGCGTCTCCCGTTCGAAAGAGGCACGGTTAGACATATACATAATTATGCATATGTATATCCGTATCTGTTTTGAATTGTCCACGTTTTTTGGACAGTCTGTGGATGCGTAGATGTGTTAGTTCCTTTGGCCTTCTCCGATTCAAGACAACGTTTTGGCATCACCAACCTGTTATTCTCTGCATACACACTCTCCTTGCCAGGACGTGTATGGGGAGAAACAGCGGGGAGGTGCTGCTGAAATTTTGTCTCGAATAGGAGTAGGTCATAGGAACTAACACATCTACGCATCTGCGGGTGGGATTAGGACCTATCCTCACCTATTAGATAGTAGGAACGTTATGTATATGCAATTGATATTTACTTTGGTCACCGGTATTGTTGACACCGTTTTTTGGCACGTGTCAATATGATCCAAGGATTGTGCCGATCGGCAAAAGGCTAGTTGCCGTTCCTTATCGGCATCGGGATATTACCGGTCAAATTGTCGATGAAGGCAGGAAGAACATTGCCGATGAGAGCCAAAGCTTGTTGCTGATTTGTTGCCGATGGAGGCAGGAAGATACTGTTGATGAAGGCAAGGGTATGATGCCGATAGAAACGGGAATATTGCCGACAGGGAAGTATTGCCGATGAAGATGGAAATCTGTCGATGAATGGTAGATGCTACCGATGAAAGCAGGATGACGTGGCTGGTGTCAGCGGATTGCCGATGGGAGTAGAGAGAATGTTGCCGATGGAGGCAAGAAGATGTTGTCAAAGAAGCGAAATAGCTGATGTCAGCAGAAAGTTGCCGATGACATTGAAGGAAAGTTGCGGATCGGAAGGATGTGTCGATGGAAGATTTCATCGAGGAGAAGACATAAGGAAACTGGTGATCTTATAACCAGTATTGTTATAGAAGTTTGAGTCCGACTCTTGCACGAGTCGTTTATTTCCTTAAAAATAGAGGTGTTTGTTTAGGAAAATATTATTGTTATTTGGGTCCGACTCCTGCGCGAGTCAGTTATTTCCTTTAAAATAGGAGTTTGTTTTGTTTAGGAAAGGTACGAGTCGTGTCTGTCTACAACTCCTATTGCTAGAGTATAAATATGTACCTAGGGGTCGTGAGAAAAAACATATACAAGCATATCAAACAAATCAATTACTTTTTATCTACTTTACCAGTAATTTACCTTTACCGCATTAGGTTTAATTATCTATGAGTTCTTCAAGTTTCGACGGGCTGCATCTCATCGACCTCCGTCAACTCTTGCAAGTTCCGCGTTTTGAGCAACCTGAGCTTTGACGTTTGGGCGCATCGCTGCCGTCTCGTTCAGATCTACTCTAGTTATCCTGATCAAGTTTGAGCCTTGACATCCGGGCGCATCGCCGTTGTCTCGTTCAGATCTTGTTCTAGTTATCGTCCTTGTCGATTAACTGGTCAAATCGACTGACACGCCTTTGGATATCAAATTTGGGTATAAGCCCGAGGTGTTCGCAGATCTTGACGCTTTTTGTGTCAGCAGGTATATATCTTAGAGGATGGATGATCGTGAGTGGATGTACACGGGGCGCTCAAGTCCGAATGATTTCACCCATGAATGGATGATGAAGACCAATGCTTTCTTAGAACATGCATTTCGCCAGTCTAGTAAAGGAGTATTTCTAGTTTTGTGTCCGTGCCAGAAATGTGCAAACATAAAAAGGAAAAACAAGGTGGACATGGGTAAACATCTAGTGTTGAATGGATTTACGCCGGATTATACTCGGTGGGTATACCATGGTGAATACAATCGTTTAAGAGAGGAGGTGGTGAGACCCCGCGTAGAGGATTTTGATGATGCTGCGGGGGTAGCGGACATGTTAGATGACTTTCACGAAGGACAATATGCTGAAGAATGTGCTGAGGAGGAGATGGAGACAACCGCAAAGGCCTTCTACGATATGATGTCTTCAGCACAGAAATCCCTTCATGATCGAACAACGGTGTCTCAACTAGATGCCATTGGACGCTTAATGGATTTCAAGTCCGAGTGTAACATGAGTCGAGAGCACTTCGATGGTATGTTGACCGTGATTGGCAACCTCCTTCCGGATGGCCACATTTTGCCAAAGAGCATGTATGAGTCACAGAAACTCCTTCGTGCACTCAAGATGCCATATGATCAGATACATGCTTGTGAGAATGGGTGTGTCTTATTTAGAAAAGAACTTAGTGCTGCAAAGTATTGTCCAAAGTGTAAATCCTCCAGGTATCTTGAGGTAGACTTTGGTGATGGCCAAAAGAGGCAGCTTACGGTCCCCGTGAAGATCCTATGGTACCTCCCGTTTATACCGAGGATCCAACGACTATACATGACCGAGGAATCCGCAAAATAGATGACATGGCATAAAAATGGAAACGATATAATCCTGAAAAACTAGTACATCCATCCGATGGTGAAGCATGGAGACACTTTGATGCCATTCATCGTGACAAAGCCGCAGAGGCTCGTAATGTACGTGTGGCTTTTGGAACTGATGGGTTCAATCCTTATGGAATGATGGCTTCCCCATACACATGTTGGCCCGTGTTTGTTATCCCCTCAATCTGCCCCCTGGCATATGCTTTCAAAGGCAAAACATGCTCTTGTCACTGATAATTCCTGGACACCCAGGGAACCATTTGGGTGTGTACATAGAACCTTTGATTGATGAATTGATGAGTGCTTGGGAGGAAGGCATATGGACATATGACCGAGCTACAAAGACAAACTTCAAAATGCATGTTTGGTACCAGTACTCACTTCATGACTTCTTAGCCTATGGGATATTCTGTGCTTGGTGTGTTCACGGGAAGTTCCCATGACCATTATGCAAGGAACAGTTAAGGTTTATTTGGTTGCAGAAGGGTGGCAAATATTTGTCATTCAACAAACATCGTCAATTCCTCCCTCTTGACCATCCATTCAAACAAGACATAAAGAACTTTACAAAAGGTGACATAGTGAATGGCCCTCCACCGCTGATGAGTACTAGTGCTGAGGATAGGGCTCGGATAGAGGCTCTTGTTTCCAATACAGATGGTCGTTTTGTGGGGTATGGTGAGGAACACATGTGGACTCATAAGTCGGGGTTGACGAGACTCCCCTATTTTGATGATCTCCTTCTGCCACATACAATTGATGTAATGCTCACTGAAAAGAATGTGGCCGAGGCGCTATGGGGAACCCTCATGGAAACTGAAAAGTCAAAGGACAACCCTAAGGCCAGAGTAGACTTGGCAACGTTGTGTGATAGGCCACATCAGGAGATGCAACCTCCTGGCAGCGGCAAGACATGGAAAAGGCCTAAGGCTGATTTTGTCATGGCCAGAAAACACAGGAAGGAAGTACTTCAATGGATACAGACGCTAATGTTCCCTGATGGGTATGCAACGAATCTGAGGAGGGGAGTGAACTTATCTACTCTGCGAGTCCACGGTATGAAGAGTCATGATTACCACGTATGGATTGAGCGGCTTCTTCCGGCGATGGTTCGAGGTTTTGTCCCTGAGCATGTGTGGGTAGCGCTAGCAGAGTTGAGCTACTTCTTTCGTCAGCTATGTTCAAAAGAGTTATCTTGGACCGTGATTGAGGACTTGGAAAACGTGGCACCGGTGTTGTTGTGTAAGTTAGAGAAGATCTTTCCACCCGGTTTCTTCAATCCTATGCAACACTTGATATTGCACCTGCCTTATGAGGCAAAAATGTCGGGTCCCGTCCAATTCCATTGGTGCTATCCACTTGAGAGATCTCTAAAGACTCTTCGCACGAAATTTAGAAATAAAAGCAAGATTGAGGCTTCCATTGCTGAGGCATTCATTCTAGAGGAGGTGTCGAACTTCACAGAGAAATACTACACCGAGAATCTTCCAAGCGTGCATAATCCACCTGTTCGTTACAATGCTGGTGAAAATGAATCAAACCTCAGTCTTTTCCGATGGGAACTTGGAAGCGCAAGTGCAGCTACCACGAAATTCTTGACACATGAGGAGTGGCGTTGCATCATGTTATATGTGTTGACCAACCTTGATGAGGTGGCGCCGTACATTGGGTAAGTTCAGCCCGATCTTGTTTCAATATGGCATCAATTTTCCTCTACCAACCCCTTGTTTCACGTTGGCACAGGGAATTCCTTCATCACTTTTGGAATCAAACACGGGATCCTACCCCGCAGGAAACAGATACCCTTCTTGTGAAGGGTGCTGGACAAGGAAGGCCTGATTTCATTTCTTGGTTCAAAAGCAAGGTAGTTTCTAATTTAGCTTGTACCCACTTTGAATTTTTAGGTTGTGGGTATGTTTGCATAATATAACGATCTATCTTGAATGCAGGCTCAAACCGATGACTCTATTAGCGACGAGTTGAGACAGATTGCAAATGGCTGTGCCTATAGGATGAAGTCATTTAATAGTTATGATGTCAATGGATATCGTTTTCACACAACAAGCTATGAGCAGAGTCGACCCAATTGACGAACCATAAATAGCGGTGTTTGTACACCTGGAACTGATGGCCTAGACTATTATGGAAGATGTGAAGGAATATATCAACTTTCATTTGCAAATTCCATCGGTACCAAACCTCTTAGATCTGTCATATTCAAATGCCATTGGTTTGATCCTAGAGTGACGAGACAGACCCCTCATCTTGGCCTAGTTGAGATTCGACAAGATTCCGTCTATCAAGAAGATGATGTCTACATTGTGGCTTAACAGGCCACACAGGTTTACTATACCACATACGCATGCCAAACCAAAGAGCATCTTAAGGGTTGGGCTATTGTGCACAAGGTATCTCTACATGGTAAACTATGTGTTCCGAACGATGAAGATTACAACTTCAACACAAACACATATGATGGAGAATTCTTTCAAGAAGATGGGCTACAAGGGAGGTTCGAGATAGACTTAACCGAAGCGGTAGTAATGGACATAGACAATGAGTTGGTTGATGACGTGGAGGAAGGACATGAGGTGCAAAATGTGAAGGATTTAGAAATGCTTGAACGATTACATGTTGGCAATGACAACGAAGACAACATTACTCCTTCGGATACAACTGATTATTTCGATTTGGTTGATAGTGATGATGAGTCTTATGATCCAGCTAATCCGGATAATGCAGATTATTTCTAAAAACATGTAATATTTAGTAAATATATGTTGTTTATTTTGTGTCTATTTTTAATTGTCTGTTAATTAATATAATTATTTACTAATTATCTATTGTTTATTATTTCCAATTGCGGGTGACTGAGAAAAGATGGTGGGAGGACGTACGAGGAACGTGAACTCGGTCTACACGAGGTCACGTCCCATGGAGGGGGAGTCGTCGACTGGGACCGACAGGGGTCGCAGGAGGAGACAACCTCCTCGTCCTCCCATGCCGGTGGAGGACGAGGTCGCGGAGGAGCCCCAGCAGCAAGACGAGGACGACGACGGGCACAACCAACATCCGCAGCAGCAGGACGAGGACGAGGACGGGGACGACGACGACGACGGGCAGCAGCAGCAGGACGAGGACGAGTGTGCCGGGCAGCCTGCCCGTTCCTCTACTGGAAAACCTCCGTACCTGCGAGGTCCCGCAGTACTCCCTTCTCCCCCGGCGCTTGCACGGCGCCCGGTCATTCATCCTGAAGGTCAAAAGTAAGTAAATTTGAAACTAATGTGTTTTCAATGACTTATGCAGGAACTAATGTTTTCACTTATGAAGTTGAAACTAATGTGTTCTCAATCACTTATGCAGGAACTGGACGCTTGTGTCGGGTGTTGCTGCTCAAGTGTGCCATATCAATGGCATCCTCGGTCTTCTGTGCAAGACGCACTTCCCTGGCTTGGTTGACTATGCCGGGAAGAACGAGCCGGCCTACACCTTCGAGCACTACGCCAGCGCCCCCGACAACATAGCTGGAAACAAGAAGGCACGGGTGAAGCATGACTTTTGGGTAAGTGTTCTTCGGACCACTTTGCTCAATTCATTGTCTTTTTCTTCAAATGATTCTCTAGACATATGTGTCTCTATGCAGCTTTATTTCAAATGCGAGGAGGGATATGAGGACAGGACAGATGCGGTGCTTTCAAAAGCATGCAGAAAGCTCGTAGTGGACACCCATTACGAGTCAAGGATCCAAGCCATTGTCAACTACCATAGGTCCGAGCTCGGAGAAGCTCTTAAAAAGAACGATGCACGAGACAAAAGGCTTACACATGAGCAGTACACGAAGGTAGATAAACAATATTAATATTTTTTCATATAATATGCAAATAACTGATTGTGACAGAACCTCTTAAGATAGGGCCCACTTGTCAGGATTAACCACTTAATCCCAACAGATGATCCAAACCTTAATTATCCCATCAGGTGTCGCCACTTTGCAGCGGGTCATCTACCTCTTTTCGAACAGGATCAACCTTATCACAATCGTGACAGAAGTAATACGAAATTTTTATATCACATCAAAGTAGCGGAAATTTAAAGTCATATTACAAACCATAAGTTTTGAAACATAACTTAGTGTCATACGATAAGATTACATCAAGCTGCTGATAGAGAAAGAACGAACAACCGAGGTACTCTTGCCCAAGAGTCAAGCAAAGACAGTTTATTCTTCATCTTCCTCTATAGTGACCACGGTCATGCAGCAAGGAGCCACACACACCGGGTGGTGATCCTCATCTGCAACAGGGGTTAACAAACCCTGAGTACGGGAGTACTCCACAAGACTTATCCGACAAAGAAAAGTATTTGGTGGACAAAACAGTATGCAAGTCATAGGATTCAAGGTGTGGTTTGCAAGAATCAAGTATTTTGCATAAATGAGCATTTATAAAAAGAATTGAAATCTTTTATGTTATCCATAAGATTACTCAAGTATCGACCTGGAGGTATGGTTGATAACAAGGTAATAAACATCCACGAAGGGATCCAACAAGTATCCAGTTAAAGTGTATTACTACGCGGTAGAGGACAGGGTCATGTTTCCATATCCGAGGAACACGACGATTCGAACCGGTTTATCCCAGCTGGGACTTCCCTATCACACGACATATACAGCCGCTTAAAGCACGCATATGACTACCTTTCCCTGGATCCTCTCGCCAAGACCGGGTTTCGCCACCCGAGAGCACAGTACACCTCCATCCAGTTCGCTAACTTGGAGGGTACACACTACTCTCGCCATCTCTCCACTCCCAGTGCGGGTTAAGCGTTCTTCAAGCGAGAATAGCCAGAGTCCAGCTTCCCGGAGTATGTGATAAGTACTCCAAAGTCACAACCCTTGGACGTCTACAACGGACGGTTCCTAATCGACACAGGCGGAAAAACTCGCTCACCAGATATCCACATCTGGTGGCTCCCAAACACCGTGTCCGCCCGGTCTCAGATTATTACTTCCATCAAGAGGACATAGCCATTTGCCGCAGCAATCCGCTATTCATCTCGAAAACAGAACCATTGCCGAAGCAAACAGGTTAACACCTATTCTCGCAGATGACAGGAAATCATCTGACTCTATCGGTCTAAGCATTGCTAAGCAGCAACAAGCAACAATCGTATTTTTAAAACGGTATCAAGGTATATGAATAAATAATTCAAGGTAAGGCAATGCATCAAGTAGGAATTTGATGGAATACCGTAATGCAATAGTATAAACATAAGTGTATTTAAAGCAATCATTTTAAATACAAGGAAATGTTTGAATGCACCGGGGCTTGCCTTGGTTGGAGGGATAAACGAACTCAGGCTCAGATTCAAGAGAGAAGACCTCTGCACTGGAGGTATCCAACCCAACCAACGAAAAATCTACACGATATAAATGACATGTCTTAGATGATGCTTGAACAGTAAACATGATGCGCAACACAAACAAGCATGCTATCGAGAGAAAACTAAAACAGATTACCCTAAAAGAGCTGAGCAAACAGCATTACACCGAGCATGTCCAACTTGTGTTTGTCACTGGACAAATGACCATATTCATCAAATAATCCAAAATCACTCAAAGCCTAAAGTTTTTAGGGTTTCTAAACATTTTAATTAAGCATGGCATTGTTGTAGAACTAAAAACAGGAAACAAGAAGAACTCTGCTCAAGACCCTCGGGTAGCTGAGACTCGACCATCAGCGGCACAGAGGCTCGAGCGGTGGCGTCGAGAACTACAAAACACGGTGGCGAGTCGCCGTCGATAACCAAACCAAACGGCTACCCCTCGAACTTGCTTCGGCTTGCCGAGCCAAACCCAACGAGGTATGCCACGACTCAAACAAACCTCCAGAGGCACCTCATCGAGGGTGCTGACGATCGGACGGGGCTCGACCGATCAGACACCGTCGAGAGCAGACCTCGATCGAAGAACTACCCTCGATCGCTGACGAGAGACCTCGATCGAAAGAACAAGGCCTCGACTGGAGAAGCTAGACCTCGATCAGAGACACAAGGTCTCGACCGACCCTCGACCAAGAGGCTAGGCCTCGATCGACCCTCGATCTGAGAAGCTAAGCCTCGACCACGACTCAGAGGACGACCGCGAGCAAGACGCCCAACAGAAAGCAAAACTACAAACTACTCAGCTGACCTTGTCGACGGCAAAAGCGGTGAACCGAGCTCGACCGCACACACATACCGACGGACACAGGCCTCGATCGACGGAGCTAGGCCTCGAGCAGAGACACTAGGCCTCGATCGGACCTCGATCAACCCTCGATCGAAACGACCAACAACTCTAGCAAGCTAAGCGGCCCCCAAACAACGCGAAGCGCAAGCCGAACGAACACAGAGCTACGAGCGACACCCTCGACGACGGCACTAGCGGTCGACGGGGAAACTGCTCGACGCGCGCCGAAGAGAACACGCACGCGCTCGAGGGCAACCACCCCTCGAGACTGACTCAGGACGACTAGGCGAAGCTAGCGCAAGACTCCGATCTCAAAAAGATCAACTACAATGACAAGGCGACGAACACACCGCCGCGACGAACAAGCACAGCGGCGGCGCTTGAGGACAGAGCGCTAAGGCTCGATACAAGGATAAACGGGTACAGAGGAGAGGTCGAGGAGCTCACCCTGGTCACGGAGCGTTAGCAAGCGTGGCCGGAGATGAAGCAGAGGCGACCGTCGATGGAGAACGTGCCGGCGGAGACGAAGAACTGCGCGGCACGAAGATGTTCCCGGGGCTGTGGTCCACCATTTGCAAAACGGAGAACCCGACAAGACTCAGAGATGAACAAGGAGCAAGATACACAAAACAAAAAGACAATGCGGCTCCTGCGTAGCCCGATCGAAGACGGACCAGAGCGGCGGCGGTTTCGTCGGAGTTGAGGAAGACGATCCGCACTGAACGAATGCGGGCTCGACGGCTTCAACCAACTTACCCCAAATATGCGCAAGGTCAAGGCGAAGGCAATGACGAAAGATTGAGTGATTGGTGGCCGCTAACGAGCTCGGACGAGTTCGTCAACTATGGAGGTGGAGCGCTCGGCGGAACAGGACGGAGTAGAGCGAAGCGAAGTAGAGTGGAGCAGTGGCGTGGAAAGGAAAGAAAAGAGAACGGCGTCCCGCTTTTAAAGACGGCAACGGGCCCCGCAAGATCGCCACGTACCCGCGACAAGACGGGAGTCCATGGACAGGCATTGCGCGGCTGGCGACATGTGTCGGCCAGGAGCGACGTCGAGATCGACCCGCCATGCAGCTGCTCGAGGAAAAGACAGAACTAACCCTGCGGCTTCTTTGCAAAATGCTCAAGCTTCCAGGGGTTTTCAAGAAAAACTTTGAACACGAAAGATGTTCAAAATTTAGAGATCTACAACTTTGCTTAAACAACCACAAGCAAAAACTTTATAGATTTTGAAAATCGTGTTTAGGGTTTTAATCCACCCCTCGGAGAAAAGGGTTTGGATGCAAATTTTAATTTTGAGAAATTGAAAAAAGTGACCTGCATACAAACAATTGATCAAGCACAGACAATTAAACTTATTTTAGTTCAATGCATATCCAGGTTTTCAAACAAATCAATGATGCTTAATGCATATGATGACATGATCAAATTTTAATTAAGAGATTAACAAGACTAACACCCGGGGTGTTACAATCCTCCCCCTTAAAGAAATCTCGTCCCGAGATTTAGGAGTGAAACAAAGTAACGTAAAAGGAAACGTATCAAGAACACTTCTCTTTCACATCATCTTTGTTACAATTATGACCAGGTCTTACAAACAGCTTTAAACGATAGAAGCATAAAACTCTGGGAAATTCTCTAAAAGAAAATCTTCAGATTCCCATGTAGCTTCTTCTTCTGAGTGTTGATTCCACTGCACCTTGTAGAACTTGATGGTCTTGCGACGAGTAATTCGATCCTTTTGATCGAGAACCCTTACGGGATACTCAGAGTAGGTCACATCAGGTTCTAACTGCACTCCTTCAACTTCCACCGTTGTATCTTTAATTTGAAGACACTTCTTCAATTGTGATACGTGAAACACATCATGAACGGCGGATAGAATGTCAGGCAATTTCAAACGATAAGCCACCTTGCCAATACGTTCCAAAACTAGGAATGGACCAACATAACGAGGTGCTAACTTGCCTTTCACTCCAAAACAAGAGACTCCTTTCATAGGTGTGACTTTCAAATACACATGATCTCCCGGTTGATATTGAAGTGGCCTTCTTCTTTTATCAGCATAGCTCTTTTGCCTAGACTGAGCTATTTCAAGATTGATGCGAATCTGTTTAACTTTACCTTCAGCTTCTTTAACTAGGTCAACCCCAAAGAACTCACGTTCTCCGGGTTCTGACCAATTAAGAGGAGTTCTGCAACCACGACCATACAAAGCTTCGAATGGTGACATTTTTATGCTCTGTTGGTAACTATTTTGTAAGAGAACTCTGCCAAGGGTAATCATTCATCCCACTTCTCCGCAAAGTTAAGAACACAACATTGCAACAAGTCTTCAAGAACTTGATTGACTCGCTCAGTCTGACCATCTGTTTGAGGATGGTAAGCCGTGCTGTACAGAAGTTTAGTGCCCAAGGATTCATGGAGATGCCTCCAGAAAGCTGAGACAAACTGAGTTCCACGATCAGATACGATGGTCTTAGGAATACCATGAAGACTTACTATTCTTGCCAAAAACAACTTGGCATAAGCAACCGTAGGATGTTTTGTTTTCACTGGTAGAAAATGTACAGATTTGGTAAGTCAATCAACAATGACCCAGATAGAGTCATAGCCACTCGAGGTTTTTGGTAAACCTACTATGAAATCCATACTGATGTCTTCCCACTTCCAAACTGGAACTGGTAAAGGTTGAAGTTGACCTCCTAGCTTCAAACTCACTGCTTTCACTTTCTGACAAGTGTCACACTTAGCCACATAGCCAGCTATCTCAATCTTCATTTTTGTCCACCAAAACTTCCTCTTCAAATCCTGGTACATTTTGTTGCTTCCAGGGTGAATGGACAAACGAGAAGTATGAGCTTCATCAAGAATAGCTTGTCGTAGCTCTGGAACTTTAGGTACCACAAGACGGTCCTTGAACCAAAGCACGTCAGATTCATCTAACTTGAAACAAGTGGACATCCCAGATTTCACCTTTGCTTTAAGATGTGCGATGCCTACATTGGTCCGTTGAGCCTCGTTTGTTGGACTTGATATGAACTTGTAGATGTTTTTGTGAACTTGTGGATGGACTTATGGACTTGTGCACTTGTGTATGGACTTTGGATGGACTTGTGGACTTGTGTATGTCACTTGCATGTGTTGTTTGTGATATAAGTGTTGAATGTGAGATAGATATGATGAATGTGAGATATATATGATGAAATGTGTGATATATGTGATGAATGTGTGATATATGTGATGAATGTGAGGTATATGTGATGGATATGACATATGTGGTATATTGTAGTGAAAAATGAAAAAATCATAAAGATTAAAAAAAAATAGGGTTTATGGTCGCTTTGCCGAGGGTAGCTCTCGGCAAAGGGAAAAAAATGACCCCTTTGCCGAGAGCCCCTCTCGGCATACCTGGGAATGACCCCTCTCGGCAAAGGTGCCAAACAGAGGCCATTCTGTGGCCAGGTTCCCAGGGTTGCCGAGAGCCTGGAGGAGGGCTCTTGGCAAAGAATTTTTTTAAAAAATAAAAAATGTATGATTTGCCGAGAGCCTTGTCAGAGGGTTCTCGGCACAGAATTTCGGGGAAAAAATTATATATTCTTTGTCGAGAGCCTTGTCAGAGGACTCTCGGCACAACAACCGTGAGGACGGACGGCGACGGAAGACGCCGTCTCGTTACTTTTCTCTGCCGAGAGCTCCAGCTCTCGGCAAAGGGTTTGCCGAGTGTCCGATAAATAGCTCTTGACAAAGGATCCTTTGCCGATTGTCTTTTTGCCGAGAGTCATTTGTCGAGAGCCCCTCTCGGCATACCTGGGAATGACCCCTTTGCCTCTCGGCAAAGGTGCCAAACAGAGGCCATTCTGTGGCCAGGTTCTCAGGGTTGCCGAGAGCCTGGAGGAGGGCTCTCGGCAAAGATTTTTTTAAAAAAATAAAAAATGTATGATTTGCCGAGAGCCTTGTCAGAGGGCTCTCGGCACAGAATTTCGGGGGAAAAAAATTATATATTCTTTGTCGAGAGCCTTGTCAGAGGGCTCTCGGCACAGAATTCCTCTTTGCCGAGAGCCATGTCAGAGGGCTCTCGGCACAGCAACCGTGAGGACGGACGACGACGGAAGACGCCGTTACTTTTCTCTGCCGAGAGCCGGAAAAGCTCTCGGCAAAGGGTTTGCCGAGTGCCCGATAAATAGCTCTCGGCAAAGGATCCTTTGCCGATTGTCTTTTTGCCGAGAGTCCTTTGCCGAGAGCCCCTCTCGGCATACCTGGGCATAACCCCTTTGCCGAGAGCCCCTCTCAGCAAAGGTGTCAAACAGAGGTCATTTTGTGGCCAGGTTCCCAAGGTTGCCGAGAACTTGGAGGAGGGCTCTCGGCAAAGAATTTTTTTTAAAAAAATAAAAAATATATGATTTGCCGAGAGTCTTGTCAGAGGGCTCTCGGCACAGAATTTTCGGGGGAAAAAATTATATATTCTTTGTCGAGAGCCTTGTCAGAGGGCTCTCGGCACAGAATTCTCCTTTGCCGAGAGCCATGTCAGAGGGCTCTCGGCACAGCAACCGTGAGGACGGACGGCGACAGAAGACGCCGTTACTTTTCTCTGCCGAGAGCCGGAAAAGCTCTCGGCAAAGGGTTTGCCGAGTGCCCGATAAATAGCTCTCGGCAAAGGATCCTTTACCGATTGTCTTTTTGCCGAGAGTCCTTTGCCGAGCCTTTGCTGAGAGTTTTTCTGCCGGTGCCGAGTGCTCCAGGCATTCGGCAAATCAGGCGAATCCGGTAGTGAATCCGGCCGGAATAACTGTTGAAGTTGGTTGATTAATTAGTTCACTTGTTAGGTACGTGTCCACCATTGTCAAACCAAAACAAGATTCAGTTCATACATCTTATTCTTATTTCCATCCAATATAATACTGTCCCAAAATATTGAAAGTTTGTAGATGGTTTTGATTTTTCTAGGTAGACAATTTTTATTATATATCTAAATATATAGCAAAGTTGTGTAATACATACATACTGATGGGTCAACTTGACCCACTAACCATATATTTTCTCCATTGCAAATAAGTCGTCGTTCTAACTTTTTTTTCATCTCAAATAGGACGGATTATTAGCTGGTACGTAGGTACATACAGACGAATACGACGGGAGTGGTCGCTGCAAGTCTGAACACAGCTGAGAGAAGGGAACAGAGTGTGCATGCGTGCATGGAGACGTTGCAATCTCAAGGTTAAGGGTCAACTCGTGCATGCAGACGCACGTGGACGGTTGGCTAGCTCTCACCAGCCACACCAGCGGACAGCGGTGTCCTTCCGGCCGGATTTGGATTTTGGAATCTGACGACCAGCCTATGCATGCACATGCATTCGGACAAACGGTGTGGCCGGGTCACTGTCGCCACCACCAAACCAAAGCTGCAAAATTCAAGGGAATTGGCAAAAACCATCAGCTTAATTATACAGCCTAAGTGCCTGTTGCACGTTCAGAACAGAGTGCAAATCAAACTCATCTTTGACCTTCTTCGTTCGGTTGTTTTTGGTTTTTCCTTTTCCTACCTTAAAAAATAGGGTTTGTGTGTGGTGGTGGCGTGCAGTGCTTTCGGTAAAAGGAAAATGATACTTTGCTGTATTATTTGTGTTTTCCCCCATTAAAGATTTTGTTTTCTATGCCTCGGTGGGTACTTATAATCAATATGTCTTGTTTTTCTTTTCTGCAAAGGGAAGAGAGAATTTATACTAAAAGTCAACACAATACATCCTCAAATTACACATGAAAAAAAAATCTAAAATAAATAAGGCAAAATTTTCTATCAAAATTCTTTTATTGTCTTCTTCTCTCTCGTTGCTTTCCTTGATGCAGACAATGCTCTAGATGAACAAAGCTTATCGAACACCGAAGCCAGAGTGCAGTCCATATGCTGAATCCAACAATCAACCCCAAAACATTGGACAACCAGTAAAATCCAACGCTCTGGAACTAGTCCAAAACACATTTGTATTCATGAAACGGCAGTTGCATCGTCGCCTATAGCATAGGACGCAGATTCATCACCTTTGATTCTTGATTTCTTCTCTGCGACCATTGATGGTGAGATCGACAATCTAGAGTAAATGTCTTTATTGGGAGTGTCCAAAAGCACCACTGCCCTTGCAGATAATGGCCACAAGCTGATCGTCTATTGATAAAATCAACACCTGCAACGACGTCCTCGTCGTTGTAATCATCAAAGTCATCGCATGTAACAAGATCTCGACCAAAATTAATATAATTTCGTTAGTAGATTTATTTGACTATATCTAGAGCAAACTATCTCTAAAAACTACGGAGACCAGAGATGAGGCCCCACGCATACTCATCAGAGAGGAAGAAGGAGAGGGCCCTAGGCGAAGGAGGAGATGAAGATGGCAAGGGCTGGTGGCGGTGCGTAAGTCAAAAGAGGTTGTAGTAGATAGGAAGATGTGTTAATCAAACTATCTTAATATCTATATCTATATCTATATCTATATCTATATCTATATCTATATTTATATCTATACCTACTACTAAAGAGCGAAATGATTCTTCTGCCCGTCTTTTTGACTTCTAAAGAGCGAAGTGATTCTTCTGTCTATCTTTTTGACTTCTAAAGAGTGAAGTGGCTTCTCTCAACAACCTCAAGTTCCTCCTTATTTCGTACGTGTCGTACAAGTTAGAAGAATCACATAAGAGTTTGTGCGTTCAGTAATGGTATGTAGTCTTATTCCAAAACATATTGGAGATGGCATGACACGATAACAAAATAAATATGTTTAAGCTCTAAACTGTTTATGTGACCGCATGATAAAGTATATATATGTTCTATTATAACACACATTCACATTTGCTAGTCATATGGAAAAAGGTAAAGGAAACTACAGATGCTGCACAGCCCCATTATTTGGGTGCTGAATATAATAGAAAAAAGAAATAGAAAACTACACATGGAAACTTGTTGGTTCGATATCGAATTTTATAAAAAGAGAAAGAAATGAAAGAGATGGATACCAGGCGACAGAGATCATGGCTCATATATATAGGTCGATGAGGAAACTCATTGCCGATTGGCTATCTACTAGACTACTGTGTAGTTAAGCGTGCATTTGGATTAGCTAGCTAGCTAGGCATGCAGTTAGCGGTCAGGCTTTCACCTTTCTGCAAAGTCGGCGTTCTTTGGCGAGCGCTAATCCACTTGAGCACGAGAAACCGCTGGGCCAGGGCGACGACTAACCCTACTTGTAGTGCTCCACGGATTTGACCTGCCCTGTTGGGCCATAAGCCCATAATAACACCCTATTATATATAACAAATAAAGGGGATATCAAACTGCCTTTTCTTCCTCTGTTTCCCTTTTTCTTAATTTGGCCTCCTCGTCTCTTTTCAAAGCGTAGGATAATTTTATTTTATTCAAAATTATTCTTTTTTTTAACTTTGGTTAGATTTATAAAATTATTAACACGCAAGAACCCTAGACCGTTTAGCTCTTAAAACTTCAAACAAGTGTCTAAAGTTGCGCCTCAAGGTTAGTTCTCACAGAAATGGCATAAGTTCTCATAAAAATGGCATTAGTCCATTAGACCATAAAACTGATCTAAACTCTAGCGCTTAACTTTAACCAACTAAACTTTAGACCGGGATTTAAACAGGACCGGCCTAAATGCAGTATGGATACATACATGTACATTCCATGGTGTAGGATTAACTAAGCTAATTTTATGATGTAGATGTTAGAGTATTTTTCATAACTAGTACCATATATATTCCACCCGCACAGCCACAACATGCAGCCATCCCTGCAAGCTGCAACTTGACAACTGGGGCTAAAGTGGTTTTGCTTTGTTCATTGCTCTACTTCCTACAAAGAATGTTTTGAGCTACTCCTACTAGCTAGTGCGTGCTTGATCCCTGCACACCTGCAGTGGATTAATATACCCAAACTAAAGCATCACCATGCAGCACCATTAGCAGTCTAGTACTATACGATCGAAGACAGCTTGATCTGTTGCATCTCATGCATGCACCTTCTTCTAGCAAACACCAGCAGACCAGCTACAAACATGCTGAAGCAGTGGCAGATGAATTTCCAGATCGATGATGCATTGATGCTATATTCGTTATTCGATCGATGTTTGACTAGACACTAGCAGACTGCCCAGGGTGCAGTCTGATATGATCCTTCTGGAGTTCTGGAAGGTGCGAAAAACGCGCTGGCCTGTTTCAGAGTATAATTTGACTAATATGAGAACATGAATGTTCATATTATTGCTTTTAAAAACCTATTAGTCAAATTAAGAAAAAGTGTTTAAATCTAGAATCGCGAGGAGCCGAGGAGATACTTTATTTTCGAATGAATGCTGGGAATATGGATTCAACTTTTGATGCTTTGGACAAAGCTGATAGTAGATCCGGTTCTTCCTCCACATTGCTCCACTGTGTTGTTTACAGAATACGACGTTTTTCTCATGATACGATAAGATTTTTGCATATGTGCGCGTCATGTCCGATGTCCCTCGCAAGTCACAGGGAGCTAGGAACAAACAGGAAGAAAGAATAACCTGCATGCGATGAGATGCAGATGCTCGAGAGCACAGAAACCATGGAAAAGAGTGGTTCTTCTAGCGCCTTTCACGTCGCTTCTGTTGCCGTCGAAGTAACTAACCCCACAGAACTTGTTCCCTTGTTATATTGTTTTTTGGGGAGTAAAGAATGAAGAAACCTTTTTTGCAGCGCAATTTCAACGGCGAGGAGGCGACGTGACACGACACGGCGCCGGCCACTAGCTAGCATGCGTGGTTGGTGAGTGGGAGCTGGCCGGGGAGGTGAACGGAAGCAGATGGTTGTGGTAGATGATGGAGGCTAATGGCGCATGCTTGGCTACAGTTAATCTTGGTAAAATAACAATGGAAAATGGAATGGAGAGGGCCTAGTGTGGCCTGATGGCTTTGACAACATCGGTGAGCTATGCTGGAGGGACATCTCAAGTGCCTTTGTTGTGTAGACGTGTAGTCAATTAATCATAGTCCCACGTGGCCAGCAGCATGAGAGGATAAGGGCTCAACATCCCATCCCATCTCATCCAGGCATCATCCATGCCTTTTGTAGCCTAGGTCTTCTACTCTTTTGTTTCCATGCCAGAAGGCACTTGAGTTTGGGCTAAACACACTCATTACCACTTTACCAGGGTGTGGTGGTATCGAACCGAGACATTGAATGAGGACACTTTAGCATGACGACCTGGAGCCGTTTTGAAAAAATGGCTCCTCCTCAAAACGTTTGAAAGAGCTCCTCTGATGGAACCAGAGCTGGAGCTAGGTGAAAGCCATGACAAGCAGGCCCTAAGTGGCGCCCAGCAACCCAATCGCAGCCCAGCCCAGCCCAGCCCAGTCAGCCCCAATCAGCATGGGCAACAGCAACACGGCAGTACGCACAACAGAGCATAGTCATCTATACACAGGAAATTAATTATCGCTAGCAGTTTACTAGCCAGAAAGATCTATGTTCAGAAGTCCTTTTTTTTAAAAAAAAAACATATGTTCCGTTCAGAAGAGTCGACTAAGTGTTCTCGTCTACAGAGATAAACTACCAACATGGGGGGCAGGTACATGTACACAACTAGGGATGCATACTCTAACGCTCGCCCTTCTCTCGCGGAGTTGATAGGGAGATGAGAGTTTCGACATGGCTGCAACCATCAAGGCCTTGCCCAGACAGCTTCTTATTCTGTGCAACGGCCTGGTCTTCTCTCTCCCTGGTTACTGCAGCAGCCAAGCAAAGCAAGAGTTAGAGCACGGCAAGTACTTGATGTGCAGCACTACAGCAGATTCCACAGTGAAAGGCTGAGAGCACCGTACTTGGTGTGGGAGCATTATGAACCTTGGTGCCCGCATCCATGGCTTGAGGTGGGCGACGGCTTTCTGGCATTGAATCAGTTGCAGGAGATCCTTGCTGCTTTGGCTCTCCTCTAGACGCTGGAGGATCATGTCCTTGTGGTGTGATGTTCAGTGATAGAGAATTGCAGAGCCGTGCACTCACGGATGATGATTTTCCACGTCCTGAAAAGAAATGGCAAGCCTTGGTGATCCACATTTGCTAGGCAATAACCAGCCTTGGGCTGCCACACATGACGCGCAAGGCTTGAGCCAAGTTGATGGTACAAATATACTTGCCTGCTGGGTAGACTGGAGGCCTGGCAGCCAATGATGAAGCATCAGGTCCTTTCACTGGATGAAGAACAGCCCTCTGCGATGCAATACCCAGCGAAAGAAACTCCCGGCCTTCAGGTGTCATCCTTGGTGCAGAATTGAGATGCTTGACGCCTGCACTTTCTGAATTTCCATGTACCAAGATTGGCACAACAGACTCACGGCCCTTAGGAATTGAACCTGGAACCAAAATCTCATGGGTCTTTGAAGCATTAGTTGGAGCTAGAGAAGCACAACCAGGAGGCCCTGTGGTTGTTGGACCATAATTGCAAACTACCACACCAGGACCAGGAGATGCAGATATTCCAGGAGAAATCCTCAAAGGGTCATCACAAATTATAGGTGGCATTTTTGTTACAGTACGACCTTGGTATCTGGGAGGTTGAGCTGCAGAGTTTCCCAGTGACATGATCTTCATAGGAGAATCTCTACCTTCACCCTCCATGCCTCGAGAACCCAGGCATTTGGCACCAGCAGAACTAGATGTTTCTTGAATACCAGTCAATGCTGGATAGTCAGAGCCTTTGGGAACCATATCAGTAGGAAGAACACCGCATACTTTGGTGCTAAGAGGACCTGTCGAGTGTTCAGCTGTTGAATTTTGTGCACATGAATCACCATGGTTACAACTGCCTGTTGTATCCAAGGATACCTGCTCTGCTTCTGTCCTTGCAGGATCACTAAAAATAGCTTTAACAGAAGATTTGTACCATAATGATGGCTGTGATATAAGACCATAAAAAGGTTATGCTAAGAACATAAACATGGCAACAAAGAAAGGTAGCACATTTGCACACATCCAGGCTTAGAAAATTTAATCAGATGCCAAAGAATAGCCAAGAAATATGCAGCTGCTTGATATTTTTGATTTTCTACTAATAACAAACATAAAAACAACAAAAAAGTCAAAAGTAGGTACTAGGCAGTAAGCACGTAACAGCCTCAGTTTGATTTAAGTCATCATTCTAAGGCTATGCCAGCCAAATTTGCGAAATAACATATCTACATCCATGTGATTCAAGACTAATAGAATTTCATTGAAAGAACTGTGCCCATTCTTCTGGAAAGATAAAAAGACAGCTTTATATTATGTCAAATCATTCCAAACCAGAATTTAATCATTTTTTATACTGCACGTGCAATCAGCATGATCCAAGCTGTGAGAGCCTGAGAGGTGAATATAGCAACCACTACGACACTACTTAAGGTGAATTTGAAAGTATTGTATCAATGCATCATTCCTATATAAGCTTGCAATTTACTAGCATTAGCCTGTAAGATTCAAATGTCACTGAAACAAGGAACATGCATGCTGCAAGAGACTCACACAGTAATGAACTTCCTTCAGGGCTTCCATAAGTATTTTCTCTCCAACTATTATCATCATCTTCTTCACCATTTCATCACGAGTTATTTTTCCTTCCTGTCAAATAGGGCGCACCCAGTGCCGTAGGCTCCCGCACTGCGGGGTCTGGGGAAGGGAAAATAGCCAGCATCCTTTCCCGCACAAATGTGCAGAGGCTGGGGCTTGAACCCTGGACCTCTTGGTCACAAGCGGTAAAGCTCTACCGCTTGCACATAGTGCCAAACATAACAATCATAATCAACACTAACAGACATAATATAACTTGTTGAATAGATAGTACCTTCAGCTCTTCATCATGATGGAAGAGCAGTTCCCTTGATATGATGATATTTTATCTTGAATTAATCTGAACAGAACTTTGAATGATATCCATGGGGTACTTGGTCCTTCACTTGCTTCACACATTACCTGTTTATACAGACCAGTCAGTTCACTCAGCTGGATAAATGGAATAGTATAAACCAAATCTAAAACCTATTTGATATTGAAAGTAGAGAATGGGAAGGGAATCAGCGGGCAGCAAAGCTGAAAGTAATACAAGACAAAGCTTCTGTTCTCCTATTACAAGACATGCATCTAGCAGGAACACTAGCATGTCAATGATGAACAACGAGTTAACAAGATCCAGTTGGCCTTACAGATTGAAGAGCAGAAATATCCACTGCAACTTCCTTTGATGGTGGGCGAAACCATAAGCCTTTCAAGCCAAGCAAGTAATCTGAAAATAAGTCAAACCGGAAGAAAATTCACTCCACCTATCTTAGTATGACATGATAAGTATCTTAATAGTCAAAATAATCTTACTTCGAGCTTCTGGGGAAAGCTTGAAACTAACAACATATTCTAACCGCATGTGAGTGCTTAGATGTGATGGCCACATCACATAACACTTTGGGTTTAAGCAATTGTCAACACCAGAATCATATATTTTGCTGGTTGGAAAAAACTCATGTGATCCAGGCTCCACAGCTTCTAGGTTACCCAATATCACTTGGCACAGTAACATATACTGCACTCCTTTTTCGTCAACCTCACAAAGACCAACACTGGTAAAAAAAAGTGATGTGGATATAATAAACATGTCTGTAAAACAGAATAGTCACAACTGAATTAAGAAGGGGCACCTGGTAAATGTTCGGTCAGCTGGTGAAAGATAAACACCAGCACTCAAATCTGACTTCTCAACATGTTCTCCAGTGGGACCCAAACCGTTAATTAGAATCCTGACAATGTCTTTTTTCCTGGATCCTAACCATCCATATCTAACATTTGCATCACCACGTTCTTCTTTGGTGGACCTAATCTGTATTTCAAAAGCTTCAAGTCTACACTGTGCAGTTATATCATTCGGAGAGTAACAGTAGACACGGAGTAGATTGTTTGGTGTTGCAAATGGACCCATTCCAGAGAGAAAAAGGTCCTGGACAAATAGAAAGTCTTTGCTGCCTCTTTCCACGGCTGTGATCTTCTTGCGTAATATGTCTGTGTTGGAAAGTTTATGAGGAATTGGAGAGCTCGAATCAAGGACAACTTGCTTCACCACTTCAGGTGGAGCATTTGTATCCTTAACAAACATTATTCCCTGTGCACTGCCCTGAATATTAGCAGATTCCCCTATGGTCATATCATCAATTTCCTCATCAAAGAACAGAGAAGGAGAAAAACACTTTCCAGTATCATCAACCCATGCAACAGATCGTTGCTTTCTGGATTTTAGGTTGACCATGGTCATTGACAAGAAATCAATGAGAAGAGGCTCACAATCCATCACAGAAACAACACTTGATTTGTTGCCACTGAATTCTTCAATGAGGGACTTCATTATTTTCTCAGGAAAATTGTGCCAAGAACCTTGTCTGTAATACATGATACGGCTAGGGACCCCGCTCTTCAGGAAATTGTCACAATCATCGGCAAGGTTAGGTCTTATGCAGCTACAGTTGCAGAGCTTAGCAGATGAATCACATGAGGGCCCATTCTTAGCTTTGATTCGACGAGCTTTGCAGTCTTCCGATAGGTAATCTTCGACAAGTTTGCGCTTCAAGCTCAGGGAGTTGGGTTCTAGCGATGATGCCATTGGAGGCTTGATTCCCACCAGAACAAATGGAGAAAGAAAAGAAAAGAAAACAAACCCTAATATGATACAAGATTTACAGATCTCCCTTCAGTTTAAACTCTCAGTGGTAGAGAATAACCCTGTAAAAGGTACTGAATGAATGTCTCATAGAGAAAACACAGTTCAAGAATTGAAAAACGAAAAGAAAAACTTAGGGCATCTTCTGATGCTCCCAGGCTGTCTTAACAGAGGGGAGTACCAACAACACCTGCGAGCACCGAGGTTCAAGCCTGGGTTGGCAGCCTCTCAATTCAATTTAAGAATTAATAAAGAAACTTTCTCTAATTTAGCATACTTTCGTTTGCAGCAGTCAAAGCTCAAAAATAGAGATGTAAAGGACCAACATAAAGTATGCTGCCTACCCCTCCCCGCAACCCCTACACACACACCACACACAACAAAAAAGAACTGGTTAATTATTTCTCCTAATAATGACTCATCTTTTGACATATGGCAGTGCAAGAGTACAAAAAAAGATCGCCAAATGATTTCAGTGCAGATTACATAAAATTACCTTGATTTGATCCATTTATGCTATATTAAGTATTAACCCATGACAGTCAGAAACTTTATAAATACAGTCTTTTACGGGACATGCCAATGTAAGCGATTTCTTGCACAAGTGTCATGAAGAATAACTAACGAATCAAGAAATGAATTTCTTAAGTATAAGTATCAACATTCCATACTCCTGATTTATTTCTTCTGCCATACTGAATCGTAGTTCATAGTTATTTTTTTTACTTATCAATGGCATAAACCACACAAATACTTACGGACCAAGAAATCATTTTCTGTTAGACATAGACACGTGAGCAAACACCAATCATCCTCTGAGAAAAGACAGAACTGATCTGCATTGAAGGCACTATAGCCTGTATTATCAATTTATCACGAGGAACACACAACTAAAATTGGAAGTATTACAAACGACAAGCATAAACGCATAAACGACGTAGTACAAGTCATTCCGGATTAGAAGAAAACAAATGTGCAAATGTGGCAGTACGTTAGCACATTCATTGCAAGAAACAATGCATACCCTAAAAAAAGATACCATTCTATACAAACAAGCTGCATACAAATTTGAAGGAAAGTACACCTCTACTAATGCTGTATAATAGGATCGACAATCAAGAACGTTTCTTGGAAACCAAGAAATCCTCCTGTATAACTACTATACTAGCACAGTATACCAAGAAATCCTCTAGGTTTTGTATAGAGACTGCTGCTGCTAGGGCCTAGGGGAAGGGAGGGGAAAAACTTGCTGCGTGGGCAACGCCACCTTCCGTTTCTTGCGGCGGAAGCGGGCGGCACTCGCCGACGAGGGGAGGCGGGCGGTGCCCCGTGCCCCGTGCCCCGTGCCCCGAGCCCCCCCGCCTGCCTGCCGTTGCGCGTGACTGCGCCTCGCGCCGCTAGGGTTGATGGGCTTCTGATTGGGTTGTGTACTGGTCCTGCCTCGCACGCGGCTGAGGGTAGATGGAAGAAAGAGGCCCGCTTAGTCATGGGCCCAGGAGGAAAAGGCCTAGATGCGATGACTTACCGTCTGATCAGGCCCATACCACACCATACTTTTTTTTTCTTCTATTCTACTACGACGGAGCCTGCTGCTGCTGGCTGCGACAGCTCTGCACGCCGTGACGGCGTAAATGGGGGGAGGGGAGCAGGCGGCGACCGTTGCTTGCTTGCACTCTTGCAGGCGAGCGCAATGAATTCGGGCGAGCTGGAAGTGAGGCAGCCAGGCAGGGATAGGATGGCGAGGCGTGGCCACTCCGCGCGGCACAATTATTCTGCGCTCAGCTTTTACAGCTGGTCACACAAACACCCACCGCAGTTCGCAGCGCTGAGAGGATCGCTGGATCTGTAGCAGAGATCACTGCCCCGGTGAGCCCCTCCCCTCCCCAGCTCGCTGCCGTTGTTGCAACAAGCCTGGCTAGCTGCACCCCGTTGCAGCTACTGTAGCTAGCTTCATCGCTGTCGTTTGATTTTTTTTCCTCCAAATTTGACCTATATCTTATTTAAAAATTTTGTGCAAATATAATTAAATTTATGTCGTTCGTGATATAAGTTTTTATGTTTTTTTAAATAAACATTAGCGAGAAATATAGAAGAGCAACACTGACACTAGTATTTAGTTGTCATGAATGTGTCGTTACATATTCAAATTCTGCCAGTACTGAACTAGTATTACGGTATTACCATGCACAGTTCTGCCGATTACTTGATGAAGCGTTCATACATGTCTGTATACATCGTACAGAATCATGCCGCAAAATGTGAAATGTTCCTCTGTGGCTTTGCTTTGCTTTGCTTTGCTTGAGAATTCAAGCTGCTCTGTGTCAGGAAACTCAGTATTTATTTTACTTAAAGAAAGATGATGAAGTCCACAACATGCACAAAGAAATTCTGTTTCTGCAGACTATGCAATCCAACAAACATGATTGTGCAATGCAGTTTTCTTTCATCGTTGACTCCTGTCAAGCAGCTGAAGAAATGCAATCAGGTTGCTTATCCTCGGAGAAGAGAAGCAGAAAACCGAGGCAAGACAGCAAGATCAGTTGATTGGTCAGTAGCTTCACATTTTTCCTCAAAAAAAAAACAAAAAATAGCTTCACATATCAAACATTCAGATGTGTACTTTGGTTTGATCCATGATAGCAATTTGTCGAACACGTATAACCAGAAGATCTAAACAGTACCAGTACTCCAATGTTGGTTAGTGTAGCATCAGATCTAAACAGTTCACTGGAAGATTGGGCTTCAATTTAAATCCAAACAGCCCCTGGGTCCCTGGGTTCAAACAACAGTTTAGGATCAGCTCTCCTTTGCCTGGACCCGTCGCGTATGCACAGCACAGACACCCGGTTTGGAGCAGGTCTCCATAGGAAATTTCACCCGATTATTCGGCTCTCAACTTTTTACAGCTGGGGCACGCAGCGGGAAAAGAAAGGGGCCACTGGATGAGCGACCAACCAGCAGAGATCACTGAGCCGGTGACCCAGCACACTGCACCACTCATCACCAGACACACCAACGGCTCCTCTATCTCCGTACTAAAAAAAAGTTACAGCAACCAACCAGGCAATATACATACTCGCGAGGAAGAAGGGAATTTGGGAGGTGAGGGAGTGAACTGAACTGAAGGCAATACAAATATAACGCGCGAGCACCCCTCAAGCAGTCTCTCTCACTCACAGTCACGGATAACTGGCTGCATCTGATCTCGTCCCGGCAGCTACTGCTCTGGTCCTCTTCTTCCCCACACAAACAAAACGAGAAAACCTCAAGCTCTGAATGTACTGCTGACGTCGCTGCCCGACGAAGCAAATGGTGGTGGTGTCTGCAAACGACTATGCCTCCGCTTTGCTGTTGATCGCCAGCGTGAAGTAGATCAGTATCGTCGTCCCCACGCTCGACCTGCTTATGGCAGGAGAAACAATGCCGATCAGACATCAGAGGAGCAACCAGGAGGAATCGTCGACAGAGTTCGCCAAGAAGTTGCAGCTTACAGCATTGTTAAGAAAAGAAGAATTATCCACTTGCAACATTGCTGGGAATAGAAGAATTTATCCACTTACAGTGTTGCGAATAAGAGGAGGATTTTTCGAGGGTTGATAGACGTGAATCGGCTGAATCTTTTGGTCCTTCCTTCCCCAGAATCAATAAGAACAGGTGTGCAGGGAGTACAATGTGGAGCACCCAGAGCCTTGTTCTGGCCCAGGGGCTGCTCCAGTTGAGATGGCACAACTGCAGAGAATCACGTTCAACAAAAGCATAAATGCCGGTAGTTATGGCTGTTAAGTACTGTCTGCAGTACAGTAGAAAAGAATGGGAACAAAGCTGCAGACATAAGATAGAAGCACAATTTATTTTAGGCTATGAGGACCAAGGCAACATTATTCTAGTTTAACGGAAAGCTGTACAAAGAATTTAATAGTTACCAATTCGAAGGCCAGAGGAAATAGAAATATAGGAAAACGATTTGACAATAAG
This sequence comes from Microstegium vimineum, assembly GCA_022036555.1. Taxonomy (NCBI): domain Eukaryota; kingdom Viridiplantae; phylum Streptophyta; class Magnoliopsida; order Poales; family Poaceae; genus Microstegium; species Microstegium vimineum. The sequence continues at coordinate 56,692,658 of CM039131.1, read as the reverse complement.
GCAATCAGGACGATGATAAGTACAGTAACAAATTGTCTAACATAAGTGGGTAACAAAGAATTTTTTTTTTTACTTATGATCCAAACAAACATGGGTAGTGGGTACTGGATCTAAAGGCATACTACATGATTAACAGAATGAGCCATTTCCTTAAGTATCAAGAACAAACAGTAAAAGTAAGAGATAATACCATCTTGTTACCTTTGATGATAAGTTTTTTTGCCAGATCCTCTTGCTCCTGCTCATCACCGCCCCTCCTCTCCATCCGATTTGAACCCTTGCGTGATAAGACCCTCTGCAGAATGTGGAGTTCAGAAAACTCGGTATAACTATTGTCTCGTCAATTTTTCAAGTAAAAGGACATACAATCAATTTTGGACTTCCAGAGCAGCATTTATCAGGTGGTTGAGGCAGACCCTCAATATCCAATACCACATTGGCAGTTTTGTCCATGCTTGTGGTTGGGCCCTGCGACAAAAATCTGATCAATTCAAGAGAAGTACCAAATACCCTATCAGGGTGTGCGGTTGCATCATCTAATGGTGCAATAAACAGAAGATCGTACTAATGTGCCTGAACCACCACTATCAGGACAGTTATTTCCAATAACAAGCGTTGATTGGGAAGCAAAATTTTGCGGCAGCATAAATTGAATCAAGGTACCAGATCAGCAGTACAATGGGCATCATGATTTCTCATAGCGATTTCATCTAGTAGGTACTAGACAATAAATCAAATTAGTTAGTGTTTATTAGAGCCTCCTTTTCTAGAAAAAGGAGCGCCGGTACCAAAATGCCTGTCCAATCGATAAGCATAACAGAGATTCACCAATGTAGGCCACATCCTTCATAATAAGTTACCAGACAGAGAATGATGAAGCAAGCAATGCGCCCACTACAACCGAAAAAAGAAGCAAGAAATCAATGGATATGGACCTGGCGTGATCATATCCTTCACTACATGCAGCAGCTACGTGCTAGGATAGGAACAAAATCTGCAGCTTTGCAACCGGTTATTTATATATCATTATGATCCCATTTACGCAACGTAACGGGCAAAAATGACAAGTGGAGGGAGAATAATTAAAAAAAAAAGGATAACACATGCTCTCGAGACAAGTTAAACTGGACACATCACACATGGTCTCAAGCTAAAACTGCATGGGCTAAAACAAAAGCTGCACGGGTTTGTTGTTTTGCTTTTGGTATAGTCATTTCTTGCATTGGGCCGTTGCAACCAAACCAACCAGTGAGAACTTAAAAAAAGTGGAGACAAGAAATGGGGTGGGGGTTCAGATCTTAAAGGTACCTGTCCACTCCCTTTTCTCCCACCAGTTCCCTCAAGGCAGATACAGATACAGATATGAACCGTGAGCTTCCTCCACTTCCCAGCACACAGCAAGCAGTTTTGTTATCTTCCCAAAGCTGAAGAAGTAGGAACAGAGGTTAACCAACACACATTTTAATTAATTATCCAGATAAAAAAAATTGGGTGGTGGTTTTAAAGAACCACCGAAACTACTAGTACTGAATGAAAAACAAAACGATAGAGTGGATGGACTGAACAATCCATTATCCATAGCAGAAAACAAAGATTGTCGCTTGAGGGCAGGATTGCGCCGAGCAGAATGAACAGTCCATCGTCGGAGCAGGTAGTGGCGCTTCCTTACCGGTGTGAGGAGTAGGCCGATCCAGGTCCGGCTGGATCTCCGCCGCACCGTGGTGGGTTCAGCGGCGGCGAGAGCAGGAGATGTAAGGCGGCGGCGGTGGCGACGGGATGGTATCAAGGCATCAAGCGGACGGAGTGCAGACTGCGGAGAGGAGCCTACACGAGATGGGGAAGCAATGAATGCCCCTTCTACCTCCCGCCGTCCCAAATGCCGCAGCTTTATCGACGGACTGGTGGAGGCGCGGGCAGGAGCAACGGACGGGAGAAGCAGGAGGGAGGGAGTTGGGGAAGGTGGTGTTGGTGGAAGGGAGAAGCGTAGTGGTAACCGCGGAAGGAAGGAGGTGGAGCAACTACTAGGAAGCAGGAGGCGGTTTGGTTTGGCTCACGAGGCGTTGCCAGGCCAGGCCAGCCCCGCGCCCGCGCCGCGAAGACCAGGTCCATGGACCGGAGCACTGTGGGGAGGAGGCAGAGGCGCAGAGCGCCAGAGCCAGGCAAACGGGCTTTTGGTCAGGCGATGGGCACGGTGCAGCCAGGGCATGGCGCGGCCTGCGGGTCGGGGCCAGCCGCCCAGCACGGGCGCAGCAACCGAGGCGGTGTCAGTTAGCGGGAGCGGAGAGCGTGGCGGTGTTTGGCCTCGTTGCTGGCCTGTGCCCTGGCCGTCAGTCAGGCCGTGTGCTGCCACCAGAGCCAGACGTTGTTGTCATCCCGGCCGCAAGTAGCACTAGCAACGGCCACGCTGCCACGCTCACGCACGGTGCTCGTCGCGTCGCGAGGGGAGCTGGGGAGGTGATCTTGGTAACATCTAGCTACGCCGCCTCGTCGTTGTCGGCGCGCCGCGGCACTCGCCATTCCGTCGCGTGTCCTTGCGCTTGCCCACCGCGCCGCGCGCGGGATGCTCGCCTGGTTGGGCCTCAGTACTGCCTCCTGCGCGGGTTTGGTTCGCGCAAATGGACAAAACGTTCGGTGACCGAGAGGGATCCATCGCCGATTGGCGATGCGCTAGATCCAAGCTCGCCGATGGGCGGTGTGCATGCATGCTCGCGCAAGCACCGTGCCTGCGCGCGCCCGACCAGCGGCCATACGAGGGCACTGTGACGTTGCTGGCTGTACTGCACCTAGCCTATAGCCAGGAGGAGCTTTGGCAGGGCTCAGCAGTCCTCGTCGACGAACAGCGCTAGCTGTTCCGACTCCGGTCGCCAGCTGACGAGATGCAGTCCAGCGTTCAGAGGCTAAAGCTGGACGGATCTCGCGCTCACATGCGCTCGCGGCCGCCGCGCCACCGCACGTCCGCACATCTAGCCCCCGTGCCATCACGGGCAGCGTTGCCCCCCACCAACCGGGGGCGATCCGCCTGCCTACGCTAAAGCCCGCCCGATCGGAAGGCGACCTTTGGCGTGTAGCCATCTGAACACCCGGCCGGCCGCATGCGAACGAGGGCAGGATCACGAAGCACGACGCGGCATGTTGTTCATGTTCAAGCGCGCTGCGCATGTTCTTTCTTTGAGAGGCTCACATGTCACTTGTCGGTGTGCGTGTGCACTGTGTAGCCAGTGGTTAGCACTGCCAACCTTGGAGCTTGGAAGCATGGATGTGTGCAGTGTCGTTCGCACTCGGTCTTGTGAGTCTGGAATAATCCACGCCGCGCTTGGCATTCCGCAGCACAGATCTCTTCTCTGCATCCAACGTGCCGAAACCAAGTTCAGATGCTCTGCCTCTGCTGCCGGCACATGATCTCCAACAAAGACCACAATACTTGTGTAGCTACTCCCTCCGTCCCAAAAAGAATGACTTTATGAGATGTGTATAGATCAAACTTTTCTAACTTTGACTAAATTTGTCCAAATAAATTTGTTAAAAAATTAGACTTAAAAATCTTTCCGGTGATACTAATTACTTAACATAATAATTTATATATTTTAATATATAATTGTCAGTATTTCGAAAACGTTGACTTCTCGAGAAACGAGAATGACATCTATTTAGAGACGGAGTGAGTACACGTTATCATATCACTCTGGTACGAAGCCTGGGCGACTCATTATTTGAATTGGACGATTTTGGGTCCAAATGAAATGGTCGTGTCCAGTAGTTCGAATCATCAAAATCAAAAGTGTTACGAAGCGGGCCTGTCGGCTGTCGGTCAAGCGTGGGGGACTAGTCTTGCTGTCTGAGGAAATCTGAATGAATCATCGAGCTTGCAGACTGAGGCGGCACTCACGGACAGGTCACGGGTTGGCGCCATTTTGGCTGCCTCTGCAGCACAGCAGCCAGCAGGGTGCACTGCATGGACGGCTGCTTTGCTCGCAAGTGCAGCGCCCCGAAGCCGACGTGGTCGGTCGCGTACGTTCGTTCGTCCATGTGATTCCGGAAATTCCGGCCGGTGAGTCCGGGAATGGAGGCGAGAGAGACGAAGCAGGATTATTTCACTGTAGTAGGCAACAACGGTCAACTGTGCTGGAGGCCTGGAGCTGGACTGTTGCAGCCGTGGTCCAAGCTCTCTCGCATGCATGCATCTTCTTCCACTGCTTAACTGTGTTCCTTGTCTCATCTGCTGGCTGTTACGCCCGTGTGAGTGTGAATTGTGATCACACTAAAACCTGAGCCCAAGTACAAGGCCTATCTGTCGGTTAACATTAACCACAGCTGGCCTGCCCTGCCCTGCCTGCCCGTAGTTCATGTTCATTAAGCCTGCGTAGTGCGTGACACTGTGACAGTACTGCCCGGCAACTTGGTGGTGTGGTGCCCTTGACAACAGCAGCAGCATATCTTTCAAAATAAAACCAAACACGCTTACCAGTGTAGGAGTACGTAGCATCCTGCAAACACATGTTGATGAAGCCGTGAAAGTAATACCCGAACAGTATATACTTATGTCAAAATACTCTGAAGGAACTACAATACTGTGAAAGTAATTATTAAGACAAATCTGCACTGATCCACATGCCAATTCTGTATAGTCAATCTAAACATTTGCCAATCTAGCCTTTTGAGCTTGAATGTAGCAGGCCTTTCTATAAACATTTGACAGACTAGACGCAACTGTATTTGGACATCATGATTGATGGAGGGGTAAATCTAATAACCACTGATTCAATAAATCATCTCTATAAGATTTTTTACGCTATCAAGCTTACTAAAATACTAAATTCAGTAGGGACAAAGCAATGCTGTATGCCTGTATATAGCACAGTAAAAGACTGTGGGAGCTCGCAGCTTGGACATTCTTCAGGGATGAACTTCGTTCTGCCTTTTTATTCTGAGGTTGGTTACTTTCTGCACTGTCCAGATAAACGGCCTATCAAATAACCCGTCGATCAGACTAAAATAAGAAGCCCTACAAGGCCTCGCAAAATACAGTGCACTCCAGACCATCAGCAGCCCAGAAGCAAATCCTACTTCCACCATGATGTGTGTGATCTGTTTAGAAGTATACATGTCGTGCTTCTCATCGTCTGCTTGCAACGCCTGATAACAGGAAGAGTTCCAAAGAGAGCAGAGCGCAGGATTGCCCGCAAAATCCTCATCTGAAAAGGTGGAGAATTGACCCCTGTTGGGATGGCTCCAGACAAATTGTTGTACGACACATCAAACTTGGAGACAAAATTCAGCTTTGTTAGTGATGATGGAATGCTCCCATTGAGATTATTGTGGGCTAAATTCAGAACTTCCAAGCTAGACATGCCTGACAATTCATAAGGAATTGGCCCTGAGAATTTGTTCCAGCTCAAGTCCAGCACATGAAGGTTCACAAGATGACCAAAATTTGACAAGATCGGCCCAACAAGCAGATTGTTCGAGAGTATAAGTGACGGTGGGAAGCTGCTGACTTGCTTGTACTGCAAACCTTTGCCAGTTGAATTCCTCTTGATGAAAAGTGGGAGGTCCTCTGTTGGTGACTGCTCACTCTTGCTATTCGTTGAAATCAAACTGATCATCTGTGTGAAGCTCATAGGAAGCTCACCACTGAAAGAATTGTTTGACAGGTCGATGTAGAAGAGGTTGTCCAGCTTCCCTAGCCATGGTGGGATATTCCCATTTAACTTGTTCCATGAAATATCAAGCAAATTGATATTTTCCAAGCCCTGCAGCCAAGGCGGAATTATGCCTGTGAGTAAGCAGTTTGCAAGGACAAACACCTGCATGTTCTTGAACCCATTAATGGCATGCACTGGCATCGTCTCACCACCACGGAAATTCCTGGTGAGCACCAAACTAGTCAGGTTGGGCAGGTGTTGCAAAACTCGCAATGCTGAAGATAGGTTCGTGAAGCCATTTCCAGCGAGTGCTAGGTACGACAGGGATCTCAAATGCTTAAAGCTCTCAGGTATCTCCCCCACAAGCTTGTTCCTTGCAAGGTTCAGAGTCCTCAAATCACTGCAGAATGCGATGCCACGAGGTATAGCACCAAACAGACTGTTGGTTCCAATGTCAAGAGTGTTCAGCCTTGACAGCAAGGTGAAGTCAATAGTAATCTCCCCAGACAGCGAATTGTTCTTTAGCTTGATTACTGTCAGCATTGGACACCACGACAGGGAAGCTGGCAATTCACCATCGAACCTATTGGTGGCCAAGTTCAGGGACTCTAGCCACCTCATGTTTCCAAACACATTGGGGATGGAGCCAGTGAACCTGTTATAGGACAAGTCAAGCTGCACAAGCTGAGAGAGGTTACCAAGGGCATTGCCGAGACTGCCAGTGAGCTGGTTTTCCTGCAAGCGAAGACTTCTCAACTTGGTCAACGAGTACAGGCTGCTGGGGAGGTTGCCGATTAGGTCATTTCCGTCGAGGGAGAGCTCCACGAGAGACCTGCATCGGCTCAGGCCGCTCGGCAGCTCACCTGAGAACCCATTCCCTGAGAACCGCAGGACCTGTACTGGCGCATGACAGAGCGCGGATGAGTTGATGCCGCCGGAGAAGGTGTTGTCGGAGATATCAAGAACCGTTAGCTTCGCCGCAGCGGGGAACGAAGGGTGCGTCCCGTCAAATCTGTTGAAGGAGATATTGACCACCTCGATAGCAGGAAGGCCATGCTCGCTGGCTGGGAATCCACCGGAGAACAAGTTCACGCTGAGGTCAAGCACACGCAAGCGCAGGAGCCGGACGAGCTCCAAGGGCGCCTGGCCGCGAAGAGAGTTCCGGGAGAGGTTTATCACCACGAGGCCGTCGAGGGAGGCGATGGAGGAGGAGATGCCGCCACTTAGATTCTTGTTGGAGAGATCCAAGCCGACCACCCTCCCAGTCCCAAGATCGCATGAGACGCCGGTCCAGGAACAGCAGGAGGTGTCGTTGGGACCTCCCCATCCGACAAGCCCGGCGCCGTTCGTGCCCAGGCCTTTGGAGAAGGTCAGAAGCGCCTCCAGGTCGGCGGGGTGGCAATGACTAGTCTGGTTCAGGTACTGGCCGAGGACGACGGCGCCATGAAAGTGGACAAGTACGGAGGCGACAAAAAAGTGAACAAAACAGTAGTTGTCTCCCATATCTCCGGCGAGAGGCGGCTGCCGAATCAGCTTAGTGCCAGACGCTTAGTGCCAGACCAAAGATTTCTGCTGATTTATCGGAGTGGGATTGAGAAGCAAGCCCTGTAGAATGAGGGAGCTGTTGGAAAAAGCCTTTTTCGAACAGGTTATAGACTGCGCAAAGGTGAAGGACCATCGGCAAGACCTCCGGAGTGCTGAGAGCCTTCGACCGAGGGTCTCGACATACACGGGGAGGGGACCTTCGCGGATGCTGAAGGGCCCACTCAGGCGATAGACGATGATTGGTGAAAAACCCTTAAAATTCAGGGATGTTGTCTCTTTTTTTTGGGTGGTGACATCTTTTTATAGTACATTGTTCCAGTCACAATTATCATTACATAAATACCCTTCTACCTACTATGGAATATTCGGAGGTCTCACTGGGCAATCCGGGGATCTTTTGGGGATGCCGCATTTGGCGAGGCTTACTGGGCCGGAGCGGAGTCTGGTGGAGGCCCAATCGTCCGGCCCAGCAGGTTCCCCCGGTCGCCTTCCTTGAAACGCTCCCCGACATCCTGGACTCCTGACGAAGGCGCCGCTTCTCCCGGTGCCCCTTTGATGGTCTTCGCGTCGAATGTCTCCGCTTCTGATTTCACCTTAGCTCAGTTAGTTTGGCGAAGGCCTCAGTCTTTCGCCTTGGGACCTTCGCGTTGAAGGCATTTGCTTCGCTACGGTCGTGGACATGTGGTTGAGCGAAGGCTCTGACCCTCCGTCTTCATGACACCTGCACACAAAGGTGACATGCTCGTCGGGGTCAGCTTGACGGGTGGAGGCCTGTGCCTCCTATCCCGGGTGCGCTGCGGGCGAAGGCTCATCGGCCTTCGCCGTGGCCAAACCCGTGCGTGCTTTGGGGTTGTTTCGTATTACTGAAAGTCACATCTGTCCAACAGGGGACCTCCGTGAACTCTGTCCCAACAGTTTCCCCCTTTGAGGGGCTGGCCCGACATTCGCGGGGTGCGGCCCTCAAGACAGCGTACAAGAGTTGCGAAGGTTTGTTTTTCCTTGTTGGGCCTCCTTCCCCCTCGCGTCGCGTTGTGTCGGGTTCTTATTGGTTGCGGATCCTAAGGTTTTTATGATGTGACGTGCCCTTTGGTTTCCTTGGGCGATGTGATCGAGGCGGTGGCTCCCCCCTATATAAGGGGGGTTGGGGTATGCGTGAGCTCCCGCCTCTCGCGTCGCTTTCACTCGCTTTCGCTTTCCAAGCTTGCATTTGCTCCCGCTCCTGCTCTCTGCTTTGTTTTGCTCTGTCTTCCGCTGTGGCTTCGTTTGGCCATTCCGCTTCTCGTTGGTCTTCGTTCTCCGACCCTTACTCCACTCTTGTCGGTGTTCGGGCCTCTGGTTGGTCAAAGGTCTTCGAGGAGTGTATACTTGCTTGCACTGAGGCTCAGACTCTGGAGGAGGAATTAGATCTGGAGAAAAGCTTGAGCAGCGTGGAGGTTTCTGTTGGGGACTTGATCAATGTTGAGGAAGCTTCTCCGATGGCTGGGAAAACTTATGAGATTGGAGCTTCGCTCATGACTCTTGGGATGATCGAAGAGCTTCTCAAGGATGGTGCTTTTCCTGCTGACAAGTACCGTCTTCCGAAGGGTGAGTCTGCTCCTACTCCTAAGGGTAACGAAGTTGTTGTCTTCCGTGACTGCTTTGTCTGCGGTCTTCGCAACCCTTCGACGACTTTTCTTCGGGACGTGTTGTTGAAGTTTGAGATTCAACTTCACGATCTTACACCGAACGTCGTGCTTTCCTTGAGGCAATTTTGCTGGGCTTGCGAGTCGTATGATGCGGAGCCGAATATAGATACTTTTTGCGCGAACTATGAGATCCAGTTTCAACCGAAGAAGAACAAGGAGACCAAGGATGCGATTCAGTTTGGCAGTTGTACCTTCTTTCCTTTCCGTAAACCCAACGAGGTGAGACCGGAGATATCCTTCTGCAAGAAGAATAAGTGGGTCGGGGAGTGGATCCGTCACTGGTTCTATGTTACTTTCCCCGCGACAGAGGATGCTGTCAACCCCTTCGCGTCTGTGTTGCGTCCCATGAAGCCAAAGACCCGAGTCTCTCCGCCAAATGAGGTTTCTGATCGGCAGGAGAAGTGTGACAAGGCCTTCGGCTTAGCTTGCCGTTTTTCCGGAGGTCGCGATCTTGTCGAAGAAATGTGTGCCATCGCCTACTGGCCTTTGGGTGCTACCCGGCCCAAGTTTTCTATAAAAACAGTGGTTGTTCCAATTTTTGGTGATCCCGAGGGTGTTCCTTTCCCTGTCTTTAGGAAAGAGCTTGGTGACATCCCTCCGGAGCAATTTGTCCGCGAGATTGAGGCGGAGGCCACTGCCATCGTTGGTGAGGTGACCGAGAAGGAGTTCTTAGCTCGGCGATCGAGCTCTGGGACTATGCCTCGGCTGAACCGTGTGTTCGAGGAGCTGGGCATTACATATACCGAAAGGTCGGTTCCTGCGAAGATCTCTGTTGTCGTTCTCAAGAAAGAGGCGGAAGCCGAAGAAAAGAGGCGGAGGAGAGGGTAGCGAAGGCTTCTATGAAGGGTACGAGTGCATCTGTTTCTTCTGCCGCTCCTGCCGATGGGTCGAAGAAGCGTGCGGCTACAAGTTTTGCCGCTACTACGGTTGCCGAGTCGAAGAAGAAGAAACAGAAAATTTCTGCTCGGAAACCGGCTGCTGCAAGTCCTGCGGCTCCTTTGGTGAAGCGCAAGGCCCTTGCCAACAGGGCGGAGGTCCCTAGCAAGAGGGCTCGGAAGGCGGCTGCCACTGCGGATCTTCTTAGTTTTGAACCTTCGTCTTCCGAAGGTGGGTCTCCTATCACCCGTTTTGGTCATCCTGACCCTAGGGTGTTTCGTGACCCTTGGCTTTTTTATCTGGACGATGACGATCGGTTCAAACTGTACTTGCCAGGTCCTTCGCCGAAAGCTTCTCTGCCTAAGGTTCCTTCACCCGAGGCTGTGGTAGCTGAGGATGTGCCCGTGCCGTCTCTATTATTGATCGCGGTTGAGGGCTCCGCGCAATCGTCCGTCCCTCTTGTTGGGGTCGCTGATGCCGAAGAAGCTTTGCCGAATGCATTCAGCTCTCCTTCTTATGGGACGACAACGTCGGGTTCTTCTACACGGCGTTCTGGCAGCATTCGGGAGGAAAGCCCGGAGGTCGTCGGCCCCAAGCCTTTGACGGAGCAGGCCTCCGTTCCTGCTTTAGAAGTGAATCTTGGTTCTCCTCAGCGTTGGAGCCCGACGCCTTCAAGGGTTGCTGTGGTAATTTCGTCTCCAGCGAGTCATGCTGGCGAGGAGCTACCGTCGAAGGGTCATGCTGCTGCTACGGACATGAGCCTTGGTATGGTTGTTCCTCACGCCTTTGGAGTGTTGTATTCGTTTTTTGGCGACTCTCTCCTTAACTGTGCTGCCTTTTGTGCTTAAAGGTTTTTCGTTTGAAGCTTTGAAGGTGATCCCTGGGGAGGATCCGTTACCCGAAGGGATTGACCTTGCTCGGGTTGGCCTTGATGGCTCGGGCCTTCGTACTATTTTTTCATCCCGGACTTCGCTTGGGACCAGCGCTCGTGCTGGAGGTATTTTTCTGCCTTGTTTTCTTGTGCGGTTTCTTTTATTTCACTCATGTGTATTGTTTTGCGTGTGTGTTATATATCATTATGTATATATATGTTTTTTATTTTTGCAGCTGGTGCTTCGTCGGAGACATTAAGTGGGTGGACTGAGTCTTTGCGGATCCTTAACCAGGATACCGGAGGTTCTTGTAGTTTATTTTTACATTGCCATCTTCACTCTTGGCTTGTTTTCTGATGCATCGTCTTTTGTTTGGTGTAGATCGGATGCGTGATCGCTTGAAGGAGGTTGACGTTTGTGAACTGCTGCATATAAACTTGCAGCACCAGTGTGTGGTAAGCTTTTGTCTATGATTTGATTGGCGAAGGTTTTTGTGCTGGTGTTTTTACGCTGCTGCTGCTTCTTGCTGCTGTTTTTTACATGTGTATTGTTTTTGAAAAGCCATCATTTGGGGCGGTCATTGAGGAGAAGTTGTCTTTGGCTCTTCTTGAGAGTCGCGATGCTCTTTCCTTCGCGCAGAGGGAGCTTAGTCGGAGGGAAAAACGTATCTCCGAGCTAGAAGAGGAGGTGGTTGGCCTTCGCCCCCTTTTGGGTCCAATGAAGAACTTAGGGGCAAGGTGGATAAGTTGGTGGATGCCCTTGAAAAGGCAACCGATAGCGAGAAGGCCGCCTTAGAGAAGCTCGGGAAAGCGGCCGATGGCGAAAAGGCTGCCTTAGAAAGGCTTGGGACCGCTTAGGCTACTGCCGAGGGTCTTCGCAGAGAGCTTGAGGGTGAGCGCTCGTCTGCTTGCACGCTCAAGGCTCAAGTTGTCCTGCTCAATGGACGACTGGAGGCTGCCCGAGTTGTTGGTTTATCTGCCGTTGCTGCTTTCGCGAAGGCTTTGGCTGAGTTTGGTGGGGTGGTTCCTCCACCTGCTGACGATTCTTCGGCTCTTGCCGTTTGTAACTGGTTGCGGGCTGAGTTTAGTAAGCTTCCAAGCTTCATTGCGAAGGCTGGCGACTTCGCAGCTCTTTCTGGGGTTGCTAATTTTGCAAGGGCCTTGGTCGATGGTGGTTGCGAGCACGTGACTGCTTTGAAGTGCAGGGATTACCCGCAGCCTATACCGCCGTCTGCGATGTCGAAGCCCGTTTTCAAGGCTATCACAAACTTCATGTATTACTTCTATAGAAAGTTTGGTCGGGCCGATGCTCGTGTTTTGACGGAGGCTAGGCGTCAGGAGGTTTGCTTTCGACTATTGCCTTCTTTGCTGTTTTGGCGTCTTTTCTTAACTAATTCCCTGATCCTTCGTGTGGGTTACTGCAGGCTTTGGCTAAAGCTGCTGGTGTCGCGGGCGGAGGTGGTGTTCACGTTCCCGCGCCTCAAGACGCTCCCTCTGGTGTTCTTGGTGGTGGGGCTGTTGCCGCCGTTGGTGCGCTTCCGGGGACTGCGGATCCTGCTGCTTCTACTGAAGCCAAATCGGAGATACCTGTGCCCTTGTTTGAGGAGGTGGGGCAATGACTCCTAGTTTAGGTTTCGTGGTCAGGCCTGCGCGCCTTCGCAATGTGCCCTTATATAGGGGTGTGTAAATAACTTTGGTGATACTTTGCTGGTTATTTCTATTTTGTGATGTTGCCATGCGATGGTATGTGTTTTGCGTGTTGATTCTTGTGGTTGTCCCGCGCAGGTTGCCTTCGACGGCCCTGTGCGGGACGTTATGCCTTTGACGTTGATGCGCGACGGTGTTTATGTCGACGGCGATTTGTGGGAATACTGGTGCCACAATAATTCGCAGCCTTCGGTTGATAAGCTATTCGAGTTCGTCCTATATTCAATCGACGACTGGAATGTTGTTTTCGTTCATTCCTTAGCTTGGCGGGGTCCTCTAGACCCGTTGTAATTTTGTTTCGTGTGATTGGCCTTCGCGCCATATGATGTATTGTACCCTTTTATTTGCTCGGGTTGTACTTGTATTGTTGTGCTTCGTAAAAAAGAACTGTTTGCTAATACATTTTGGTACATCTGTGGTTCTCCTTTATTATAGTTCTTTGGACCTTCGTGTCCTAATGTTTCTAGGGGTGCGCTTGCGTTTCTGGTTGCGTATCCTTCCGTCGAAGGCTTCGTTTGAGGGAATTTTCAAGTTCTCTAAGGATTTGCTGCTTAGTACTTCTCAATTTTCCGTGTCCTGATATTGCTTTCACAAACGACTTCTTTCCGTCTTGACTTTGATTCCTTTGAGGTGATGCCGCTGTTACGAGCCTTCGCGTGGTGATCACCTTTTGTGATGCCAGCTTGGCGAGATTCCGGACTGCATCGTCTTTCCCCTACTCTCGAATAACCGCTTACTACTTGGGTTGTTCGGGGTGTGTCTAAGCTTTATGCTATTGGGGGGGGGGGGGTGCTACTTGTTTTATAGTGCGCTTCCTCCATTGTTTTAGGTGTGGTCATGAATGTTGTGCACATGCCGCCTTTAATTTAGAGGTGAATTATTACGGCCTTCGCTTTGAATGTTGTGGTCCGCCCCCCTTCTTTTTCCTGCATCTTTGCCCATATGCCTTAGTGACTGTTTTGTCAGGACTTTTCCTAAGACGAGACCTATCTTGGGCGCGGAGGTCCTCTCGCCCGTTCAGCTGTTTTAGCTGTGGGTGGCGGAGGTTCTCTTGTGTGTTCGTTGAGTCGAATGATTTGGCCTTGTTGCCGACCACTTTCGATGTTTTTGATTTTGGCTAGTGTAGGCGGGGTCTAGCGGCATTTTTCCTAGGTTTGTTCCCGCGAGACGAGTTTTCATGGGTCAGTATAGAGACCTTTGACACGTTATTTCACGACGGCTTATATTTTGGATAGAAGTGAGCTCTGGGCTCATTTACACACATAGCGCATTGATTTACAATTGGCACGAAGGCCTTTCTAGTTTCTTTGTTGTTGGTCTTCGGTCGCTTCTTGCTCCTGACCTTGGACGCCTTCGCCTGACTTCTCCACACCGCGCAGCAGGACATGCATGTCGGTCTCCTACCCAGGCTTGGTATCAACCTGGGAGTTGTTGAAGTGGATTGAGCTTCGCCATTTCTGTCGCTCGAAGACCTGCTTCAGGCGACTTTTGGTCGGGTTGGCCTGGTGCCTGACCATGGGTGCCCTCGCACTTTTATCTGCCCCCTTCGCAGAAGAAGCCGTGTAGTGGGATGCGTGCTGACCTTCGTGGCTTCTTCCACCTCGACCTGGGTGGTGGTGTGGTGGGCTGGCCTTCGCCGCTTCTGACGCTCGAAGACCTGCTTCGGGCTATCGGGCGATGGCTTGGCACTCATGGTTGGTTTGGTGGAGGGGCATTTTCTCTGTGATCGCGTCCATTGAGCCGGTTGCGAGGGGAGGTTACGAGCCTTTCGCGCGGTAATCTCCCATTGTCGGTTCCGCTGCCTGATTGTAGACAAGCGGAGGCCGATTCTTAACAGAAGGTGCCCCCCTTATTACGAGTCTTCGCACGGTATTTGTGGGATTTGTTCCCTCTTTTTGTGTTCTAAGGAAACGTCTGCTTCCATGGGACGAAGGTCTGGGCTGACGGCTTGGCTCCTTTTTTGTGCTTTCTATTGGCTGCCTTGGCTTTGATTCTGGTATAGGGTGCAGATTTGATGGTTTGGGCGGACGGTTCGGCTGCCTTTTATAGTGTCTTGAGGTCTAGCTTTTATTGCTAGGGGTAGTTGGGGCGATAGTAGTTGTTTGTTGGCGGTTGAGCCTTTACTTCTGACCGAGTTATTGCGGCCTTTGTGTTGAATGCTGAGGGTCCCCCTTCTGCCTGCAACTTTTGCAGGGCTTTTGAAGGGTTTTGTTTTGGTTTTATGAAACCCTTCGCTTCGGTGCCTGAGTTGTCAGGTCTTCTTCCGAGTTTTGAGCGTTTTTAGAGCGCGAAGGTTGTACTGTTCGTACGGCCTTTTTTCCTCGGTGCCTGACGTGTCAGGACTTTTTCCGAGTTTTGAGCGTTTTTAGAGCGCTAAGGTTGTACTGTTCGTACGGCCTTTTTGCCTCAGTGCCCGACGTGTCAGGACTTTTTCCGAGTTTTGAATGCCTCTTGGGCGCGGAGGTCCTGTCGCTCGTTCAGCCTTTAGCTGAGAGTAGCGAAGGTCCTCTGTGCTTATTTTTGTGTCGAATAGTGTGGCCTCGTTGCTGGTCACTTTCGACGTTTCTGCTTTGGATTTTTCGGGGATAACCTCTTTATAACTTTAGAGGATTTTTACAAAGGTGCCGCCTCGTTAAAAACCTCACGCCCTTGGTTAGGGTTCCCCTGCGAGGAAAAGAGTACTACGTCTTTCGAAGCAACTACGAAAGTAAAATGCTGGAGAAGGTAAATCTACCTATAAGCCGACCTTCGCTTATATTCTTGCGAAGGCAGCTTTTACATTAGATGTAAAATCTCATTAGGTTGCTGGAGTTCCATGTGTGTGCGGTCGTCCTGCCTTCGGTGTCTATCAGCAGAAAAGCCTCTGGTCGACCTGTAGCCTTCGCGATGAAGGGTCCCTCCCATTTGGGCTGTAATTTTCCAGCCATTTCTGCGTTTGGCTTTCTTCGAAGGACGAGATCTCCATCTTTAATGTTTTTGCGTATCACTTTGCTATCCCTCCATCCTTTTGTTTGCTCCTGATACTTTGCTATATTTTGTACCGCTTCTAGTCTTGTTCCTTCTATTGCTTCCTTGGAGTACTCTTCGTCCAAGGCCATCGCGTGTTTTGTCACTCTCAGGCTTTGGTGGTTTATTTCTTCTGGTAACATGGCCTCTTCGCCATAAAGTAGCTTGAATGGGGTAAAGCATGTTGCTCTGGAGGTTGTTGTGTTATGAGACCATACCACCCTTGACAGTTCCTCTATCCATCTTCCCTTGCGGAGGTTGAACAAGGTCTTTGCGATGGCAGAGAAGATGATTCTGTTTGATCTTTCCACAACTCCATTGGATTCTGGGTGGTAGACTGAAGCAAAGGCTACTTGGGTTCCGACGCTTTTGCAGTATTGCTTAAATAAATCTGAGTCAAACTGTTTGCCGTTGTCCACTGTCAAGGTTCTCGGCACTTCGAATCTGCAGATAATGTTTTGCCAGAAGAATTTCTTTATTGTTTCGGAGGTTATCTTCGCCAATGGCTTTGCCTCTATCCATCTTGTGAAATATTCCATGGCCCCTACCGCGAATTTGTTTTCCCCTTGCAACGGTGGTAAGGGTCCTACTAGATCCACGCCCATCGCTGCAGTGGCCATGTTGCTGGTATGAGATGAATGGTTGCTGACGGTAATCTTTGGTGTGCTGCCAGATGCTGGCATGCTTCGCAAGTTTTTGCTATCTCTTCTGCATCCTTTATGTGGGTTGGACAGTAAAATCCTTGGCGTATTGCCTTCGTAGATAAGGCTCGAGAGCCTATATGAGATCCGTAGATCCCTGAATGTATTTCTTTTAACAGTTTCTTCCCGTCTTCGCTTGAGATGCACTTTAGTAGTGGTTGTACCACTCCTTTCTTGTACAAGTCTCCATCTATGACGGTGTAGCTTCGCGCCCTGGCGGCAATTCTTGCTCTTGTAGCTTGGTCTTGGTTGTTTTGCTCGTTGTTCAGGTGTTTTCGGATTAGTTCTCTCCAATCTTCTGCTTGTAGTGCCAGTACCTGTCTTGTTGATTGTGATGTTGAAGATTCAGTGAGTTCTTGGTAGAATGTTCCCTCAGACAATGGTGTTCCATTCGCTGCTGCCTTCGCTAGCTCGTCCACTTCAGTGTTTGATGCTCTTGATATGTGTTCCACTGTGAATCCTTGGAACTTTCTTTCTGTCATTCTTACGAGTGCGAGGTACTTTGCCAGCTCTGGTTCATGTGCCGTGAAATCATTTTCCACTTGCCCTGCCACTATTTGGGAGTCTGTTTTGACCCCGAGTCTTTGTGCGCCCAGGCTTTTTGCCTTCGCTAGAGCCAGGGCTAAGCCTTCGTACTCCGCGATGTTGTTGGTGGACTTGAACAGTAATTTTGCTATGTACTTGGTTCGTACCCCTGATGGTGAGATCAAGACTACGGAGGCCCCGACTCCTTTCTTTCCCCAGGCTCCGTCGGTGAATGCTGTCCATGATTGTTCTTCATTTGAGTTGGGTACCGCCTTGTGCGGCGTCCAATCTGCTACAAAATTTGCTAGAGCTTGTGATTTGATGGCTGTTCTGGGTACGTAGCTGATGTTGTACTGTGATAGCTCCGCTGCCCACTTTGCTATTCTGCTGGAGGCTTCTTTGTTCCTAAAGATGTCGCCTAGAGGTTGTGTTGAAGGTATTGTTATATCGTGAGCTTGGAAGTAGTGTTTGAGCTTCCTTGATGCTATTAGGACTGCATAGGCAATCTTTTCTACCTCTGAGTAATTTAACTTTGCCCCTGACATTGCTTCCGAGATGTAGTAGATCGGATGCTGGTGTTTGGTGCCTTCGACTTCCTTTTCTTGCGTTAGCACTGCGCTTACTGCGTGTTCTGTTGCTGCTACGTAGAGCAACAAGGGTGTTTCTGGTGTTGGAGTCGTGACCACTAGGTCGCTCGCCAGGTAGGCTTTCAGCTGCTGAAATGCCTCCGACTGCTCTTTCCCCCACTCGAATTTTTCTGAGCCCCTGAGTACCTTGAAGAATGGTAAGCTTCGCTCTGCTGATTTGGAGATGAATCTGTTTAATGCTGCGATTCTTCCTGTTAACTTTTGCACGTCTTGCCTAGTTGTGGGTTCAACCATTGCCTTGATTGCTTTTGTTTTGTCTGGGTTAGCTTGTATGCCCTCCGGGCCTATCATGCATCCAGGCATCTTTCCTTTGCTTACTCCGAAGACACATTTCTCCGGATTTAGCTTGAGGCCTGCTTCCCTTAGATTCGCGAAGGTTTCTCTGAGGTCGGCCAAGTGTTCTTCCTCGCTCCTGCTTACTACTATGATGTCGTCGACATAGGCTATGATGTTGCGTTGCAGTTGGGGTCCCAGTACTACCTTGGTCATTCTTGCGAAGGTTGATCCTGCGTTTTTCAATCCTTCTGGCATTCTGACGAAACAATATGTGTCGAAGGGTGTTGTGAAGCTTGTTTTGTCTTCGTCCTCTTTTTTGAGCCAAATTTGGTGGTATCCCGAAAAGCAGTCCAACATCGAGAACCTTTTGCACCCTGCTGCTTTATCGACCGAAGAGTCGATTCTTGGTAGAGGGAATGCATCTTTCTTGCATGCTTTGTTCAAGTTCGTGAAGTCGATGCACATTCGCATCTTGCCGTTCTTTTTCGGGACGAGTACGACGTTGGATAGCCAATCAAAGTATTTGACCTCTCTGATCACTTTTGTATCTAGCAGTCTTTGGACTTCGACCTTCGCTGCTAGTACCCTATCTTCTGACATCTTTCTTTGTCTTTGTTTCTTTGGCCTGCATTGTTCGCTTACGTCTAGTGAATGCTGAAGAATCATGGCCCTAGTTGGTTTCGGTGATTAACGACAATTAGAGATTATTATGGCTAACGTGTGTTTTGCAGAGGCTATGCGTAGCTTAGCCATAGTGATCAAGGAGAATGGGCTCTAATGGTCATCACTTGGCCCCAAGTTGGATATCGTTTCGTTTTTTAAGGAGACATGATGAAGACCCTAGAATGATAGGCTAAGTGCCATAAGGAGATGAAGGGCACTTAGAATTAGACAGGGCTTCTCTTTTTTACCTTTGACCGTACTATTAAGAGGGGTTGAGATTAGTAGCTT
This sequence comes from Microstegium vimineum, assembly GCA_022036555.1. Taxonomy (NCBI): domain Eukaryota; kingdom Viridiplantae; phylum Streptophyta; class Magnoliopsida; order Poales; family Poaceae; genus Microstegium; species Microstegium vimineum. Next base: position 56,674,226 of record CM039131.1, on the reverse strand, counting down.
GACTTAAGAAAGCTTCATGTTTAGGTGTGGTGCACACTTGACTTCCTTAGCTCTAAGCAAGCCTATGGTGACCGTAAGATAGCCTAGAACAATTTCCATATTCATCGCGACGAAAAACGGAGTTGTCAAAATCGTTTTCTGGGCGTCGGACGCTCCTGGCAGGGGCGCCGGACGCTGTCCGTCGCGTCGGACAAAGGCGCCGAACGCTGGGTTGTTGAGTCCACAGCGTCCGTCGACCTTCCAGAGAGGTTGTTTTCTGGCTAAGTTTTTCAGGATGCGTCGGATGCTGTCCGTCGACCTTCCAGAGAGGGTGTTTTTCAACCCTAGCCAGAACTCAGCGTCGGACGTTGTGGCTGAGCGTTCGTCGCCCAGTGACGTAGCGTCCGTCGCTGGGAACAGTGTGTCAGAACTAGCCGTTAGACAGAGGCGTCAGACCGTCCGTCGCCTAGGCGTCGGAGCGTCCGTCGCCTCAACTATGAACAGAAACTAGCCGTTGGGCATGCGACGGACCGTCCGTCGCCTAGTCGACGGAGCGTCCGTCGCCAACTTAAATTGCCAGCCCGAGGCAGTTTTCAGAGGGTCTATTTATAGCCCCTCCCACTTCTCTCCCACCTTGCCTTTGCTCATTTGAGTTGCTGAGTTTGTTGAGAAGGTTGGGAAGAGAGCAAGAGCCCTAGAGAGAGAGAGAGTGATTCGCGAATCCATCCATCCTCTCTCTAGTTCATCCAAGAGTTCAAGTGTGCATCCTCTAGTTGTGAAGCTTGAGTGAGTCAAGAGAAGATCGAGGCTTGTTACTCTTGGTGATCGACATCACCTAGACGGTCCGGTGGTGCTCGGAGGAAGGTGATCGCCGGAAGATTGTCGGCGGCCCTTCTCCATCGACGTTGTGATCGGTTGTGGGCGATTCACCGAGCCGGAGTGGCGAAGAATCAGCCCGTAGAGAGCACTCATCCCTTGCGCGGGATTGAGGGGGAGCTATACCTTGCGAGGTGCTCCAACGAGGACTAGGGGGGAGTGTCGACTCCTCGATACCTCGGCAAAACATCGCCGTGTCAAGCATCTCTTTCCCTAGCTCTTTATTACCGCATTACTTTCCGCACTTTTCTTTCAATTCATACTAGAATTGTGTAGGAAGTTTTCGCTTTCCATTGCCTTGTTACCGCTTTCTAGCTAGGACACACAAGCGGTAGGCACTAGGGGGTTAATTGGCTCTTTATAGGTTTAATTCTTGTTTAGAAATTAAAAAGAGCCCAATTCACCCCCCCTCTTGGGCATCTTGATCCTTTCAAATGCTCTATCAGTTGTCTGCTTACTCCGCCTAGATCGGATGCTGACCAGGCAAAGATATCTCTGTTTTTTCTAAGGGTGGTGCTTAGTTGTTCCTCTTCTTCTGTTGTTAGCTTCGCGCTGATTATGACTTTACGGTCTGGTAACTCCTCTTGGAGTGGGACGACCTTCGTTTCTTCTTGGCTTCGCAAATCTGTCTTTCCCCCTAGCATGTCGGGGGATATCTCAGTTGCCACAGAATTTATGTTTCTTTGTGCCTTGTTGATGTTTCTTTCTATGTTTCGGGCTTCTTTCTGACTTGCATGGATCGTGATGACTCCATGAAATGTTGGAATTTTCATGCATAGGTAGCTCATGTGAATGGCTGCGTTGAATTTTGCTGTGAACCCTCTGCCGAAGATTGCGTTGTAGGCATAGTGCAAGTCAACAACGTCGAAGGTGACGTACTCCGTTCTTGCGTTGTTTTGGTCTCCAAAAGAAACTGGTAGGGAAATCTTCCCTAAGGCGTTGATTTTCCGGCCTCCGAATCCTATTAGTGGTTTCTGCTTAGCTTCATCTGGTCGAAGGTGTTGACGAATAAGATATCGGCTGAGCTGCCTCTATCTATTAAGATCCTGTTGATTTCCCATGCTGTTATGTTTGCCCTGATTACCATTGCGTCGATGTATGGATAGCTTTCTAAGCAGACATCTTCTTCTGAGAAGGTGATAGGGGTCTTCGACCAGTCTGTGTGTCGTATTGGACCTTCGACTGCGACGTTATTGACCATCTTGTAGTGGTCCTTCTTTTGCCTTTTGGTTTGGAATTCCATAGCTGAGCCTCCAGCTATGGGCAGTATCATCCCCATTGTTGGGAGGGGGTTGTGTGGATTCAGCTGGTTTTCGGGGAGGGGCTCGGCTTTTGGTGTCATTCCCTAGGGCATGTTTTGCATTTGGGGTGGTGGAGGAGGTAGTGCTTCGTACCGATGGTTCTGTCCTTGCGTTTGCTGCGATGGTTCCATGAATGTTATGCGAGGCGGTGGTGGGTTGGGTGCAAAGGTGTTTTGCTGTGGGGTCGGAGGATTCTGTGGTCTCCATGCTGGCAAGAAATTTGGGTAGTATGACGCCGCCATTGTTGAAGGGTGTACTTGAGTTGAGTTCAGGCTTGAATAGACTGGGCAATACTGCTGATGTTGCTTCCATGCTTGGGTTGTTGTGTGGTTCACTTGCCTTGATTGAATCTGGTTCTGCGGAGGCTGTTCTTGCCTTGCTTTCATTCTCTGCTGCGTTTCCTTTGTCTCCGGGCAGTCTCTTGTGACGTGACCCTTGTCTTCGCCATGGAAGAAGCACCATGGTTTCTTGGTCTTCTGTCCTTGACCCCTGTTCCATGGTTTGTTTTGGTTGTGCCTTCGATCACTGCTCTGGTTTTGCTGTTGGTTGGGCTGGCTTGCTTGAGGTTTTTCTTGAGTCTGTTGCTGCTCATTGGATACATTGAAAACCTACATTGTCTTCGGTTGTTGCCAGTTGCTATTATTATCTGTTCTGGGTTTCCTGCGGTTCCCTTGAGACTGGTTTGGGCCTTGTTGCTTGTAAAGGTTTTGTTCCTCTATCCTTCTTCTCAAGTCGGTGTCTGATCTGCAATATTTCTCGAATTCGTTGTACAGTTCACTGATGCTTTTGGGCTTTTCTCACGCTAAGTGACCCGCGAAGGGTCCTATGCAAAGACCTTTGACTGCAGCTTCGATTGTGACTTCCTCCGAAACGTTTGGTGCTTTAGCCTTGAGCTGAATGAACCACTGAAAGTATTCTTTTAGTGGCCCTCCCTGTGTCTGTTTGCACTGAAACAGATCCGACGAGGTTAGGGACTCATTGGCGAAGCCTTTGAAGTTTGTCGTTATTTTGTCGCGGAGGTCTTCCCATGAGTATATTGTACTTGGCCTGAGCATGGAGTACCAGGCTAGCGCATCGCCTTCTGCTGCTATCGCAAAGGATTTTGCCAAGACGGCCTCATTTCCTCCTGCGGAGGCTACTGCTGCCTCAAAGCTCATGATGAACTGTCTTGGGTCGATCTTGCCATTGAACTTTGGTAGTAAGATAGGCTTATAGGTCGGGGGACAAGGCGTGTTTTGCAAGCCTTCCGACAATGACGACTTTGGGTCGGTTCTCCATTTTTGGTGATTCAGGTTATATGCGTTCAAGTTTAGTGTGTTCCTGATTGCTGGTCCGCTGGTCGGAGTTGGCATTTGGTACGGCTCGTTTGTGGGTCGTTGTATACCTCCGTCCTGATTCTGTTGCAAGCTTTGTATTTCACCTTGCAAGAGTGCTAGCTGTTGTCGCACCTCCGCTGCTTGCTGCGATAGCTGCATTGCTCTCTGATTTGCCTGTTGTGCTGCGACTAGGCGATCTCTTTCCTCTTGCGCTCTTTGCAATTCTTGCTGCAGGTTCTGTAAGACTTGTTCTTGTGTTTGTTCTTGGGGAGCTTGTTGATCTTCGTCATTGCTCTGAGGCGTTTCTTGAATCGGCGGGGGCTCAGATTGGGTGATTCTCGGAGCCCTATTTCTTGTTCTCGTGGGCGCTTGCTGTTCTGTCCGCGAAGGTTCGGCAGTCGCTCGCCGCGTGTTCGTTCTGGCTGCTCTTGGCCTCGTTCTGTTTGATGGCTCTGGGACATCATCTTCGAGCGCTGCACCTGCTATGGCGTAAGTGCTATGTACATTGCGGCGAGGCCTCTGAGCTTCTTCATTTAGCCCTTCTTCGCCTAGTTCTTCTATCATTGCTCGTTTTGATGTCATCGTGAGCTTGACTTCGGCCAAGCACGGTGGGCGTCACTGTTGGAAAAAACCTTCTCCGAACAGGTTATGAGACTGCGTAAAGGTGAAGGACCATCGGCAAGACCTCCTGAGTGCTGAGAGCCTTCGACCGAGGGTCTCGACGTACATGGGGAGGGGACCTTCCCGGATGCTGAAGGGCCCACTCAGGCGATAGACGATGATTGGTGAAAAACCCTTAGGGATGTTGTCTCTCTTTTTTTGTTGGGTGGTGACCCCTTTTTATAGTACATTGTTCCAGTCACAATTATCATTACATAAATACCCTTCTACCTACTCTGGAATATTCAGAGGTCTCTCTGGGCGCTCCGGGGATCTTTTGGGGACGCCGCATTTGGCGAGGCTTACTGGGCCGGAGCGGAGTCTGGTGGAGGCCCAATCGTCCGGGCCCAGCAGGTTCCCCCGGCCGCCTTCCTTGAAACGCTCCCCGACATCCTGGACTCCTGACGAAGGCACCGCTTCTCCCGGTGCCCCTTTGAGGGTCTTCGCGCCGAAGGCCTCCGCTTCTGATTTCGCCTTAGCTCAGTTAGTTTGGCGAAGGCCTCAGTCTTTCGCCTTGGGACCTTCGCATTGAAGGCCTTTGCTTCGCTACGGCCGTGGACATGTGGTTGAGCGAAGGCTCTGATCCTCCGTCTTCATGACACCTGCACACAAAGGCGACATGCTCGTCGGGGTCAGCTTGACGGGTGGAGGCTTGTGCCTCCTATCCCGGGTGCGCTGCAGGCGAAGGCTCGTCGGCCTTCGCCGTGGCCAAACCCGTGCATGTTTTGGGGTTGTTTCGTCTTACTGAAAGCCGCATCTGTCCAACAGGGGACCTCCGCGAACTCTGTCCCAACAAGAGCATCAGGCATCAGCCATGATGGTTGACTTGGGACGCAGTGAGCATCTACCGTCAATGCCCCACCGACGTCAGTGCAGGTCCCTTTCACAGCCACTGAAGAATGATTGGTTCTCCACAGAAAATTTGGAGAAACTGAACACTCAATCTGATGGAAGGCCTACCTAAAGCAAGTAGGATTGACCGATTCTGCATTCAACATATTGCCATTAAGGAACTCCAGTACCGAAGATAGATGGAACTTTGAAAGTTGACTGAACCTTGAAGTAAACTGATTTGAAGATGCTGGTCAAGTATGTGCGACTTTTTTTAGTGCAAGTATTTTGACCTGAGTCCGGAGAGAGTACAAAGTTTGCACAACAAACTACGGAGTAAACCGCAGCCAGAAGAATCAGTTCCTACCATCCTTCTTCCAACTTTTCTTATATTATAGTCCAAAAAAGAAGCCTGACAAATAACAGATAGTAATAGCATTTTGCAGATGAAGATTGAAGGCAGAAGACTACGCCCAGGAACACCAACTTCATGATGCACGAAGGAATAAAACTGAGGGCGTATAATCGTTGCTCGTTGGTTTCACACGTGTGGTTCTTCAAATAGGTTCCAGTGCCACACTAGGGCACTGAATTGCTGGCTGTTATGCCCCAGTGATGACACTAAGGGCTTGTTTGGTACAGCTTACAACAGCTTTGTAAAGCTGGTGTGAGCTGTTTTTTTTTGTCAAACATCTTTTTTTAAAAACAGTTTTACCTATTAAGTTGTTTTTCTTCCCCTCTCACAGAGAAAAACAGCTTTGCAAAGTGAGGTGAAGCTGAAAATAGTAGCTTACCACAACTTTCTTCCCCCTTTCTCTCCCATATCCATATATAAAGTTGTTGGTAAAGCTGTTTTGCCAAACACTTTTTTCAAAATAGCTTTGCTTTATCTAGAAAGTTGCTCATGAAGTTATTTTCCAAAAAAACAGCTTCACTAGTGAAGCTGAGCTGTACCAAACGTGCCATGAGCTCAAGCACAATACTTCTGTTACTGTAGTTAATATCGACCACAGCTGGCCTGGCCTGTCTGTAGTTGATTAAGCCTAGGTGATGGTACTGCTCGGCATGTCGACGAGGAACCGTTGTCCCGCCCAGAACAGCAATGTAACTTTCAGAATAGCCTTTTTTCCCCTGAAAGAACACTGTGGCAGTAGGTTGAATACCAACCTATAAACCTAACATTCATTATATATTGTATAAGCATATGTTCAAAAAAAATATAATGACACTATGAAACTGTGAGAGTTTATTAACACGAATCTGCACTGCTGCCATTTCTGTACAGATTTGTGTTAAGGACCTAAGCTATATTTGCCGCAAATTTGGCCAATCTAGACACTTTGGCTTGAATTTAGCTGCCTTTCTGTAACCTCGAAAAGTCAAAAAAGGATAGACACGTAACGTAAGTCCGCCCAAGTTTAGCATTTCTTGGAAATAGCTAACAAAGTACCCAATTTTGTTTGTCTCAACAATCAAGGTACCATGACCAACATTTCATTGGGAGTCTCAGACGTGGCTGTATTTGACATCATAATTCTGTATGAAGAGTAATTCTAATAACCAATGATTCACAAAAATAGGCCTACATGATTTTTTCAATTACCAAGCTAACCCACTTAAGTAGGAATCAAGTGATGCTGTATATCACGGTAAAAGACTATTTACACAAACGCGAACCTGAGAATAGCAGCTCAGACATTCTTCAAGGATGAACTTCCTTCTTTTTATTCTGAGATTGGTCACATTCGGTACTGTCCAGATACACGGCTCTCAAAGAACCTAAAGATCAGACTAAAATACGCAGACCTCCAGGGCCTTGCAAAATACTGTACACTCCAAACCTTGAAGTGAAGTGAGTTGTTAAAGATTTCAAGGTGCCGAAACTGATCAAGTGTTTGTGACCGGAGGGAGTACAAATTTTGTACTGCAAACAAAAGCCCAACCAGAAGGATCAGGTCCTATCATCCTTCTTCCAATTATTTTATAGGATCCCTCAAGAACACCAACTTCATGATGCATCAAGGAATAACTAAGGGCAGTGTAATTGTTGGTCTCACATGTGTAGTTCCTCAAATAGTTCCCAGTGATATATAGATGTAGGCATGTAGCAGGAGAAAGAATCACGAGTAACCAACTAGATAAACCCTTTCCATCTTGGCTAAAACCTGATAAATGGAAGACAAACTGAGAATTTTAGAAGCGATGTGAAGAAGGCGATATTAATGGAAAAAAAACGGGGAAAGCAGAAACTAGCTCCTTTTGGAACCAAGTTCAGCACTTCAAACTGGATAATTCAGGGAAATTAGATCTTCTATTGGTACATTTACAACTTTTGAATAAAACAAGTCAGAAAAGATCATATACATATCGAAAATGGAAGGCTCTTATGAGTGAATGGTCCCCAAAACAAACCAAACTTAAATTGGTGTCTCCTCAAACTAGTATTTATTTATTATAAAAATAAGATTCCTTAGTCTAAAATGAATAGAAGCAGTTATAATTGATACCTTAAGATGATTACTTGGTTCAAAATGAGTAGGAGAAAATTGTAGTATCGAAAGAGCAGTTAGATGGATCAATATAGGAGTTTATTACATTAAATCTTCATATTTACAAGGCTGTCTCAGTATGAATAATAAACAAAAAGTATAAATATTACATCAACAAAGAACAGTTCAGATTTCAGATACCTTACATGATAGGAAAAGATTCTTATTTAAGACCAAACCTTTTCAAAATAAATTCGGATGCCTTCCCGTGTATTTTTTCCCAAAAAACCTTCAAAAGGGAAAGGAGTTCCTGTAATTCATTATAGAAGTAGATGGCACAGTTTATTAGCGTGACCGGGCCCAAAAACATTACATTGTGTGGTTAATTAATGGAAATTGCGCTGTAATCTTCAGTGTGTATTTAGTTAATATCTTCAACAGGGGACAATTTTTATAGCCAGAAATTCTGCTGTTCATGACAGAGAAGCTGGAACAGAAGCAAATAGGCACATTGCTCAGTAGACACATAGAATAGAACATAGGCTGAAACTTGCTTGTTTTGTAAGCATACCTCAGAAATTGTTGGATGCTCGATATATAGCTTCTCGTATCATTTGTTATGCTGAAAAATCTTATTATACACATCAGCTTTCTTGGTGCCATGAAGAAAAGCATGCCAACTCCTATGCAACAGAAATAAGTTCATGGCAACTTAGCCATTTTTTCGAACCAAGGTCGACCCCATTTCCATTAACAACAAAGGCAACCTAGCCATTTAACACTACTTCATTTTCACAACTATCCAACAGTCCCATGTTTCCCATTATTCTTTGTAACTCATCACGACAATCATCTATGTGAGTGTGGCATTCATCGTCTGCAGAAAACACATGTACCATTTTCTTAATCTCGATCCAGCTAAGCCCAGGCTCCTTCTCAATCATCAGACCTCTGATCCTTCTCCTAATTTCAGACACACTATCCCATTTTCCAACAGATGCATAAAGGTTTGAAAGCAGTATATGTGTTGAGAGATCATCTGGATCCTGCTCCAGTGCCTGTTCAGCAGCATGAACACCAATTGACAGATCTTTAAATGTCACGCAAGAGCTTAGCAGAATTCTCCATAGCTCAGGATATCTCTTGGCAGAAGGCGATTTATTAATTAACTCAACTGCTTCTTCCAATAAACCTGCCCTACTCAACAAACTCACCATGCTAGTGTAGTGTTTGAACCCTGGCACAATGCCATCATTTATCATACAGGACCAATAAAGCTTTCCTTTCTCAAACAGTCCACAATGGCTACAAGCAGAAAGGAGGGAGATATAAGTTACATGGTCAGGTTGCAGACCAATACGAATCATGTCACCAAATAGTTTGAACGCCACTTCAGAATCCCCATGATTACCATATCCTCCTATCATAGAATTCCAGCACTTCAAATCTGGCTTCTGTATGGTGCAGAAAACTGAATAGGCACCTCGAAGAGTACCATTTTTCGCGTACATGTCAACAAGGCTTCCAGAGACACAAATATTTCCTTCATAACCACTTTTTACCACTTGAGCATGGAGCATTTCCCTTGCTTAAGACCTACAAGATCTGCTGTGGAGTTCAAAGCACTGCTAAGAGAGAAGTTATCAACCTTGTTCCCTGCCTCCAGCATGCCAATAAAATATTTCAATGACAATTCTCCTTCACCTAGTACAGAATGTCCAGCAACCATCTCAGTCCACATGATAACATCTTTCACCACAACGGAATCAAACAAAATCTGAGCAGAGCCTGGCTCCTCATTTATGAAATACATGTTGAGCAGTGTATTCGCAACAAAGACGCTGCCCTCCAACCCAGCTTTGATCACACTAGCATGAAGTGGTTTGCCGCTACACGTTGCTGGCAAAGGAGCAGCTGCTGCCACTACAGCTGCAAATGTATACTCATCTGGAGCCAGCCGCTCAGCGGACACAGCCTTGAGCTGCACAAAGGCCTGCATTGCACTCCATCCGTCCCCAACGCCAGAAAATCCAGCAATTATGGTATTCCATGACACCAAGTCTGGCATCTCGATCCTCTGAAACACATCAGTGCAGTGTCCAGATCACAACAGCAGCAGTACATATCGAGCAGCGCATTCTGCAGCGGCAAATCAGGATCAACCTCTGATTTCACCACCCATCCATGTAACGTGCGCCCATGGTGCAAGTCCCCAGAGCGCCCGCACCCACTCAACACCGAAGAAAGCGTGCTCTCTGTAGGCTCCAACCCAGTGCTCAACATCCGGCAGAACTTCCCCAGAACACGGCCCAGGTAACCATACCGTACGTTGCAGTGCATCACGCAGTTCCACGCCACCACATCCGGCGTCATCATTTCGTCGAACACCTGGTTAGCGTCCGTCGGCGACCCGCACCCAGAATACATCTGGAGCAGCGCGGTCGGCACAATGTCGCTGGCGAGGAAGCCGAGCAGCGCGGCCTGCGCGTGCGCGGCGGCACCCGCGCGGCCATCGCGCAGCGCGCCGGCGGCGCGGAGGACAGCACAGAGGCTGGGGGCGGTGGGGCGGAGACCCGACGCGTGCAGGTCGCGGAAGAGCCCGAAGGCGTCCGGCGCGTGCCTCGGGGTGCGCGAGAGCGCGGAGAGGACGGTGTTGTAGGAGACCACGGACGGGAACGGCGTGGAGCGGAGTAGGGCGAGGGCGTCGGGGACCGCGGAGAGGCGGCAGTAGAGGGCGAGCAGCTGGTTAGCGAGGAAGGCGGTCGGGCGCGGCGCGGACGGCAGCGACGAGACCACGAGGAGCGCATGCAGCGCGCGCGCGCGGCGTAGGACGGCGCGCGGCGGGGAGCGGGTACCGAACAGTGACTCGGCCGCCGCGGCGAGCGCCTGCTCAAGGCTGTTGAAGCCGAGGCGCAACGACATGGAGAGCCGCACGCGCGCTGGCTAGCGCAGTGCACGGACGGGCGGGCTCCACCGCGTAACCGTTATCAAAGTCCTGCGATCCACGAGTCAAACATGCGCTAGCGCGGCGTGCTGAAGACGGGCGATCACGAGCGTAGCGCAGGAGGTGCCGCCGCCTCCCTGGCACTGGCACTGAGCCCTCGTTCTGCACCACGATCGGCGGGAAGAGAGTGCACCACGTTCTACACCTCGCAGCAACGTCGTGTGCTCGCCAATTGCGCCGCACGGGAGTGGCTGCTCCTGCTTCCACCGGACGTCCCGAGCTCCAACGTCCCCGCCGAACGTCTCGGCTGCCCCGCAGGCAGGTGGGATCCTTGCCAACGCAACCTTCTTCCTGGTCGACACTGGAGATGCCAACGCAACCGTACTGCTGCCCACGACAGGTCGGCATTTGCTGTTTTGCTGAAGGCGTGCGGTGGTTTGGACTTTGGAGAACTTGGCAGTAAGCATGGCATCTGATTCAAAAGGGAAACGTGTCTTTTTGGAAGCGATGCAGTCATAGGAAGACTATGCCAAGCATTTGCAAGATCCATCAAGATGATTCATTAGTTTAAATTCTTCTCTCAAATATATAGGCTGAAAAAAAGAAAATGAGCTGGTGTTTCAATCAAGGACTAGAATGCTAATGAGGTAGGGATGACTGTAGCTGCTCAACTTATGCATTGAAATGGCCACAAAGGTGTCTTGATACAAGATGCTTTACCAACGTGCAGGTATTGCAAATGGAAATCCTATACTCTGTCAAATGATGAATTGTTCATTGGGCATCCTGTTCTATTTTATTCAAATCGAAGAGTGGAAAACAAAAAGGTTCAAACACATTATGACCTTCAGGTTTGGATGGAAAATAAGTGCAATTCTGCAGTCATCTTACCACGTTTGTTATTTTGACTAGTTATAAAAGTTCTTCAATCAATTAGGTTTCAATCGATTCGAGATATGGACGATCAACGAGTTGATCCTCAACCTCAAGCCTTAGCATTGCGAAGCATTTGTAGATTCATACCGTATTTTGTGTACAACCTTCGTTCGAGGCAGGCTTAAATTTTATTATCCGGCTCGCAAGGTCAATGGTACGTTACCTCTATATACTGAAAAAAAAAATAATTCTAGGTGCATTCTCAAATGTATAGATAAAAATTATTAATTTTTTATACCAGACAAGTACTCCATATATAAGTATATTATAAAAATATATCTTATGAAAAAATAATAGTACTTATTTAATATCATGGGTATTTAGCCACACTTAAAATACTTTAACTTGCACGCATCTCATAAAACCTTCTTTTCTTTTCGGGGAGGAGGGAGTAGTTAAGCCATGAATTCTAAGTGTACCCACAGAATATAAAGCAAGTAGGAAAAGAAAAACTCCGCAAAAATAAAAAGGAAAAAAACCCCGGAAGTCTTGAGCTTGGATGACTTCTGCCCTGGTCAACAAGATAAGCACAGGTGCTGTCCCTGCTCTCCGTCACCGCGCGCGCTCCTCTCCTTTGCCTTTCTTCCCCGTTTTCCCCGCGGCCGGCGCTTCCGTGCCCGTGCGTGTCTTTCCCGGTCTCCTCCACCGGCCACCGCGGCCTCGCAATCCGGCAAGGCAATCAGCGCCACCCTCACCCCAAATCCATCGCCCTGACCGCGTGAGGGAGATCGCACAAGGAGCCCGCCGGTCTCTCTCTCCAGAGCCCTCGCAATGCCGGGCTTCGCCGCCGCCGAGCAAGACGCCGTCTCGCTGGTGCGGCGGGTCGCCCACGCCCTCAACCGCCGTGTCACCGACATCGTCGCGCTGCTCTTCAGCCACAAGGTAAGAGCAAAGCCGGTCCCTTGTCTCGCCCCTACGACGCGCGGCCCCTATGGCCCTAACCCTAGCTACTGACCGTGCTGGGGATGCGTCCGTGTGTTGTTTCCAGGGCGCTGGATCGCTCGGCGCCGTCGCGGGGTTCGCCATCGCCGTCGTGTTCGCGTGGAAGTTCCTGCGCCCCCGCAGGCCTGCTCCCAAGCGACCCCCACCTGCTCCTGTGCCTGATGTGCCTGATGCGGTGGAGCCCATCGGTGACTCAGGCAAGGTAGGCTATGCTGGAATGGAATGATGATTCCTGGTATTGTTGATTGTGGCAGCCGGCTCGATTTGTGACAACAATTTTGTGTTTGACAGGTAGTAATACGGGACATTGTGGTGAAGCGGCTCAGAGGGTGCCGAAAGGTGTGGCTTCTTCCATCGCACCTAGTGGTCTCCTTAGGTTTGTCTTTGAGAAGAGCGAATGCGCATGCAACTTGGTATTCTCGAGGGCTATTCATAGTTTAAAAAGGAAAACGATGCACCTTTGGAATAAATTTTGCATTCAATAATGCTGATAGGTTTGTTTTCAGATGAACTGTGTTAGTAATGCAACATTTTAAAGGATTTGTCTTAAGAGGCTGAAGAAACGACCCTTTAAACGCTGCAGTGATCTAATTTGGCAGTATCTTCCTAAATCATGGCACTGCTTTGGATGAATAAAATCTGTTTGTCGTATCACAGAATTCACTGAATCTCATAAGAATTGCTTCTGCAGGTTACTTGCCAGCTTCTCGGTGTTGTTTTTGAGGAGAAAACTCCTGAGGAGCTTCAGGTGTGATTAGCAATGCTCGTCAAGTATTTGAATCTTTTGCGTGGTCGCCTATCACCAAAGCTAAACCAACTGCCATCCATCTTTGATGCAGAAACATGCCACCGTTAGACCCTCCGTGGTAGAGCTGCTATTGGAAATATCCAGATATTGTGATCTCTACCTAATGGAGACTGTACTTGATGACAAGAGCGAGGTATTAATTAATTTCTTAGTTCACCTTACATTTTTTTGTTGCAGTTTTGTCATGAAAATGTGTTAAATGGATGGTTCTAGAAATTGAGTGAGTAATGGAAACTGTAGGAGAATGCTCTCATGGCCCTGGAGACTGCCGGGCTTTTCGGAACTGGTGGCCTGATTAAAGAGAAGGTGACAAGTTCAAACTAAGATTGCTAATTCGTCATATTTCATTTATGTTATTGCTCTTATCATAAAACTTGAATGATATTTTCCCTAGAGTCCGCATTATGTCTATTGTCCTAGGATATGTAGCATATAAATATCATATATATTTAATAAAATGGCCGATAGTACATGGACATTGAAAGTTCCAGTGGCACTCAGCATATCAGTTCTGCTCATTGTACAGAATATTGAGTTGTGTTTTGACAGACGAAAGAACATATGAGCTGTTTGGTGCAGAGAAATGTAACGCTAACGTAGATGATAATAAGCTGCGGACGTTACCGCTGGGATACACGTTTGAACCATAGTCACAGGGTTCGGGGACGAAGCCGCGAACCACGTACTAGGTTCACCGACCCAAATCGAGGTACGGGGACGAGATGGGTCGGCGTCCCATTCTTGGTTGGGTCGCGCACCCATTCAGTTCGGGTTCAAGGCAGCGCCGCTGGGGAGAGGCTGCCGGGTGCCGACGGAGGAGGAGCAGCGTCCGGCGGACGTGTGCTTGTGCAGGAGATCGCCAGTGGGGGAGAAGGAGCAGCAGCTGGTGAGCGCGTGCGTGCGTGAGCGGGCAGAGTTCGCTGGTGGGGAAGAAGGAGCGGCGGCCGGCGGCGCGGGCGGAGTTTACCGCTGGGGAAGGAGCGGCGGCGTGTGCAAGCAGCAGTGGGCGTGACTCCATGAGAGAGAGATGCTGGAGAGGTAGAGTAGAGAGCAGCCGGCGGCGTGCCAGGAGAGATCAAGCAAGGTGCAAGGATAAGGTTCCTGCGTGCCTTTGGGCTGATATGGGCCTTACTCTATTTTTTTTTATTTGTTTCCTAATTAGTGTCGTATGTTTCAAGATATTTCCATCTATATAAGTCTTAAAAAAGGAAAAAAAAGGAAAAGATAATTAGTTTGCGACCTTCCTCTCTAGACTTCGTACCGGATCATCGACCCAAAATCTTTGGGTTCACGTACTAAATGTTTGGTTCTCGTTCCATAGAGGTATACCCGTGTTGTACCACATTTTTTTGAATTGTCGACCCACGTCCCTCGACCCGATCGACCCAGAATTCTTGTGACTATGGTTTGAACTAATTTCATTTACGTTTCTGTTACTTTGGAACCAACCAACCAGCATGATAGTTCCCCTTGTCCATAGTTAGGCCATATGTTTTTCTCTTTATCGCCTGGTATCTGGTAATGCTTGTATGTTCGGGTGTGTTTTACTCCATCTGTTTCTGTCGCCTTCATTTGACTTATAGTAAAAACAATACATATTTTTTCAGGTGCTCTTTTGCAGCACTGAAGTTGGTCGAACTTCATTTGTTCGGCAGTTGGAGTCAGATTTTCACATAGACACGAGTCTCGACATAGTTTCTCAACTATCTGTATGTTATATCTGGCATCTTATTTATTCCTGAAACAGGGGATATTCATGTGTTAACATTTTTTTCTCCCATCTATAACCAGCGGTTCATTCGATGCCAACTATTTATTTCCACGGTGGAAGGAGAACAGCTTGCAGGCAACATATTCAATTCTCCAAGTATTGAGCAGTTCTTTTCTTGAAGGCGTGGCGCAAAGAAAGGGCATCACAGCTGTGAGTTGTCACTCCCGAACCAAAGCATGGACGGAACAGCCACCCTACTCTTATAGGAGTTAACTTGTGATCATGCAAGATGTATAGTAAACATAGACGATAATAAGTTGATATAAACATTCTTATTTATTTATTATTTCTAGTAAAATTACATGAAAAATAAACCCCAGGTCTCCCATGGGTATGTCTAATCTTCCTTTCCACGGTTCCACCTAGCTTAAGCTGAAAAACCCCAGGTCGCCAAAAACAAACTTAAGATGAAAAAGATTGTTAAAACAAGGGTGAGTGTGATACTCGGCAAACATGTATCTGACACTAAGGCCTTGTTTGGGAGAGCTCTGCAAAAATAGATAGAGCAGAACCATTATTGTTTTGAATGGAGATTTGGTATTGGGCTGTGATTTTAGCCCGTTTGTGCTCGTCCGTTTCAGCATACAAATTGGCAATGATTCGGCGATTAGGGTTAAATGTACTTCTTTTGCCGCTACTCTCACTCCAGCTCACCGCCTCCTTGTAGCTGCCACAGCAAATCCCTGGCAGCTGGTGCTGCGACAATGATCTGCAGAGAGAGGCCGCAGCCGCAGCTGCTTTAGCTGAAGCGAACACTTCCGCTGGACTATGGAGTTGCACAAAGTCAAATTGCTCCATGTCTGCACACACACACACACAAGCACAATAGAGACACGGTCACAAATTCACAATGCCACACATCTATATTTTGTGAATGTGGAATTGTCTCTATTTGACTTATATTGTCCTTTTATATATATGGAAGATTTTTTAAGATATTTTGGAATTATACACAAGTAGGAGTCCTAATCCAAATACATGACCAACATGAGTTCAAGTAATAGATAAAAAAAAGACAAGAAGGGAAGCTAGAAATCCTATCCTATAATCCAAATAGAACTCTGCTTCTATGACCGTTTAAAAAAGACAAAAAAAAAAATCAACCACACCATACTCATACACAAGAGTTCATGACCAAGTTCAAGTAACATGTAAAAAAAGGACAAGAAGAGAATTAGGAATTAGGATTTGGAAAAAAAATCATTTGCGGAAACATCTCTATGGGAAAAAGAACACATGCAAAAAAAAATTGAACGTGAGACGTGAGGCCTCTCAAGTGGTGGCAGAGACGAAAAAAAAAATAGTGGTTGCGACTAAAAAAGTCGGACGAGCAGTAGCTGAGACGGAAACAAATTGGACGTCGAGCTTCAGTGTCTGACATAGAATCGGTAAGTTGAACAGAGTACAAATGAATAATATTCTATTTAATCACCCGTTGTAACGCACGGGTACTTTTGCTAGTCAAAGATAAATGCAAAATTGGAACCTAAATCAGACTAAAAATATGTACTGCAAAAAGAGTAATAGAACATGGAAATAACAGTGGGTGGGGGGGGTGGGGGGGTGGGGGGGAGAATAAACTTCTGTCCGTGGAGTTTGGAACACCCAAAAAGCAGACATCATTAAGGCACAGCAGGTACAAGCAAGCTAACTTTCAATCAATGCATTGCTCTCTAAGTAGATTCCAAATGCTTTGCAAGAACCAAATCTTTTTATATAGCTCAACTCCTAGGTAGAATCCCTAAAGGTTACATTTATTTTCTTTCAATTCTTTCTCCAGGTGCTCGGCAAGAATCAAACTTTTTACATAGCCCCAGTACCAGGTGGAATAAATGAAGGCGGCAGCCATATGCCTTCAACTTTCTATATAGCACCAGTCCCAGGTAGAACAACTGAAGGTGGCAGGTGTAAGCCTTCAACTTTCTAGGCGATCAGTATGTTGTTCAACATGTACACAAAACCAAATGGAACATTTAATACAAATTTGCTTTCTTAAGTTAGTGACCCAACTAAAAACCTGCCAAGACTATTCCTATCTAGCACAGTGACTATCCATATCCTGGAAGTATTCCCTTTGGCTAAACACCGCTTGATATTCTGGCCATAGTCACAAGAATTCTGGGTCGATCGGGTCGAGGGACGGGGTCGAGGGACGTGGGTCGACAATTCAAAAAAATGTGGTACAACAGGGGTATACCTCTATGGAACGAGAACCAAACATTTGGTACGTGAACCCAAAGATTTTGGGTTGATGATCCGGTACGAAGTCTAGAGAGGAAGGTCGCAAACTAATTATCTTTTCCTTTTTTTCCTTTTTTAAGACTTATATAGATGGAAATATCTTGAAACATACGACACTAATTAGGAAACAAATAAAAAAAATGAGTAAGACCCATATCAGCCCAAAGGCACGCAGGAACCTTATCCTTGCACCTTGCTTGATCTCTCCTGGCACGCCGCCGGCTGCTCTCTACTCTACCTCTCCAGCATCTCTCTCTCATGGAGTCACGCCCACTGCTGCTTGCACACGCCGCCGCTCCTTCCCCAGCGGTAAACTCCGCCCGCGCCGCCGGCCGCCGCTCCTTCCCCACCAGCGAACTCTGCCCGCTCACGCACGCACGCGCTCACCAGCTGCTGCTCCTTCTCCCCCACTGGCGATCTCCTGCACAAGCACACGTCCGCCGGACGCTGCTCCTCCTCCGTCGGCACCCGGCAGCCTCTCCCCAGCGGCGCTGCCTTGAACCCGAACTGAATGGGTGCGCGACCCAACCAAGAATGGGACGCCGACCCATCTCGCCCCCGTACCTCGATTTGGGTCGGTGAACCTGGTACGTGGTTCGCGGCTTCGTCCCCGAACCTATGATTCTGGTTTTGGGAAATGAAATATACCAAATGACTTACAGTGGCTGTGAGGGGAAAATTTCTGGACAGAAGCATATAGCTCATCTAATGATATTTGGATTCTTGAAAGAAATGAGGCACAACTGAAAATTTTGCACAACTGAAGGTGGAACAGCCATTAACAACACTACCTTCCATCGCCTCCTACTGCAGATAAGCATCATCTGTGTCATCATCTCCTGAATCCTCACTGGGCCATTCCTCCTCAAGCTCATCCTCGATCTCTGCTTTTGCATACTGGCATCTTGCATCTTCCCTGTATTTCTGCAGTGCCTCTCTATTCCTATTCAAGTCCTCTAAATACTGCTTATGCCCCTCTTCCATGATTGCCACAAATCTCTCCTTCAGCTCAAGCATTGGGTCTCTATCAACAAGCTCCCCGTTGTGATCATAGGCTTCCCTCAATACTGCTGTCTTGATGCCACCCTTAAGTGATACATAGAAGATGCCTGGGTGCCTCGTGAACGCATTAGCAAATGCATTTGGCAGTCTATACTCATCACAGAATTTCCCAATAATTGGCACTGCCATCCTTCGCTGTACTGTCATGGACAACACCTCATGTAAAACACCAATTGTTCGCTTCTCAGCCTCCGGAGATGCCGGATGCAGACAGGATGCGTCTGCATACGGCGAGACATATGGCAACTCAAGCCAATCCCTCACCCACTCCCTCATCTTCTTCTTGAGGTAGAACCCCTGGGAGATTTAAGGGTGAAGTTTGGCCTCGGCCTAATTCCGACGACATCGGCCTCCTTGTCAGCCTGAACCTCGATCACCGACTTGGCCAGTCTATCATCCCAAGCAACCAACTCGAGGAACGCGTTACCAGACGCGTCAGGCCCGGGGTCACCGACGAGGCGGAAGAGGCCGGGGTACCTCGGGACCAGCGAGACGAGGAAGTCGTCGGGGAGGCCAAAGTCGCGCTTGGCGGCGGCGATCTTGGCGACGTGCAGTGCACGCGTGGAGGAGATCATGAGGAGCTTGGCGAGCCTGGAGGCGAGGAGCGGGGCGTGCAGCTCGTAGAGGCGGGAGGAGAAGTCGAGGAACGCGAGGAGGTGCGGGGATGGCGAGGCGACGGGCTCCGGGGGAGCGGAGACGGTGAGGAGGGTCGGGTAGCGCCTGAGGAAAGTGGGGACGTGGACGGGGAGCTGGATGCGCTTGCGGCGCTTGGTGAGGTAGCGGAAGAGGAGGCGGCGGCCCGGGGAGAGGAGCACCTCGCGGACGAGGCGAGACGCTTGGCGGAAGCGGCGGTCCCGCGCGATGGCGGCGTCGAGGGCGGGGTCGCGCTTCCACGGGACCTTTAGGGAGGATATGCAACGGGCGGCGTAGAGACGGACCGGGACCGCGACCAGGACCAGGCGGTTGGCGGCGCGGGCCGCCGCCGCAGCGGCGGCGGCCGGGAGAAGCATCGTGGGCGGCGAGGCAGGGGAAGGCGGAGAAGAAGGGGAGGGAGATGGCAGCAGGCCCGACAGCGAGTGGGAGCGGCACGGACACCCACGCCGTCACGCGTATAGGCCGAAGGCCCGAAGCCAACGCCGCGCCGCCTCCACGCCGTCCCCGCGCCGCGGCGGCGGCGGCGGCGGCTGCTCCCACTCCCCAGTCCCAGCCGCCTTCCTCCTCCTCGGCTCTTCTCCACTGTGAGCTGTGAGCCTGTGACCGAAGAGCAGAGAGAGCCCAGAAACGAGACGATGGGCTGCTTCCCGCTTGACTCCTTCCTTCATGGAGCAAGGGCCGGAAGTAACACGGCCCAATAGACCCTAACAGCCGTTCGAGTCCGTGTACAATACGACGCTGGATGTGTCATACCATTCCGATTCGTGTGTGCAGGAACAACGAAGACAGCGAACAGCGATACCATAATAGATACGTGTGTTCATTATTGGACGGAGGCCCAGCTCGGTTCGTTTAAATTTAGCTTATGCTGGATGATTATACTGATTTTGTTGTGTTTGCTGAGGAAAAAAGTGTTTTAATCGCTCGTCGAGCCATCTGTTTCAGTCGTGCACATTCGCCGCCATTAGCCGATCGCATTTGAAGGCATCATGCATGGTCCACGACCATTGCCAGTTCAGAGGAATCAGTCCAGGACCTTGTGCCGACCAAGTCCACGATATAAATCCCAAGCTACCAAAGGGGGCACTAGTGCACTACACTAATCCAGTGGGCCATGTGGACCTGGCCGATCAACTACAACACATGGTCCTGCGCAGTCCGGTTAAAAAACCATACTCTACTCCGTTAAATAACAAAAAAAAAATGTGATTCTCAATTTCTGAGAAATTAAAAAAGTTAAAAATACCGAATAAGTTATATTTTATGATAAACTAAATAGAACATATATTTTTATATAGCAAACCTATGGACCGTTTGAATTCTTAGAATTGAATTCATTTTAATAATCATAATTTATACATAGGTTAATTAAGCTAATATGATTGTATATGAGATATTTTTTATATTATTGTTGTCCATACGAGAGATAATTACGTGTTGTATTTTCTACCTTAGGGAAATGACATGAAAAGCGTGTTATAAGTTGCAAAGTGCCCCTTCATCCTAAATTACAAGTCATTCCAAAAATCTTACAGAATCAAAAGTTTTATCAAATTTATATGATAAAATAATTACATTTATGTTGCCAACTAATTATCATTAGATTCTTCCTATTTGTAGAATAACTTATTTCCTATTTGATGAAAAAAATTTTAAAATAATTCTCTATATAACTTTGGTCAAACTTTAAAATGTATTGTTTCTCCTAGATTCGTAGAATAACTTATAATTTGGAATAGATGGAGCACATATCATGGTGATCTACAGAATCAATTTACATCTTTCATCCTTAAGATGGGTTTATATATGAACTTTGGAAAGTTATCAAAGGTTAAATTCCACACCAATTTATCCAAAATCCAAAATAAAAGGATACAACGGCCCCTCACATAAATACTGAGTGTAACCTAGTTTAGAAAAGTTAGAATTATATTCCTATAGGGAGTATATATATATATATATATATATATATATATAATCCTTTATCCTAAATTATAAAATATTTGACTTTTTTGACATCAAATTTGACCATTCGTCTTATTCAAAAATTTGTATAAAATATTATTTTTATTGTGAATTACTTTATTAATAGAAGTTTTTAAGAATGATTTAAATTAGATTATTTTTGTACAATTTTTTTTAATATAGGACGAGTGATTAAATTTAGAGAGAAAAAAACAAATGTGGATGGAGGAAGTATAAAAAAAGTGACACGTAACGCCGACCTCGCCATGCCTTTCCTAGCTTCCTTCCTCCTTTCCGGCCTCGCCTCTCCGCCTTTCCCCAAAAGCGCGCCTCCCTCCACGAAGCAAAGCAACCCTCCATTCCATTCCTTGGCCGCGTAACCCAATTGCCCAACCTATCGAGGAGCGCGCGAAGGAAACCGCCTTCGCATCCATCGGGGCATCGGCCCGTCTGATCCGATCAGGCCAGATCCTGCCGGTGCCGTGCCGGGGCCGGTCGTTGCGCCGCTCATGGCCGAAGGCGACGCGTCCGCTTCCGCCCCCGCCGCCGCGGCGGCGGCATCCCCGCGGTCGCCCATGCCGCCGGAGACGCCGGCGACGCAGAAGCGGAGGCAGCGGGGGCTCGTGTCGCGGGTGTGGAAGGGCATCTTCGGCGGCCGCGAGGACGTCGAGAAGCTGCTGCAGGCGCTGTCCAAGGAGGAGGAGGCCGTGCGGGCGCGCCTCCGTCGCCGGGCCCGCGCCTCCCGCCAATCCGCGCACAACGTCCTCGCCCTCGCCGCCGCGCTCGAGGTGATTCTACTCTTGCAGTGTCGGCCAGATTATCCAATTATAGTTGATAATATATACATAGCTTAGCAAACGTTTCTGTTCACTCCGCTGTATTCCTGCACGATAGAGGACGCTCGTAGGGCGATTAATCAGGTTTGGAAGGTGGAATCAGGAATCGTTTGGTCAGGAGGATGAGCGGCATGACGTGCCATCGTGTTATGGTAGTCAGCAATATCGGTTGTTACAATTGAGCATCTGTCGTCATCTCACATCAGATGCGATGCATTATGTGAATTAGTACCGATACTGAATGGAATCGTGTTGGGATCACCTCATGAGTGCCGCTTCGGATTTGGGGCCTTGGATCAGGACAAAATTGTGTTTTGAGATGGTTTCGTGTTGTTTCCTTTTTGTGACAGATTGCTGCGGTTGGATATGCCATCATGACTACGAGATCGCCGGACATCAGCTGGCAGATGAGGGCAGTCAGGGTGCTGCCCATGTTCTTGGTTCCTGCTCTAGCTGCTCTCATCTACTCGGCCATTACAAGCCTCACAAAAATGCGTAAGTATACTAACATCTTCTTATGCACATGCAAACACATCATTAGGCTCTAGCTACACATTCTGTTAAGTGAAGGTGAACAAAAGCAAGGCAGGACAAATGTGTGCATGTTTGCCAATAGGCTTTCAAGGCATTTTTACAGCGGGCATATAACAGATTTGCTGCCTAGTTTGTTTTATTTGTGTCCTGAAGAAATTGCTGTATGAAAAGGCCAAAGTTACAAAATGTGTCCCTTTAGAATGAAGGTGACCCAAGTAAATTGCTTCATCGATCATAGATAATCCTTCATGTCTTATACAGGTTCTTAGTAGTAATGCACTACCCTATCTTAGTAGTAATGCACTCCCTATCTGCAGTTGATAACAGAGACCAACAAATTCTTGAAAAGCTTCGAACTGAAAGGCAAGCCAAGATTGATGAATTGAAGGAGAGAACAAATTACTACTCTACTCAGCAACTCATACAGGTTCATTTACATCCTGCTTATAATATTCATTTTTTTTTTCCATCTTACATACAACTGATTCTTCATGTTGTTCAACCAGAGATATGATCTTGACCCAGCTGCAAAGGCTGCAGCGGCAACAGTTTTGGCATCAAAGTTGGGTGCGGATTCTGGATTGAGAGTCTTTTTGGAAGATGAATCAAGCAGAGATGCAGCACTGGGTAAAAGTAATGATAATAATCTTGGACAAACTACTGGACTTAGGCAAAGCAAAGGACACTTAAGCAATGGTGCTGGAAGGGCCCAGTCCCTTGAGCCATTTGACGGCTCAAATGTGTATGATAGTAGTGAAGAAAGCCCCAGCACTCCTAATCAGAGGAATGTCGAGCACTTTAGAGGTCCAGCTGGTAATGATGGGGGATGGCTTGCACGAGTAGCAGCTCTGCTTGTAGGGGAGGATCCGACACAGTGCTACGCTCTAATTTGTGGCAACTGTCATATGCATAATGGTAGGTGACAAAGAACTGTTTATTATGTCAACTATATCATCTCCAAGTTCTCTGTTAACCTGTTTCATTCGGCCAGGTCTTGCGAGGAAAGAAGACTTTGCCTTCGTCACATACTACTGCCCTCACTGTAATGCCCTCAATGGATCCCGGCAACATGAGGACCATGAATTGGTACCTAATTCTGGCAAGGAGAGTCCTGAATCTCAAACTGGCGGAATCATAGGCCAAGGTGGTGCAAGCCTTGCAACCTCAGGTGCTGTAAGTCCTGTTGAAAGCAGCCTACCAACCGTTGAAGAACTCCCTGCAGAAGATTATGGAGAGAAGGCGAGCGCTGACCAACCTGCCAATTGAACTCTCCATTTCCTGTATATTACAGTTTTGTGAAGTATTGTTTCGGATTTGAGTCGGGATGTCTAAATTTTTTTACCTACCATGTAGTATATGGAGTACCATGCTTCCTGCATGATTGTTGTCTTCGTGGCGTCCAACCTAGGCCCTAGGGTACCAGGACAACGCCCATTTGCTGGCATTTTGTCGCGACAGATGGGCTTGAACGACGATTGGATTTATCGTTCTTTGTTTATTGAGTGTACAGTACGTATTTGGAAGGCTTTCGACATTGGTTTCATTTTTTATTATATAATCGAGTTCTACGTTCATCGATGCACGATGCATCAACTCACAAAATTGCTGCTTTGTTCCTAAGTTTTTTGCGTGGGGTACAAAAAGGCAGTTATTCCGGCTCATTAAATAGTGTTCTGTAAATAGTGTTCAGTGAGAGAATAAGCTAAAACAAGCTGAAAAATAAAATTAACTCCTCGACAATATTGATTAAGAAAAATACATATTGTATGGTTGTAGAATTTGTATCAATTGCCATATATTAACTCCTTCAGTCGTTTTTAGCTTTACCACAAGTCAATAAAATCTACAGTATCAAATAAATGAAATGAACTTTTTTTGTAGATAGTGTCAAAAGTCAAAACTAGAGAAATTTGACTTAGACAAAGCTAAAACGGCTTACAATAGAACAGATGGAGTAAATTTCTGTTATCAATGTTGGGGCGCAGCTATTCCATTGCATCTTAAGTGCTGATCCAAAAGCTTCTGAAGTGAAGGAAAAAAAAAGAATGTAGAACACCTGGACAACGCATGTTTGGGTTCCAGTGTCCAATTAGTCAGAAAATGGAGTCGCTCTACGCCTAGCAGTCTAGGGCAGTGGCTATTGTACATAGTTACATATTGGGAGCAATGCAACCCTGTCCAGGGACCAAAAAAAAAAAAACATTCATGAGCAATCAGAGAAACAAAGAACGCCTCCAGCTGTCCGATATTTACAGTCCAGGATCAAGTGTCTGATACTCTGGTCCATATGCCGGATAATGCAAACAGAAACAGCAGCAAATAGCTTGCAGCTCTCTCACCACAACTGCAGACTTCTTCCAAATGCTTCAACAATTGGTGGGCAGGCAGGCAGACGGGTTGGAAACAATCAGATCACTGCAAAAACATTATCTGGAAAGCAGTGATTGTCCCTGCCGCTTGGTCAGTACAACAACATGTAAGCCTCCTCAATACCACGAATTGCAGGAGGTCCGGCCATCTGGTCCTCTCATCCCCCCCCCCCCTGGGTATGGTAGATTAGCTTCATGGCTCTTGCTTCGTATGACGAGAAATGTTTGTCGTACCATATGATGCAACCTTTCAGAATAAGATAATGTTGCTTAGACACGTCGCATGGAAATATCATCATCTCTCCTGTTTGCTAACAGGTTATGTGTTCTTACCAGTCTGTTCAGTTGAATAAGCGAATTTATATGGTCTTCATTTATGGATAAAGGCAATGGAGGCATCTGACCCATGATACCAGGTGTTTCGCTCATTCTGAAACATAGTACAGAAGAATACAAGTAAAAGTAATATCAGTAGTGTCAGGTCTCAGCCTATGATAATTTTGAATCTATTGCAGAAGGTTCTAGGGAGGTTTCAAAACTCTGTACCTGCTTAAAATTGTTTTGATGTTGTTACTCGTGCGGAGAAAAATATCTGTGTTCTCCACTGTCTGAAAGAAAATCAGGCATGAAAACAGTTATGATCAATTGGATTCCCAAACTTTCTAAAACCCATGAAATCTACTTTTATCCTTCATCAAGCCAACAAGAGTGACATGGTCCAACAAGTCATATGATGACTGACGCATTTATTTCACATGATATCATCAGATGAATGTTCTTGATGCAACAAATATCAAAACCAAACATTGAAAGAATAAGACTAAATCATTGTCCCCTGAAATGTTAAATGAAACCCCAAAATAATAAACTTCTATGTGTTCATGGTTGTAAATAGGCAGTGCAAAGCGAAGCCAAAGGCAATTCTATAGCTTATATTTCAGGTTATGTAAGAATTAAATACGCAAAGCCATCTACTCGTTGTTGATTAATTCTATAATTTATTCCATTCAATTTCATCCCGGATCAAACTAATAACAACTATAGCAGTAGGAGGATAATATCCATTTCTGGTGGAATCATGAACGAAGTAGTGATGCAATTCTAATAGGTGAGATAATTGTATGACTGACAACCATAATTAAATATGAACAATTTGAAGGCACCATGTACCTTGTGTCTGACACTCGAGAGTATAAAAAGGGCAAGTGCAGACCACAGACATGGCAAGTATAAATAAATACAGACCTTGAATGTTTCAATATTTGCAGAAATCTGGTTAAGCAACTGATTATTTTCCTCCAGGAGACACTGTGTTGCACTGTCGACAACAGGAGCTGCTTCAGAATGCAACCACGTGAGTATTATTAGAAGTAAGATCAACATCAAATATATATACACGCAGGTACACAACACAAAAAAAGTTTTCTTTTACATTACTATTATCATACTTTCGCAGAATTAAAAAATAGAAATGAACTTTGATGGAAGAAACAAGACCAACATTGGATAGATGGATGCATTTATTACTATCATAGGAGTTCCTATGCAATGGCATCCTTAATAAACCCCAAAAATTCTTACTGTATCATCTTCCTTGAATGTTACACTGAAGGATAATAGCAAAAGGAATCTGGGTGTATAGTGTACACTTCCTACAATATTACACTCAAGGATAATAGCAAAAGGAATCTGGGTGTACAGTGTGCACATGGTAGCAGGTTATTTGCCTTTTATGCAAGTGACCTTTCATAGCTATAGTTCAGCCGACCCAACAAATTGATGTTTAAAGCAGCAAGTCACTGCTCATGCAGTTGTGGCATATCTGTTTCCATCATAATAAGAATATGCTACAACCAACTGAAGTATGTTGCGTAATCTTGGAAAATGGAAATCATCAACTTCTATTTAAATCATAGTACGAGTATGATTAGACAATTAGGTCAACCAGTGGAGAACTTATTGTTAAGCTCCACAGACATAACACGTAAACCAGGTCTATGTCACTATTTTTTTTTACCAAATAGAAAATCAGACCTTTAAGACTTGTCAGATAAAGTGAAGATGATCTTATGAACAGATAGGTGGGGGGGTGGGGGGGACAAGATATGAACAGAGGCTAACCTTCATTGGGAACCTGACTTTGTTGATTTGGATGTTGCATTGATATCGAAAAAGGGGTAACATTGGTTGTAGGTGTTATGTGAAAGTTAGCCATCGGGACAGATGCAACCATTTTGTCCTGGTTTGGCTGTTGAGAAACTTTGTCAGAAATAACATGATTGACATCAAGAAAAGAAGTGAAAGATTAGGCAAGTGAAAAGCTTCTCTGATAACAAGAGAGTGATTTAAATGATCTACACATAAATTCAGAACTACCTTCATGTCTCTCATTTTTTTCCCTGTATAGAAACCATCAGGTTTCTTCCTTCTTTCTTTACCCTGCTATAATCAAAACAAGTCAGCAGACCATAGTGGCCTACTTATGCTTCTTATACTAATGCAAGCAATAAAAGAAATGTGCTGGCAAAACAATGTCAGAACAAAAGCATGCAGCATCCCCCAAAAGAAGTCCCCGAGACAGCACTCCAGGTGTCCAATTTTGGATGCCTAGGGCCAGGATGGGTTCTCTGGTCAGGCAATGCCTGGGAAGCCTCCATCCAAACAGGCCATCAACATGTTTATATACAGATTGCAACTGTCACGAGCATAGCATAAACCTCTAGCCAAGAAAGCCATCATTATATGCCATACTCTATCTACACCTGGTAATTTGTCATTTAGTCTAAGTGTATAACTTCAAAGGCAGTATCCAAGTTCCCTTCTTAGAAACCGGATTTTAGGTACAATATATGATGTCAGATTAGCAAATAAACAAATTAAAAGCTAATGCGCCCCTCCAAAGAGCAAATGGAAGGAACAGAGGGAAGGCCAGAAGGATATTCAAAAGTTGCATATCTTATAATTGTTTTTTGGCAAAACTAAGAATCTGTTCACAAATGGAGTGCAGAATATTTGAATCAAACAAGCACGAGGAAGAAATATCAAAACATCTAAAAGAAGTGACTTAACTGTAGCCCACCAGCATCGCAACGCAACATCCCTGATGGTCCTGTTAGGAAGCATAGCTGCTATCTTAATGTACTTCATGATATTAGGTTCACGAGCATACCTGCCAATGCCGATGGAGGAATTAGAAGTGGAAAGGAAATGAATAGTTTCTCAGATTAAATTTGTCAAGCAGATGGCAGCACTTGTCAAAAACTAATGTGCTAGAGTTTTGTGGCCTGATTGGTGATGCAAAAAAAAACATGGTCATAAAGCACTAGTGTGTGGCTATTAAGAAGTGCTCTTGGAGTAACCAAAGTGCCGTTCTACAGTAACCTGAATGGCGACACAATCACAACAGAGAAAGTTCAATTTCACTCAAAACCGACTAAGGGCGTGTTTG